>OZ010605.1:75215920-75383420 GCA_963932145.1 Acanthosepion lycidas
TTCGTCTTCTTTTCTTCCTCCTCCTCCTTCTTTTACAGATCTTCTTCTTCTTCTTCTTTCACTCCATCCTCCTCCTCGTTCGACTTCTTTTCTTCCTCCTCCTTTTTCTCCTACAGAATTTTAGAAAAGTAAATTAATAATATTTGAATAATATTTTTCCATTGCAGAGAGTTTATATGCAAATAATATTTGGATATACATCCAGCATCATTGAGAATGTTCAGTTTTCTTTATATATTTGTTGTTGGTAACACAGCATATTGGCTGAGATACATTCGTCTGGTATCATCAGCTAATAATCAATGAGAAAAAATTCAGGGAAAAATTATCGACAGGTTCGTGTTTTTTCATGTTCATTATTCTTGTAGAATTTTCGAAGGGAAATTTTTACACTCCACTTTTAAACTTCGTACATAGTCTACGTTCGGAAAAATCCTCTATCAATTAATTCTACCAATTTGAATTTTCTTTACGTTAATTTGTTTTTTTGTTTTTTTGTTTTTTGGCTTTTCTCACAAAACCAGACTTGATTTTTAATATTAGGTTGGTGCAAAAATAATGACGTAATAATGTCGTTTTTTGACGTTAAAAAATACGTCAAAAACGACATTATTACGTCATTATTTTTGCACCAACCTAATACCTCATACTAATATTAAACAATATATATTTATTTGAGTTGAATAATTAAAAAACTTTCCTTACCTTTGAGATATAAAATTTGTAATGAGAAAGAAAATATTTACGTTTGGTTGGTCTTTAACTTGGTTGGGGATAGCAAACTTGAAAACAGAAATAGTTAGAACTTAGGCAAATTTCGTTTTAGATAAATATCCAACGAACAAAAGTTAATCACATCTGTACCTACACACGCATACACATTTCGATAATAGCAATATAGAGTTGCGGACAGAATTATTCGCCCACACTATGATATGTTCTAACGAAATGCAAATATTTACAAGTAATTACTGAAATTGTCATAAATAGTTAATTCCATATGAGGTCTTCAATAATTCCTGAAAATTATATTGATCTTTATAGATTTTTCTAAAAATTCGTGCCACCTTTATGGAAATTATGAAATGATATTCCTCTAAGACAATGGTAATGATTTTTTTTCTTAATTTGACATTTTATACAAAAACGCAGTGAAAATGAAAAAGTATTGGTCTGATTCTATAACGTTCTAAAAAAGTAATGAAGACGACAGTCTGATTGCCACATATTACGATAACTAAGTCGTTCTGCAACCATGGCGAAGACGGCTGAAATTCACATGCAGCTCGTTGATGCGTACAAAGAGGGTGATGGAGATATAAAACTCTCCAAGTGTTTAAATGTTCCTAGATCGTCAGTTCATAGAATTATCAAGAAGTACAACGAGGCCCATTGTGTTGAGAATAAGTTAAGGACTGGAAGAAAACAACGAATTTCTGAGAAGAATGGAAAGGAAAATTCTTAGAGATGTCTCGTAGAATCTTCACTAAACGACAACGGACACTGTCAGCTATGTAAAAAGACCAGGGTTGAATTTATCGACGAAGACAGTCACTAGATCTTTTAATCTGGCAGGACTTTGAGCCTTTTGTCCCCCCCAAAAAAAAACTCCCTTGCTTCAGGGTAAATACCTATGATTCAGATCAGCTGATGCTAGAAACCATCTAGAAAATAGGGGTAAATATTGGAACTCTTTTTTATGGTCAGATGAATTCAAACTAGAATTATTTGGTTATGTAACCTCTAGTTATATATGGAGTGTAGTGAATGGATACAACAAACACCCAAATTCCACCTACAATTTAAGAATGTCGTGGGAGTTTTGCTGTTTTTGAACCAGAAGAACTATTATGAGAATAGTGATCATGATTAAAGAGCAATATTTGGCTATTAAAATTAATATAACACAAAGTGTTTGTCTATATTTCTGAGACGAGGTATTATGTATATTATTTACATTAGTTTCAGTTCGACATCTCAACCACCTGAAGAAGGCCGGATCGTACAACGGTCGAAACGTTGAAATAAATTTGGCGACAAAGGTGAGGACAATAGTGCGAATAATCTAAATAGTGTACATAGCACAAATTGCATGAAATCTGTCTTTCGGGCGGCGCGGGAGGCTCCAACATGACAATGATCCGAAACACAAGACACGAAGTGTTACGAAATACTTAGATGACTTAGCTTAATTAAGTTATTGGCGTATATACTGACCTAAACCTCATTGAAAATTTATGGGTATATTCAAAAAAAAAAGTAAGAGAAAGAAGTCCTTCAAATTTGGAAGAATTAGCATCTGCTACCAAGAAAGAATGTAGCAAAATAACTATAAGTGTGTGTAGTCATCTTGTAAGCACCTATAAAAAATGATTAAAGACAGTAATCAATAATAAAGGTTACACTATTGATTATTGAGACAAAAAGGGCCAATAATTTCGTTCTTTTTTTTTGTATTATTCTTTGAATTTAAAAAAAAAAATGTTGTGGGCATCACTGCACATTCTTTCAAATCCATTTTTTCATCATTATGAAGAAATGCACTTGAAGTTTCCATGAAAATTTGAGTTAATGCAGCTAGCTTTCTTTGTAATTATGGAAGACAGTAATATGAATAATTCTCACCACAATCGTATGTAAGCAATTAGAGTATTTTTCATTCGACATTATCTCTTATTAATGTGCATGTTATATTTGGCGGACACGTGTGTTTCAGTTGACATTCTGCGCGGGAAGCAGTTTGTCAACCGAAAAACTTAAAATGGATATCTACCTGCCTGGGTAATTGATTTTTATTTAATAGGGTTAAAAAATAAAATCTTTCGATTGTTCAGGACAGTAGATAGATTATCTGTACACACACACACACACACATACACACACACACACATATATATATATATATATATATTCATTCATACATGTTTCATTAAATAATATAGACAAGTGTTGTCTATTTATTTTATGTAAATTCTTTTCATGACGTCTGATAAGCTTAATAACATTATCATTAAACGAAGAAAAAAAATCACAATATTGATAGATATTTTTTAATCCATTCTAAGCTTTCGGTTTACATAAGCCATTATCAAAGATGACAATTTACTGTACAATATATTATGCAATACACGGACAAGAATCTGATGATAGTCTGTTTCTTTCTTTTTTTTTTTTCGTGAGTCTATGTGTAATTTCCTCCAGTTGGTCCGGGGTAGTTATATCCTTTAGTTTATCGTAGATTTATATGGAAATCATCCATGTACATGTACAAAAATGTTGCCTAAATACACACAAGATATATATATATATATATATATATATATATATATATATATATATATATATATATATATATATATATACACTAAGCAAAATAAGCACATGAGAGCAATTTCTGAACGTAAATATTATACAAATGATCTTCAAGATAACTGTACGAAAAGAAATACGAATAGAAAAATCGGTGTCCAGTGAAAAAGTTGAAACAAATAATAATGAGCTATAATATATAAACACCATTGTATATAATAATTGATATGTACATTTTAAATGAAATAAAAGAAATAAAAACTGTAGATCATAATAAATTATTAATTTTAAGCAATATGTAACTTTTGCTCATCTGTTTTAGCTAAACTTAAAGTCCGTTTTAGAGCTTAAAAAAATAAAATGCGTTCACTGTACTCGACTTTAGAGGACGCTAATATACAGGATTTATCCCCAAAAGTGACATTATTTTGTCGACTAATTACATAGCCACTTCTCGCTCAAAGGATCGCAAATTTTAACAAAATGTGTAAAACATTAGGTGACTAAGCGGACTTATCTCATTGAGAATCTACCAGGAAGTTGGAACGGGCGTAATGACAATGAGTTATAGAAATGGCCACCTAACTTGACACCTGAGGATTTTATCTGAGTCTGTAGGAACGGAGAGGTTTATATCCCTGCTATTCCTACACGCCTAGAAGAACTTAAGGAGAAAAATCACTGAGACGCTAGAGACTATTATGCTGCACATGCTACAGCGTGTCTGGCAGGAGCTGGACTACCGACTTGACGTGTTTGGTGCACATAATGAACATTTCTGAAGCTCTGTGAAATCCGTCATAAAATCTACATCTTTTTAAATATATTTTGTTCAAGCTTTAATTATAACTATTAATTATAATTGCTAGGAACATTAGCGTCAGAATGTTTTGAATATCATTAAATATTAAACGGATGATTAAGGTTGCATGAACGGCCTGTACTTTTGTGATTATCAAAAACCTTATTTAGCCTCTAAATTTAAAAAAAAAAAAACGCAAAATATAAAATAAATTCTGTCATCAATTTACACACACACACACACACACACATTTTTATGTTTATACATTCTTTTTTTTATCGATACATATATTTAAGTAATTTCTCTGTTTATAATAAACAGTATTAAGTACATATATATACACATATATACATGCATGCTGACAAAAGCACACGAAAATGGAAATAGATCTAAGAACACAGAGGAATCATTAAAAGATAAATATGCCGATAATTACTCCATCATTTCTCAAACCAATCTTAATTGCTTTATAACCCTTCATGCAGAACTTTTCACTGCCAGTTCAAGAAAGACGTTTGAATCACTAACACAAAAAAAGATATTGTCTCATATCGAGAATATTTAACAATGAAAAGCATAAAGAAAAACTTAATTATTTTTTAATAATATGTGGAAATCTCAACCTTTTGCCTGATGACGGTCGCGAGACCGGAAACGCGTGTAGCAAAATTGTGGAAAATAAAGCATATTATTATTTTTTTAAAAATACGCAATCCGGTATTTCCTCTGTCCCCCTACTAGAATGAGATGTGACACAAGGTCTGTTTTTAGATGGGGACCCGAGCACGTACACTCGGGCAAGGGACAAAAATTGCCCACAGCCTCTGCAAACATCGGTTGCGCTGGCCTCGGTGTGAGCGCCGATCCCTCCCTCTGGTGCAATGGGAGGGCGCGGCCTCGGGCAGCTGTTCCCTAGGGCTGAGCACCTCTTCAGTATAATTTTCTCAGTTGCCTCTCTGTCCTTTGACAGAGAAGCCCCTGAGCGCACTATGTCCAAGGACAGAGACGCAACTGAGAGATGATAAGTAGATGTGTACTTACTCAAATTTATTATTAGTGATTCTATTATTTTAAATCCAAATTACAACCAAAAACGTTTGCGGTTTCTCTCTTCGTTTTAATATACACACTTTTCTCTCATTGGAACTACTATAATCTCTTCCAAACCATATTTTAAATCAATTAAGTTATAATATTAATGCTTTGTAAATTTGCATTGAGCACTATTTTGTAAAAATAAAAATATCTATAAGAACGCCTGATTATATATCTTACTGTTCTTTCTTTATATATATATATATATATATATATATATATATATATATATATATATATATAAAGGTGATTAGATAAAATTTTAAGATTTCTGTATGAGTAAGTTATTAGAAGAGTTAAACTGATATTATTTCAAACCTGCCTGCCATCCCCGCCAACGTATACTTAAAATTCCCCCCTGGAGATTCAACAAAATATTAACACCTCTATGGGAATTAACGCTATTTTCCTTTATTTACAGGTGATTGGAATTTCAAGAAGATTGTTTTTCAAGGAAGAAGTACAGTGGCTGCATCAACGGAGATCTACCAATTACCTACAAAAATTCGCAACGAATATTCGCAGTGCTACAAACGAGACTGTAAATGTATTTTGCTGTCGCGAAGTTCTTCAAAATTGGTCCCGTTGGTGATGATTACAACTAAAAAAAAACAATGATAGCCAGACAAGACAATTCCCTGCCAATGGAAGAGCTGCAGACGATATGCGTTCGTAGGCCGCCTTGGGAAATCAAACAGACGATTCACTGCTAGAGTTATTTTTCCACAGGCATCTGTGTCGAGAATTTAAAATAAAGACTTGGGAACGAGACTATATCGTCTGCAGATCGTAAAAATGTTCGTGTTGATATTTTCAGATTTTAGATAAAAAGGAAAAATATGAAAACCAAGAAAACACTGTCCGTCATTCAGTAACTAGGTAACATTTTCACGTCAATTTGCAGTATCGGGCACACTGAAAACCCCTCACATCATCTGTGACCATGAATTGCGATAGGAGCAGAAGTGTCTTACTCGTTTTCAAACAATTCTTAGCTAATGGTTTTTGTGTCTGGCATATGTTGTGATAAACCCTCCTAAAGTAGAATGTACTCTTCCTCATCTCATAAATACTAACCGCGAGACTTCCTAGGTCAGTCGGTTAGGGAGCGGAAAGTGTGTAAAAAGCTCTGTCGAGTGGTTTATACATTCTGATATTTACCGGTCACAGGGATCCCTGTGCTGGTAGTATCACAACTATGACTAGCTTACACTACCTTAGACCAGTTCTGACCATGTTTGTCAAGCTATGACCACATGAGACCAACGGCCCGAGTGAAGACGCTCGGGTCCCTACGTTAAAAATTGACCTTGCGTCACAACCTTAGTGGGGTTTCAAGTAAATCTCCAGTTGGGGAGCGGAGACGCAGTATTAACCTGACCGTTGGTACGTACACCTCTATCTGCTTATTACTAACACTCTTGCTTTGTATATATCTGTTATTTCAATACACTTGTTCAACCTACCTTCGTCTTCCGTATCTTTCTTTCTGGTCCCTAAACAGGCCGAACGGGTTATGAGATGAACAATTAGAATAATACAGCAGATAATCTTCCCTTATAAATCGGATATACAGGTTAATTCCGGAAAAGTGGCAAATGTTGAAAAAGAAAAATTAGCACTGAATTTGGAAGACTGAAGAAAGAGATTTGGAGCAGCTAAATGTTCTATATTACATCAAGCTCAAGCTATGATCTGATAAAAGTAAAACGTATCAAAACGGATGCTAGTAAAACGTAGACACATAGAAAAACAAAATATAAAAGGTCTATCTTCGAAAACAACTCAGTGATAAGGAACTCATAAAGGCCTTTATAAGAAAAACAATCCATGTGACATAATTATCCTGATTTTTTTGTTATCTCTTTTAGCTGAAAGTAGCTTCATGGATTATTTAAAGCCGTAACATTAACCGATGTTCCCAAGCGGTGTCCCATCTAAGCATTGACTGGACACGACGCTACTTAACTTGGACAATTTGAGGAGAACCGGTGTTCTGATTAGAGTAACGAAGCTATATTGGTCTGAAAGAGAAGAAAACAAAGATTCTGGCAAATTCTCTGGTAAAACTCTTAGGAAGACCAAAATCAGCGAGAATATACTAACGCCTCTTCTGACACTTAGACAGGAGAAAATGCGTAGTTAAGAAGTGTGCAAGAGTCTCTGTGGGTTTATACAACAGACAAAGTCAAAGCTACTCCCACTTGGAAAGGGCTTCACCGAAAGATGTTGTTGGTATCCATACATACCGTGACCGGAAATTTTGGAGGTGTGTTGGAAGACAATAACCACTCACATGGTTAGCAGGTACCCCACACATTATATATATATATATATATATATATAATTATTTATTTAGAATAATTCATAATTCTAAATAAATAATTATGTTTATGCTCTACTTTGTATCGAGCACTATTTTTTTTTTTAAATAATAACAAAAATACTAAAGGGTTTTGTATTATTTACCTAACCAGTTCTTTCCTATTTTCTATATATTTTTACACACACACACACACACACACACACACATATATATATATATATATATATATATATATATATATATATATATATATGTGTGTGTGTGTGTGTGTGTGTTTAGTCAGAAATCCTTCTTTCATGCACATTTCATTGGATACAACAGACCGGTGGCTTTGCTTTAGTTTTTTTTTTTTTATAAAATTTCTCCAGTGATTTAATATCTTTTTTTTTCTTTTAGGATGATAAATTATATAAAAATTGTCCAATTGTTCTTTTTATCTGTGCGCTTTCAGCTATATATTTAGTCATTTTCAAGGTTGTTAACAAGAAATAGGTTATTGCATGTGTGTATTTATATAATGTTTTCATTTTCAAATCACGTTCAAGATATTGTGTCCATGTTCATAGTCGATAACACTGTGTGTTGTTTTGCGGTTTTTATTAATAAGGATTCTATTATTTTTAGACGTTTTTTACATATAAATGATGCTATTATATTAGTGTTATCAGTAAGTATATTACGAATAGGATCCGGTAGGTCTCCATAAGTATTTAAATGGGATCTATTTGAGCTATGGTCAGAAAGGTGTAGTGTGAGTCTTGGGTCAAAACACGTAATATGGCCTTTATAATTATTTACGAATTTTGATTGATCAGGAATACAATTCTTTAATAGACATTCGTAACATACAAATCAAAGTACTTTGTCTGTCGTAGTCAATAAAATGTGCACGCACACACACACATCTATCTATCGATAGATAGAGAGAGAGAGAGAGATGGAGAGAGATTGGGAGTGAGAGAGATAATGTGTGAATGTGTTTGTATTAGAAAAGTTGAGAATTCAATGCAATGGATAAAAAAAAATAAAATATTCCAAATATTTTCTATGAAAATTTCTCGGATATTCAGGCCGGTAAATGTTATTTAATACTGTTTATTATAAACAGAGCATTTACTTAAATACTTGTATCTATAAAAAGAACGTTAAACATAAAAATGTCTTTAATAAATAAATTGTCGGACTTTGTCCATTTCTTAATGTATATATATATATATATATATATATATATATATATATATATATATATATAGAGAGAGAGAGAGAGAGAGAGAGAGAGAGAGAGAGAGAGAGAGACAGAGATAGATAGATAGATAGATAGATAGATAGATAGATAGACATCGATATTTCTTGGTAAAATTTCCAGTCTTCAGGGGTTGTGGTTTTGAACGGTATTTTAAATTTTATTATTTTATTCCGCGTCTTTTTCCATCTGCTTTTTACTCCGTTTTGTGCATTTGTGCATTCAGGAATCTAATGTACTTTTACGGGCCCACGTCCATGAAATTTTGTTTTTGTTTACCTCTTTCAGTTTTTAAGCTGTTGATTTTTCTTCGAGTTGTAGATTTATTTTTCTTCGAATTATATGAATATTGGATTTTTTGCCAAGACATTATCATTAATATATTTAAACGTTAACTAATCTATCCATATAATATCATTAACGCGCTATTTTAAATATTATTGTAATATTTTTAATATTGAATAGTATATATAAAAATACCTGCTTTTTTCTTAAATCTTATGCACACACACACACACACACACACACACATATATATATATATATATATATATATATATATATATATATATATATATATACCCAATTATAAGATTGGTGTATATGGAATACATTCCAAAATCCCCAAAATACTATTCTTAAAAGAGTGCTCTATACAGAGTTGAGAAAATATAATTAAATCGAAAATTATAACATAAACATATTAGAAAATAACTACAAAAAAATACCCATTTTTTTCAAAACTTCTGGTGTCTCATCAACACAATCACTTGCGAAGTCAGCAGAAGTTTTGAAACAAAATGAATATTTTTGTAGTGACTTTATAACATGTTATATATATATATATATATATATATATATATATATATATATATATATATATATATATATATATGAAGAAATATACGCTTAAGGTGTGCTATTATTTATGCTCAATATCAGAGATAGAGCGTTTGTAAATATAAAAGTGAACATTGAAGTCAACACTTAGAGGTGACAGACTGTTTTCTGCTAGACGCTATCGTCAGGCGACGAGTGTTGTTTTTTTTTTCTCGGTTTGAGAAACTTCTCAAGCCGAGAAAAAACAACACCCGTGGCTTGCATCTAGCATGAAACAGCCTGTCACCTCTAAGTGTTGACTTCAATGTTCACTCATATATATATATATATATATATATATATATAAATTAATGTCAATTTCGGAAAAGTCTAGATCGATACATATCTATCTATCTATCTATCTATATATATATATATATATATATATATATATATATATATATATATATATATATATACATATATATATGTGTGTGTGTGTGCTTGCGCACGCATGATGAAAAGATATTCATTTTTGTAAATGTACATATTGTGTAAAACTATGAAACTGATTGGGCCGAAATTATCCAAATATATGCGTCATAACTCCAGGCTTGTAATTGGTGATTGTTGGAAGAGCATGATAGTTAAAAACAACAACTAAAAACAAAAAAAAAAAACAAAACAAAAAAAAAAGCAAAAAAAACGTGATTACAAAATGTATTTCCTGAATACACATTTATATCCATGTCAGGAATAAGAGTTACTTCCCTTTATTGATCATATTTTTCTTTACTATAGGTCTTGAAGGAAAAGAACTAATTTGTGTTGCTATTTTTATTGGCGACCTTTTATAGAGAAATATATGTTAAATCTTACCGTATTCCAATGCCCTTTTCCCTCCAATAAACTAGAAAATTGAAAGTGAGTGTAATTTAAGATATTGACAAATAATTCTATTGTCTTGTGTAAAAATAAAAAAAATACTTTTTTTTTTTTTTCTATGGAATATCATACACTTACGAAAATTTGCTGTAATGAGATTTTTTTCTCAACTTATTTCAACTCTGGGGATATATTTAGCATCCTGTTCTATGGAATCAGTTCAATTTAAAATATTAAATCCAGAGAAATAATATGATCGATCCACCTTATTTTAAATTACAGTTAGCTTGATATTCATCTTTTATGTTCCATCACCCTTAATAACGTGGATGATCATGGCTCTTCACAACTTCCTCTCTTTTGACGCATTTATCAAGTTCTTTACATTTTCTAATACTCTTTTTTCCCGCCAACTATAGATTACTTCCTGTGATGAACAACAGGAAATCCGCAATCCCTCAATCCATTCGATGCCCTGACATCTACAGCAGATAAGGCGGAATTCTTTGCTCGGAATTTCTTTTCCAACTCAACAGTTCGACACATCAGGGCTACCAGCACCTGACCCCCCCCCCCTAAAACTGAAGCTATACTGAGTGATATGCGAATAACAACGTCACTGGTCTCGGACATAATTTCTAAATTAGACTACCATAAGCCAAGTGGAGGTGACGGGATACCAGCCACTTGTCCAAAAGAAATGTGCCCTCGAGCTGGCCCCAGCTCTTTCCAAACTCTAAAAGTATTGCTTTACTGCCTGCCGCTTTTCAGTCTTCCTCTGCAGTCACTGTTTTTAGGTACACTGATTATCGCTCTTTTACTCTCCTTTTCCGATTTTCGGCAAAGCATTCGGAGCTTTAATCAATACTGACGTGGTTAAGCATCTTACCTCTCACGACCTGCTCTATGACAAACAATATGGTTTCCGTTTTGCCCGATCTACTGTGGTATCACTGAATAGCTAGAGCTGTGTCTCTAGATGTCTCAAAGGCGCTTGACAGGTTTTGGCATGCTGATATTCTACGAATGCTTCAGGGTTGCGGTATTACAAGACGATTATTTAATCTAATCCAATTATTCCTGTCAAATCATAAAATGAAAGCTCCCCAAACTCTATCCCGGGTCATACGTTCTTTCTGATCTTCATCAATAATCTTCCTGATGTCATCAGTTGTCAAGTAGGCATTTATGCAGATGACAATAACATTTACACCTGTATCAATAGCTACTCATTGGACTAGAGAGAAGGATCGGTGCACCCGCTGAGGCCAGTGCAACCAACGGTTGCGGGGGCTCGAGGAATTTTTGTTCCTTGCCCGGGTGCACGCGCTCGGGCTCCCCACATTAAACCGACCTTGTGTCAAAACCTGACCTCTATTTAGTTTAGTAAATATCTACCCCTGTCTCAATAGTAAGTCCATTTGTACTGACAAAGTTTACTATTGAAAGGGACCTTTGATCAGTGGCTAAGTGGGCCAGGAAATAGCTTGAAAATTTTAATGACTCCAAATTTAAACTGCTCTGAGACGCAGTGAGATTCTTGGATGGCAACATAGTGCGCTTTCTTGGCCTCACGTTTTCCACTGACTTAAAGTGAAGCGACTACATCGAATCAATAGCTGGATCTACTACAAGTTGAATCCCTTTGTCGTTCCAAAAGAGTCCATCTTTCACATTTACAAATCTACCAATTGTCCGTGCATTGAATATTGTTGCCATATCTGGTCGGGATTCCTGCTGTTCATCCCGAGATTCTTGAGAAAATCCAAAGAAGGATCTGTAATGTAATCAATCCTGACCTGGAATATCGACTTCAGTTACTTTCTCTGTCTTTTGTACAAATATTTTAATTGCAACTGCTCTGACGAGCTTGTTTTCCCTGGTGCCGCGAATTCATGAAATAGCGATGCTAGATTGGCGCTTAGGTCACACGCTTTTACTGTTGAAATATTTCAATGTAACCGCTACTTCCACTCCAACAGTTTCTTTTCTTGCACTTCACGACAGTGGAACTCCCTTCCGCTTACTTGGTTCTCTGTTAACTACAATCTTGAAAAATTTAAATGCAACGTCAATCAGAATCTTTTATTGTCTTAAATCCCGTTTAACTTATTTTCTTTCCTCAGTACCCCCTATGCCCCGTCTTTTCTCTCAATTTCTGTCTCTGTGTAGGATTGGCACCCTAGCCTTGCTTGGGGTGAAATTATTAAAAAAAGTTTATCTCCATCCTTCTTACCATCAATGTGTCCTATACAATCCAAATCCTTCTAGAAGAAACCGAAACGTGTTGTGGCTGTTCTAAAGTCACGCTAATATCAAATTGCTACTAATCTAATACAAAACGAATTAGAATTACTACTAATTCAACCCAACATAGCTTTCAACCTAAACACTGAAAAACATGTTAACAACAAACCCCTTGAAAATTGCCAATGGATTGGCCGAAATCGCTTTCAACAATAATCATGTTTTCTTTACTATTGTTCACGGAATACAAGATATTAGGTTGGTGCAAAAATAATGTCGTTTTCTCACATAGTAACATATGTGAGAAAACAACATTATTTTTGCACCAACCTAATATAAATACAGGTCAATGAGATTGTTTTAAAGACGTACGGTAGAGAGGTGACGCAAGAGATGCAAAGAATGGGGATGTGTAGACGCTAGACTTCAAGAAGTCAAGATCAGGGAAGCATTCTCTTGGGAGTTCAATCCATATTTCAAAAGTGTAAGTAACATTGCGAATCCTAACCAGAAAGTTCTGGACTACTGGGCCTATGGAAAAGTCGCCCGAAAATGAAAATAGCAATAGATTAGTGAGAGGTCAGCAAATTTTCATTTGTAAGAAATAGTTTGAAAGGAGAAAAACAATCCATCACCTACAAGGCTGGGCGAACGCTTTTGAACCGTCGATTATCGTGGTCAGTTTCTATACTTTCTTAGTCCTCATAAAAGAAATATAAGAAAAACCGCCAAATCTTTACAAAAACTGAATGAAGAAAAATCTTGGAAGATTTTTCTTGTCCATCATTGGTTGTTTTTTTTATAGTTTATCGACCCTTTTTGAGTTACTTAATGCAGAAACATCTTTTGGCTCGTAAAAATAGTGCTTTTCTTTACGAATTAATTTTGCATCAACAATATTTTATATGACCATTTTCCAAATACAAATCTTATTATTTAGCGCATGTTCAGCAGAAGAAGAGATCGATCTATAATTTTCCAATAGGTATTTTCATGCAAGTTGCACGACTGTATTTCGAACCCGAACCTCTGATTTTTCAATCCGAGCCACTATCCCTGAAATCAGTCGTACACTTCACATTTCATAAAACATATATAAAAGAAGGATTGCTATATTGTGTGTGTACGTGTGTGTGTACGTGTGTGGGTGCGCGTGAGTGTCTGTGTGTGTGCGCGTGAGTATGTGATGTCCGGTAAAGAAGAAAAAATGCACTATTTAATCGCCAAATCGTATGGTAGCGAAATTTATTTGGAAACCAGTCTATTCGGTGCCGCCTCCTAAAACGCTTTGGCAATCAAAATAAATTGGTGAAAACCAGAATATTCCCACTTGGTTGCAGATCGTCTATTTACTTGGCAAAGCGGTCATCTCACGGGGAAAAAAATGACCTCACCGACCAATATTAGCTATTCACTAGAATTCATCTTTGATATTGCCTAGAGCGATTACTGCTCGCCAATCCGGTCATAGGAAAGCCCAGGTGTGCCAAAATATGAAATTGGACTGGTTGTTTCGTTCTAATTTATGGAGGAATGACGACGTTTCTGGAATTGATGGGATACCATGTGGTATGGACATATCAATCATATTAGTTGCACTTGTGAAATACGCGGATAATAAATTTGAAAAGTCACAAGAAAGTTTCAAAAAATGAAATGTCAAA
Source organism: Acanthosepion lycidas (assembly GCA_963932145.1). Classification (NCBI taxonomy): domain Eukaryota; kingdom Metazoa; phylum Mollusca; class Cephalopoda; order Sepiida; family Sepiidae; genus Acanthosepion; species Acanthosepion lycidas. Next base: position 75,230,311 of record OZ010605.1, read on the forward strand.
ATAACAAATAATATTGTATTTTCTACGTGTTGTGTGAAAACAAGAAAGTGGCTTATATGAGAAAGCAGGGACAGTGTATAATCAACCTTCAAATGGAAAAGGTGACACAACCGGAAGTGTTGAACACTGAGATAATATATAAGCAGGAGAAAGGGATATCTAAAAGTTTACACGCAGTATAGATCCAAAAATAGTATATCCTCAAATTTAAACATGGAAAAGCCACCAAAATCTGCAGAGAAGTCAAAATAAACAAAATATACAATATACGAAAAATATAGAGATGAATACACAGTACCTACACCCTTGCGCAAAGTAATTGAAACAGAACGAATAATTCTGTTAGTATTTACATATTTTCGTATTTTTCCAATGAGACATAACCCAGTGTACATGTTAGTACATCGTATGTCTATTCCATGAAGTCATTGCTTGTAGATTGACCACAGATTCTCGGTTGGATTTAAATCAGGAGAATTTCCGGGCCAGTTTATCCTACTTTGATTTTCTCACTAGTAACGTTTGCCAGTATGTTCCTGCAAACTTACAATTTCCGTACACTTTCTTGGAGTAACGTCCATCGCAGACAATGGCCGTAGAACAACTAATCGACAGTCGAGTGTCTGGACGTGATAAAAATCTGATGCAATCAAGGATGACGCAATATTTTTCAAAGCCAAACAACTTTCATCATACACGCCGAAAATAGATTCATATTACTGCCCCCTAATGCAAATGACCCAATCAGATGAAAAAAATTAGAAATTAGAAACACGTTGTCAGTTCAGTGGGTCGAAAACTGAACATATGGTGAAGGAAAGGAAACTAAAGCGGTTGTTTCAAATAATTTGCATAAGGGTGTACATCCTCAAAATAGGATTTCAGTCAATTCAAATGTAATTCAGTATCTCTAAAAAAAACTATTCTAATACACTGTGTGCATGTACGTGCGCACGTATATATATGCGAGAGTCAGTGTTTCGATCAACCTCAAAAGACTAAGAATAAATTATTTTCGTACAGACTTTCAGTCTATTATGTTGTGACATAGACTATGTGAGATTAAACTCGAATTAGGGTTGTCAGATGAAAGCAAAATGTACAGGAGTATAATTACTCAACAAGGGAAGGCAATTCTATGAGAAATAGAACCAAAATACTATAGCTTCAAATTTAAACAAGGTGAAACCGCCAACAGTTGATAACGAAAGAGAGAGAAAGAGGGAAAAGTTGATAAACAAAGAGAGAGAAGGGGAGAGAAAGAGGGAAAAGTTTATAAAGAGCGAGAAAGAGGGAAAAGTTGGAAGTAAAAAATAAGCAAAATGAAGTCACTGACAATGAAGGGGGAGTAGATAATTTTTCTTATACACCGAGAATAAAGTAGAATTTATGTTGCTTCAAATGTATTTTACTACATTTTTAAACATTTGCACCAATACTGAGTTTTCTGGGGAAGTGCTTATATGCGTATGTGTGTCCGTGCTCTGATCACACTCAAACGACTAGATCTACGAGGCTGTAAAAATCTACTCTAATACTGCAGTTTTCAGTTTTTTTGTGTGTGTGTTTGTATATGTGTGTGTGTGCATATATGTATACGTGTGTGTCCGTGATTTGATCACACTCAAACGACTACATCTACTGGACTGTAAAAATCTACTCTAATACTGCAATTTTCTGGGATTTTTTTTGTGTGTGTATATGTGTATGTGCATATATGCATGCGTGTGTGTCCGTGCTCTGATCACACTCAAAAGAATAGATCTACGAGACTGTAAAAATCTACTCTAATACTGCAGTTTTCAGTTTGTTTGTTTGTGTGTGTGTTTGTATATGTGTGTGTGTGCATATATGTATACGTGTGTGTCCGTGATTGGATCACACTCAAATGACTGCATCTACTGGACTGTAAAAATCTACTCTAATACTGCAATTTTCTGGGTTTTTTTTGCGTGTGTATATGTGTGTGTGCATATATGTATGCGTGTGTGTCCGTGTTCTGATCACCCTCAAAAGAATAGATCTACGAGACTGTAAAAATCTACTCTTATACTGTAGTTTTCTGTTTGTTTGTTTGTTGGTTCGTGCGTGCGTGTGTGTGTATGTCTGTGTGTGTGTGAGTGTGTATGTGTGTGCATATATGTATGTGTGTGTCGGTGCTCCGATCACACTCAAACAACAAGAGCCTAATTATTTTCATGGAGCCTTACATTGTGAAATAATGATATTTATCTCGAATGTCAATCAATATAACTAGATAAAATATCACCTACTCGTCGAATGAAGCACTACCCAGCACAATGAAGGAGGAGAAAGACTTATTTTGATATCAGCTACCAAATTATTTTATGATCTCAAAACTGCTAAGAAAATCTCACAATATTTGTCATCTCAAATGTGACTGAATTCGATCTGTTTGCTCAACCGAGTTTATTCTACATAGAATTGATTTTCACCATTTATGATCTGTATTGGAGATAAACTGTACGAGAATAAATTTTGTGTTCATACCATTTTCCTGTAAATGGAAGGCTATAATTCTTGTAGTGCACCCCCTAACATTTAATAGTTCTCTAAATAAGTTGGCTTTTCATTGACCGTATATATATTCTACAGTCCGGGTTGTTGGAGCGATAACATGATCTCCGCCGTAACATCAGTGTGAGGCTGTTTATCCGCCCTACTGATAACATGGCGAGGTTTGGAAATGTTTCATTTGAGATTATCATTTCTGTCTTAACCTATACTTCTGTACCGGCTTAGAGTAAATTCGTATAGAGTGTAGGACCCTAGGACTAGGTACGGAAAGATTTGTATACACATAGATTAAAAAAAAAGGTGTTTTTCTTCGTAAGGCGGGCTTACTCAGCCATCATTTAAGTATCTTAATTGTTTGCTATAAAGAGCGTTTATTTTATTTTTTTATATATCCTGTCGAGGAGGAACCATATATCAACTTTTCTTCAATTTTCTTTTTCTTTTTTATGTACAATTTCTCTTGAGGACGTTGGCTCACCACAGCTTCCTATTCTTTGTTGCCTTTAGTAAGATTTCTTTTATCAATATGAAACCCAATCGCCGTTCCGTCATCTATTTACCCAAGTATGTTAGATTACCAGTATTTCCCTCCGTCCTTACAGCTGCCAGGATGTACTGTGAGCGTAAGTTCTCCAACTCTCTTTCCTCATTATGTGTCCTAAATTGCAACTTTCTCTTTCTAATTATGGCATTCTTTTTGTTTCTATTTTCCTTAAAAATTACATTTTTTGCAATAATGTTCGCATAGTGTAAGGCCAGAGAGACACTCGAGATAGAACGTTACAAAACAAGAGGCAATATTTATGGGCATATTTGGGGAAGATAACGGCAAACACTAGATATGAACATTTTAAGATTGTAATGATCTGGGAAGGATAATCTTAGAAGTCCGTTGATCAGGTTAGCGGTTCGTAGGAAGACGCTATTCCGGTAAAAAAATATCTCCTTTAAGAAAGGAGTAATGATGGTTCCTACAATGTGCATCGCTTTGCAGGACGAAGCCATCAATGTTATAACTGGTATTTTTAGTCTATGGTATTCACAGCATCCTTCTGTAGAATCAGTTTCTGTTGCCTCAAATCTCTTTTAAATCTGAGATTTTCTTACATCATCTGTAGTTGGTTAGTCAATCTGTATCGGTGACCAATACAAATTAAACTGACCCTCTACTATTTTTACTAAATCAAATACAAAAAAAAAAAAAACAATAACAACAAGAGAAATAATCAAATAGGCAGATATTTGTTGTAACAAAAGACATTTTTATATAACAACAAGTACACACAATATAATAAAATTGTTTAAAACACATTAGAATTCTGTGTTGTGTGATCAAGGGTAATATAAAAGGTGTTATGCTATAGATCCGGTAAGGAATTAAACAGCATATGTCGATGGTGAAATTGAATGAAATAGATTGCTTGACTTACTGTAGAGTTGTCTCCCTTCGACTGATATAATTACGATTTCCTTTATGTTGTTAAGATATTGAGTGAGTTAGTTTCTGAATCTCGTCTTGGTTGAATTCATCACTAGATGAGTTGATGCCGGAAAGAAATTGAATTCCACAAATCGGCTTGAGGTTAAGAAAATTTAACTTTTAGCGAGGAAGTTGGGTTTCATGGAGTTGTGTGACGAGTTGATTATTTTAAGGACTCACTAAGTCGCGTGTCCTGGGTATGACGATAAACTACGTCCAGCAGCAAGGCCTCAGATAATGTTTTCGGAAAAATAATGTTGCCAGATATACGTTTTTTGGAAAGAATAATGTTGCCAGCTATACGTTTTTTGGAAACAGTAATGTTGCCAGCTATGTGCTTTTTGAAACAACAATGTTGCCAGTTATATGTTTTTTAAAACAATAATGTTGCCAGCTATGTGTTTTTTGAAACAATAATTTTGCGTCCTGGGTATGACGATAAACTACATCCGCGTCCTGGATATGACGATAAACTACGTCCAACAGCAAGGAAGGCCTCGGATAATGTTTTCGGAAAAATAATGTTGCCAGATATACGTTTTGGGAAAGAATAATGTTGCCAGCTATACGTGCTTTTTTTTTTTTTTTTTTTTTTTTGGAAGAATAATTATTGCCAGGTATGCGTTTTTGAAACAGTAATGTTGCCAGCTATACGTTTTTTGGAAACAGTAATGTTGCCAGCTATACATTTTTTGGAAACAGTAATGTTGCCAGCTATGTGTTTTTTGAAACAACAATGTTGTCAGCTATATGTTTTTTAAAACAACAATGTTGCCAGCTATACGTTTTGTGTCCTGGGTATGACGATAAGCTACATCCGCGTCCTGGGTATGACGATAAACTACGTCCAACAACAAGGAAGTCCTCAGATAATGTTTTCGGAAAAATAATGTTGCCAGATATAGGTTTTTGAAACAATAATGTTGCCAGCTATACGTTCTTTTTTTGGGGGGGGGGGGAATAATTATTGCCAGGTATGCCTTTTTTGAAACAGTAATGTTGCCAGCTATACGTTTTTTGGAAACAGTAATGTTGCCAGCTATACATTTTTTGGAAACAGTAATGTTGCCAGCTATGTGTTTTTGAAACAACAATGTTGCCAGTTATATTTTTTTTGAAACAACAATATTGCCAGCTATAGGTTTTGCGTCCTGGGTATGACGATAAAGTACATCCACGTCCTGGGTATGACCATAAACTACGTCCAACATCAAGGAAGGCCTCAGATAGTGTTTTCAGAAGAATAATGTTGCCAGCTATACGTTTTTTGGAAAAAAATAATGTTGCCAGCTATCTTTTGGAAACAATGTTGCCAGCGATACGTTTTTTGGAAACAATAATGTTGCCAGGACAAAATAGGCATTTAAAATTCATATAAACTGGATTTGGCATTAAATAACCCATAGTAGTTGATATGCCATAAAACCCAAACAAACAAACAAAGTCGCGTCGAAGCTTCATATTTATGAGTTTTCTTGATCATGTGGGGGCTCGAGAACATGTTTACCTCTTTTTGGCGTGTTGTGCTATGAACAGGTCAACTCGTGGGCAAATCGAGGTCAACCGTGCGGACATAGGGAGTAACATAATATTATTATTTATGGACCAATCAGAAGGCATTGTTTTGTAGTGAACTCTGGGGCCGATTTTACTTGGTTCACCACAAACTAAGAATGCTTAGCAGTAATCCAATTTTGAACAGGTTTAAAACAGCGAATGTAGATATTTAATCCTTCATACGGCAATATAGCGTGACAGATATTACTTAAGAGGTTAACGCCCTTTTCTATGTCTGGAACGAAATCTTCCTTTTGCTTAATTCTTGAAATGACAATTTTACGTCCTCTGACTTCTACAACCTTCTCTCGGAGGTCCTGTAGGTTCCTTTTCGTGCCAGCAACCAGCACTGTCTAATTGATGTATCTTACATTTGTTAAGATTAAACCCACCGCTACCAGATATTGGTAGTGTCTTCAGTTCTTTTAGGATAGTGGTGTTGTATATTTCGAATAATTCTGGGCATAAGATGCACGCTTGTCTAATGTGCTTTACTGCTTTTAAGGGCTAAGCATCAACTGCAAAAAGAAAAGGAAGGGTCATCAGCAAGGGGAAAAGACCCAGGTGCGAGTTAGGAATTACATCGATAGACATAAAGCTGGTGCAGAAGATCAAATATCTGCCAACCATTTAACTAGACAATGGAGAATGCGACACCAAGGTTCGAACACGTCTTGAACTGGCGAAAGAAGCATCGCAAAATCTAATCGAGATACTGAAAAATTTCCAAGAAGAGTTTGTGATATCTGTCCTTTTTTATGGCTGTGAATGCTGGATAATTTCCCCACGGATGAAGAGAAAAATAGAGGCAGCAGAAATGTGGTTCTACAGAAGGATACTGAGAATTCCATGGACGGATCTAGTAATCAACAAGGAAAAGTAGAAAAAAAAAGAATATTTATACTCAGAACCCCCCCCCCCAAAAAAAAAAAAACAGAAATTTTGGCACATAATGTGGAAGGAGTGCTTGGAGAAATTAACATTCACGAGTTCATGACAGATAGGGGAGCATAGTGAGCCACTTAAAAAAGTCGAGCTTGTCTGAGTCGAAGACGGAATGTAGGGTAGGTATCTTAGAATAGGAAGAAACACTTCAAGGGGCTACGCCTGATAGGCAGTTGTAGAGAATATCGTCTGCGTGATGTGACGTGTGACAAAGAAGAAGAAAGAAGAGGGTAATAATAATAAGAAGAAAAAAAGAAGATAATAATAATAATAATAATAATAATAATAATATAATAATAATAATAATAATAATAATAATAATAATAATAACAATAATGATAATAATAAGACAATAATAATAATAAAAAGAACAAGAAGAAAGAAGAGGATAATAATAATAATAAGAAGAAGAAGAAGATGATGAAGATAATAATAATAAAAAGAAGAAGAAGACAGAAGAGGGTAATAATAATAATAATAATAATAATAATAATAATAATAATAATAATAATAAAAAGAAGATGATGAAGATAATAATAATAAGAAGAACAAGAAGAAGAAAGAAGAGGGCAATAATAATAATAATAATAATAATAATAATAATAATAATAATAAAAAGAAGATGATGAAGATAATAATAAGAAGAAGAACAAGAAGAAGAAAGAAGAGGGCAATAATAATAATAATAATAATAATAATAATAATAATAATAATAATAATAATAATGATAATATGATGATGATAATGATGATGATAAGAAGAAGGAGAAGAAGAAGAAGTACAAGAAGAAGGGAAGAAGAAACACTTCCCAGATATTCCCTTTTTTTATTTTGTCAATTTCAAAACGTTGCTCTTACCTTGGGTTATTTGTCTTCGGGACAAACATATATTGTGCCATTTTTCTAATTGATGTTTACTGCTTTCTTTTCCCTTTACTTTATCGTCTTCTGTAAGAGTTGTCCAGTTCTCTTTTCAGTGTCTGATGCGAAAAATAAAGTCTTTACTTTTGAGTTTCTTTTACAATCTTCTCTCGGAGTTCCTACAGTTTCCTTTCTACGTGTCTGCTCTCAACATTGTTCTAACTCGACATTGTGTTTAAGATTATTTCCATCAATAACATATCGTATTTGGACTTCTAATTCTTTCAACACATCGGCTGAAAGCATTTTCTTAAATATGCCCTTTCGTAATGTTATAACATAATATGCACACGCGTCATTTAAGGATTACAGGTGGCCTTGTGTCAAACTGATAAATGCTGATAGCAACTGTGTCAGTCAGTGAATCTAGCCAAACTTTGCGCAGCACAAATCGAAATTAAGGAGCGATAAACTTTATTAATATTTACTTCATCTTTTCTCGTGTAATGCCACATAAACTAGAATATACGCTCGAAAAATATTTCTAATTACTAAACGTTGAGAAGAAGCTACAGGTAAAGTTAATGTTCGTCGTTTCCTTATAAGGAAACATTCGGCATTTATTGACCGAATATCCTGTGCTATTCTAGTTACGTTTATCTCCGAATCTTTAGCCTTCGGTTAAAAATCAATACGTAATATCTATTCTCCTCATCTCTCATGGTAAGGGCAACATTAGCCGTTTCCTTATAAGGAAACATTCGCAATTATAAATCAGAACAAACAGTGATACTACAATTACGCTTTTTACCACTCTTTGGTCAACGGATCAATGTGTAATATCTGTTCTACTCATCAAAAATGGTAATGGTAATATTAGCCATTTCCTTATAAGGAAACATTCGCTATTTATTGATCGAACAGCCATTGCTACTCCAATTACGCTTTTCTTCACTCTCTGCCCATCGGAAAGAGATCAAATTGTAGTATCTGTTCTCTATCTCATCTCTAATTGTAAAGGCAATGTTAGCTGTTTCCTTATAAGGAAATATTCAACATTCGTAGCTTGTGCTGATTGAGTTACGTTTTCCTTCACTCCCTGGGCATCGGGCTAGGCTCAGATAAGGAAAATCTGTTGCTGTTGTTGAAAGTCCTCAAATGATGTGGTTTCTGTTATTTAGTACAGTACACTGTTTGTGGATATGTAGCGCCAATCCACTCGATTGGAAGAAGAATGGTCTTGCAGTCTTCATTCGATGGCAACCATTTTTAATCATTGTTCTGATTAAGAACTTGTTTGGGGTCATGCATGAAATTCCCGCGAAAGTCTCTGTCTGGTGAGGCTCGTTAACAACGGTGCCCCCAGTGTTAATTGAAGTTATTGCTTTGTGTTAATTGCCAACAACACTACCGAGCTAATAATTACTCCAACCTGAAGGAGAGAAATTTTGATTTTCTTAATATATATATATATATATATATATATATATATGAACTTATTCTGGGAATGTCCTTCTTCTCCGCAATAACTGTTGCACTGGATAAACGAAACCCGTGGGGATTCTTTCTCGATTGCTACAAACTTAATCTCTTCACGTCTAGGGTCACCTGCTATATATTCTCTATATCCATATAATAAGCACCTCTTGCTATCCCTACTGTACGCCTTTATAACAACCACATTTTTTAAACCTCTATCTTGAGTGGCTCTTGGACCTTGAGTGAAAAATATTTAAAAAATAACATATTTTTATCTTGTACCAAATTCTCTTTCGTTTTTTTCGGTCAACCAGAAAGTATTCTTCACAATGGTAGTTCAATATTTTAATAAATAGATAAGAATTCCTATCACATTTTTGAGACGTTGTGAATAATTTTACAAAAGGAACCTTTAATGGAATTAGCGCAGGAATAAGCTAGACATCTTTCGGCACAATTGAATTATCCTATCTGTTCACAAACAAAAGATATACATTTTAACAAAAACATAATATGAATTACTGCTTCAGATATTGCGAATATCTAGTTACGAATAGAAAAGTCAGTGGGACCTCCTCACTACTGAAATTTAGCCATTTTGTTAAGAAAGAAATTCTCTAATTTCGTGGGTCAAGGTCATTATCTAATATATTCTCCGAAAAATTTCCATTTATAATCACTGTAAATCTACATTAAATTTTACTCATGTCATTTTCTAAATTTCTTAGATGAGGAATTATCATTATTTAAACTATTTTTATTCATCTATCATCGTCATCTTTGTTGTTGCTATTACAACATTTCGTATATTGTACTCTCCGGCCTTCCTTTTGATGTATATCTATATGGTTAACCTACAGAGAATTCTGAACCTAACTGAACCTTTTATGTAATTTAAAGCGGGAGACTGTTTTTGTTTTTCCTTCATGTATATAAATATTAACTAGTCATAATTTTTAAAGAGTACTGTTCAGTTTTTGCTAGTCTATTTCCAGAGAGTGCCGTTACACACTGACCGACCTAGCTATTGAATTCATAATCAAGATGGAAAATTGCTTAGTTGACTTGTGAATTTGGGGACATAACGACTGTGAATTCAATCCATGGATCAGCCGGTGACTTCATGTACTCAGCGGAAACAGACGAACAATAACTGAACATTAGTACCGTATTTTCTGACTTACAAGACGGTGCGGCTTGGTAGACGCCACTTAATATTGGAAAGAAAATTCTAAGAAAAAAAAGTCATTCTCATACAACAACACATTCAGCCACCATGCGTTTCTCATATACTGGCGCCACGTATTGTTTGCATTAATTCCTCGGCCGATTTTTTGTATGGCAATGACATACTAGACAAAAGCAGTAAGTCACTAGCCGCTGCTTGTAAACAGAGCATGTTTAAGTTTGGGACTCGGCTCCAGGAAGGTTTATAGTCTTCTTCCAGGCTCCCTTTAATAATGATTTACAAAACGAATAATAGATGTGAAACAAGGCCGAACGGATGGTACACCCACTGAGGATTGAACACACTAATCAGTCGTAAAAAGATATAGCGAGCCAAGAATGCTAACCCTTGAACCACGTCTACGTGCACAATTGATTTATTAAGAATATCTTACATGCCTCACAAGGCCGATAATATGGAGCACCAAGTGAAGATTGAACTCTCTAGTCAGTCGTACATTGAACTAATGAGACAAGTACGTTAACCATTACACCACGTCTTAGTTGCCAAACTCTTTTGTTCTTATTTACTATACTCGGCTTAGTACAAAGGTCAAAAGAATTTGAGATTACACAGTGAGGATGAAACTCCCTCCTTATTAAACAGGTTTCTATTTGCCACGCTCAGGCATCACATCAATTTCCTAATATATATATATATATATATATATATATATATATATATATATATATATATATATATATATATATATATATATAATGCTCAAACACTAACATTCCATGGTTATAATTTATTACATTGGAATTGTAAACACGATCCAATTCATCAGACCTACAAATTCAAAAAGAAAAATAGATGACTTGGATCGTGATTACGATTCCAATATAATAAATTATAACCATGAAATTTAATGTTTGAGAATTTTATATTATATTCTTACTCTGTCCTGGAAATTGAGTTCTACCTGGATTCTATCCTCTTGGGAATTTATATATTCATCTACATAAAAGCCTGTTTCACAGTATCATAATTCAGCAGTATGACTAAACACCCGATTAAGCTGGATCAAAATCCGACCGATTTGGCATCAGTCAGATACCTACCCCTAAGCCATCGGTGCAGGGCAGAAGAAAGGACATTTTAACGTATTATGTACGGATGTATGCAAACGCCAGCTAGCAGAGCGCTCAATTCTTTAATGAACACACACACACACACATATATATATATATATATATATATTTGTGTGTTTGTATATGTGTGTGTGCATATGTGTGTGTTTGGAAGGTTTATGGCGTTTTTGTAACCTATCCTGTGTCATCAATCGATGAACATTTTTTTTCAAAACCAATGAAAAAGGCGGGACTTTTAGTCTTTGAAAATGGTCTCCCCAAAGCCGAAGTACAATTTTGCCTTATACGAACTAAGGGTAAACAATGAAAATATTTCAGATGCTTTATTTTTCAATTTGCTAAATAATTTATTGGATAGTACTATTTCTAATACGTTTAACAGTTTATAGCATATAACAAGAAAACTTACAAATAAACAAAAACAAATTCAAAACGGTTCCATACGGTTCTAGAAAACTCCAGAAAGCAGTAGAAATATTAGGTTGGTGCAAAAATAATGACGGAATAATGTCGTTTTTTGACGTTACAAAAAAACGTCAAAAAACGACATTATTACATCATTATTTTTGCACCAACCTAATACTATACTTATATACGATTTTAGAAATTTCGTGTTGGGTGATATTTAAAAAATTAACTGAATTAAACCATTCTTCATTATTTATTTAATAAAAGTTAATCGAATTATGATAGTGGAATCAATTATTTTACAAAAAGTCAAACCGTGATAAATATATATATATATATATATATATATATATATATATTAGGTTGGTGCAAAAATAATTTCGTTTTCTAACATATGTTACTATGTGAGAAAACGAAATTATTTTTGCACCAACCTAATATATATATATGTATATATATATATATATATATATATATATATATAGAGAGAGAGAGAGAGAGAGAGAGAGAGGGGGAAGAGGAATGAGGAATAGCACAAATATAAAATTAATTTCTCACTTTGCTCATTAATTTTAAAAATCATCACCGAGACGCTTATTTTTGCCAATGTTTTGTCCAATTGAGAGGAGGTATCAGGATTGTCTGTCGATTTTCTCAATTTCGATATTTTTATATTAAGTTAAAAAATAATTCATGCACATTTTATATATATTTTTATTTTCATATTTATATTATATTATATTACATATATATATATATATATATATATATATATATATATATATATATATATATATATATATAAAATAAACAAATCTGTAAATCGTAATCTAAGTACATTGATTTCTATCCATGAACATGCCTGACTTTTCCATTGCTGAATATTCATGAGCAATCCTATATCCACTGATGAATATTCATGAGCAATCCTATATCCACTGATGAATATTCATGAGCACTCCTATATCCACTGATGAATATTTAAGAGTACTCCAATACCAAAAATTTTGAGAAACCAATAAATTTCTGGTCTTGTATGTAAATCCTTGTCACAAAATAAAATCCTTTTATTTACCCCCAGAGGACGAAACGCGTGTGCTATAACAAGTTTTCCATTTTCTTTATTCATATTGTATTTTTCCAGATATACTCTATCGGAAATTTTCTACATGTTTATCGTGACTGGAATTCAAGTGACCATCTTTCTATCTAAAAAATATCTTTCAGCACGCGACACCCATCGTTAAGTAAGGTGAGGTTGATAGTGGGAGGAGAGGTTTTTGATATACAAGGCTTCTCTTATAGCTAGGAAAAATAAAAAAAATAATATTCAAATATTCCTTACCCGTAATATTTAACAAAAGTTACACGCGCGTGCGCGCACACACACACACACACACACACACACACACATATATATATATATATATATATATATATATATATATATATTTGTCTGTGTGTCTGTTTGTGTGTGCATATATATATATATATATATATATATATATATATATATATATATACATATGTATATATATATATATATAAATTCAGTTGTATGACTAGTATATATAGATATATATATATATTAGGTTGGTGCAAAAATAATGGCGTAATAATGTCGTTTTTTCACGTTAAAACATACGTCAAAAACGACATTATTACGTCATTATTTTTGCACCAACCTAATACATACATATATATATATATATATATATATATATATATATATATATATATATATATATATATATATATATATATATATATATATATATAACGTTTCATTCGTTTTGTCAATTCCGGTAGATGACAATGTCTCGGATATCCCGTCTAGTTCTTAATATGTACAGCTCGGTTAGTGAATACTTCGTTTCCAATAACCTCAAGTATATACATTCCGATCAAGGGAATAAATACACAATTATGATAACCCCAAAATCTGGAACCAAATCTGTAATTCATCACTTGCTTTAACCCTAACCCGCCTGCTACTTAGAGCTGCTGTTATTTGTATCGTTTTTCTTCACTAACTCATTTTTTCGTTTAGACTACCGCTGCTGTTGAGGCCTTGCTGACAACATTTTTCACACTTAAAGCACTCCAGACAACTGATGAAGGCCAATGAGAAAAACTATCGAAACGTAACGATAAAAATCAATAAAGATTAGGATAATATCTGTATAAATCATGTAAAATATGGCATCTTCACATTCCAGAAATCCAGACAGAAGCAAGATCCTGCCACGAAGCCTAATTTCACTATCACGATCAGCTAACCAATTAGGGACGTAGTAGCCTCATAATTGATGCACGAGACAAGACAGCCTGGCGGACACCAACCTCTCCATCCTGTTTTTGAATTTGGAGTTTTCTTTTTCTAGATTGCTTGCCATACTAGTTTTAGGACGCTGTCTATCCTAACTATTTTCCCATAGATGGAGTTAGAAAGGATGGATATATATACCTTTCTCAAGATCATTTGCATGTAAGTCTAAATAATAACCTCGACTGGAATTCGAACTCAGGTCCCGTTTTTCGAGTCACTTATCCATCACTCCTCCGTGACTATGTGACCCTGATTCAACCTCATTGATAACGAGATATATCCTCAATATCATTATTACTCGTCGTCAATATTATTATTACTGCTTTTCACCCCGTTTCTTTTTCCTGAGAACCCGATATGTGATGACGAGTACTCTGGTCTGGGAAAAAGACGCGAAAACTAATTCATAAAAATGGAAATTTCGCATCCCAAGAATATCAAGTAAGTTACAAGTGATGCTCGATTCTCCATATAAACTGACGTTTATAGTCAGCAGCAGAAATTTAAAAAATCTTTTACCATATACAAATTCCAAGAACTTCTTGAGTTAGAGTCGAATAAAGTAAGTGGTTAGAGGCACAGTTTATGAGGATATGTGATGGAAATAAATATTAGGCCTAGATTGTATAGACCAGGGAATAACGCCCGTGTCAGACGGTTCCACGATGAAGTAGTTCGTGGGAAGAAGCTGTTTGAATGGAGCTGACATTTCATCAATGTAATAAGAAGGGCAAGAGGTTCGCTACAATATGCGTGACATGGCGGAAAATAGTCATGAAGCTTAGCTGGAAGTAAGGAATTTAGTTTGTAGTGATCAGGGAGGCATCCTCTTGGAAGTCTCAAAGTAGCTGTTCATGAGAACAAGCTGCTTGAGTGAAGCTTACATCTCACCAGTGGAATACGAAGGTTATGAAGGGGGTTCGCTACAATGGGCGTGGACTTTCTTAGCAATGAAGGTTAGAATAGGTGGAACTAAGGTAATAGCGATAGAGTAACGACAATCTTGCAACATTTCGTCTGTCAAAAAAAAAAAAAAAGGATTGTGAAATTCATCAATTTAAAGATGACTTTATTGAAATTGGAAATTGAAGACTGAGTAGCTCCAGCCCAGCTATAGTAGCAGTACTCCATTTTCGATCTGACTGTAAATTTATAAGGCGGCATAGGGATTCACGGGTTCTTTCGGTCCGAATAGGCGGTCAACACATGGGGCCTCTTTGTGAGAATACCTGGTCATCGTGATATACGAAAATTCTCGGTACGCTCGCTGATGATGATGAAACTTATTTGATTTTTGTTTCATGGTAAGTGACAAGCCAGTCCATCCCTCTCATTGAGATCTTAGAGTTAGATCAGAGAAGAGGTTAGGCTTTGTTCATCTTTCTTATTTTGTAAAGTACTTTATTTGTGATCCTGTATCTCCAGTCAGCGAAATCTGACAAAGGGTGGTCCTTCCAAAAACGCACAGGTCTTATTCACTTGAAGCCATCTGTAATCAGTCATTTCAAAAATAAAACGGTTGTATATAACTGGTTGTTACTTACTTACTTACTAACTTACACACACACAGACACACATATATATTATATATATTATATATATGAATAAAAAACATTGCCGTCTTGATTTTGGCTGGAGAGGTATAACTGGCTACTCGTATTCGAAGACACACGTCTATTAGAGTGGCTAGCCGATCCCTATTGCAGACGCTTGCTGAGGCACATTTGTATTTGTTCAACATCCACAGCGTCCACCTATAGTTTATACTACAACTATGCTGAGCAGACCTTAGTTGCAGTTTCTGACAAAGAACGTGTTATCTAGCCTGATCAACAATTTGAACAAAGCCAGCGCAATCAAGTCCTCGATCACGATGACTTGTGACTCCGTGCTAGGACAGCTATCGACAGCCCCCAAGGGTTCTGTCTACCAATTTTCAGTCAAAAATGCTTGGGTCAACACGTGGTATGGTTTTCAGACACTTTTCAACGGTGTCGCACGCTGGGATCGAAACCGGGTCTCATGTTCAGAATGCGAACGTTCTAACCAAGTAGAGGTAATGTTTGGCTTTTAACAATTTAGAAAAGAATTCATTCTTATGTGAATAGAGTTCATTGTATGGATACAAATTATAGATTAGTGAATCCATTAGCAAAATTACTAATAACTTCCTGTCATTCGTGACGATAAAGTTAATCTGATCGAAAAATAATCAATAACTATTTTTTCTGAAAGTTATATGCAATTAATTGAAAGAAGATTGAGGAACTAGACACACACAAACACACACGGAAATATACTCCCACACTTCTATCTTTCTATCTATCTATCTATCTAAGTCTGCTTAGATCTATCTATCTAGCAATCTATCTATCTATCTATCTCTCCAAGTTTTCTTAGATCTATCTATCTATCTATCTATCTATCTATCTATCTGATTGCGTATTTTGGCATCCCCTTCCAAAATATGGCAGCAATAGTTCATCCTAGGTCGGACCCGTTTTCTATAAAGCAGGAAAATAGCCACAGCTGTTACTTTCTGCAGTGATTAAAGGAAATCACCATTCTCTTAGCATCTAATTTTTTAACTATTTTTTTTTATTGATTTGTTCTAAGATCATCTTCATAGGTAAATTACAAAGAAAAACTAATTGTAACTGCGATAGAATCTATATTCCGTTGTCATGGTGATTTTTTAAAAAAAACAATGTTGCCATCCGGCTTGATGATTTTCATCTTAACTTCATGATCCCATTAGGCAAGCAAGGATCATTATAAACATAAGTATACACAATATATCTATATTATTCAATAAAACAAGTTTAAAAATCTATCTATAGTTTGGTTGGATAATCTAGACATATATCTATTTTTTTTAATCCTCTCAATTTTCACGAATCAATTTCTTAGTCTTGTCATTAAACTGATTAACGAAGAAACAGTAGTTTTGGTTAATTTTTATTTTCTCAAGTACTTTAAATCTAATCTAAGATCATCTTCAACATTGAATTGCTAAGAGAAAAAAGCGCTCTTTTAATTCAAAAATTAACGTATTCTGAGGGAGGTAAATTAATTTGTATATGTCAATTTAAAAATAAATTACAAGTATTATTTCAAAACATTGGTATTATAACTGTAATTAAAAAAAAATTACAATTTATGTAATTAATAGAACACGTTTTATGCGCTTTTACAAATAATTCCACAAATACCAACTGCATTAACTTTTTGTCTAAGTACTTAACCCATGAAGATCATTTTGATATGGAATTCAAAGTACTTGTGAAAATAAAAGAAATGAAAAAAAAACTACGGCGCTTTCCTTAATTATTCTAATAATAATATCAAGAAATTGATCCATGAATTCAAGAGGATTGAAATAAAAATAAATAGACTTATTTCTAAATTATTCAACCAAACATGCTTTATATATATATATATATATATATATATATATATATATATATATATATATATATATATACACGCACACACACATATATATATATATATATATATATATATATATATATATATATATATATATATAATCGTTTTATACTTTTTAAGTGTCAATCTGTTAAGTGTTTCGCAATTTCTATTTTAATTTGAATTCAGAAGGACTGCTTAACAATGTTTGGTGTTTGTGATGTCTATGAATATAATATTTGCTGAAACAATGAAAAAACAAAACATTTTTCTTTATTAGAAAAAGTTCTTAGCGGTATAGTTCAGAAATATCTTTAAAAAGAAACGTTCTTCTCCAGTTACCCACTCTTTCCAATCATTTTAACTATGTTTTTTTTGTTTGTTTTTTTTTTTTTTTTGTAGATTCCTTGTCCGGCGGCTCTGACCAGATTCAGATAAATCATAGGAACCTATTCATGAAGAAGAAACCCTAATGAAAAATCGAATAAAATCCCTTAAAATGATAAAGATTTTTCAAAGCAACTCTTTGAGCAAAAGAAATTCTGAATTGCGACGGGTCTTTGCAATTGAATGAAAAGTGATTTTAACCTTTCCCCACGGCCAGGAATTTTGAATAAAAAACTCATTTGAATAGAATGATATTGTTTGTGAATCACGTTACAAATATTCGTAAATAAAAACTTTTTATATAGACATTTTTTTCATATATATCTCAAAGAATACTAATAAAATTATAAATACTTGTTATGTAGTTGTATGCCGGAGGCGGGGGACACTGAAACTTATTAATAATCTATTTAGTTTTTTTTTTTATTTTGTTTTTCTTTTGACAGTATTCATAGATATGACGTGCAGTTAAAACTTGTTTTTCAGTGACGAAAATACTTGTTGAGAAAGGTCGGGAAAACAATTCGTAAACACAGGGAAAGAGAAAATAAAATGAAGATATAATGTATAAAATTACATAGTCTATTGTAGTATGCTGTCTACCACGATATTCATTATTGTTTCATATATATATATATATATATATATATATATATATATATATTCATACACGTTTCATTAAATAATATAGACAAGTGTTGTCTATTTATTTTATGTAATTTTTTTCGTAACTTCTGATAAGTTTAATATCATTATCGTTAAAAGAAGAAAGAAATTCACAATAGTGATCCATATTTTTTAACACAATCTAATAATATAGTTTCTGAATCACTAAGTTTATATATATATATATATATATATATATATATACATATACGTGGGTATGTGAAACAATAATATGCGTATATATATATATATATATATATATATATATATATATATATATATATATATATATATATATATATATATATATTTCCCAGTGAGCCAGAACCTACCTAGCAATGGTTCTTCAGGATACTACAGTAATACCCTGAAGATCCGTTACGCGCAACCTTAGTAAGTAGGTTGCGGATCTCTAGGTTTATATATATATATATATATATATATATATATATATATATATATATATTCTCAGTTTCGGATCCAAACCTAAACAAAGCAATTTTGAAAGAAGTTATGTATTTTTACTTATTAATCTGACAGATTTTATTACTTAAATGATGTCTCAAATAATACTAACACAATTATAAATAGATGTTTTATGATTTACGCCGAGGTGTGAAACACATTTCCTTCGTTTATATTTTTCATAGTGTTCACAAGAAATCAAGGTAGAATTTTATAAAATCACTTTTCTATTGTAGTTTAATGCCTGCTACAACATTTATAATGCAGTGTGCAATCTATCTTTCAAAATTGGGTTAATTAATTAAAATTTACTACAAAGAACAAACTTAATACAAAGTTTCCCCTATTTATTAAAAGTATTTAAAAAAAAAACCATCTTGAAGTGAGTAAAAAGCATTTAAAATCTGAGTTGCTGGAATGAGGATTTATTATTTAGCCTATTTATATTCGGACTATTATCCACTTTGTTGTTGTTGTTATCAGAACGTTTCGACCGTTTTTTCTTTCTGGACATCCTCAGGTGTATAGTGTTCTGTGTAACTTACAAGGAATTCTGTAGTGTACCCATTCTTTAATCTACGAGGGACGCTATTCTCGTTCTACTGCCAATATCACGGGATATCGTCTAGTTTTTATTTATAATAATGCTGAGTTATTGCTCCGTAGTTTCCAGTGGACTTTTCTATCTATCTATCTATCTATCTATCTATCTATCTATCTCTCTCTCTCTCTCTCTATATATATATATATATATATATATATATATATATATATATATATATAATTATTTATTTAAAAATATGATTCCAACTGGCTACATAAGTGGTCTCATGTTTCAAAACAAGAGCCGAAAACTTCAAAATAATATTTGAATTAACTTGAGTTAAAGTAGGCTCTGTTCCATCTTCAAGCGAAATTTTTTTGGGAATGACTTATTTCTGAAATTTACGAGTTTTAATAGTATGGTCAGAATTGAAATCAAAAATTTCCATGGTAACAACAAGGGCGGATTGTTTAGAATCGGCAGGGGAGGGGTGTTAATAATTTGTATCAGTATAGAGTTACTTTCATAGATGCCGGGTCAGGGTAAGGTGGGGGTGGCTATATTTACGACGGAGGAAGTTTTCGCATAGTCTGGCTTGAACGTCTACGCAGATTTATTTATTTATTTTTATTTTATTCTTTTATTATATCTCTTTATGAAAGGGATTTGTGTATATAAAAAAGCCGTAACGTTTGTTATTTGACGACTTCATAAAGGGTTATCAGTTTTTGTAGGGTATTAAAACTATGTATATGTCCTATGGATTTTAAAATTTATTTTATTGTATGCGTGTTTTTAGCTAGTTATTCAGAGAGTAAGTTCGGTTGTGTCGGCAGAAAACCGTTAATTCTTGCCTGTTGTTTAATAGGTTTTTATTGTTTAGAAGCTTAATAATGTGTAGTTTCTCATGGAGGCACAAAGGGCATGGGTCATTCCAAGTTTTGCAAGTTCTAGTCCTGTTAATGATTTTCCATTTTACTTTAGGTGTCCTATTTTTTTCTTTCAGGTGCCAAAAATATTTAGATAGAGATAGGTATGTCCCAGGTAACGCTAAAAATGTAGTATACCCTGGAGAAAAAAGGTCCCCAAATTGATAAAAAAAATGTTTAACTTGTAAATGTTTATGTTAAAATTAAAGAGGGAAGACCAAAGTATTTTTTGAATATTTTTACAGATTTTTGAACCCTTCCTATAAATTTTAAAAATTTTATTTAAAAATCTCGTTTTTCTTGAATAAAAAAAAAAAAATCAGTAAAATTGATTTATCGGCATTTCTGCCCGAATTTGTAAAAAAACAAAAACAAAATTAGTTAAAAAATCAATTAAAATTCAGTTACAACTTTTTTTTTTTGTTATTTTAGGAAATTTAGAATGATTAAAGTATACTTAATGTAATTTGAAAGAAACATTACTTACTTTTTTAGCAGAAAATTTTTTAATAGAGATATTTCCAACCGAGGTACTGGCGCCGGTGCGTGATTGAAGTGTGTTAATTGACGGGTGTCAATATATTGACAACTTACGTCAAGCGAATTTATCATACGTTAGCGCAGAAGTGATGTAATTCGTTCTAATTTTAAGTGAACCTGGTTAGTAAATAAAAAAAAAAAAAAAAAACTTTCTTGACTGAATGAATGCAAAGCAATTTCTGAAGTAAAAAGAACTTGCTTCTATCAAGAGAAACAAGTCAACCTCGTGACATTATTTCAAAGCTGTGCATCCATACTTTCGTTGGAGACGGTTTTAAGTACAATTTTGGAATATTAAAAAATTATTTTAAAAATGTTAACGGTTGTCAAATTTTTATGAGCTTTCATATTTATGATCTTTAAAAAGTAGGGAACATAATATGTTATTTTCATAAAGCTTCATTCAGAAACTTAATTTTAAAATATATAACAACATTTTGTCATATTGTATTTAAAATAGAAAAAAAGAAAAAAATTGTTGTAAAAATTCATTTTTCATCAAAATTTTTTTTTTTCAGATAAGAATTACCGTAGTATATGTTATTCAGAAAAGTCATAAAAAGTTTTTTGAATTAAATATTAGTCTTAGTTTTATTGGGTTTTGTATGTTTACAATTGAGGTAAAAGTTTGGACAATTTTGCACATATTTTTACCAAAAGAATCGATGATTTAGAATCTTCAGAGTCTTGTGCATTTAATTGAAAAAAATTATCAGGCTTCAAAAATAAATTTTTGAAGTTTTCATAAAATTAAGTACGACGGGTGTAACAGATAAAAAAAAAATATATTTATACCATGACTTTCAAAATGACAAACATTTCTAAAATAATTTCAATCATTTGTAAATAAGTTCTGAAAGTTTCATTAAAATCCAACAAGTACTTGATTTTTGCAAGATTTTCCAAATCAATGTGTTTTTTTCAACAGAAAACAGTGAAAAACAAGTAATGTTAATATTACGTATTTTTTGATCTAAAAAAAACAAGATTTTCAACCTAAATTTAAAAAATGCTGCAAATGAAGAAAAAATTTTTTAAAATAATTAAAAATTACCTTGGTCTTCCCTGTTTAATTTTACATAAACATTTACACTTTACAATTTTTTTTATCAATTTGGGGACCTTTTTTCTCCAGGGTATACAACTTGTTTAGCGTTACTTGGGACATGCCTAGATAGAGAGGTCTGATGTCTTAAGTTTATGTTGTTGAAGGAGCATTTATGCTTCCTCCATCTGGTTTTAAAGGCATTTTTCGTTGACCCAATGTATATCATATTATTGTTAGGGTTCTCCGTGGATGATATAGTGCATTAGCATACCACAGATTTGATGCAGCACTTATTTTCTAATGGGCAGTCTACCAGGTTTCTACAATCGCATAATTTTTCCCTATCATTATCTCATTTAAGTGTAGAGTTATTAAAACTATTCAGGTAAGTGGGTTTGTTCAGGATTTTATTATTGTGTCTTCTTATTATACTTTCTAGATTTTCAGTGCAGCAATAACTCAATTTTAGTGTGTTCTTATTGAATATATTACTAAGCCTACTTTTGGTGGGGAAGCGTTTATCGATTAGAGCTAAGAACTTCTGTCCTAGTTTAATACTAACCATTTGGTTGAACGGAGGTGTATACCAAATGATGTTTCTTTTCCTGTTTTTTTTTTTTGGTTATTGCAATTGTCCCTATATTTAATGTTAGCATTTTTATAACCACTACTTTTTAGGGCAGTGTTGTAGAAGTCATTATGTTGGTGGAATATTTCTTTGTTGGCGGAGTTACTGCTAATTCTATTTTCTATTGATGAGGGCATATGTTTAATTGTGGATGGAGGGTGGTTTGACTTCGGGTGTATATATAAGGGGTTAGCATTTGGTTTTCTATAAGGTTGGTACATGTTGCTCGGTAAGTCTAGGGTTACGTCGGGGAAGTTTACCTTTTTCAATTTAGAAGAGACTTATCTTTAAGTTTAGATTTTTAAATTCATTAAACATAATTTTACGGATTTTCTCTATCTTAAAGCTAGTGGAACTCCTCACCACCATGAGGATGAGATGTAAGGCATACTTCTACTTTCGTGGGAATAACTCAACCGATAAAGAACGCGAAGTTTACGGCTTTAAAAGTAAAAGAATCGCACCATTCAACAAAAAACTATACGAATTTAAAAAAGACCTATTCAACCTTATCAACAACATCTCCTTTCAAAATAAGAAAAACCACTTCCAAAAACAGCTAGACCAAATAGTTAAAAGCATTAATGATTGTGACAAAATATTAGTTAAGTCGGACAAAACCGGCAACTTCTACAAATTGGCTGTTGATGACTACAAAAAACTTAACAAGGACTTATAAAAAAGCTTGCAACAGCAACATAAACATTGTTGACAGCATAAACAGAGCAAGTAAAAAAATAACTGATAAATTTAAAATTAGCGATAGAGTAGGCAAACTTGCAGAAAAGGAATGTTACGTAACCCTTAAGGACCATAAGCCTGACTTTCTGGAAAACCCGACCACTAAGATAATTAACCCTACCCGACCCGATATAGGAAAGATCAGCAAAAGGATCCTGGAAAAAAATTACTTTTGCACCTTACTACAGTTCGATATCGTGGACTACTACCCATCAATTTCGAAGGATCTTTTTACGACTGCCCTGGACTTTGCTGCTGTATATTCTAACCTGACAAAGGAAGAAACCGACATAATCCTCAGCGCAAAAAAATCCGTCCTCCTTCATAATGGGGAGCAATGGATAAAAAACAATAACGACCTGTTTGACATCACTATGGGATCACTAGACTCTGCGTTGTCTTCTGACTTGGTTGATCTTTTAATATTGTACAACCTAACGGCACACCGCGAGATTGATATCCAGGACATCGGACTGTATAGAGATGACGGGCTCATGGTGGTGAGGAGTTCCACTAGCTTTAAGATAGAGGAGATCCGTAAAATTATGTTTAGTGAATTTAAAATTCTAAACTTAAAGATAACAGTCTCTTCTAAATTGAAAAAGGTAAACTTCCTCGACGTAACCCTAGACTTACCGAGCAACACGTACCAACCTTATAGAAAACCAAATGCTAACCCCTTATATATACACCCGAAGTCAAACCACCCTCCATCCACAATTAAACATATACCCTCATCAATAGAAAATAGAATTAGCAGTAACTACGCTAACAAAGAAATATTCCACCAACATAACGACTTCTATAACACTGCCCTAAAAAGTAGTGGTTATAAAAATGCTAACATTAAATATAGGGACAATTGCAATGACCAAAAGAAAAAAATCAGGAAAAGAAACATCATTTGGTATACACCTCCGTTCAACCAAATGGTTAGTATTAAGCTAGGACAGAAGTTCTTAGCTCTAATCGATAAACACTTTCCCACCAATAGTAGGCTTAGTAATATATTCAATAAGAACACACTAAAATTGAGTTATTGCTGCACTGAAAATCTAGAAAGTATAATAAGAAGACACAATAATAAAATCCTGAACAAACCCACTTACCTGAATAGTTTTAATAACTCTACACTTAAATCAGATAATGATAGGGAAAAATTATGCGATTGTAGAAACCCGGTAGACTGCCCATTAGAAAATAAGTGCTGCATCAAATCTGTGGTATACCAATGCACTATATCATCCACGGAGAACCCTAACAATAATATGATATACATTGGGTCCACGAAAAATACCTTTAAAACCAGATGGAGGCAGCATAAATGCTCCTTCAACAACATAAACTTAAGACATCAGACCTGTCTATCTAAATATTTTTGGCACCTGAAAGAAAAAAATAGGACACCTAAAGTAAAATGGAAAATCATTAACAGGACTAGAACTTGCAAAACTTGGAATGACCCATGCCCTTTGTGCCTCCATGAGAAACTACACATTATTAAGCTTCTAAACAATAAAAACCTATTAAACAACAGGCAAGAATTAACGGTTTTCTGCCGACACAACCGAACTTACTCTCTGAATAACTAGCTAAAAACACGCATACAATAAAATAAATTTTAAAATCCATAGGACATATACATAGTTTTAATACCCTACAAAAACTGATAACCCTTTATGAAGTCGTCAAATAACAAACGTTACGGCTTTTTTATATACACAAATCCCTTTCATAAAGAGATATAATAAAAGAATAAAATAAAAATAAATAAATAAATCTGCGTAGACGTTCAAGCCAGACTATGCGAAAACTTCCTCCGTCGTAAATTTAGCCACCCCCACCTTACCCTGACCCGGCATCTATGAAAGAAACTCTATACTGATACAAATTATTAACACCCCTCCCCTGCCGATTCTAAACAATCCGCCCTTGTTGTTACCATGGAAATTTTTGATTTCAATTCTGACGATACTATTAAAACTCGTAAATTTCAGAAATAAGTCATTCCCAAAAAAATTTCGCTTGAACATGGAACAGAGCCTACTTTAACTCAATTTAATTCAAATAATTATTTTGAAGTTTTCGGCTCTTGTTTTGAACCATGAGACCTCTTATGTAGCGAGTTGGAATCATATTTTTAAATAAATATATATTATATATGTATCTATTTTCGTATCGAGCACTATTATATATATATATAAATCTTATGTGTTGAAATATTGTAGAGAAATAGGAAAGTTTCTTTCCTATTTTCTACAATATTTTCACACATAAATATATATATATATATATATATATATATATATATATATATATATATATATATAATTATTTATTTAAAAATATGATTCCAACACGCTACATAAGAGGTCTCATGGTTCAAAGCAAGAGCCGAAAACTTCAAAATAATTATTTGAATTAAATTGAATTAAAGTAAGCTCTGTTCCATGTTCAAGCGAATTTTTTTTTTTTTTTTAAATAACTTATTTCTGAAATTTACGTGTTTTAATAGCATATTCATAATTGAAATCAAAATTTCCATGGTAACAGCCAGGGCGAATTGTTTAAATAGGGAGGGGTATTAGGTGTTAATAATTTGTATCACTATAGAGTTAATTTCATAGATGTCAAGTCAGGGTAAGGTGGGGGTGTCTAAATTTAAAACGGAAGATGTTTTCGGCTATATATATATATATATATATATATATATATATATATATATATATATATATATATATATATATATATTATGAAAAGATTACTTAACTTTTAAATATCAATTTTATCCCGACTTCGAATTTACCTGGTAAAAATTTCCAGTCTTCACGGGGTTCTGGTTTTAAACGGTATTTCCAGTTTTTTTTCACTGTTTTCAATTTGTTAAATCCTTAAATAAGAAGAATGAAATAATGGGTCGATGCCGACGTCTAAACAAATACTGACTTTTTTACTAAAAAAAAAAGCAAACCGGAATCACTAAAGACTGAAACTTTTATCAAGAATTTTCGAAGTAAGTATAAAATTGTTATTTAAAAGTAATCTTTTCATATAATATTATTAACGTTATATTTTGAATATTATTTTTATATTTAAAATCTTGAGCACTATATATAAAAATATCTGCTCTTTCTTAAATAAAAAAATATATATATATATATATTTATATATATGTGTGGGGGGGTAATTTTTTACATTTTATTAAAAACATGTCAACAATAAAATTAGCAGAAATAAAATAAGAAAATAGAATATTCGATATACTCTCGTATGCTTCGATAGAATCGGTCGTCACTTGTTTAAAGATTAAATCATTTCTATTCTCTCGTATATGCCATGAATCAATGCTCATGGTCAAACATATTTCATTATATATATATATATATATATATATATATATATATATTTATATATATATATATATATATATATATATATATATATACACCTAGTGAGCCAGACAAACCTACCTAATTTCACCTAAAAGGATCGTCAGGGAAAGTATGGCTCCATACTTTCCCTGACTAGGTAGGTTTGTCTGGCTCACTAGGTTTCTCTAGGTCTGCTCAAACGATTGTATTGAGCTCTTTTGTTAGTCGTCTTCTCGTATCGGGTTTTTTTCTTTCGGCTTCATACCTGCATCTGTGCGATTTGTTCGACACTAGTTCATGTTTGTATCTCATTCTTTTTTAAAAAAAATTTTTTTTCCTCGAGATTGATTTGATTATTTTCAAATCAAAAATTCGAGGGTTTTTCGAAACGAGTTTAGTTATCTATCTATCTATCTATCTATCTATCTATCTATCTATATATATATATATATATATATATATATATATATATATATATATATATATATTATAATATTTTTATTATAATAGATTATAATAAAAACATTTTACATTGCTACACGAACGCTTTCATGTACAATCATAGTATTGAGAACTTTTTTTAAAAAGTAAATGCTACCAATCCTGGCTTTTTATTCCATTTGTTCTTTCTCTGATATATATATATATATATATATATATATATATATATATATATATATATATATATATATTAGGTTGGTGCAAAATAATGACGTAATAATGTCGTTTTTTGACGTATGTTTTAACGTGAAAAAAGGACATTATTACGTCATTATTTTTGCACCAACCTAATATATATATATATATGTATCTGTATATGCTAGTCATACAACTGAATATATATATATATATATATATATATATATATATATATATATATATATATATATATATATATATATATATATATATATATATATATATAAATATATATATATATATTTCTGTGTGTCTGCGCGTGTTTGTGTGTGTCTGTGTGTGTATGTATAATACTTATGTTTATAGTAATAGTGTTTTTGGGCTCCTATTTGTTAGATTTATAATTATCAGTATAATTCATATATATATATATATATATATATATATATATATATATATATATATATATATTGTGTGTATCTTTTCATTCATACACGTTTCATTAAATAATATAGACAAGTGTTGTCTATTTATTGTATGTACATTTTTTTCTTAACATCTGATAATTTTAATAACATTATCGTTGAACAAAGATCGAAATTCACAATAGGGATCCATATATAACGATAATGTTATTAAACTTATCAGATGTTACGAAAAAAATTTACATAAAATAAATAGACAACACTTGTCTATATTATTTAATGAAATATATATATATATATATATATATATATATATATATATATATATTTACAGGGTGCCAGTATTTCCTTTCTGCTAACTACCACTGTATGAAGACATTTCTTTATATTCTTACAGACTGAACATCTGAAGAGAACTTATCAATTGAATCGCTATGGTAACATTTAAATCAATCTAAATAAAGAATACTGTACACCGGACATTTCCAATGGAATGATGATGACACTTATGAAAAATGACAGAACGCAACACTTTAGTTGATCTGATAGTAAAAGCCTCAATGACACAAGACAAAAACGAATACAAATTTCTGAAAAAGAAAAATATCGATGATTTAACATCAACATCATGGCAGGACTTCTTTAATAGATGTCATTTTTTTTTTACTTGACAATAAATTCCGATCGTGTGTTATCACAAATAATGGATGCAGTGAAAATTGATTTTTTGAAGTCATTTTTGAGTTTTGTGGCAAAGATACTCCAAGACTGGGCGACTTGCCAAGAACGTTCACCTTAAAAATTAAATAAATTCATATTTCATTTTCTTTTACTCTATCTATCTATCTATCTATCTATCTATCTATCTATCTATCTATCTATCTATCTATCTATCTATCTATCTATCCAAGTCTCTTCTATATCTATCTATCTATCTATCTATCTATCTATCTATCTATCTATCTATCTATCTATCCAAGTCTCTTCTCTATCTATCTATCTATCTATCTATCTATCTATCTATCTATCTATCTATCTATCTAAGTCTCTTCTCTATCTATCTATCTATCTATCTATCTATCTATCTATCTATCTATCTATCTATCTATCCAAGTCTCTTCTCTATCTATCTATCTATCTATCTATCTATCTATCTATCTATCTATCTATCTATCTATCTATCTATCTATCTATCCAAGTCTCTTCTCTATCTATCTATCTATCTATCTATCTATCTATCTATCTATCTAAGTTTGCTTAGATCTGTCTATCTAGCTAGATTGCTTAGCTAGCTAGATAGCTAGCTAGACAATCTATAATTGTGTATGAACTTGTGTTAATATATGTCCATGATTACAGAGTTTAGTGTAAGTGTGTTTGTATATGTACTTTGTTGTCAGCATTCTTATGCCCTCATAGGCGATTGATATGGATATTGTGCATAGATATGAAAGGAAGAAAGACAGAAACATGCGAAATAGCTGTGAAAGGAAAACAGGAAGGACATCTTATTAAAAGAAGGAACAAAAGACAGTATGAAATAGACAAAAATAAACAAAAAATAAAAAGAGGAAGACATATAAAACAAAGAAAAACAGAAAGATTAAAATGTCATGGAAAGATAGAAAGAAAGAATAAAAGAAAGAAAGAATGATAATCAAAGTGTACAAAAACTGGAAGAAAGACGGGGGAATGAAGTAATTTTGATATAAAAGAGAAAAAATGAAACCGAAAGAAAGAAAGAAAGAAAGAAACAGAGAAACAAATGTGAGAGAGAGAGAGAGAGAGAGAGAGAGAGAGAAAGAAAGAAAGAATAAAAGAAAGAGAGAAAGAAAGAATATTCAAACTGTACAAAAACTGTAAGAAAGAAAAGACGGAAGAATGAAAAAAATGTAAAATAAAAGAGAAAAAAGAACAAAGAAAGAAAGAAAGAAAAAAGAAAGAAAAAAAAGAAAGAAATTCGACCAGAAAAGAAAAGGAAACAGTAATATAAAAGTAAGATAGAAGAAAAGAAAGGAAAAAAGACTAAGTAATAAAGAAATAACTGGAATAAAGATAAAAATGAATTGAAGGAAAAAAAAATGAAACCCGGAAAGAGAAAAGAGACTGGATTAACATCAGAATAAAGAAAGAAAGAAAGAAAGAAAGAAAGAAAGAAAGAAACGTAACAAAAATGTGGAAGATAAATTTGACAAAAAGAATCTTTAATAAAGAAATAAAGGACGAAAACTTAATTAACAGACAGAGAAATAAAAAGAAAGAATAAAGGAAAGAAGAAAGACTTAAAAATCTTGAAAGAAAGAAATAAAGAAAGAAAAGTTAAAAGTCTTGAAAGAAATAAAGAATCAAAACACGTGTAAGTGAAGACTTGCAAAAGGAAGCAACATTTACCTTTGATTATATTTGAATATTGATCAATACATCTAAAGTAGGTCTTCTATTTGTTCATAAAAGGTCTATTACTTTTTTATTTGCTGGCGTGTTTGTCACAGACCTTTGTTAAGTGATTCTCTCGCCGGCACTTTACGTTCTCGATGGTATTACTAACCACCTCAACGAACAATTCAGATGTCCATTTATAATAATATTCAAGAAACGAAATAGAGTTTTACTTAGAGAACTAGCAGCAATCACAAAGATCTTAAAAGCACTTAACGTAAATACATACTAGAAAAACATGAAATGATGGTCAGAAATCGTTATATTAATATCGAAGTTTTCAAAGAAAACTGAAAAATTTAAAATAATCGGTATGAGGAACTGGTGACTGAAGTCCGTGAGAGAGGATACAGCTGCACACTGGTACCATTTGAGGTTGGCTGTAGAGTATTTCCTGCTGCCTCTTTAAAGAGATTCCTCAAGTGTGCTGGTATCCAAAAGTCGAATAAGTTGATAAAGACTTGTGGTGAAAAAGCGGTGGAAGGCAGTGTATGGATTAACCAAAAATTCTTATTGAGTCGCATTCAACTAATATTGACCGGTTGCAACGTAATATCATTCAGCTGTTGCGGCCCCAACGTGTAGAGAGTTACTGAGCTTAATTGGCCAAAACTTTGCTGAAGCACGGCTCTCAGCTGAAGATTGCATCTGGTCTGGATATATAGTTTTTGAATGATCATTTCGGTTAAACAATGTAAATAGGTGTGTTATTCTGGAGCAAGAGCGCGCCAGCTCTCAGCTTCCCTCTACGCGTAGACTTGATTGTTTCCTTCAATTATATTAATTCTGGTGCATAATATTTTCCACTAATATCTTTTCTCTTTTTTCTAGGTAGTCTAATATGATTTCACCTTCATAGGCCCCCAAAACAGGAGGCATCACCTTATTAACAAACACCACCTGTTTGAACTTCTTTGCCGGTGGAGAACCAGTTTGTTTCCACTATTTGCTTTGAATCTTTGATTCAGGTTCAAAGTGATGAACCAAGGTTTCATCTTGAATTACTCGTCTGCAGTGGAAATTCCTGGACTCAACCTGGAAGCCAGTTAGAAGTGTCCTTGAAATATCACTTTCTATTCTGGTGACAGCATTCATGGGACCCGTCTTGCAAACAGCTATCTCATCCCCAAGATATCAGTTAAAACAGTACGTACCTATCTGCTGGACATCAATGGAATCAACTTTTTCATCACTGGCTGAGGTTTTTGCACGAGCTGACAATTGTGGTATCTCTACCCAGCTTGAATTCTGCAACCCATTTCCTCATAGTTGCACAGGAAGACGAGTCCTCAGTAATTGTCTGTACCATGTCCTTGGGTGTTATAGCTTTCTTTTAAAGATATTATTTGACTGCTCGAGCCTGTTTTGACCATTTGTAGATTTATTAGACACCACTCACCTTAGTATGAGCTTCACCTGCACAAAAATTAAGACAGGAATCCGAATTAGTATTTCTAGTTTTATAAGAAGTCTTTTTGATTTGCAAGAATGCTAATGGTAATAGCAATATATCCCTTTCCTTATAAGGATATATTCAATGACCGAGTAGGTAGTGCTACTGCAGCTTGAAATCTATATCAGTCTGTCTATAAAAAATATTTTTCAGGAAAATATGTTTCTCAGGTCTAGTAACTGTTATCACTTTTCTTTCTAAGCTTTTGTCGTTTTTCTTTAAGGTGGAGAATCTCAACATCTTGATTATATTATTATTCACACTCCAAGTCACATGTGATATCCATTTTAGTCTTTGCTCCTGTTGATAGTTCTCAAGTGACGTGTTTTTTTATCTAGTACAGTACTTTTTGATTGTGTAGCTTCATTCAACGAGGTTCGAGAAAGAACAGCCCTCGTTATGATTCATATACTTCGCTCGAAGCCATTTTAACCATTGAACTGAGAACACAATTGGATACACCTTTTAGATATTTCTGAATGATGTTTACGCCATCCATGGCACCCATATGGAAGACTCCAACCGACGAGGCTATATAAGAACATCACTCGAGTTTTGTTTTCGTAGCTATTTACTGTATTCAGTGAGCAGCATCTTGACCGGATGTAGTTTTAGGATCAATGCAGAAATTTGCAACTGACCAGCCACCTCCTAATGCCTCGCTTGCCTACCAGTGTCTTTGTCACTAAGTCTGAATATGTTATTCCAGTCCAACCAAGGTTAGAGAGTCCAGTTTACCCTACCCTGTTATTGAATCATAATGACGGAAACAGACTGCTGGAACTCGAACTCGGCTCACCTGTACCCACCAATATGCGTTAAAATACTTTCTCCAATCACAGTTCTTCGATGAAAGGCCATGTCTGTAAATATAACAATATACAAAATAGCCGGAACCAAATTGAATATATAGGAATCAAATGCCATCAAAAGTTTTGTTTGATAAACTATAATTCCTAGGGCAAATGCCGCCACAATACTCGGTTGACGTAGTTGTAGACATACAACGTATTATTTTTGGACCATTTACAAAATAAGAAAAACTCCGTTCATCATTCCCGCATATTCGAGAAAAAATATTCTCTTGAGCCAATGTGAAATTATTTTCTAACTAATGAAACCTTGAATTCAAAATGGTCATATCTCGATATGAATTTAAATTTGGGATCTCGCTTAAGGATATAAAAATACAAGCCTACTGCTTCTCGTGGTTCAAAGCAATTTTGGAGGATAGTTTTTTCTTCATGTGCGTACACACACGTACACAATGGAAGAAACGAGGGCCAGTACACACAATAGAAGAGACAACAGACAGTAGCCGCCTACAAAGGCCTTTTCACACACAAAATAGAACGGATTGGCCAGCAGTTGACGACTATGATTTTTTCTACGAAATCCCAAATACATTAGAATGACCGTCATAAAGTCCGTCCACACATTTCACATCGAACTAAGAGCCTTTAATTACATTATAAAACAAACTTCAATATATAAAAAATTGAATATTTTATTGCTATCGTACTTTTAGAAAAGAATATATAAAAGTTGTTTCAGCTGACGTTCTGTTTTTAATACTCCTTCAGAAAATAACCTTTTTTATACTATTAATATTTACATTATTCGCACTATTGTCCGATATCTTTGTTGCCGTATTTATTACAACGTTTCGGCCGTTGTACCTTCAGCCTTCTTCAGGGAGTCGGTATATATACGTTTAACTTAGCATCTGTCTATATTTCTGAGATGAGGTATTACGTACACTATTTATATCATTCAGACTTCCTTATCTTTGTCGCCGTATTTATTACAACGTTTCGGCCATTGTACGCTCAGCCTTCTTCAGGGGGTCAGAATATATAGGTTTAACTTAGCATCTGTCTATATTTCTGAGATGAGGTATTACGTACACTATTTACATTATTCAGACTTCCTTATCTTTATCGCCATATTTATTACAACGTTTCGGCCATTGTACGCTCCGGCCTTCTTCAGGTATTTGTAATGTCGAACTGAACCCTTTATTTCGCTGACTGGGGTAGACTGTTCTAGTTCCACGTCCCATGTTTAATGGATGTCAGTTTTCAGTTATCTCCAGTTAATTCCCCTCTTTAAGTTCTCCACTGCCTTAACCGGGTATTGAACTCACACTCTTTAGGTCCTGTCACTGGATCTTAACTAACGTCTTTATCTACTGTGCCATGTATCCTTGTGTATGAATTTCTGGGTATTATAAACCTAATGTCATCAGCAATCATTTTTTTTACCAGTGTTCATATTGCATTTTTTCTGTTATCGGACCATGTTATTACCAGACCTCATATTGCAATTTTTTGTTGTTATCACTTTTCTCTGACACTCCTTATTACTGGTTCCCATATTGTATTCATTTCTATGCTTGGTCGGCTCAGGAGATTTTTGTGGCCTAGCATAAATAAAATGTTCAGTTCGAAATTCCAACCACCCGAAGAAGGCCGGAGCGTACAACGGCCAAAATAAATATGGCGACAAAGATGAGAACAATAGTCCGAATAATATAAATAGTGTACATAATACCTCATCTCAGAAATATAGAACCTTTTTTCATGTCTGAAATAAAGATGTCTTTTTGTTAATTTCCGACACTCAGATAGCAATGAAAACCTGAGCAGACGGATCCAAACAAATACATCAAATTATAATGTCAGTTCCTCATCATTCATAAAAGACCAAAAAAAGAAAATCTTATAAAAGTCTTTCTCCTTTTTTAAAGGGAATGGCATAACACTATTTCTATTGCCTTTTTCTCTGTTTTAATTAATTACATTGTCGTAAATAAATGCAATTCCTGTCATATCTTAGAACATTAGACATATTACTAAAAGATGTGAATTAGATCTCGATGCTGTTCCGCATTATTGTGGCCTTTGGCCTGACTAAATATTTACTAGAGCCCAGTTGTTTCGGCTCTAACAATCATCAATCAATCCCTTTGAATCACAATTAGAGACGGTGGACAAAAGTAAAATTGGGTGCATTAATCTCTTTGGTTTTAGCTCGAAGCGGGTGACACATTTTCATAAACCTATATGCAAAATCATCTTTCAAGATGTTATTCAATTTTTTTAAAAGCCTGGACGACATTAAAGCAATCTTTCATTAATTTATTCATTGGCTGTTGTCTGCCGTAATGACAGGCTGATGAGGAATGAATATTTAAAAGTTTTAGATAAAACAGCCTCCAGCACTTATATCAGTATTTATTTAGCTAAGATAAGTCTGGCACAAGGATGTCATTTTGAAGGATCAACTGGGAACGACTTAACTGCAAAAAAAGAATTCTTAACCATTACTCCTTTGGCTTGTACTCTTTGTGATGCTTACTAAACTTAGCTGAGAGTGGTACAAGTCCAGGACTATTGAGCACTCAGTGAAGGTCGGTATTGTTAACGCAACAGGTTTGTTTTTTTTTCTAGGTGGATGTCTAACTACCGCTACATGATACATTCATATAATATGGAACAGCTTTCGTTGGCGATTATGGGCTCCTAAATTATTCATTGTAGTTGTTAGCACTGTTTGTCCACATTCACTGTCTTCCAGTGGCTTTTCTACCAATCAGTTACACAAGCTTGTTAGGCAGTTTATTCACTGTTTTTCCCTCTTTTTCTCTTGCCCCTGCAGGTTTTCCTGTCATTGTCAAATTCGCAAATCTTTTTTCCCTCATTATGTGCCGTATAAATTTCAGCCAACTATTTTTGACTTATGGTGAAGGCAAAGAAGGGGGAGGAGAAGGAGAACAAGAAAAAGGAGAAGAAGAGAAGGAGGAAGAGAATAAGAAGGAGGAGGAAGAGAAGAAGATGAACGAGGAGGACGAGAGGAGGTGGAAAAAGGTGGAGGAGTGGGAGAAGAAGAAGAAGAAGAAGAAGAAGAAGAAGAAGAAGATGACAATTTTAATAAATCAAACAACATGCCTGCTCGCGTACTCAATTCCGGAAAATCCTTGTTGACAACACAACTATAATTAAACATGAAAACAATAAAGAAAAACGAAAATTTCTTGAAGCTATGTACATAAAACAGTTGAAACCTAACCTAAACAAAATAAACTATGAAATCTCCACAAATATTCTTAAATGCCTATAATTTGTAACAAAAGCCATTGGTTTATACCAAAGGCTTCCCATACTTAATACTTCTCGTTTTTCACTCTCGCTTGGTCATGTGTGAATTCACGAAATGCGACGCGATTTTCTCTTCTGCGTCTCGTATATATGAGAATGTCGTTACTTGGAACTTTTCATGCAGCAAGGGCTGACTATCATTGTTGTTTCGTGCGCGTTGCTACCACCTCTGGTCAGGAATCACCAGCAATTCAGAGGTGGTTCCACGCTCTTTAAAACCTTCTGATCAAAGGGCTTGCTGTCGCATGTAGTTTATCGTTTTACACGGGACGCGGATGTAGCTAATCGTCTTACACAGAAAGATCGTTCGATAGGATTCTGATATTAATTATATCATTAACTGTTCTAGTGTATTTAATAAAGGCCTGCTTACTCGCCATATTTCTGATCTGATTCTGCTACGTGTTCCCCATTTTAAGGTTATATTTTAAATTACTATATTATTGATTGATTTCCAATATACATTTACTTATTTTCAACATTATATTTTATATATTGTTTGTAAAATATCGAAGTGTTCAACATTCCTGTTCTTTATCCTTGAATGAGTAAACAAGTTTGGATCTCATGTTGCGCAACGGTTGTCGGCGTAGAAAATGAAATCGACAAGCTGATTTCAAATATGATTTTTTTATTTCACTTTTAGTTTATTTTTTAAAGGCATTAATCCTTCTCCTCTGCTTTAAGCTATGCGTTAAACAGAAAAATAGATTGTGGTCTTGGATACTAAACCTAGATAGAAAGATGGAATCTATCTTAAAAGTGAAACCTTGTTGATATCAACGGTAAAGTACTCAGTTAACTTTCCGAAAATGTCATAGCAATTCACATATAATAAATGAAAGGAATCTGTGGAGATCCCTTATCGCTTATCGCGAACATAGCATCAAAACAATGAATAAAGCCTATCCTGTTTGAAATATACGTATTTCTTTCACGAAAGAGGTGTCAGTCGAGAAAATCAAGAAGGCCACTTCGACAATCATTTTGTATTTGAAGATTACTGTAGTGAGTTTTCCATAAAATTCAATCAATATCTCACGTAAAATTTCAGTATATCAAACAGAATCATTTCAAGTATTTTAAGAACGAATTTCAAGAGAAGAAAATCAATTTTATAAGATACAAACGAGGAAAATATGTGTGAATTCCATAATATGTATATACAATCTTAATACCATCGATCAGATTTAGAATAATTTTAACATTTGTTATGACATGGTAAAAATAATGAGATATAAATTATATAATGGCCGGATACATATGGGATGTCAAAACATGAAACAAGGTTTTTCATGTCTGAGTTCATCTTAAACATTTAAAATTTATCTTTCGATTGTGTATTGAATACTATTGCCATATCTGGCCTGGTGTTCCTGCTATTAATCTCGATGTTATTGACAATATCCAAAGAAGAATCTGTGATGTAAGCGGTGCTGACCTGGCATCTCGACTTCAGTCAATTTCTCACAGACGTTATGTGGCTTCCCTCTGTCTTTTCTACAAATATTTTCATGATAACTGCTCTGACAAGCTTTTTTTCTCTGCTGCCTCAACTGAATGTATCTAAACGTGCTACTAGATTGGCATCTAGGTCCCAGCGTTTTAATGTTGAAATAGTTAAATGCAACTGCGTCTGCTACTCCAACAATTTTTTCTCGCGCTTTCCGCCAGTGGAACTACTTTCTGTTTGCTTGCTTCTCTAAGAACTACAATCTTCAAAAATTTAAATGCAATGTTAATCGCCATATTCTGTTGTCTTGAACACCCTTCAAGTTTTATCCTTTCCTCACCCCGCCCCTATTCCAAGTCTTTTCTCTCACTGTCAGTCTCTGTTACCCCTTTCGTACTCGTGGTATTCTCGCCTTGCATGGAGTGAAATGATTAAAAAAATCTCAAATATTTTATTAATAGGAAACTAGGAGCCATACTCAGCTGGTCGATCAGAAAAAGCGCTCAATTATTAGGTTGGTGCAAAAATAATGTCGTTTTCTCACATGTGAGAAAACGACATTATTTTCGCACCAACTTAATAGAATGAATGTTTAGATGTAATAGAGTCTATCTTCTTCAAATACTTTTTTTAATAAAACATTTTGAATTTATGCAGTTACTGATATAACAGAAGTAGTCTGCATTTATTCAATCGAACTTAGCCGAGGACATGAAGGGGTAAAACAGGCAACATGAAGACCCACTTCAGACCCCACTTATTTTGGATCTTTGAAATTCAATTTATCAGTTTGCTACCAGGGATGTAAAAGAGGATACATTTATAAAGCCATTTTTAAGTTTGATGAACATAGATTAAAAGATCAACGAAGAATAAGAAAGAAATCAGTAAAAATCGCCATTTTTGGCTATTTACGCGAGTTTTCACTATATGGGTGAACTCAATTATCAAGTTAAATGACTGTTAAATAATCAACCTATTGTTGGCTACAATTAAATGAAGTTTGTATTAGATTGTTTGAAAATTGTGAGAGTAGTAGTTTAAAATGTGTGTTCAAATAAATTTGTTTTCAAATAGAGTTTTCGTTTTTCGTGGTTTTTCGATAAAAGAAATAAAAATGATGGATTGTTCAGCTCGTCATTATATAAGTAACCTACATAACGAGTTTAAGTGAAATCGGGGGAAAAAAGTTGAATTTATCGATTTTTATCGATTATTGATTTTTTTTAAAGAATCGATTTTTTACGCTAAGTACCTATCTTTTACATGGTACAATGTATAAGCCAAGTTTGGTCAAAATCAGTTGGATGGATCTCGAGTGAAAAGGTATCACACAGACACACAAGTAGAGATATAAACAGACACACAGACATACTCTGTTTTATATATACAGATAATTGTGTGCTTATGCTGCGAAATAAATGATTTGATGCATCCCTTTTTCCTTTATAGATGCAAATAATTTGTGTAGTGCATTTGAAAACGTTCATCTCCATTCATAATCATCTCTCTTTTTAGCTAAGAGAAAAGAGTCATGTTTTTGTGTAAATATTCTTTTCTCGTGTAAATATGCTGTTACAAAGGGTTTAACGTTGGGAATCAGATATCATTATATCCAGCTGTCGAGTATGTGTCTACTCTGTGCTGGGTTCAAGAGTATCTTGTCCTTAGGAATGATCTGGCCAGTGTACATATTTCTTAGACATTAGAACATCGGGCAAGCATCTCACTATTTCGTGTATTGTATTAGGCCAAGTTTTGTAGCTCATCGTTAATCCGGATTTCTTATTAAGCAAATATCGCAGTTTAAAAAAAAAATTGAAAATGAATAGTCGCGTAAGACGAGTTGTTTTATGCTGACGAGGGAAAGTTTAGGTAAATATCTATTTAGGCGCATGTGTTGCAGAAAGAAGCTGTAACATTTGGTTATGCAGATCCTAACTGATGTTGTAGGTTCAATTATTATTCAGTATATCACATAAACGTTTACACAATAAAAAATCTGATAAAAAAAATATAGCATAAAATCACAGTTTTATATTGAACGTATTTGCCATCACAATAAAACGACACAGAAAGAATTTCAACGTTACCTGTAAGACTGCAGGGGTTTCAATTGTGGCAAAATTATTCACGAGAAGCATGAGATGCTTTCCATATCATTGCGTCTATTTTTGGGTGTTATATTTTTTACTTTCTTCGTTGGCAATTATGACCATCTGAAATGGCTACGTGTGGTTCGAGGCTAAAAAAAAAAAAAAAAAAAAAACGGCATTGTAGTTAGTGGCCTTTGAGTAAGTAAGAAATACTTGGTTGGAGTCTAACTCACGTTGTGGCATCGAAATAAGTTTTCACATCCATAGATATGGAAGATTTGAATCGTAGTAATATAAATATGTGATTCCTTCGCAAATTCTCTTTGTCTCATAAACAGACACTCTAATCTTAATCCATCTATCACTATATACTTATATACATGTTTTTTCACATACACTGACGTAAAAAAACTCACATGTACACACACATATATGTGCATGAAAGAAGGATTGCTGCCTAAATACGCATATATATATATATATATATACACACACATACACACACACACACACACATACACACACACACACACACACACACACATATATATATATATATATGTGAAGAAATATAGTCTTAAAGTGTGCTATATTTATGGGATAAAGTGTTCAGAGCGTGTGTAAATATAAAAGTGAATATTGAAGTCAACATTTAGTTGCGACAGTTTTAAGGCAACCATATTGGAACTTATGAAAATAGAATTTGAGCAGCAACAGAAAAACGAAAAGAAGCATCTGGAACTACAAGAATTATTGCTACGAGTAATAACAAATAAAGGGCAAAATTACGAAAATGAAACTCTATCGAAGATTTCACGTATAAACCAGACGAAGACAAAATCTTCGCAGCTTACTTCAGAAGGTACGAAGATTTATATGAGTTTGATTGCGGGAATTGGTCAGACGCTAGAAAAGTACGTCTACTACTAAGAAAATTAAGTTGTAGCGAACACAGTAAATTCGTAGACTACATTCTACCAAGGGAAACAAATGAGTTAACTTTCAAGGAAGCCATAAAACTGTTAACAGAACTATTTAGCCGAAATACCTCACTATTCCACAAAAGATGGAAATGTCAGAATCTAACAAAAAAGGATGCGAAGACTATATAACATTCGCTTCCATTGTAAATAAACGCTGTGATGACTTTAAGTTATCTGAATTCAGCCCAGACAATTTTAAATGTTTAATATTCGTTCAAGGCTTGGTTTCGACGAAAGACGCGGAGATCAGTCGCAGAATTCTTACAAAACAGAAGAGTGAACCAGATTTGACCCTACCAAAATTGGCTGAAGACTGTCAGAGTTGTATAAGCGTGAAGAAGGACTCGAAAGATATAGAAGAATATGGCATCGCTCACATACGTAAAGTACAGCGACAAATACGTTTTTGCACATCCTCAAAAACAAACCAAACCAATTTTCCCTCCTGAAAAACAAACCAAACCAATTTTCCCTCCTCAAAAACAAACCAAACCAATTTTCCCTCCTCAAAAACAAACCAAACCAATTTTCACTCCTGAAAAACAGATCAAACAAAATTTCCTACTTCAAAAAGTCAATATCAGAAAAAACTACCACCCAGTCCATGCTATCGCTGTGGGACTTTGCATTGGTATAAAGACTGTCCATACCGCTTTAAGACTTGTCTGTCGTGCAAAAAAGTGGGTTATAAAAGTTCTCATTGTTGGACTAGGAAAGAAAGCAAAAGCAGAGTAAGACTCACGAGGACTGACCAAGCGGACCAGACAAACATACGAAAATACGTGCAAGTAGAAATGTTAAACAGAAAAGTCAGACTACAATTTGATTCCGGATCGGATTTAACTATTATTAACGTACAAACATGGAGAAAATTGAACAAATCGACCATGTTGAGAACCAATAAAATTGCTAGGTCGGTAACTGGGAGAAAAATAAAATTTGAAGAAGTTATTACATATATGACATTCAATGGAATTACCAAAAAATTAAAAATGTATGTGCTAAGAAATACGGAAAATTTATTTGGAACGGACTGGATGCAGAAATTCGACCACTGGGATTTACCAATAAGTACGTACTGCGAAAAAGTGAAAAGTTTATCAACTGAGGCAGATAAATTAAAGGAGAAACTAAAAAAGAGTTTCCCCGAATTATTTTCAGCCGGCCTCGAGAGGTGTAAAAAAAATGGCAGCAAATATAGAAATAAAAGAATATGTACAACCTGTTTTCAAGAAGAAAAGGAACGTACCTTTTGCTTCAATAGAAAAAATAGATCTATATTAAGTTTTGATGGCTTTGATTGACATGTTTTTTTTTTACGGTTTATCAATCTTTTGTGAGATTATTGTTGGAGTTAACCATTGTTTTAGCTAAGAATTTTCAACAGTAAGTCTCTAATCCCTTTTTCTGAGCTGCCGGGAAATAACAATTGATATTTCCGTCTGCTGCCGTCATTAATATTCTTCATCCTCTTCTATACACCGTTACCCTTCAGGATGGCTCTACATAATTTCCTATTATTTGTAGATATTAGAAAATTTCACGATTGTGGTATCTTCCCTAAAAGCTGTTCTGCCATTCATTTACTCAATCTTGTTGGGTAGGTTATGCACCGCTTTCCCTTTTGTCCCTTTTCCCTTCAATTTGACATGCGAGTGTCAAATTTTCCGAATCCGCTTTCCTCGTTATTAGCCCTAGCGATTTCAACTTTCTCTTTCTTATATTACGTATTAGTGCTCCTTTATAGTTCCATTGTTTAAAAACAAGGTCATTGCTCATTCTCAACATCCTCCTTTAAAACATCATTTAATCTGTTATTCTCAGAATCCTTCTGTAAAACATCATTATTGTATTATTCTGAGAATCCTTCTGTATTACATACATTATTCTGTTATTCACAGCATCCTTCTGTATAACATAATTTATTCTCTTATTTATTCTGCTATTCACAGCATCCTTGTGAAAACATAATTTATTCTGCTATTCTCAGCATCCTTCTGTATAACATCATTTATTCTCTTATTCTCAGCATCCTTCTGTAAAACATAATTTATTCTGCTATTCTCAGTATCCTTCTGTATAACATCATTTATTCTCTTATTCTCAGCATCCTTCTGTAAAACATAATTTATTCTGCTATTCTCAGCATCCTTCTGTATAACATCATTTATTCTGTTATTCTCAGCATCCTTCTGTAAAACATCATTTATTCTGCTATTCTCAGCATCTTTCTCTATAACATCATTTATTCTGTTATTCTCAGCATCCTTCTGTAAAATATAATTTATTCTGCTATTCTCAGCATCCTTCTGTATAACATCATTTATTCTGTTATTCTCAGAATCCTTCTGTAAAATAATTTATTCTGCTATTCTCAGCATCCTTCTGTATAACATCATTTATTCTCTTATTCTCAGCATCCTCTGTAAAAAATAATTTATTCTGCTATTCTCAGCATCCTTCTGTATAACATCATTTATTCTGTTATTCTCAGCATCCTTCTGTAAACATTATTTATTCTGCTATTCTCAGCATCCTTCTGTATAACATCATTTATTCTCTTATTCTCAGCATCCTTCTGTAAAACAATTTATTCTGCTATTCTCAGCATCCTTCTGTATAACATCATTTATTCTGTTATTCTCCACAACCTTCTGTAAAACATAATTTATTCTGCTATTCTCAGCATCCTTCTGTATAACATCATTTATTCTGTTATTCTCAGCATCCTTCTGTAAAACATCATTTATTC
Organism: Acanthosepion lycidas; assembly: GCA_963932145.1. Taxonomy (NCBI): domain Eukaryota; kingdom Metazoa; phylum Mollusca; class Cephalopoda; order Sepiida; family Sepiidae; genus Acanthosepion; species Acanthosepion lycidas. The sequence goes on from OZ010605.1 coordinate 75,273,377, forward strand.
TGCTATTCTCAGCATCGTTCTGTATACATGATTTATCTGTTATTCTCAGCATCCTTCGATAAAACATAATTTATTGTGTTATTCTCAGCATCCTTCTGTATAACATCATTTATTCTGCTATTCTAAGTATCCTTATGTAAAAAATAATTTATTCTGCTATTCTCAGCATTCTTGTATAAAACCACATTCCTGTTTCTTTTATCTGTGAAAGGATTGTGCATAACGCACTACAATATAGTTGGACCGATATCACATAATGTTTAAGTACTCTTTTTTATTCTTTCTCAATAAGTTTTCCTATTTCTTAATACTATACTCAGCTTTTAGAAAGCCACTTTCACTATCCCAATCCACCTCGAGTTTCGGGGTTAGATTTTCCTCCTTCTGTTAAAACACTTCCTAGATATTTAATTTTTTGTCATTCTTTCATTTTGATATTTACAGTTTGTAATTTGCATCTTGGGTTCTTCTTTTAGCAGCTGCCGCAGGTTCTAAATCCTTACAATTCATTGTTTGCCTGTTATTCCCACTTTTCTTTCTTTTTTTTTTTAAATTCAATAGGTTTTGGGCAAGTCTAATTATTGAGCTCGTCACTTGTAGTAGAGAAGAGATAGTGTCAAAAGGTATTAGCGTGAAAGTGAATGCAAAAGATTAGGATGGAATTTGAACTCAGGTTCCTGATTCTAAATTTTCGGATCGATAACCGCTACGTTAACCGCACATCCCAAAAAATGCAAAAGGAAATGGTTTTATTGCTTTTTACCAGATAAGCGATCTGGAGAGCTTAACAGGATTTATTATCGAAGGGCGTCATCGCACCAATGTAAGATACACAAATGGCATAGAAAGAAAACTACAGGACGTCTTACACAAAGTGGGTAGACCATATTTTCTAGTTTGTTACAGTTGAGGCTTAGTCATTGCTTTTTTATGAATAGACTAAACATCGACTGTAACTTACTAGAAATTATTGTTGTCAGCAAGAGCAGAAGGTCAAGATGCAAATTACGAAATGAAGGTATTAACATCAAGAGAATTTTAAATGTTTGTCGAGGATGGAAAAGGCGACATCGAACTACAAGATCGCATAGGATTAGCAGTAGATTAGCGATCAAAAAGGTTTTAGCAATAGATTAGCAACTGATCCATCGCAAACGTTAATAAAAGTAATAAGAGAAAGGTAACTTTCGTAAGAAACAACAACAACAAAAAAGACTGCTGAACAGTTACATTCTCATCGATGGTGAGTTTGTAAGCATAGCTTAGGTATGGCACAAGGCCGGTAGTATGGGTGAACCAATGATGATAGAGCTCACTATACAGTCGTAATTGATCCACTGAGGGAAGCATACTAACCATTATACTACGTCGGAGTGCTCAAATGATTTTCTAAGCGTAGCTTACATGTAGCACGAGGCCCAAATTATAGGGCACCTAGTGAGGGTCAATCTCACTATTCCGCTGTAATTGATCGACCGAGTCAAATTTACTCACCATTATACTACATTGATGTGCTCGAACGTAGATTAGAAGTGGCACAAGGCAGAAACTATGGGGCAGTCAGTGAGGATCGAACTTACTATTCGGTCATAATCAATCTGCCGTGACATGCTTGCTAACCATTAGACAACGTCGAGGTGTCCCAATCTTCTTGCATGGCAGTGAATGCTGACCAATCTCCTCACAGAACAAGAGAAAACTGGAGATAACAGATAGACGGTGTCGCGTCAGGTGGAGGCTTGGAAAAAGGCCAAATCTCGCTAAGATATACAAGCGATAAAATGTTGTAGAGAGCCATGATCACTCACACCCGGAAGAGACAAGGCAGATAGACGAACAAATAATCAGATTGTTGTAACTGAGTTGTCAAAAAAAAAAAACCCTTTTACTACAAGGAAATATAATTTAGAATAGAAACTAAGCAAGAGAATGTTTAGTCGTGAATGACTGTTTTCAGCAAAAACTACTGCTGATTCTGCTGCTCCTGCTACTCCTCTTTATGTCGGAATATTTTTTATGTCTTTTGTCCGACGGCCGAGTCAAAACTTGTAGGGAAAGATTCTCCCTCCCAACACAGATGAAAAATTAAGACTAAAGGGAAATATTTAGTCGTGTATATAAGTCATGATGTTTGCGTAATGGATGCTAAAAAAACATGAGTAAATTGATGTATGCGTCATTAGTACAAACATAATTGATGCATTAAGTTTTCCTGAAAAGTTTCTGATTTTGTTTTACGGCCCAAATTATGGAAGTCCGCATCGGTTGCCTATGATGCATAGATGTGTGCTTATATCAACATGTGCGTAAATTAAGACCTGGCAAAAAAACAAAAAAACTAATAAAGCATTTGTTGACACTGAAGCATTTTAAATATTTTATAGTTCCCTAGGAAAATATTTGATCGCGTAATCTCTTAGTAAACGATGTGATTTTTCCATTAAATATCAAAGAATACTGTTTGAAAAAAAAAATAAAAAAAAAAATAAACTATAGCAGGAAATTTAGGATTTTTTTACTAGAGAAAAGGAATGTGCATAAAAAGATTATCTTGCAAACTCTTTAAAAATATCACATTTATGACAAGGTCTCAAAGATTTTCTTTTGCGGCTCAACTGGTTCATAGATACTCAAGGAAGCACTCAGTTATGGTACCACTGCTTATCGGGGAGAACTATGATACGATACAATTTTGTTATTTAATATTCTAGACATATATTACAGTGATTGTGCTTAAATTACAGATTTAACCACACGGACAAACACACACACACATATACGTTATCTTATTATTAAACTATAAGCATATATTTGTTTTTACAATAGTAAATATGACCAGAACTGCCAGTATATAATAATAATAATAATAATAATAATAATAATAATAATAATAATAATAATAATAATAATACACACACACATACTCACATATACATATATATATATAATTTTAAACCTAATATAGATTAAATTTACATTTTTGAAATGGGTAGTTTTTAATTTTAATTTCAAATTTTATCGTACAATTTAATACTTATTAGAATAAATTCTGTTTTAGTATAAACTCAACGTTAAAGCATTTCATAGTTATTATAACCTTACTTCGTTGTCAAGTTTTTTGAATTCCAGTATACTTGTATTTTGATTTGTCATTTTAGCTCATGTGACAGCGTTTCCCCCTACGAGGGGTGATTAATTAATTTGAACCTTTTAAAACTTTTATTCTACAATATACATACAACATCATCACTTGATAAGACACCAGAGGTGTTGAAACAAAATGGCTATTTTTGTAGTGATTTTATAACATATTTATGTTATAATTTTTAAATAAATAATTATATTATATAAATAAATATTATATTATTATTACTCTGTATTGAGCACTCTTTTAAGAATAGTAATTGTTGGTTATTGGAATTTATTCCATATACACCAATCATATACTTGGATATATATATATATATATATATATATATATATATATATATATGTGTGTGTGTGTGTGTGTGTGTGTGCAAATATATAGAAAATAGGGAAGAACCGTTAGGTTAATTATCTAAAGTTCTTTAGCATTTCTGTCTTTATTTGAAAAAAAAATAGAAGAAAAAACAGTGCTAAATACAAAAGTAGAGCCCGGATTATAATTATTTTTAAAAAAAATATGATTCCTTCGCTACATAAGATTTCTTATGTTTCAAAACCAGAAGCTGAAAAACTAGCTCTGTTTCCTCCTCAAACGAAATTTGGAATAACTGATCTTGAAATTTACGGTGCTTTTTAAGCATATACATTGGAGCTCTTTTAAAAAACTTATTATATATATATATATATATATATATATATATATATATATATATATATATATATATATATATATATATATATATGTGTGTGTCTGTGTGTCTGTGTAATCATTATTATTATTATTATTACTATTATATACCGTACCTATGATCAATAATGAATATGTCCCAATCCTCATAAATATGTTGGACTCTATAGTAAGGGGTAATATGCTAAGTAGCCCCCCGCCATCACTGCCAAGGGTTTATCTACTTTACACCACAGGCGAGTATTTTATTTTGTTGATGTTATAAAGATGACCATTTATTTATGTTATAAAGATGACCATTTATTGATGTTATAAAGATGACCATTTATTGATGTTATAAAGATTACTCATTCAATAACCTTTCTAGGTTACAACAATTATTATTATTATTTTATATGTTATTTTAGAGAATTCCCCTATTTGTTGCATGTTGCTTTCTTTTATATTAGTTTGAATGAAGTCAGTCATTCTTGTGACCTAATAAAAAGAAATGTGCTCTTAGTAGTTTTCCTGTGAATTTACCAAATATACCCCTCGAAGATGCTGTTATCATCGCAGTTAATGAAATGAACATTCCAAAAATAACACTTTGCTAAAAAAAATTATTAAAATTTTTCTGGTTCGAGTATCAATTATTAAATTTTTAGGCATTTTAGATTTGCTTTAGAGTGTTATCAGCAAATGAATTTCTTATCCGCGCTGAAGCCATTTAGTTCGTCGATGCTAAATCCCTAAAGAAAAACACGATCTGATTTTCTTACGTTCATCAGAACAGTACATACCAAATAGGTTTTGTATTTTGTGAACATAGATTTGCGCGTACATATGTATTTGTGTGTGTATATGTATATATGAACATATTAAATATGCACTAAACAGTTGTTACGTGAAATTACCAAATATAGACGGCGAATATACTGTAATCACTACTGTCAATTAAATTTGTTTGAAAGGCAGTGAATATTTCAAAAATTACACTTCCATAAAAATCGTTACTGGTTTTTATTTGTTTGCTGACTATTTTATAGAATTTTAGATTTTTTATTCGGTCAAGAATGGTATTAGCAGAAAACCGGGTTCAAACTCCCGTTGAAGCTATTTGGTTCTTTCTTTCCTTAAGAATTCGCCAAGAGTTTCTTTTAGCCTGGCACAATGTTTCGGTACTGACGTTCTAAGAGGTTCTGACAATAGAAACATGGCTTCTTCTCCCCTTCAAGACTACAGATATATTCCTTAACAATATAAGATAGTAATAAGTAACAGGAATAAAGGAAAGCAGGAAGAAAGTACTAGAGGGTAGAATACGAATTATATCCGTTCTTTGTGTCGTCCTCTTTCCGTGCGTAGGCGGTCATAGCTCACTACAAACTATTGTCCTTTGTGGCTATTATAATAGTTTGTATTTTTGTCATCTTCCCTAAATATTTTCTGTCATCTCTTTACTCTAGGTCGCTAGGTATTTATACATTGTTTTTCATCAATTCCGTTTGTCTTCAATCTGTCATATGAGTATTACACTTTCCAATCCCACGTTTCTCATTATGGGCCCTAGACTGTCTCTTTCTGTTGCTATGAAAATTTTGCATTCATTTTCTCTAAAACTTCGTCTTTTCTCAAACGTACAGTCCATATTTTTCTCAGCATCAAACTGTAGAACCCCTTTCTATTTGCTCAAGTCTAGTCTTCATGTGTGAGGAGATTGTCCGACATTTACTACTGTATAGGAGGCTTAAGACTTCAATGTTACATAAACAGTATTTAATTACACTGCAAATAGATAAGTAAATCGAACCAAAGAAGAGCAAACCAAGCTTGTTAATAAATTCAGTAAATACCTTCTTAGAAGCGCGGCTTGCTTAACGTCCAAGAGTTACTCAATAATCACTCAACAATCAACCGTTAATCCATCTCTAGTCATAAGGTAATCAACCAATGATCAACTCGAAGCTCACTGTCATCAGTAGCCGGAAACCGCTATTTCTACACCTGGAGGAAGACATATTGATAAGATCAGAGTGTCACGTTCGAACCTCGCTGTCGGTAGTTACTCATTTTCTTTCTATATGACAGTTACCATACTAATGTAACGGGCTATTGATGAGATTTTGCTAAACAGGTAGATTGGACGAAGAGTTTTAGTAGAATGCCCTCCGCCTAAGCTAGTCCTCAGACCGCTAGACTTTAATATTATGGGGATAATTACAACAGATGACGGTATGACCAGCCAAAGGTAACGAAATGAGGACAGCTTGTGAAGGAAATGGTGTACAAATACCGGACGAACACAGTGCATAAATTAGCTAGAGAGCTTGAATAAATGGATGGTAGAGAAAGGTTTAGGAGAGATAAGAAAAAGACTAAATTTATTAAGAGCTATAAAGGAGAGGTAATTGGGGAGAGCCATGTTCACCTACGCCCTGAATGGACACAGCACATCGAAGAAGAAAAACACGGTAAGGTGTGGCGAAGATGCACACTTGCTTTCAGAAACTGTTTGGAGTGATGAAACTACCTTAAATTAAATGGCTTTATTAGTCCCTCTATTTGTACCTACTGGGGACCTCAACATCCATATGCGAAGGAAGGAAATCATGTTAAGTTTTCAATACTTAAATTGTAGCGCCGATTATCATCAAAGAGATTATACTGATCATCCTTTTTTGATGTGACATTAACTGATCCCGTTTTCTTGAATCTGTTGGGATAATCATGCCAAGCACTCAAGAATATTTTGAAGATAAGGAATTTTATTTCCAACAAGAGTGGACACCCTTACGTTACTTTTGCGACCCGTATCGGGTTGCCGTTAATGATAAACTAGAACTCAAGATTTCAATGTTAAATAAAACAGTATATCATTACAATGCAAATAAATACGTAACGCAAACCAAAGAAGTAACAGTAAATCAAGTGAATACCTACTTAGAAACAGTGAATACCTACTTAGAAACTTAGTGAAACAGTGAATACCTACTTAGAAACGCGGCTCGTTTAACGTCGAAGAGTCACATTATTTCAAAAACGTATAGCTGGTAATATTATTTTTCCAAAAAGGGTATAACTGGTAATATTTCTTTCAAGTACATACAGCTGGCAACATTTTTCTTTAAAAAACGTATTAGCAGAGGCCTTGCTATTGGACGTATTTCAAAGAGGACGCATATATTCGTGCGGTCGCAAAAGATTCTGCGAAAATGAAGTTTTTCTTGTCGCTTCAGAAAATACCTCTCTCCCGCGGTAATACTCTATATTTCAAAGAGTCAGATCATACCAAGGATGGAGTATTGCTACCATATCTCAGCTGGTTTTACTTATTCATCACTGGGCAGACTTGACAGATTCAAAAGCGATCACGCTGCCTTGTGGGTGATGAATTGCTCCCCACTCTGCAACCCTCATGCCACAGAATACACCTTGCTCACCTCTCGCTACTCTAGCTCTGTGACTATGACAGATGATCTAACGAGGTCGGTTTTATCAGTTCAGTTCTTCACAGCTAGGACAGTGCATGCCGTTTTCACGGTGGCAAATCTTCCATCCATAAGTGTTCGTTTGTTAAGGAGTACCGTCCACTCGGACATCTTCTTCTTCAGAACTGTTATTGGTGGATTAAACTCCCATCAGAATGCTCTTCTGATAGCTACAATCTCTTCAAATCCAGTACCAGCACATGTATATCTTACACCTCATCAGTATGTGCACTATTTAATCCTTACTTCCTCCTAAACTTACGATAGTATAACTCAGTAAACCTTTACCTTAAGGCTTGTATTTATTCAACTCACAGTATTTAAAATGTGCGTCTTAAAACATTTGAAAATTTAGCCGACAATATTGCTCTAGATACTGTTATGTAGTGGGAAACCTTCAATTCTACATAAAAGCAAGTGATTAGTAAAGAAGAGAATTGTCATCTTATGAGATGGAAGGTGAAAAGGGGGTATCTAATTTCCTTTTGACATATCTATATAAGAGTAAACACATTCAGTAAGCTGGAGAATACAACGACCGAAATATTTCTTATAAAGCAAAAAAAAAAAAAAAAAAAAAAGTAGGATGAAAGAAACAGGTCCCAATGTATTAACGTGAGCTTTGTGCATGCTGACTCTGATTTTCATTGTCAATTTCAATTTTATCCACTTTGATTTCTTATGATTTTCATTGATTTTGTATCATTGTAGGCTTCTCACATCTATCTATCTATCTATCTATCTATCTATCTATCTATCTATCTATCTATCTATCTATCTATCATTGCCTGTTTATATCTATCTATCTATCTATCTATCTATCTATCTATCTATCTATCTATCCATCTATCTATCATTGCCTGTTCATATCATTTTATCTATCTATCTATCTATCTATCTATCTATCTTTTTTTTAAAGCGTTTCACACCAAGTAAGGCGAGAAGCCACTAGGACGCATGGGGTTACAGAAGATCAGATAGGAGTGATAGAGAACTAAGGAAAAAGAATTGTCAGCGCAGTTCCGATAAAAATCCTTGTAGAAAAGAAAGAGAGAAATCGCCTTTCGACGGGAAAAACGTGACTGGACACGAGATGCCAAGTTAAGATCAATTACATTACACATTCTTATTCGGATTTTGACAAGAATCACGAGATTTTTTTTTAAGCGTTTCACCCCCAAGCAAGGCGGGAAGCCACTAGGACGCAAGGGGTTACAGAAAATTTGGAGCAAGATCAGATAAGAGTGATAGAAGAAAGGATGAGGAGAAGGGTAGTGGATAGATCAAGGCAACTGCAGATCTCGATTGACATTACATTTGAATAGCTGGAGATTATAGCTCTCAGGGAAAATGGAATCGGGAAGCAAGTTCCACAGGCGAGAGGTGAGAGACATGAAGCTATTGGAGTAGAAGAGACGGCTATATTTAGGAGTTTCGACAGTGAAGGAGTGAGAGCAGGCTGCAAGCCTCGTAGGGCGCTTGAACTCATGAAATCTGGGAACCAGCGAATGCAGCTCCTCGGAGCAATTACCATGAAAGTATTTGTAAAACAGACAGAGAGAGGTGACGCGGCGTCTTTGGGAAAGTGACTGTAGACGAGATGCCAGAGCAGGGCCAATTATATTGCATATCCGCCTCTGGAGCCTATCAAGAACCCCGAGGCAAACAGAAGGGGCTCCAGACCATATATGGCAGCAATAATCTATCTATCTATCTATCTATCTATCTATCTATCTATCTATCTATCTATCTAAGCCTGTTCATATGTATCTATCTATTTTCATTGTCAATTTCACAATTTTTCTTATCATTTCAACCCCAGGCAAAACAATGTAGCCATTAAGACACAATGAATTATTGATTGTGAAAGAATGAGAAACAGAAAAACATTATTCGGGGGAGGGCAAGAAAAATAAAAGAAGAGGAATCATGAAGACAGAATATAACGATTGGCATTGCATTTAAATTATTGCAGATCAAAGTTGGATGAAAATCAAGTATTCGGAAGAAAGTTCCACAGGAGAGTAGTGCAATAAAAGAAACGGTTATATCTAGCCATATCAACCGTCAAATTATGATACCTTTTGCCAATCGAGTACTGCACTTACATGAAGTCTTGGTACCATAGAGGAACGTTCATGCCGGGATGCCGGGATGCCAGGTCAAGATCAATAACATTGCAGATTCTTCTTTGATTTTATTAAGAATCTCGAAATATATAGCAAGTCGACAAGACCATATGTGGCCACAATATTCAAAACATGGACGAATAGTTGACTTGTATATATTTAAGATAGATTCCGCAGATATGTTTGTTATTTTTATTTTTATTATTGTTTTGTTTTTTTTAAATAATTTTGTAGAAACTGATATCTTCGGTGTAACACCGTGTTAAAAAGCGAATTTTAACACCGGAAGTCATTAAATTTAATTTCCGATATAAATCCTACCTGTATTCTTTGATATAATTTATACAACTTTCAGACTCTTATTTTATATTTTATTGATTAACAACGTTTTTACGATCTCACGCCATCTTCGTTTAAAAAAAAAAAAAAAAAAAAAAACTATCTTCAACTGCAACACCAAGGTTATCGGTAACTATTGTCCTCAGTAAGGATTTTTGTGAGGAACCGTAGACGTTGATACCTCGATAAGCGCAGTGTCCTCTGCTGACCAGTGGACGCTAGAATGCCCTGTCTTTACAAAACGTATCGCTCATAATAATTCATAGTCATGAACAATGATGTCTCTTGGTGATTTGTTGGCGAGTTCAACTTTGATCCACGCTGTTGATTATTGATATTTGATATATATCATTCCGCACGTGTTCTCTCATTCACGTGAAACTTTTCCAAGTTTCTGTAATATATGGGTCAGAATAATTGTTTCTGTTTCATTCGAGAGACCCTGACAGGCGACAAAAGGACAGTCGAAGCTTTTGGTAGAGAAAAAGTTGAATGAAAAAACGAGAGAGAGAGAGCGAACCTCAATCAACTCAATGAAAAATTTCCTTACAACTTATGATTAGCACTTTCTCCATTCTTTCCTCAAGTGCCTCGACGCACACGTAATTTTCATTTTTGCGTCTAAAGAAAAATCTATATCTAGATACGATTCAGGGGAAATAACTCTCTAAATGCAGAATTTTCTATATTATCGCGGTGATTATTTAAATAGCGGAAAAATCTCCTAAAGGAAATTTGCGGATCGTATCCAAAAATTTAATCAATTTTAATTTGGTTTATGTTCAACCCTTACACAACTTATTTAATTGATTGAGAAATTTAGGATATTAAGTGCCTGACTTCGATTAAAGTATCTTCGGGTGTTCAAATGCTTCGATTAATTGTCCACATAATTACATACTATTATTTTCATTCTAGGATATTACTTAAATTATACATCTTTTCTGTTTGTTTACAAATATGGTTTTGCATTTGATTATCCGGGCCGCCAAAATTCATTATGGAATTCCCAGAATTGCTTTAGGTCTCCTACATTAATCTTGCCACAAAATGCCTTTCAGATCACCATTGTTTGTACTTTTGAGTCGTTGCTGAATGCTAAACGACGGACAATGCACAGCTCATTATCTGTCCGTTTTACTCGGTTTATAGCGATGATTCTTTGCTCAACAACCGCGATAGAATTTTATAGCTTCTGATAACGGATCAAGAAATTTATATCAGATTTCATATGGTTACCATCTTGCCTTCACGTCGATATGTATTTTATCCTATTAAATAGTTTTTTTTTTCATTTGATTATTTTATGACACGCGGCGATGTTGGGGATGTGTTCAGGCTGACTTAAAAAAAAGTCAATCCTCATACTTCCAATAGACATTCATTGCTTTTTTGGTACATTCTCCTCCAAAATATTCCCATTTGATTTCTGTCACTTTTTCAGTGAAATTCTATTTCCTTTCGAATTTTTATCCACTTTGGTTTCTTATGATTTTCATTGATTTTGTATCATTGTAGGCTTCTCACATCTATCTATCTATCTATCTATCTATCTATCTATCTATCTATCTATCAAATCCGTTCATTATCTATCTATCTATCTATCTATCTATCAAATCCGTTCATATCTATCTATCTATCAATCAAATCCGTTCATATCTATCTATCTATCTATCTATCTATCTATCTATCTATCTATCTATCTACCTATCTATCAAATCCGTTCATATCTATCTATCTATCTATCTATCTATCTATCTATCAAATCCGTTCATATCTATCTATCTATCTATCTATCTATCTATCTATCTAAGCCTGTTCATATCTATCGTACCATCCCTCTATCTAAGCTTGTTCTATCTATCTATCTATCTATCTATCTATCTATCTATCTATCTATCTATCAAATCCGTTCATATCTATCTATCTATCTATCTATCTATCTATCTATCTATCTATCTATCTATCTATCTATCTATCTATCTATCAAATCCGTTCATATCTATCTATCTATCTATCTATCTATCTATCTATCTATCTATCTATCTATCTATCTATCTATCAAATCCGTTCATATCTATCTATCTATCTATCAAATCCGTTCATATCTATCTATCTATCTATCTATCTATCTATCTATCTATCTATCTGCCTGCTGGAAAACCATAATTCTAGCAACAGGACACTGCCCCATGACACACAAGGAGGAGAACCCAGTCACGGCTTTCAGACAATGTCGACGACCACATCACTCTTTACATATGGCCACTTAATTCTCCAGATTTGATTATAATGTGTGGGGTGCAGTTGATTGAAAGACGAAGAAAACTCATTGTAAAACCAATAAGGAACTGAAGGCAAGGATTATGACACTATTCACCAACTCAATCAAGGAGATCCCACATGATAGATGCAGAAGATTCCCATGTAGTCTGGGGGACGTGCTTAAAGGCAATGCCGATCTAATTGGATACATTTATTCTTTATTATTTCACTTTATTTTTGTGATTTTGGCAAATATATCTGTTAAAATGAGATGCCGGTGTTATTTTCATTTTTGTCTAATATTGACGACAATTTATCCATCACACTAGTTGTGTGCAGGAAGGACACTTTTTTTTATTTGGAACTTATGTTAAATCACTTTCTTTATAAAGCATTTTCTAAATCACTTTGTCAGTAGATTTTTCTCTCAATTGTTCAGATTGGTATTGAGGACGATGTTGACTTCTTTGAAACACCCCACCACACATATGGAGACAGGGATTACTCACCAGAGAGAACCTTTCCCTGTCTGACGCTCAACTCTACGCGATCACCTCTTTGCGACTGCTCGGTCTCACATTGTCCGCTGACCAGAGATGGAACGAATACATTGAGTCAATAGCTTCGTCCACCGCAAGGAAAGTCGGCTCCCTGTGCTGTGCCAGAAATTTTTTCTTGCCTGAGTCAATCCTTCAAATCTACAAATCAATCATTGGCCCTTGCATGGAGTATTGCTGCCATATATAGTCTGGGGTCCCTTCTAATTGTCTTAAGGTCCTTGATAAAATCCAAAGACGGATATGCTATGTAATTTGCCCTAATCTGGCATCTCGTCTGCAGTCGCTCTCTCACAGACATATCATCGCCTCCCTCTGTCTTTTTTTACAAATATTTTCACGGTAATTACTCCAATGAGCTGCTTTCGCTGGTTCCCAAACTTCATGAATTTAAGCTTTCCACTAGGCTGGCATTTCGCTCTCACCTTTTCATTGTCGAAACTGTTGAATCTAGCCGTCTCTTTTACTCCAATAGCTTCATGTCTCGCACTTCTTGCCTGTGGAACTCCCTCCCCATTTTCTGATAGCTATAATCTCCAACTATTCAAATGTAACGTCAATCGACGTCTCCAGATGTCCTGATCTATCCCCTAATCCCCCCTTCTCTTCATCCTTTCCAGTATCACTTCTTTTTGCTCTCGCTCCAACTCTCTTTTATCCCTTGCGTGCTAGTGGCTTCCCGCCTTGCTTGTGGCTGAATGCTTAAAAAAACCTAAAAAACTCAAAAAACAAGCAAACAAACAAACGAGAAACCAAGAACTAAATAACATAATTCTTGAAATTTCAATCCTTAACAAAATGGTGGGAAATTGTAACAAGATCGATGTATAGTATCGTTACCATGCTCATACGATACGGATCGTTACTGTAACAACACCGTCTACAGTAGCCGTTTTAATGCGTTTTTATGTTTAACTTATTTTAATTCCTCTCTGTACAAAATCTGCTTCTTCATCTGAAAAGGTAGCTTTCCTTTACCAAAGGATTGCCATCTATTTTAATATTATCTCATATTATTTGGCTGATCAAGCAAAATTATATTTATATTCAGGTGTCTCTTTAAGACATGCGTGAGTCGTCTTCACTCTGTGATTCGTCTTGCATGTACCCCATTCGTTTAGGACGTGAATGATCATGGCATGCCACAATTTTCAATCTCTCAGTATAATTTGTCTATTTTGCTATATCTCCCAATCCCTGTTCTATCAGCCAATTACCCAAAAACGTTACATGCGCTTCGTGCCTGTGTCCCAAAATTATTTATCCTACACTCCAACACTTTATCAGAAAAATTTGAAAACAAGAAAGTTATCCCTAAACACTAAGATCATTACCACAACTTCAAAGACAATCGATGATTCAGATTGCAATAAACACCACATCATATGCCAGGATTTAAATTATAAAATGTCTGCAATACCACCAGAGATATATAGGTGAAACAACGAAAAATCTAAAGTCTACGAAGATAAAAGTGCCCCACGTTTGAATTCGTTGGAATAAGGCAAGCTATAAAGTCGATTTAATAAATGCCACACTGATAATAAAAGAAAACAATTTATTACGTAGAACATACAAAGAAGTTATCCTGATAAATATTTTCCATGAATCAACACAAGCCAAATACGCGTCATTATATCAATAACTTTTTATACATTCCATACTGAAAGAATCTAAGATAAATCTACCTACAACCATTACCGGTGTAACACAAATTCTTTCACGCCCACATAAAACACCTTACAATGAGCAACAGACAGAAATAACGATGTCAACTAGATCTACAAACATGCAACGCGCACACATTATCAAGCGAATACCACACACAAACAGACATGGCGTCCTAGGTAAGACGATAAACTACGTTCAACAGCAAGGCCTCTGATCAGGAGGTTTTGAACAGTGTGGAACCACCTCTTAATTGCTAGTGTTCCCAGGTCCACCCTGAGCCGGGGTGGTAGCACCTGTTAGGGTCCCAGCTATGGGCAAATAGTTAACCCCCAAACCCAGATCTTGTCCTGGGTATGACGATAAACTACACCCGCGTCCTGGGTAAGACGATAAACTAGGTCCAACAGCAAGGCCTCTGATAATACGTTTTTGAAAAAAATAATGTTGCCAGCTGTACGTTTTTGAAAAAAATAATATCACCCGCAATACATTTTTGAAAAAAAAAACAATCTCACCAGCTATATGTTTTTGAAAAAAAAAAATCTTATCAGCTATACGTTTCTGAGCAAAAAATATTAACTGAAATAGATTTTTGACAAAACAAAAATATTACCAGAAAAAAAAGTTGTCGGCATTAAATTACACATTGAGGTTGATATCCCGTAAACCAAACCAAACCAAACCAAACCAAACCAAACCCTCATGACTTATACATATGAGCGCTAGCGAGCTGAACAAATACACGTGAGGTCAACTTAACCAAGCATAAACCGACAACACCAAAATAAAAATTCCAGAATTTTCTTTTCCTTTCCATATGTTATTTTCTGATGAAGATTAAATAAAAGCGAAACATGTCAAATTTATAAACGTTTCCTACTTGCTTCATATTCTAACCTCTTTGATTTCTAATGCATATTTGAGCCCAATTATATATACAGAAAAAAAATTGGAAACATCCTGCATTTATTAAAAAAAAAACTATTAACATGAGATATTTCTGTATTTTCTAAAAAGTAAACGATAACATTTCAGTAACTACAATATATTTGCTTTTATTTTGACAAAAGTAGGCACTTTGCTATAAAACTTATCATACAACAGATTCATATTTTCTTTGAGTCAATAAAACCACAACCTAATCGAATTACTGCTTTGTTAATACCTGCAGTGTTTCCAACAGTTTTTTTAAAGTAGCTTGAAGATCCTGCCACGCATTCTTCAAGCACTGAAAATTTTTAGTTTCACTCATTGTTTATTACCTTCAAAATCTCTTATCCGATTCATCCCGTACTAATTCTATGGGAGTGAAGTCAGGAGATTGACGTGGCTAAATCGTAGCTTCCAAAATTTGTCTTTATTGTTTGACCCGAGCTAATTTTGGCATAATTAAGATCGTTTTCTTGTTGAAAGGGATTTTTTTTCTAATTATGCATAAAATAGTTCTTTGCAGAATCGAGTGATATTGTTTTATTTTCTTTTTCTCTCATGTTTATTTGACCGGAATCAATTTTTCTGTCTTCTAAGCCACAAACCAGAACAAACTCATCAGGTTAATTGTTGGAACGAAATATGCATCACTCAGTGCTTCGCCAGGATTTCTTCTCAGATACGATCCCCTTCTACTTCCCAAAACCTTCACATTTTTACTCATATGCCCACAATGCATTTTTCCGCTCTTTCCATGCCCAGTTCTAATGTTTGTTTTTTTTGTTGTTGCTCAGGACAGTCTTTTCTACTTATTCACTTTCTGTAACAGGTGCTTCTTGATGGATAAACCCCCAACTGTTCCCCGTTGATCTAAGTCGAATTTTCACTGTTGCAATCGACACTTCTTGTTGCCGAGAGGAAAGAAGTTCAGCTGTCAGCTTTGGAGCAGTTTTCCTTCCGTTTCTTTTGCTCTCGATAATCAAGAGCTTATCTTCAGCAGCACTTATCACTATTGGTATTCCACTTCTGTCAATATATGAGCTAGTTTTCATCTTTGTAAAGAATTGTAAACATCATGTATAAAAATCTTCAAATATTTGGCAGTTGTCTTTTTTAGACTAGTCTTTGGATAAAATTACAATTTGTGCTTTCAAAACAATTTATTATTTTCTTTGATTTTGCCATTATGCAAATTACTTAAAATTATAAATAAAAAATAATTAAACTATGTAAATACTTTCGTAATGGTAAAGTCTTTTTTCATAAAACATAAAAATCTACATATATTTTGTTTACAACATTAGTCATTGCTGAGTTAACATTTGGAACCTCTATTACCATTTAAATTATTGGAACATTTTGGTAATCTGAAAATATATATATATATATATATATATATATATATATATATATATTAGCGGTTTGTATCAACTTGTCTCCCCAATGAGTCAGATTGTGACACAAGGTCGGTTTTTAACGTGAAACCCGAGTGTCTTCACTCGGGCCGCTGGTCTTTGCTGGTCAAATCATGTCCAAAGCTGGTCAGAACTGGTCTAAGCTAGCCATAGCTGGTCATAGCTGGTCCAAGCTTGTCAGAGCCGGTCTAAGCAAGCCATAACTGTGAAACTACCAGGACGGAGACGGTTCCCTATGATTGGTAAGTATCTGAATTTGTATACCCCTCGAGGGAAGGGTTTGCACATTCAAATCATATGATAGATTAATGGTAAAAACAAAATATTATATTCCTCATACAAAATATTCATAATTTAGTACAAACGAATCCAAAATTTAACATTTTTGAGAGTAAGAAAGAAACAAAAAATATAATACAATGTAAAAACAGAAATTTTATCTTTTGCCCTCAAAAATATGAGAATACCCTCTTTTAACGTGTTTTTGAAAAGAAATGCTGGTGGGCTGCCACACATTTTTTGCTGGTAGTATATATATAAATATACGAGATAACGATATATATTCAAGAAAAATATTCTCTCAATATATATATATATATATATATATATATATATATATATATATATATATATATATATATATATATATTTATATATAATGAATGATAAGAAGACGGAGACAAACATTTCGAAATAAATTATAATCGAAATGGATAATCAGAGTCTACGTTTTTTTTTATTAACATTATAATGCTCTGTAGAATACATTGAGCTCTCACTGGATTTATATCTTCCTCGTAATTGTCACTTCCGGTCACAAACTTGCAATAAACACACACACACACACACACACACGCACGCACGCACACACACACATCTATCTATCTATCTATCTATCTATCTATCTACATATATATATATATATATATATACATGCATATATATATATATATATATATATATATATATATATATATATATATATATATATATATATAAACACTACAGCTTAAAAGTTTGGAGAGACTCTGGATTTCTTTAAAAATCACCTAAAAATGAAATATTTTTTAAAGTATTATGTTTGTGCAAAAATGATGATATATATATATATATATATATATATATATAATGTCATTTTTTGACGTTAAAAATACGTCAAAAAACGACATTATCTCCCGGGGGAAGCCATTCTTCTTGACTTGGGTGATGTCCCTTCCTTTTTTAGAACGTACGTTATAACCTGCCAGTACCTCATAAAGAATGGAATATTCCGTTTTGATAATGAAGAAAATCAGAAACGACTCTGTTGTGAGTGAGTGAGGAGAAAGAAAGAACGAAAACATCTATGTTTATAAATCGACCAGTCGTCCGTGCATCGAATATTGCTACCAAATCTGTTCTGGTACTCTTACTATATAGACATTATATTCTAGAGATACTTGACAAAATCCAAATAAAAATCTGCAATGTTATTCATCATGACCTGGCATTTGGTCTCAGACACTTCTCGCCGTCGTATCGCGGCTTCCCTGTGTCTTATCTATACATATTTCCGCGCTAATCGCTCTTTCGTACCTTGAATTCACGAATTTTGGCGGAGTACTACATTGCCAGATAGGTTCCATAATCTCAGTGTCTAAATATCCTGCTGCAACCGTAAATTTTATGTTAATAGTTTCTTCTTTCTCTAGAATCTTTCTAGTATATTTATAAGCCTCCCATTCATAAGTGCATCAAATATTGCCGCCACAAATGGCCTAGTGCTTCCCACTTATATCTAGAAATTCTTGATATAATCCAAATAAAAATAATTCTTTTTTTGCTAAAGTTCATCTTGTAAAATCATAAAAGAATTTCAATGTAGAGGGTTACTAAAGAGGCGGGTGTGAGCGGTAATAGTATGAGGTCAGAGGTGCAGGTTACGATTGATGTGGTCGGGAAAACAACCTTTTGGGACACTATTTACATTATTCAGACTATTGTCCTCTTTGTCGCCATATTTATTATAACGTTTCAGCCGTTGTACGCTCCGGCCTTTTTCAGGTAGTTTGAATGTC
This sequence comes from Acanthosepion lycidas, assembly GCA_963932145.1. Taxonomy (NCBI): domain Eukaryota; kingdom Metazoa; phylum Mollusca; class Cephalopoda; order Sepiida; family Sepiidae; genus Acanthosepion; species Acanthosepion lycidas. The sequence continues at coordinate 75,292,045 of OZ010605.1, forward strand.
GAACAGAACCCTTTATTTCGCTCACTGGGGTATATTGTTCTATTTCCACGTTCTTCAAGGACATATGACACAGTAGATAAAGGCATTGGTTAGATCCAGTGATAGGACCCAAAGCCTGTGAGTTCAATACCCGGTTAAGGCAGTAGATAACTTGGAGAGGAGAATTAACAGGAGATAACTGATAACTGACATCCATTAAACATAACACGTGGAACTAGAACAGTCTACCCCAGCGAGCGAAATAAAAAGTTCAGTTTGACATTCCAAACACCTGAAGAAGGCCAGAGCGTACAGCGGCCGAAACGTTGTAGTAAATATGGTGACAGAGTACAATACTTTGAATAATGTAAATCGTGTACATAATACTTCATCTCAGAAATATAGACAGAAATATTTTGGGAGTTGATACCGCAGATAGCTCGATTTGTTTCGGTGTTCGAGACATGGGCGGCGTTAGCTCTGAGAGTTGGAGTTGTTGAAGTGATAGAACAATAATTCATCCCTCCCAACGCGACGTAGGCACTTTTGGACTATTAAGATTGGGAAAGGAAGACTGGACAGCTCCAGACCAAATATGGCAGCAGTACTGTATTTTAGGTTCGAAGAGTCAACTATTTACGAGAGCGGTACAGAGAACTGGCCATTTTCCCCAATCTTTAGCGTTGGATCATACATTCCCTGTGTAGATGCAGTGAGCTTGACTCCCAATAGTCCCAATAGGCGTTCCTCCTTAACAAAACACCATATTCGGCGATGATGCAACCTTACTAGTTTGGACTTTGAGATAATAAATGCAACCATGCTCTGGTCAACCTAGATTGTTGGAGGTTCAACCATCTAGTGTTATATTGTTGGATCATAGCAAAAGATCGAAGCTAATGAGCTTCTGTAAATGGTTGGAAGAACAAAGGTTAGGTGATAGAACGATAAGAAGAACCATAGTGAAAGCTACAAAAGGGTAGGTATCTGTGGAGAGCCATGATCGCTCCTGTCCAAAACGGACGAATGTCAAATAATAATAATAAGAATTCTGATGATTTCACTGTTGAAATTGCGACATATAACCATAAGTTTCATTCTAACAATTTCTTCTCCTTCACCTTCAGTTTATCACTTTTGGGTTGTTGCTTTCCTGTCAGTTGCCATCTTCAGAAATGTAATTGTGGCGTCAATCAGTCTCCTTGATTCATTTTCTTTTATTGCTTTCTGTTTCTTTTACTCTCAGTAACACCTTTGTTTCCTTGCTTGCGGTGAAATGATAAAATACTTTTGTCGTAATCTTTAACATGCAGGTTGCGATAGGTAACTTGTCACGGTATCATATTTATTAATTTCGCGCATGCGTGTTGTTTGTTTTTGCTTTTTTTTTTTTTTACAGGTCACATCAATTCACTCCGCCAGAAATTTGGAAACGATACGCTGTACTGCTTGGTTTTCGCGCCGGAATCTCCAATAAGAACATTTCAGTGTGTTTGGATATCAATCTGAGGATAATGCAAAGGACTCAGAAAGAGTTGGCTGAGTCTAATGGTGATTACTAAGGTAAGTCAACACGGTAAACTCACTTTGATTGTTCTGATGAGAAGAAAACTCTCAAATTTGTTGGTGAAGACCTCGGGCTCAGCTCGGAGGTCTACTTCAAGTACCTTGAGGAGGTAGTGCTGCCCTGGATCAAGAGTGTGACTGCTGGAAAACTCTATGTCTGGTAACAGGACTCTGTAGCATGCTACCCAAACAAGAGAACCCAGTCACCGCTAATTCTCTATCTCCTTCGGATCTGGACACATGCAGACTATCAACATCAGCCTTGGGATGATGCATACGGTGTCCATTCGCTTAATGTCAGCTGATGTTTCACTTAAGAACTTTGAAACTGTATTGCACCAGAGGGACAGCCATGGTGTTTATGGCTGATATTCTTTTTTTTTAAAATTCAGCTCGGTATTCAGTATCAGGCGCACACACCTCCAGTACTCTTTTTCTTGCCTTATCCTTCATTTGGCCAGGCTGTATTCCATCTCCTTCAATAATTCCTAGGTACCTGTAGGCTACTTCTTGTTCCAGTTCTTTAATCTTTAGCCAAAATCTAAATCGATAGAGTGTTTTTCTGTAGTAATTATTATTATTATTATTATTATTATTATTATTATTATTATTATTATTATTATTATTTCAATCTTTCCAGAAGTTGGTCTTATCATGATCATAATCATGATCATGATCATCATTATTATTATCATTATCATCATCATTATTATTATTATTATTATTATTATTATTATTATTATTATTATTATTATTTCAATCTCTCCAAGAGTTCGTATTATTATTATTATTATTATTATTATTATTATTATTATTATTATTCCAATCTCTCCAGGAGTTGGTCTTTTGATCTCTCGTGTTGGTAAATATTGCCCTTGACGGCACTGGTACATGAGTGATTGCTCATTTACAGTAAAACGACACAGACATTACATTACACAAATATATATGGAGTTTTACACAGATTTTATACTTCTTAATCATTGTGAATTTGATTTGATGATATTTATCCCGTTTTAATTCTGTTTGTCATTCGTTCATTCAAGCGATCTTTATGTCCTGGCAGTACATCATAAATAATGGAATGTTCCGTTTCGATAAACGAAACGCTACTTGCCTTCATTAAGAAAATAAATAAAAGACAGAATGAAGGAAATAGAAAAAGTTGAAATATTTAACTATATGATAAGGGAATTTCCACGGATATTTTATTGTCCTAAGGCTCGCCATGAGCTTACTCAATCATAAACTTAAGGATTAAGATTCATGAGAATATTTAAATAGAAAAATTCTGAAACTTTCACGAGGCTTTCTAATTTACATAATTAGCGTAAATTAAACCGTTTAATACGTGAATTAATATCATTGTTTAATTACGATAATTAAGAATAAGGTTTGTCTAAATATTTGACGCAAGAAAAAAAAAATCAATCTGATAAAATATAACTGCAATTAAAATTAAGCATATCCTATATCTAATTTAGAAGGGACACTTCACTGTTGTGTACTGGTTATACAAGCATGTCACCCTGGGTCAGTTAGGACTGAATAGTGGATACAATCCTCACTGAGTGACCTATACTTTATGCTTTGTGTTACGTCTAAACTACGCTTAGAGAATCAAAATAACAGTTAAAATTGAGTCGATCTTTTATCTAATTTAGAAGTGTCACTTCCATGTGGTGAATTGTTTAACAAGGTTGTCTCACTAGATCAGTTACGACTCAATAGCGAGTTCGATCCTCACTGGGCTCCCCTATACATTCGGCCTTGTGCCACATCTAAGCTACGTTTAGAAAATCACCATAATAAGAATTGAAATTGAGCCGATCTTATGTCTGATTTGAAAAGAGACACTTCACCCTGGTGTTATGGTTAACACGTTCGACTCGCTAGATCAATTACGGTAGAATAGGGACTTCGATCCTCACTGGGTGCACCATACTTTCGGCAGTGTGCCAAATCTAAACTACGCTTAGAAAATCTTCGACGTGGCGTAATAGTAAGAAAGCTTGTCACATTCGATCAATTACGACTGAATATTGAGTTCGATCCTCACTCAATGTTCAGCCTTGTACCACATCTAAGCTACGCAAAACCATCATGGTAACAGTTAAATTTGAGCCGATCTTATGTCTAATTTAGAATGTAACATTTTACCATGATGTAATGCTTAGTTTAACAATGGTCTAGCAAGTTTAAATCTGAGTCTTATTCTGGTACAGTTCTATGTAATTAGACTCTTCCAGGCTACAAGATTCAAAAAGTTATGCCCATCGTTAATATTTAGCCATTTTAAAAATTGATTTGAAAGGAAATGAAAATCCCTCTTCCATTATCTACACTATAGTGTAGCGTAGAGGTGACACATGACAGAAAGTATTGGGCACTCGGTGACGATCGAACTCACGATTCAGTTGTAATTGATCTAGCGAGACAGGCTTATTAACCGTTACACAACGTCGAAGTAATAGCATTTTTGCAATATATATATATAAAACCCAAATATGGAAAGATGAGTACTGATTTTTTAAGCATTCTATATTACATAGCGAACGAATCTAATAGAAACAGTGCCATTTTTTACTCAAGAGGTTAACGTACAGATGATGACCAGGATTATTCCCATGACGTAAGGTACTCATAGTTGGGAAAAGAATGGTATTTAAAATACAAAAAAACAAAAGCAAAATTAACAACCTCTACCACAGGTTCAAAGAAGTAAGTTTAAGATAATCTTTTCGTAAGCCAAAAACAGGTCTCGAATTGGATTGAAAGCAGCGTTGACACGTATCCTTAATCAATCATAAAGGAATCTTCTTTTATGTGCCGTATCTCTTCGGGATGTAGACGACCATGGCCCTCCACATGTTCCTACTCCTGTTATTTCTCCCAAACCCTGTTCTACCGTCCATTTACTCAAGCTCATCAATTATGTTACCTGCTGTTTTTCTTCTGTCCCTCCTTCCCTCAATCTGTCATGTGAGTCGTCTTCTTTTATGTGCTATGTACCTTCAGGTCATAAGCGATCATGGCCCTCCACATCTTCATGTCCCTTGTAACTCATAAGTTTTGTCTTTTTGTTATTTCTCCCAAACCCTGTTCTACCATCCATTTACTCAAGCTCATCACTTATGTTACGAGCTGCTTTCCTCTGTCCCTCCTTCCCTCAATCTGTCATGTGAGTCGTCTTCTTTGATGTGCTATGTACCTTCAGGTCATAAGCGATCATGGCACTCCACATCTTCCTGTCCCTTGTAACTCTTAATAAGTTTTGTCTTTTTGTTATTTGTTTCCATCAAACTGTCCTGTGAGGATCAGTTTTCCAAGCCCTCCTTCCTCATTACGTGTCTTAGAGACTTCAAATGTCTCTTCCTGATGTTATATGCACGTTTCGTTTTGTTTCTATTTTCTCCAAAACCTCATCGTTGGTCATCTGTTTGGTCCTTGCTATCATCAGCATCTTTTTGTAGAACCACATTTCTGTTGATTCAATTCTCTTCTTCATCTTTGTGTAGATTTACAGCTTTCTCTGTCATACACGGTGACAGATATCATGTAGCAGTTCGATACACTCTTCTGTATTTCTAATGATTTTCCTCTCTTTATACACTGCTTAGATTTTGAAATGCATCTTTAGCCATTCCAACATGTCTTCGGATCTCAGTATCGCACTTCCCCTCCTCTGTTAGAACCCTTCCCAGTTAATTAAATTTTTGTACTTGTTTGTAATTTTTGTAATTTGCATTTTGGACTTATCATTTTGATGATAACGATGCATTATATTTTACACATAGGTATTTCTTCTCGCTTACCCTCACTACTTTCAGTAGGAGCTTTTTTAGTTTCCGCTCCGTGTCTGCTGCCAAAACTGTGTCATCTTCATGCCTTATTCTGTTAAAATCATGGCCGCCAATAATGAATCCTGGTAGGGTTTCTAATTCTCTCAGAATTGTCTTTATAATGTAGATAAATCCGGTGAGATGACATATCCTTGTCTTACAGCACTTTTTATTTGTGTATGTTTGATTAACACGAAATGCGAAATACTTGAAAAACCTCGGTGTGTAGATCAGATTTATTTATACGGGAGAAAGAAAAGTGCAAATAGAACGGACAGTGCGCGAAATAGTTTCTCGCAATACCGTAAATTGCTGCAAAACCTGACAACTGACGCATGAGAAGTTTGAAATGTCATCGAGCAATTGAGGCCAGAAATTTTAGCTAGGACCATACGTCTTTGTGGACTGGCACTACAGAATAAAGAACTCTAATGGTTGACAGATCAACAATTCGTCCTTGCATGGAGTATTGCTGCCATATAAGTTCTGGAACCCCTTCTGTTTGCCTCGGGGTTCTTGATAAGCTCCAGAGGCGGATAGGCAATATAATTGGCCCTGTTCTGGTATCTCGTCTACGCGTCGTCTTTTCACTCTGTCTTTTTTACCAATACTTTCATGGTAATTGCTCCGAGGAGATGCATTCGCTGGTTCCCAGATTTCATGAATTCAAGCGCCCTACGAGGATAGCATCCCGCTCTAAACCCTTCACTGTCGAAACTACTAAATATAGCCGTCTCTTCTACTCCAATAGCTTCATGTCTCGCACCTCTCGCCTGTGGAACTCGCTTCCCTATTCCAGTTTGCCTGAGAGCTATAATCTCCAACTATTCAAATGTAATGTCAATCGACATCTCCAGTTGCCTTGATCTTTTCACTATCCTTCTCCTCATTCTTTCCTCTATCACTCCTCTATTGCTCCAAATCTTCTGTAACCCCTTGCGTCCTAGTGGCTTCCCGCCTTGCTTGGGGTGAAACGCTTAAAAAAAATCCACCCTACTTGAAGGCATTCAAACGTAGGAAAAGCTAAAATGGGTCGTAAATGTAACTAGAAAAGAACATACTTAAGTAATCAAGAGGTTCAATTCAACTCTAGTTCAAGCAAAACAAAATCGAAAGATAAAATAACAGTTACCGCCCTTGAAAAGGTTTTATAAATTTCAAACGAAAGTAGCATTCGATTCTCATTCAATGAATGTCAAATTGTCCTCATAAGATTATAAGGGACGAGCCTCGCGGAACGGAGTGGCTTTTGCAGCGTGTCTCACTGGCGATGGTTCGAGATAATGCTTTCTCCATCATTGCGGCTGGCAGGGGATAGAAAAAATTGTTTATTGTTACGTTGTTCTGGAATTGTCATCAGTGGTCAACTGTAATTGTATTGTTACAATGAATTTTAATTTGTTAGATTATGATTATTACTTTTATCATGGAGCTGATAATTTAGATATTTCTGAACACGTCTGGCGCTATGTATGACGTCGCTATTAAAGTCTCGGTCGAACGGGGCTATTTCAGAACAGGATTCGAGGTTTAAAGTTAATGTTTTGTCTTTGTAGAAATTGGCAGTGTTAGGTGAAACTACCCACACCACATTCTTTGGTATGTTTCGTTTCCTACGTTCAGTTTAATTAAAATGATTAATTATAAATTGGGTCGAATACTTCTACGTTTGACTCTATATATGTATAGTTGTATTGTATACGCTTGCGCATATATATATATATATATATATATATATATATATATATATATATATGTGTGTGTGTGTGTGTGTGTGTGTGTGTGTGTGTGTGTGTGTGTGTGTGTGTGTGTAGATTTTACACAAATTTAATTAATATGGCACCAGGGCTTAATTAGCTGGTGTTCCAATGTGGTTCTTTCTACTTATATTCTGTGGTCAACCGAGAAAGAGGTTTGTAAGTCTGGTTTGCTGTGAGGAATGCGAAATGGCAAATTGAAGAATTTAATTTTGGCTAATGGAGCTTTCGTACACACCATGTTGAAACACCAGTTCCCGTACGATCACGGAAGTTTAGCATCGCCGAGTCTTGACAGTACCTAGATGGGTGACCGCTCGGAGATAATTGGTGCTATATGTTTGGGTGTGCGGGAAGTCTAATGCAGGTGTCGGCAACATACGGCACGCATGCCACACGTGACAAGCCAAGAAATTTCCAATGGGAGGCAGCCGCAAATAACATTACAAAACCCGAACCAATAATTGTTACAACGCGGAGAAATATTTAGCTGTTTCAAAACTGCTCAATTGCTGGACTCCCATTAACAATAGAAATTAAAAAAAAAAAAAACAGTTTATTTTTCTTAATGTGGTTTACATGTCATTGGGAACTGGCTTCAAAAGAAAAGAAGCCATTTCACACCGTGGGCCATTTAAAAGATAGTTCGCGCAGTGGATTGGTTGTTACAAACATCCAATCGGGTGTGCGGAAAACTTGGTCTTTCTTCGTCTAATTCATTAAAAGGCCAGAGTAGGTGTTAGCGTTTGATTGATGAACCAAGTCAGATAACATCACTGACGACCCCCTCGGGGGCCTACTTTAGAGCGTATTTTTTAATTATTATATATTACTATATAAAGCAGGTATATTGAACATGACTTGTATAAAAAAAATACATATGCTGTTGGCACATTGAATGATATTAATACCCCAAGGCAGAACATAGTCAGCAAAAGGTTACCGACCCTAAAGTGTAATGAATAATGTCTCGGAATTGTTAATCAGAATTACAATTCCAGTTGGGTTCGTAACTTACGCATAAATACCTTTGGGAAATTTATGGATACATCTCTTTCCCCCAGCTACGGGTTAATTAGCAATTCTTACATTAGTAAATTATTATTATCGCCCAAAAACCCGTCTAAAAATATTTTCAGGCTTTAAATAACCCGCAAAAGTCGTTTGTGAAATGAGCTTCCGATTTCTTCCTTCCTTGTAAAATTTGATTTTCTAAAAATGTAAATACAATATTAATCGTTATTTTATTATTTTATATAGTTATTATTTACTCCTGCCTCAAAAATAAATCTAGTGTCGTTGACAAAACTAACCTGTCCGTTTGTCTTGAAAAAAAAAAACATCCAATCGGTTGTGGACTCGGTCAGCTATTGGCTGGTTAACTTTAATGCCTCAAAAACAAAAACTGCTCTCTTTTATTCACCAGAGAGAACCATGCCTGCCTTCCATTAGAATGTCTGACAGCCAACTCCGCGAGAGCACTTCATTGCGACTGTTCGGTCTCACGTTGTCTGCTGACCTGAAATAGAACGAATACATTGAGTCAATAGCTTCGTCCACCGCTAAGAAAGTTCGTTCCCTTTGCCGCGCCAGGAATTTTTTCTCCCCAAATCAACCATTCGCCCTTGCATGGAGTATTGCTGCCATATATGATCTGGAGCCCTATCTAACTGCCTCAAGGTCTTTGATAAAATCCAAATGAAATGAGAATTTATCATCAATTCGACCCAAAAAATGTTGGAAAATATCTTTATAACTTTCGACTAAACGAACTAAGACTTTTAAAGTAAAAGATACAGAATAAATACAGTTTATTAAAAGTCACACATTTTCATTCATATATATATATATATATATATATATATATATATATATATATATATATATATGAATTAAAAAATTAATATATATATATATATATATATATATTTATACACACATATATATAAACATATATATATACACATAGATATATATACATATATACATATATACACATACAGATATATATATATATATATATATACATACATATATATGTATATATATACATGTATACATACATATATACATATATATACATATGTATATATATATACATACACACACATATATATACACAGACACAGGCACACACAGATACACGCACACACACACACACACATATATATATATATATATATATATATATATATATATATATATATATATATATATATATATATATATTTGTGTATATTTAGGCAGCAATCTTTCTTTCATGCACATTTCATTGAATACGACAGAGAAGGTCAATTGATTTATTTTTTTTTTATACAATTTCTCATGCGATCTAATTTTTTTTTCTTTTAAGATGATAAATTATGTAAAAATTGTCCGAATGTTCTTTTAATCCGAGCGCTTTCCGCTATACATTTAGCCATTTTCAAGGATGAAATATTTTAACTTTTAAATAAGAAATAGTTTTTTGCATGTATGCATTTTTATAATGCTTTCATTTTTCATAAGACTGTCACGATATTGTGTCTATGTTCAAGGTTGATATTATTAAGTTTTGGTTTTAAATATATAAACTCGGAAGTTAGAAAGAGAGAAATAAAGCAGAATATGAGATAGAGAAGATGTGAGTTAGGCACTGTTGCAGACACACTTTGACCTTATTAAGCAATTTCAATGCGGGCAAATGAGAACACAGGTGCGACGTAGGCTTGATTAACTTTACAAAGAGAGAAGAGTTTTCAGCTTGAAAGAGTGACAGGTGCAACTAAAGACAGATCGTCAGTTGAGCACAGGAGAATTTGAAAAGGACCAACTGGGAACCATGGAAAAGACATTGACAAATGCAGTCACTGAAAAATCCCGTGCCTCTGATTCTGTCAAAATAACCCTATGCGAAGAATAGATGGCAGCAGATTACATCTATTGGAGTATTTCCATATATGACATCGAAACTGAAAGATAATTACTAAGATATTTATACCCTTTTAAAATCACCTGAATTCCACTGATAGTTCCATAAGTATGTATCTAGTCACAAAAACGTCGATCTGAAATGTTAGCTCTATAATTTTCGATTGCGAGGTTACAGTATATATAATCCGACTTTATATATAATTCGATCCATACTTTTTTTTACATTAATTTTAATTCATACCGAGAAATTTACCTGTGTGTAGAGCAATTGGTCATTCAAAGAAATTTACCTATGTATAGTACGCACATACCGCTATTTTTTGCTTAAAAACTGACCATAAAACTCACCTTATACTCGTGTATATACGGTAATGGTGAAGACTTTGATTAAACTACAATGATATGAAAGGTAGGCAGATAAATGTTCGTTGCGTAAAATTAAGCTCCGGATTAATTGATGCAAATGTCCTTACAGTTAGAATAGGCATGTTATGACTTTTAGCTCTTTAAGCCATGACCACCGCTTTACTGGTACCAGTGAAAAATAAAGTAATGTCCAGTCACCGGTTGAACGGTGGTAGAGAAAAATGACGTAATGTCCAGCCACCGGTTGAACGGTGGTAGAGAAAAAATGATTTAATGCCCAGCCATCGGTTAAACGGTGGGTGGCAATTATCTGCGAATTAGGACTCAAGAGCTTAGGCACAAATTGTTCAGGAACGCAGGGCTGAAAGGGTTAAAATAGACTCCATATATTAGGTTGGTGCAAAAATAATGAGGTAATAATGTCGTTTTTTGACGTATTTTTAACGTCAAAAAACGACATTATTACGTCATTATTTTTGCACAAACCTAATAGATATATTTGTTCACTGATAGATATATACAAATCAGGCACACACACACAGACACACAGACACACATGAAAACGCCCGAGTATTTATTATTTTTTTGATTATTTACGTATTAATATACTTTTTCACAGATTTCGTTGTGATTTAAAAAATAAGCGTTTGATAACCTTGGAACCTCCCAAGATTTATCTATCTTTTTCACGCTTTTATAAACAGAGTTTCTTGTCGAGCCGAGATTTGAAACAATACAATTCCTATTGTTTATGAACTCTTGCTTCACTTACCAGCGATGTGAGGCCGCCGTATGCAGTTAATATATCTATCTATCTATCTATCTATCTATCTATCTATCTATCTATATATATATATATATATATATATATATATATATATATATATGTTGCGTTCAGACTTGGAGCGGTTAGAATGAAGATCAACGTGTTTTAGTAGACTCGGCAGTTTTCAATCTGCTTGTCTGAATCATCTTCAAGAAGCGAGAGCAAGATCTAAACGGTCAGCCAATCTAACAGCGATCTCATCCTACAGTCCTCTCTCTTGCTTCACAAGCGGCTTCCTTTGTAAATCACTAGCGGGTCTTAAGTGCCACTTAAGATTATCGCACAAAATTTCATAACTGGATCAATTAATTTGTCAGATCCTCGTACGTCGCAACCGACGGAAGAATTCATTATATATATATATATATATATATATATATATATATATATATATATATATATATAGTTATGTTATAAAGAACTTGGTAATCCGTATGGGTAATTTCAAGTTGAATCAAATCCTGAGAGCTCAATATATATATATATATATATATATATATATATATATATATATATATATATATATATATGGGTAAAATATTACAAATAGAAATAGTAAGAAGAATATATTCATAAAAAGGAAAAAAAAAACTAAACAGCTTTGTGTTTGCATAAATCCTATAAAAATTACGTTTTGGGAAAAGAAACGTCTTTGGTAAAATCTAATATTTTATAAAGAAATCATATTAATAAAGTTTGAGAATGTATAGATCGAAATAAAATTAACGCAAACAATTTGTGATATTTTTTTAAATTCAGATTAAAATATCTACTTCTTGTGAATTAAGAAAGTCAATTGTATTTCTTCAAAATGCCAAAGAATTTGGGTTAATGTGAAAGGATCGGTGATTTAAGGTTTTGACGTTCCACGGAGTTTGTGATTTAAAGAAGTCATTTTCGGCCTAAATTCCAATTTAGACCAAAATCGGATTTTTGGCCCAAATCGGAGTTTCCGCCTAAATCGGTCTGTTGACCGGAATTAGACGTTTAGCCCGAATTAGAGCTAAAATGAAGTTTTGAATTTCCAGGTAGTGAATTTAGGAATTCAAAGTTACTTCATTAAAATTATTATTGCTGTTTTCTAAGTTGAACCAGAGTTCCATTTAATGTTGGGCCGCATGCCAATTAGCACTCCACAGGAGCTAGCTTATACGTTCGCACTTTACATATAAGCCATTATCTAGAATTCTATATCATTTTAAATGTGGCCTTTTAGAATTCCCAAATAACTTGCATAGAATAGTCTTAACAGATTATTTCGAAATTGCTAAATGAGACACAGGTCATATTAATAAGGTTGGAGAATGCAAAGACCGAAATTATGTGGTCAGAAACAAACAAGAAGATACAATGTTCAAAGTAAGTAATTTATTGTTAAATTAGAGATGTTATCTTTATAAGGGCGATAGTTACAAGTTAATGTACAATAACAATGTGTTTAGTAAACACTTGCTGCTCAATCTACGTTAACTTGAACCAAAAAATATCTTGCATGCTAAAGTTAACTTAATGTGAATGATGGAGAATCTTGACCCACTTACTACCGATGTGAGGCCGTAGTACACAGGTAATACAAAAACAAAATTTTCTGGAAAAAAATATCACCAACACTGAAGATATAAAATATATTCATAAGAAGAAAAAAGAGCTAAGATATTTGTTTTTGCTTAAATCGTACTGAAAAAAAATGGACGTTTGGGAAAGAAAAGACTTGGGTAAAATCTAATCTTTTATAATGAAGTCTTTTCCTTAATCTCCGTCCGTCGCAATTTGTTTCGAAATATTAAATACGTGAAGTGATGAGAAAATGATTTCGTTTTTCACATTTTTTTTTAAACTAAAGTCTTTCGTTATTATTTTGATTTGGGGATTAATAATCAATGGAGTGAATTCACTAAAACAGATTGACTTTTTTTGTCTTATCGGAATTAATTCTCTTATTCTCTCTTTCTCATGAAACTTTCTTTATCTTAGATCTTTCTTGAAATTTTTTTCATCTTAGATCCTCTTTCTCTTGGATCTTTCTTGAAATTTTTTTCATCTTAGATCCTCTTTCTCTTGGATCTTTCTTTCTCTTGGATCTTTCTTTCTCTTAAATCTTTCTTTCTCATGAATGTTTCTTTATTTTAGATATTTCTTTATCTTGAATCTTTCTTTATCTTGAATATTTCTCTCTCTTGGATCTTTCTTTCTATTGGATCTTTCTTTCTCTTGAATCTTTCTGTCTCTTAGATCTTTCTTTCTCTTGAAACTTTCTTTCTTTGGGATCTTTCTTTCTCTTGAATCTTTGTTCCTCTTGGATCCCTTTTCTCTTAAATCTTTCTTTCTCTTGAATCTTTCTTTCTCTTGGATCTTTGTTTCTCTTGAAAGTTTCTTTCTCTTGAATGTTTCTTTCTCTTTGATCTTTCTTTCTCTTAAATCCTTCTATCTCTTAAATCTTTCTTTCTCTTGAATCTTTCTTTCTCTTGGATCTTTGTTTCTCTTGAAAGTTTCTTTCTCTTTGATCCTTCTTTCTCTTAAATCCTTCTTTCTCTTAAATCCTTCTTTCTCTTAGATCTTTTTTCTCTTAGATCTTTTTTCTCTTAGATCTTTTTTCTCTTGAAACTTTCTTTCTCTTGAAACTTTCTTTCTCTTGGATCTTTCTTTCTCTTGAATACTTCTTTCTCTTGGATCTTTGTTTCTCTTGAAAGTTTCTTTCTCTTGAATGTTTCTTTCTCTTTGATCTTTCTTTCTCTTGAATCTTTCTTAATCTTGGATCTTTCTTTCTCTTGAATCTTTCTTTCTTTTGGATCTTTCTTCCTCTTGATTCTTTGTTTCTCTTGAATCTTTCCTATTAGCACAACATTTTCTATTCTTTCTTTTTTATTTTTTTTGCATACGTCTTATCCTTTTTTTTTGAACTCTATATTCTTTTCAGTGATCTGAAAGTTTTCGTTTTTCCTCTTTCATTTCATTAACACCGTTCCATTTCACCGTAGATATACCTTTTTGCTTATCTCTTTCTTTCATTCACCTTATTTATTTATTTATTTCAATCTCTATATATTTCCTTCTTCATTTTTTATTTCCTTAAACATAGATCTTTCTTTCTTATGCCTTAGACAGTTTTCTTTTTTATTTCTTCTTATATTTTTCTTTCTTTATCCTCTTATGATTCTTTCTTTCTTTCTTTCTTTCTTTCTATCCACCCACCCATGATTTTCAGCTTTTCCTTCATACAGAAATTGCAATTTATTCCTACAGTTTTCTTAATATTTTATTATAACTCATTCTATTAAAGACAGATACAAAAGTTTTTGATTTCTGCCCCCATGTCGACAATATAGAAAAAGTACTCTTCGTATAAAGGATTTTAACATTAGTTAGAAAGAGGTTTCCGCAAAAGCGTCTCTTTCTTTTTAAACTTTGGATTTGATGTAACTATGAAAACAAAAACATTCCTTTCCAATTTTGCCTTAATAAAGTCGGAAGACGAAACGCGATGGCAAAAACTAAGATATTTTCCTATTGATATTCTTACACCAATAGGAATTTATACAAAATATATATGAACAGAAAATGATTGTAAACAACACAATCAATGAGTTAATCGTTCATTGCAATAAGTCAAAACCTGATTTCGACTTAAAGAATGTCGTTTTAATTAAAGGAGAACGTAATTTATTAATGTGTGGAAAGTCTACTAATTTTCATGTCTTACGCGGTAAATTTACGTCTAGAGACTTACTACAGCTATTATAAGGTAACATATTTAAAAACAACATCGATAAAAAAAAGAGACAAGAAATTGGCTATTTGGTGCAGCTTGAAGCCACAAGATGAAAAATTAAATATTAAATGTTAGCCGTCCCTGCAGTTTCAGCGTTTCTTTCGATATGTAATTATCACTGGCGAATTTATTATCATTTCACAGCAAGAAAAGCAACATTGCCACAAGAACGCAGGGAGATGCAGGAAATGAAAAAGCAAGAGACGGCTTTATCAAGGAGAAGTGGGGAAAACGGCAATAAAACATTTAGGAAGAAAAAATATAGCAATTGACGTTGCATTTACATTTTTACATATTGTAGTTGGCAGGGAAGCAAGAAATAGGGAGAGAGTTCCACTGGCGAGAAGTGTGAGAAAACTGTTAGAATATCACTGACGGTTGCATATTGTCATTTCAAGAGTAAAACAGCGAGAACCGGTTGCCAATTTCGTATCAGGCTTGAATTCGAACAGCCACAAAAAAGAATAGCTAATGAAAATCAATGCTATGGAAATATTTGTAGAAAAGACAGAGGGAAGCCACGTCAAATTGATGCGAAAGTGACAAAAGTCGAGACGCCAGGTTAGGTTCAATGATATCTATATATATAAAGCAGAGTATGTGTGTGTGTGTCTATCTTTCTGTCTGTTTGATACCTTTTCAGTCGAAATCCATCCAACCAAACTTGGCATATACATTGCACAATGTAAGAGATAGGTTCTTAACGTAAAACATCGATAATTAAAAAAAATCAATAATCGATAAAGCTGATCAAAAATCGAAAAAATTAACCTTCTATCCACCGATTTCGTTCAAACTCGGTATGATGGTTACTTATATCATGACGAGCACAACGATACCGCATTTTTATTTCTACGCCTCTGCGTTTAACGAAAATCCTCGAAAAACGAAAACTTGATTTCAACACAGACTGATTTCAACACAAATTTTAAAGTAAAAACTCCCTCAATTTTCAAGCAATCTAATACAAACTTCATTCAATTGTAGCCAATAATAAGTTGATTGTTTAACAGTGATTTACCTTGATAATTGAGTTCACCCATATCGTGAAAATCCGCGTAAATAGCGAAAAATGGCGATTTTTACTGGTTTCTTTCTTATTTTTCGTTGATCTTTTAACCAATTTTCATCAAACTGAAAATGACTTTATAAATGTATCCTCTTTTACATCCCTGGCAGCAAACTGACAAATTGAATATCAAAAACACCAAAATAATTGTGGTCTGAAGTGGGACTTCATGTTTCCTGTTTTACCCCTTCATGCCATTGGTTAACTTCGATTGAATAAATACAGACTACTTCTGTTATATCAGTAACTGTATTAATTCAAAATGTTTTTAATGAAAGTACTTTAAAGCAGTTGAAGAAGATAAACTCTGTTACTTCTAAACATGATGTTGTTTTTGCTCCATTATAATTGAAGGCATTTTCTGGTCGACCAGCTGGGTATGGCTGCTAGTATTAAACATTTTTCTTTGAATTTTGTCAAGAATCAGGAACAATAGAATAGATTTTGCAAGAATATTCAATGTACGTTTAAATGATAGATTTATAAATGTGTAACAAAGAATTTGATGAGATGTATTATCTGGTACATCTCAGTGAAATCGCAGTAGACTTAGAAGTTGATTCAATTTTATTATAATTACTCTCTTGCATATCAAGAGAAATGTCAGCCCAGTAAGGGGCAAAAAGTTGCTTCCCTGGAGTTTAACATCAACTTTGCTGATAGCAGGCAGAAACTATTTTTGCGGTAATTAAAAAAATTTAGTTAGTTTTGGCGGCTGAGCTAAATTCCTGGACCCAGTTAACCACTTTTTAGAGTTCCTTTTCAAGAGACATTTGAGAATGGAGTAAATAGTTGTGTCATCTGAATTAATACCTTGTTGGTAACGGGAAAGTTGTTGATGAAGATCAGAAACAATGCCTCTACAGAGGATAGAGCTCTGTGGGACCCCACCTTTAATATGATATGAAATCAAGTAACAAGCATTTATTTTATTCGGTTTAATCATTAAATACAAAATTATGATCCCTATCTTAAAACGGATTACTTCATATGCGAATGCTATCTCCTGACGATTGGATGCAATCATGAAAAACATTGTTATTACTCGCTGGTAACGTCCATATATATATATATATATATATATATATATATATATATATATATATATATATATATATATATATATATATATGTGTGTGTGTGTGTGTGTGTGTGTGTTCGTGCGTATGCGAGCGGGTGTGTTTGTGTGCGCACGCGCGTGTTTGTGTGTGTGCGTGTGTGCGCGCGTGCGTCTGTGCAAAATTTGTGATGGAATAAATCTGTAAAAAACAATCTTTCATCTTTATTCATATATATATATATATATATATATATATACATATATATATATATATATATATATATATATATATATATATCAACATAAAAGTGTGGGACCTAGATGCCAATCTAGTAGCAACGCTTAAATTCATGTAGTCGGGCAACAAGAAAAAATACCTTCTCAGAGAAGTGGCCATGAAAATATTTGTAGAAATGTCGAGCCGCGCCACGTTTGTGAAAAAGTGATTGAAGATGACATCCCTTTCGAAATATTTCTGCCACTTAAAAGAAACCAATAAAACACCTACAGTGCATGCATATATATATATATATATATATATATATATATATATATATATGCACAGAAACAGACGCACACAAACTCACACAAACTCACATACACACGCACACACAAATATTCATATCTATATATATATACACACACACACTTATATATATATATATATATATATATATATATATATATATATATATATATATATATATATATATATATATATATTTGTGTGTGTGCCTGTATGTATATGTATAGTATGTATCTATACTCAACAAGTGTAAAAAAAACAAAAAAACGGATAGTACATTTTTCAAATAAAAATATATTACAACAAATTGGTATCTGGGGGAAAAGTTTTGAAAAAACTAAAAGATTAAGAACATTCCAGTAGACTGAAAACATCGCCGAGTGTCGTAATTTCGAGTTAAAAACAATCGAGTGAAAAAAATGTAAAATGCTCAATACACGAAGGAGAGCAGTGTATAAAAAGTCCATTTAGGTAGGTAGTTTCTGGCTCACTTGTATTATATATATATATATATATATAAGAAAGAACAGTAAGATATATAATCCGGTGTTCTTATAGATATTTTTATTTTTACAAAATAGCGCTCAATGTAAATTTACAGAGCATTAATATTATAAATTAATTGATTTAAAATATGTTTTTTCCGCTACACAGTTCTAACCATGTTTCAAAAATGGAAGCTCCGAATTTAATTTTGTAATTAAATTAAAGACGTTAGTTCCATTTCATCCTCAAGCGAATTCTGGATTAAATTTTAAAATTGCTGGGTTTTAAAGACATCTAAAATCATAATTTACGTTTCCAAGGTTACAGATTAATTCAAGTATATATATATATATATATATATGAATAAAACTAAAAGATTGTTATTTTACAGATACTTTCTATAAACAGATGAAAGCTTGTAAAAAACTAAAAAAAAGACCTTATGCAACTGGAATTTATAAACAGGGGCCATAACATTCATCTACAGGTTCGGGGTTAATGTACATTATTAAATTTGTGAAGATGCATTCTCGCCATTTATATCATTAACTTCTATATCTGTTTTTTCTATGAATGATTCATGTAATGTAAATTGAACTGCACTACATACTTGATATATATATATATATATAACAGTAAATATTGTCTCCGAGTGCTCATCAACAGCAATTGTGGGTAGACTAGGTAAGGATATACAGTTAAGTGCAATTTTTCAAATTCGGCAAGTTAGATGAAAATCGAAGATTTGAACAGGACTCGAACACTGGTTATTGGCTCTAACTGGAAATGCTTTATTTTCCTTTCGTCCTGTTCCAAAAGTTTAGTTCCTTTCTAGCGTCATGATGAGTCCAAATTTCTTTCACGCGCTCTCAACTCTGTCTCCGGATACACATCTATTCATACCACTCCACCTTCCTGACACTAACCAATTTATTTTCTCCTCCATGGAGAAGACACATATCTGCCATTGTGAACATCTTGCAACGCTCAATGGAGTGATGATGTTCATTTCCCGCGTCTAGCGACATAGCTTGCTGCAACCGGATGCTGTCAATCTTGATGACTGAGCCTCTATGTAGTCTTTTATATCTTTAATAAGCAGTTGCATCAGCAAAATTCATCTGACTACGTCAATTCATTTCTTTTCTTTTCTTTTCTTTTCTTATCTATCTATCTATCTATCTATCTATCTATCTATCTATCTATCTATCTATCTATCTGCGTATGTTTCCCACCCTCTTACTCTGTTTGTCTATGTGTCTATTTCTTTCTTTCTTTCTTTCTTTCTCCGTATGTTTCCCACCCTATCTATCTATCTATCTATCTATCTATCTATCTATCTCCGTATGTTTCCCTCTCTCTCTCTTTCTCTCTCTCTCTCTCTCTCTCTATCTATCTATCTATCTATCTATCTATCTATCTCCGTATTTTCCCCACCCTCTCTGTCTGTCTGTCTGTCTGTCTGTCTGTCTCTATCTATCTATCTATCTATCTATCTATCTATCTATCTATCTATCTATCTATCTATCACTGTCTCTAAATATCTCTCAATCTACCTGCCTCAGTTTATATATAAATTTCTGTCGATGCATAAATACTTTTTCATCTTTTGATATTTACCCCTCAATAAAGAATATCTAAATTTTGATCTTAGAAATCTATCTATCTATCTATCTATCTATCTATCTATCTATCTATCTATCTATCTATCTATCTATGCTTGTTCATATCTACCTGAGTTTTTTAATATATCTACATATATATTTATACGCATGTATATATCTCTCTCTCTTTCTCTGTCTGTCTGTCTGTCTCTGTCTCTCTCTCTTTCTCTCTGTCTCTGTCTCTGTCTCTCTCTCTCTCTCTGTCTCTCTCTCTCTCTCTCTCTCTCTATATATATATATATATATGAGTGTTCCATTAAGACGGACCAAAGTTCCAGTATCTTTTATTATTTATATATATTGCATTACCTTTGACACTCAGACCCGAAAGAAAAAAGATAAAGAAAAGGAATAAGGAGGGGAGTATAAGATCAGAAGAAAAGAACATGATGAAGAGGAAAAGTAAGCCCAACATTTGTCATATAGGTATATACACAGAACACACGCACACAGAAACATGCACAAAAGAACATATACGCAAAAGGGAATGAAATCAACCTAATATCAATAATAAGAACTCCCAAATACTGCATAAATTTATTTCAGGGAACTTAATATAAAAATAACGAAAAATGAGAAAGACGGGAGTATTTTGCTGAAACCTCCTGACGAGTGAACTAAACAGTTACAAAAAGCGTTTCCCTACTAAATTAGGAGTTTCCTGATATTAGGTTGGTGCAAAAATAATGTCGTTTTCTCACATATGTTAATATGTGAGAAAACGACATTATTTTTGCACCAAACTAATAGATAACATAAAACCGAAAATAAAAACACGAAAGTAAACGTCATATGGTAGGAATGTTTGAAGATAAACCTGGATATTCTGTGTACACACAATATTCTTCCGCCTATTATCTGCCATATGCCAACGGCAGGGGCTTAGCTATGGTTTCCCCGTTGCCACCAGTGATATTGAACATATATGTGGAACATATAATGGAATTCTTCTCGGAAATGGCTTTGGAAACGGCTCCGCTAAATAGGTACGAGGTACGTAGAGGACACCTTCATACTCCAGCATCATGGGGAAGTCTGTTGGTCCAGTAATACAATCGATCCAGTTTACAATAGAAGGGGAAAACAATAATCAACGGGCCTTTCTGGATGCACAAATAACTCGCACATAGAATGGGTTCAAGACATCCGTATTTCAAAGAGAAGCATTACTGGAAAATACATAACTTTAATTCACACGATCAATAGAGTCCAAAGAAAGGTATCGTCCGATGCCTACAACACCATGCAAAAATCGTGTGATGACCGAGACACATGCGAAATGAAATGATTAGAATAGACACATAGATAGACAAACAGAGTAAGAGGGTGGGAAACATATGCAGATAGATAGATAGATAGATAGATAGATAGATAGATAGACAGAGAGGGTGGGGAAAATACGGAGATAGATAGATAGATAGATAGATAGATAGATAGATAGATGAAATGGTTAGTTTAGAAGTACAACAATCCTGCAAACATAACAGCAGCTTCTGCAGGAAGTCAGTCAAGTGAATAATAAAACAGACACGGTTTGTCTCATATTATGTGTTTTTTTTTTGTTTAATAATTACACCCTAATCAAGACGACAATACCACTAGAAGGCAGGGTTTTTAGTGAGAGTGAAAGTGAAAGTGAAAGTGAAGACTGAGAATAGGGTGGATTGAGGGGATGGAGAGAAAATCGAAAGGATTCCAGAATTCAGAAGATAGCGATTGACGTTGCATTTAGATGTTTGAAGATAGTACTTATCAGGGAAGCAAGAAATTGAATGAACATCCACAGGTGTTAAGTGTGAGAAAGGAAATGTTCGAGTAGAAATTTCGGTTACATTTATCTATTTTAACCGACAGAATATTTGGACGTAGTTGCCAATCTAGTAGCACCCTTAAATTCGTATAGTTGGCGCCCCCGAGGAAAAAAATAAAGCTAATCAGAATAGTTGCCATAAGAATATTTGTAGAAAAGACAAAGGGAAGCTACGTCACGTCGGTGAGAAAATACTGAAAACGAGATGCCTGGTCAGGATCGATTATATTACAGATTTTTTCTTTAATTTTGTGCATTGGAAAAGATATAGTAAGAGTGTTCAATGCACGGATAAATGGTAAATTTACAAATGTGCAAAACGAATTCTTTCGAGAAAACATATTCCATGGCACTGTGAACCAAATTTCTTTGCAGAAGTCGCATTTAAATGACACTGCATTTAAATGTTTGAAGATCGTAGCTATCAGGGAAATTGTTGGAGTAGAAGTGGCGGCCATGTTTAACTATATATAAACCTAAAAGTGTAGGACCTAGATGCCAATCTAGTAGCACGCTTAAATTCATGTAGTAGGGGCAAAAGGCAAAAAACCTCCTTAGCGAAGTTGCCATGAAAATATTTGTAGAAATTTCGAGCCGCGCCACGTTTGTGAAAAAGTGATTAAATATAGTATCTCTTTCGAAATATTTCTGGCACTTAAAATAAACCAATAAAACGCCTACAGTAAATGGAACTTAATAAGAAAAGCTAGAATATGTAGGTGATAAAATGACTCATATCCTTTGTGCATACATGAGAAACTATATATTACTCAGTTTATAAAAAATAAAAATTTACTGAATCAAAGAAAGGAAATAACTATTCATTGCTGACAGTGTCAAAAATTTTCCTTAAATAATATTTAAAAATAAAATAAAAATTTTAAAATATGAATAAAAAAGTGGGGGTGGTAATATACATACTTATATTTGATATGAAAAAATAATTTGTAAATAATTTAAGTAATTCTATTACATTTACTTGTTTTAAAAAGAAATATAGTCTATTAGTAATTCAGAGTAAAAATAAGATTTTGAAACTGTAGTTAAATATAACGTATTCTAACCCAAACATCCCTTTTTGGAAAGAATGTTTAACTACACAAGTACAATTTAACGACAAAAAGGCAAAAAACTAATTGTCGTTAATGATAAAAGAAACCCAGACGACATGCGTTTAACGGATGTCAGAATTCGTTGAAAAATGCACCCCTAAACTCCCTAAACTTAAACTCTTTTACGAACGTAACTCATAATTGATACAACAACAGTTAATAAAAATGAACACGCTACAGCCCCTGTCTGAATGATTGGATTTCTCTGTATCCTTGGAAATATAAAATTATGAATTTATATGTGCGTTTAAAACTTAGTAAATTTAAAAATAAGTTATTCCAAAATTCGCTTGAAGATGAAAAACAACTAATTCTTTAAATTTAATTATATAATTAAATTTGAAGTTTTTAGCTTCATTTTTGAAACATGGTCATTACTTCGTATCAAACAAAACATATTTTAAATCAGTTAATTTATAATATTTATGCTCTGCAAATTTACATTGAACACTGTTTTGTAAAAATAAAAAAAAATATCAATAAGAACACCGGATTATATATCTTACTGTTCTTTCTTTTTATTATAACATATATATATATATATATATATATATATATATATATATATATATATATATATATATTACAAGTAATCAATCCATTGGTATACAATCCGAGTGAATCCTAGTAATATTAATTATTAAAACTGATCCACAGAGAGCTGAATGTTTAAATTTTAACAGAGCATATGTATTTTTAAAGTAAAACAAAAAATACCTCAACATAGATACAGTCTATTTCAAGCCGTTCTGTATACGGCTATCATCAGTCTCTAAGTGTTTGTCTCGGAACAGTGATTAAATTTATTTTCAATGTCAGTCCTTCTCTCGTAGACGACTTGAGAACACAAATCCACTCCCATTAACAATGCGTCTACGAGATCTATATTGAGGTAAGTTTTTTACTGTAATATATATATATATATATATATATATATATATATATATATATATATATATATATGGTCTTATTGTGACGTCCCCCGGTGTCGCTGCGCCAAATGTGACGTCTGTCTGGCCGCGTCCGTCGTGCTATTCTGTCCTGTGACGACCAACTGGCTTGGTATTGGTCGCGGCACCAAATGTGACGTTCTAACCTTTTGGTGATTCGGATGGGAATCTGGTTAGATTCGGTATCAGCCTTGTCGTTCCCAGCTCGCCTCCAGCGTCTGGTTACCGAAGTAAATGTTTTGATTTCTAGTCTAACCTACCCACGTTGTGATTTGATCTTAGGTAGACGAAATCAATCAGTCGCCGGGCCGTAATGCAAGCTGAGTCCGGGCAAGGGCAACACGGCACGAGTATATGTAAATGAAAAGAAAATAATAACTCGAAAAGTTCAAACGTGTTAAAAAAGGATAACAATATTTTATATCTGGTTGCTGAATACAGGACTGCGTATTTCTCCCAAACCCGCTATATGGATTCGTGACACTTTGTGTTTGTTAGGCGAGTCTTAACCTCTTAAGATGTTTGTTCTTTAAGAAACTGGTTCTTGGTGTATCTTCAGGCGATATTCGTAAAACTTGTTTTGGTGGTATGATTCTAAGTCGTTCTTCAAAAATAAATTGTTCCTGGCTAGAAGTTGAGGTCGTGATGCCTGGAAACTTTCAAGTCAGGTATCTGCGAGGCGGGTGCAACTCCAACTGCGAACTTCACTCAAATGCCTCTCAACTGGAACTCGAACCGGTACTGCTTTTCACTCGCTGCGACTCTGCTTATATGGACGCCGACCAAAACCGGGGTGGGCCTGTCGGGGTTTGAGCTTCCTTGATAATTCTAAATCCACTGTCCACTTCTTTGTTTTCGGTCAGGAAAATTTATTATTTTCCATTTTTGGAAGTCTTTCGTCTTCCCACCTTCTTCTGTTCTCATATTGATATCTCACCATACCCTCAGAGGGTGTCAACGGGTTTCCCTTCTCTCTCACAGTGGCATCTCACACCTATTCCTTCAGGGGGGGGGGCAACAGGCCTCCCCTCCTTCTTCACATGATTACCTCCGCCTAACGCTCATGCCACCATTCAGCCAATGGGCGCTCAGCGGCGTGAGTGTGGCTAGACTAGCCTTGGTTTAAAAATCTTGCTCAAAGAAAAAAAAATATCTATTATTTTTTTTCTTTTTCTTTTCTTCCCTTTCTTCTGCCCGACAACAAACCTTAGACTCTTATCTTAACCGAATCACCTGGACTTTATCAATCGAGACTTTTCGCCAGCATCAAGAGGATGGTCAATTGGACGTATTTGAATTCTGTTGCTAATTAACTGTTCTGATAAAATAATTTCGCTATCATAGCCAGCCCTGACAATAACCAGATGCTCCTCTCAATGATATTCTGCATATAGACAAAGGCTTAACCTTTCCTTCATGGTGGTCAGCGGACATTTTTGTTTTTCCGTCAGGGGATGACCTATTTAATTTTTATCTCTTTAGAATTCTGCGGGAGGTCGCTTGTCCAACTTGAAATGTTCATTATCGTTGTCATAAGTTAATTTAAATCCAACACATCCGCGACCCCACTTTCCTCGCTAATGAGAATAAAACTGTTAGCACTTTTCTCTGTTAGAAAGAAGATAACATCGCTTAGTGTCCTTTTCGGGATGGCTTCTCTCACCTAAATTTAATTCTCACTTTTTTTCTTCTTCTTTCTTTCTAACGACGTAAATAGTGTCACATTATTCACCGAATATGTACTATAGAGAAAAGGGAATTTTAATGGCCGTTGATGTTTTAATACATCACTTTTCGTAACTGAGCAATATAGCAGCCGGTATGGTGTTTATATATCACGTATATAATGCGTTAAATTTCCTTTCCTAGTAGTTCGAATCCGAGAGGTAAGAATCTTTGAATGATAACATATTCATCGAGTTTTGATCTC
The DNA here is from genome assembly GCA_963932145.1 of Acanthosepion lycidas. NCBI lineage: Eukaryota > Metazoa > Mollusca > Cephalopoda > Sepiida > Sepiidae > Acanthosepion > Acanthosepion lycidas. Next base: position 75,317,670 of record OZ010605.1, read on the forward strand.
AGTTTGAAGCAATCGGATATCTAGCCGCACTGTGAGCTGCGATACAGGTCTGTAGTTGAATATATATATATATATATATATATATATATATATATATATATATATATATAATTTTGACTGAACGAACACGACTGCTAATTTTTCTTTTTCCTTTAGTTCAAACCTTTCAGACTAAGACATCAGAGGAGCTACCCCCGCTTTCCATTCCCTAGATGTAACTTTCGCTGAATATGACGGTCAAATAAATTAGATTATTATTTATTTTCCCTAGCTATATGTGTTTTTTCTTAACCAGAAAAGAGGCCCTCTATATCAAACACATCTCCCCGACTATTAATCTCACCTCATTTAACAATGGTAGTGGCGTTCTTAAGGTTTGTTTTTTTTAATAGAAAGATACTTTCTCTAATTCCAGTTGTGCTCAACATGTAAAAAATTTCAGCATATCTGATAAAATGCAATATGTATAAAGACAAATGAAAACTTACCACTGCCCACGCGCTTCATTCTCTCAGGGTAAATGTAAGGATATTATTTTGTGACAATATTTACATACAAGAGTAGAAATTTTATTGGATTTTCAAATTTTTTTGAATAGGTGTGCTTTTAAATATTCAGAAGTAGATATAGGATTGCTCATGAACATTCATGACGGGATATAGGTGTGCTGATGGATATTTATCAGTGGATATAGGATTGGTCATGAATATTCATGAGGGGATATAGGTGTGCTCATAAATATTCATCAATGGAAAAGTCAGACAGCATCATGGAGGGAAATCAACGTATTTAGTTTATTTTCTAAGTTACTGATTTGTTTATTTCATTTTACTGAATTTAAAATTTTCCTTGATAAGTTCCTCAGAGGACGGGTCGGCGATGATAATTTTTTCTTTTGTCTTTATATATATATATATATATATATATATATATCGATGCATCTGTCAGTTATTTGCTATGCGGGATACACACTTAGGCGATCATGTATCTTTCGATATGATTGACGAGGCAGATTTTTTCCGCAGTAGCTTGGCATTACTTTCCGAGGAAGACCAGTTGCCATCCAAGGCCGGTCTGTCCTACTATTTACCCTAGATGGGGGAAAAGAAGAGGATTCATACCTTTGCAAAGGTTATTGGCACATAAGTGAATGTAATGGATTCGACTAGAATTCGAACTCGGCTCTCCGATTCCTCAATCCGAGCCACTATCCATTACACCAACGTGCCTCCATGATGCATAGTCCGTGTATAATACAAAGATTGTAGGTAAAAACAATTGCATTTTATTATATTTTCTTTTTTTACAATTGAAATGTGGAAGCAGAATCATCTTCATCTATTTACCGTGCATGTTGTCGAACATAGCTCTCCACATCTACCTGTTCTTTTTAACTCTTAATAAATGTTGTCCTTTTGGTATCTTTTTTTTTTTACAAATACTATCATGGTAATTGCTCCGAGGAGCTGCATTCGCTGATTCCCAGACTTCATGAGTTCAACCGCCCTATGGGGCTGGCATCCCGCTCTCACCCTTTCACTGTCGAAACTACTACTGTAGCCGTCTCTTTTACTCCAATAGTTTCATGTCTCGCACCTCTCGTCTGTGGAACTCTCTTCTTTATTCCAGTTTCTCTGAGAGCTATAATCTCCAACTATTCAAATGTAATGTCAATCGACATCTCCAGTTGCCTTGATCTATCCACTATCCTTCTCCTGATCCTTTCCTCTATCACTCCTATCTGATATTGCTCCAAATCTTCTGTAACCCCTTGCGTCCTAGTGGCTTCCAGCCTTGCTTGGGGTGAAACGCTTAAAAAAATAAAATAAAATAAAATAATAAAAAAAAAATCACTCCTAAACCTTGCCCTGCCATTCATCTATTAAAGATCGCTAGGCAGGTCAAGCGTTGTTTTCCTCTGTCCCTCTTATCTTCAAACTCTCCTGTGAGTGTCAAATTTTCCAAGCCCTCTTTCCTTATTATGTGCCATAGTAATTACATCTGTCTGCCTGATGTTAAATATAAGGTTCCTTTTTGTCGCCATTTTCTTTAAAACTTCAACGTTGCTCAAATATTCGGTCCATGGTATTCTCAGCATCCGATTTCTTTTTGGGGCCACAGTTTGCAAAATCACAAAATATTTACTTGACTGAAACCTTCAATCATTGTTTGATACTGAATGGTAGATTTGTACGTCTTTACCTCGGAAATGAAAAGAGGTATGTCATTAATGCAGATTGTTACAGTTAGATATAAGTTGAAAATTAGAAAGCATAAGAAAAATAAGTTAAAATAAATGAAACTGTAAAAAAACGCATAGAAAAAAAGCACGAATTGATAGTTAGGAAAAAGTGATCCATTTAGGTTGCGCTAAATTTTAAATTCAGCCGTCATTAATCGTCTGAACACAAAAAATCCAATTCTTTGGCTGCCACATAGATAGCGTCCTTTCCCTATATGTTAACGCCATTTTATTACATATACCTATGTAGTTCTGGGTACGACGATAAACTGCATTCGGTATCAAGGCCTCTGATCGAGAAATTTGAGGTTTTCAGGGGCATAGAACCACCCTTGGATTGCTATTGTTCCCAGGTAACTCTGACCAGAGGTAGTAGTACCTGTTATGATCCCAGCTATGGGAAAATAGTACAGTGTAACCCGGATATAAGATACCCGGATATAAGATACCCTGATATAAGAGAAACCCGGATATAAGAGAGATTTTCTCTGGTCCCAAATTAGAGCCTGTGTTAATCTATATAAAATAGACCAAACCCGGATATAAGAGAAACACGGATATAAGATAATTCTTCTCCGGGTTATACTGTACTTTGATATTGTTTGATGATTCTGTAATTAAGTATAGAAATACATGATGATAAAAATACCAGCAATATATTTATTAAAAAAACTGACAAGTCGTAATACATTTTTATTGCAAAATGGACAATTTTGATAAATTTTTATAGAAAAATGACAATCAGTTCAGCACTAAAGTATAAAAAATATATTTTTGTAGTAAAATTACCAGCAACATATTTTATAATGTGCAAAGTATATAAGGTGATTGAAAAATAATTCCCCATTTCAAAGTATTTACAATTTATTTATTATCTCTAATTTTTACAAGAAATTAATATTACAGGAAAGATTTTAGCATGATGTTTTATTTTAAATGCACTATGGGTACCAGATTTCGCTACCAGCTTTTCGAATCGCGTCAACTGATTTCACCAGGAACTCCTGTGGTATGGAAGACATAACTTCGTGTATTCGACCTTCAAGAACTTCCAATGTCTTGGTTTGGTATTGTACACTTGCTACTTTAACCAACCGCAAAGAAAAGAGTCACAGGGCGTTATTTCAAGACTCCTCGCTAACCGCTCATACATAAAATAGGGAGTTACTTTTTAATCACCCTGTATATCTAGAAGACATACGTTTGGTCAGAGAGTATACAATTCTGTAGATGAAGGCATAAAAATGAATACAGAATTGTTATATAGTAATAGTGTGACTGCTGTCACTGGTATTTGAACGTAGATCCAAAGTGAACAAACACGGGGGATTCTAGTCTATCCTTTTTTATTCGTGATTTTTCCTCTATCCCCTATACTAGTCGGACTGATATCATCTTCTCACTATACGAGATAGTATTAATACAAGTATTATTCTAAGACGTCTGGCGTATTATTCATGCACTGATGAGGTATCAAGCAAGTATACGTTGTCATCATAACAGTGGCAACAAAGTGTCGATTTGATGACACGACAAGAATATTTAGAATTTGACATTAAAAACCTATTAGGTTGGTGCAAAAATATTGACGTAATAATGTCGTTTTTTGACGTATTTTTAACGTAAAAAAACGACATTATTACGTCAATATTTTTGCACCAACCCAATATAAAGGTTGAAAAAAAGCAAACCAATACACATGGCCATGTCTCTCACTCAACTGACATGACGTTTACTATAAGGATGGGTAAAGTGCGTAGCTAAAATAGCTTTTTCACTTTCTCTTGCATAGACTTATACGAATACATATTTTTGGTATCTTTCATCCTTTTTGTGTCATTCTTTTTAATCTAGTATATTTCTCAAATCTAATTTAAAAATACCTTATAGATTGATATATTCACTTACGTACTAACACACTCGGGAAAAGTAGGAATACAACTCTCCCCTTTAGCTATAAATAAATAGTAGAACCGACAGACATATCATTAGGTAGCAACTGGTCTACCTAAAAAAGAAATGGCAACCTTCTACGGAAAAAAAATATTTACCCACTCAGTCAGGACACAAAAGTGACATAATCGCCCAAATTTATGAAACTGTTTGTATACCTTTAACGCGGCAGTATCAGAAAAGTATCACTGAGATTTTAAATAAATCACTGTACTTCAATATTTAATAGTTACTCAGAATTCAGTCTTGATCATGTAAAATTTTCTTACACATAATTAGGCTTATATGCCTTTGTTGGTGGACAAAAGCGAGATCAGTCGGGCATAACTGGACAGGAACATGTAAACATAGCAAAAAAGGAAGCGAACAATTTTTGTGAACTTTTGCCAATGTTTCTTCAGCAATTAAGCCGTTTTCTCTTGAGATTTGTGGCAATCCGAACGTGTTGACATGTTCGTTTCACCTGGCGCCATTTTATCCACTGAGAAGCAACAGCTTCTTTTGTAGCAAGTTCGTGTAAAATATGATGTTCTAGTGAGTTCCACCTGTACTGGTTGGAATGTGTATTTTATTTTTCTTGAGTAAAACATCGTTGAATATTGCAACGATGTTCCGGTCATTGTATTGTGAATCTATAGCAAAGCCAAAAAGTCAATCCAATCAGAATATACACCTAAGGATAAACTTAATAAAAATTGCATAAATAGTGACGCAGGCATACATGCAGAAACAAAAAAATATATATACACAATCTATCAAATACATAATGACACATAAACCTAAAAATTTAAAAGAAAAGTTCTCGGCCTGACCAAGAAACGTTTTCCTAAATTTTTACTATATAACCGTATTTTATTTTCATATTAGGCTTGAAGAATGTTAACATCTCATATATATGAGATTTTTAAAAAATATGTTTATCTTATATAAGCCTCAAGAGTAACTTCAGGTAAACGCTTACAGAGTAAGAAGCACAGTTTGTGGGAAGATAACGTATGAGCCGAGACCTGAACAGGTTAAGATTGTAGTGACCAAGAAAGATACATCTTGGTAAAACCAGTCGGACAAAAGTGAGGTTCGTGCGAAAACGTTGCTCGATTGGAAATTACATCTCACGAATGGAATATGAAAGGACTGAGGGGTTAGCTACAATATGTGGGGAATGGAGGGTCTTAATCTGAATGATTTGAACTGGTGGAATAAAGGAATGTACAATGTGTCAAACTGGCAGTCGTGGTTGTTCACTGCAGATTTTACATACATACATATATAAATACACACACACACATATTTTTATATATATATATATATATATATATATATATATATATATATATATATATATATATATATATATATATATATATATATATATATATGTATATGTGTATATATATATATAGTTTAAAATTCAGGAGGACAATTAAAATTCGTCTGAAGAGAGCGCCAGGTCAAAACCGTGATCGCGTATTTTAATTGACCTCCTGATTTTTAAACTTACAGCTCTATTAATTTTATTTTGACTTATTTTTTCTCACGTACATTGAGCACTTTTTACTACTACTTTTCCCTAGATTGATTCAATTCTGACCATTAACTATATATATATATATATATATATATATATATATATATATATATATATATATATATATATATATATAAGTCAACACTTAGAGGCGACAGTCTGTTTCAGGTGACCTGACGATTGGATATAGCATGAAACAGACTGTCGCCTCTAAGTGTTGACTTCTATGTTCACTTTTATATTTACACACGCTCTATCTTTGATATTGAGCACTTTATTCTATAAATATAGCACACCTTAAGACTATATTTCTTTATATATATATATATATATATATATATATATATGGTATGATGGTTAAATTGTCTTCTAAATTACACAAAAAATAAAAATAACACTAATATATCTTATTAAAAATATATTCACCAAAATTGCGCAAAAATATCTTGAAATACTAAAGTGTAAATTTATTCAATAAAATCACCATTTACTTCACAACGGTAGACGACTACGCAATCTCGTGCAGCTCTTCTGGACGGTTTGTGAATGCTGCGATAATCCTTGTCTTCAGTATATTTTTGGTGTTACAAAGAGCTTTGTTGGTTTCTCTCTCAACTGCCTTAACATATAATAATCAAGGGGCTGTGACAATGTGGTGGGGAGGTGCCCTGGGTTTTTCTGCTTGTCCTGTTGCCATACATGGGGTCTTCCGGCAGCCACCCTCTTGACCCAGGATGCTCAAGGAACTTGATGTAGGCCTCCGTGTTGATTATGAGAAGGATAATGGAGGTACAAAGTCGCCATCTAGTGATCACTCCATACACCATGATGTTGAGTGGATATATCATGCAACTCTTTCTGAATTCACAGTGCTGTCCTCTGATTGACACCCAATCGCATGTTGGTGTTGGAGCTTCAGGCACGAATGTCAAGCAGTACGGCATATCGGTTCCAAATTTCTGGCGGAGTGTATATTGTTATGGTGTTCTGTTTCTCAAAGACGATGCGCAACTGACACTACAATAAATGTGAAGTCAACAACATCGAAATCAATGAACGCATCAAACTAAAAATATAAAATGATGGCAGTTTGTCTATTACACCGTGTTAAGTAAGAATAAAATTAATGCAGCTGTAAGTTTTAAAATCAGGAGGTCAATTACAAGCCTGTTTCGCAGATCATGTGTGGTTAGACATCCTATTGCTTCAAGCAAGGATCGAAACTACCCCTAAGCTATCGGTGCACGGCAGAGAAAAAAAATCTTATTATGCAAAGCCAACCAGGTGTAACGTTAAAATTGTTCAAAAGATGTAACATGATAATTGTCCATCCCATAAAATGTTTAATATCTAAAAATAAAATAAATAAAAACACTAATTAAGTTTCTTTCTCGCAGGTTTTGAGGTAACCCATTTGGCCATCTTGATATCATTTGTCGTAAGAATCACTGAAAAACCCTTTGAGTTATTCAGCTTGCAGGAGAATAGTTTAAAATCGTTCTGTGTCAGGCACTGTCTTCTTAAATGAGAAATAGGGAGAGGAAAAAGATCCTTAAGTAATGGTACCAACATTCATACATTGGATTCTATCTTCAAATTCCTTTTAAGAATCATCAAGAGAAAATTGAATACGTTTTAAAAAGAGGGAGCAGTAGGCAGAAAAAATGGATTAGGAGCTCACAACAGCAAGATGGATTCTCATTTCAACTTACAGCTATTATTGTTCAAAGGAGATTCCAATAAGATATCGGGTAATTCCAGTAAGATATCTTTAATCATTTCTAAGATATAACGGTTCATGCTTATTCTAATAAATGGAAATTTTGCTGTTACACGCTCTTGACAATTTTGCTGTTATACCGGGTATATATGTATAGCCTGATGATTTTCTTTTCAGCATGAAACAGACTGACGCAGCAGGGTGTTGAACTCAATGTCCAATTTTATATTTACATACATGTCCCTTTTACTGAGCACTTGAACTCATTTATAGCATGTCTAAATGCATCTGATTTCCTTTATGATTTTGCGAAGATTATCTGAAGAAAAGCTATCAGTTCTCGTCCATGTTTGACGCAGTTAAAGAACACATTGATCATGCCATTCCTGATGAACTTTAACAGAGGGAAACAAGGAAATGAAAATACGTAATCTGTGTAAGGACATGCCGGAAATGGTTTTCTAGTTTAAGAAACGCTTGAGAAATCTCAAAAATGATTTAGAATCAGGTCGTCCAATATTCTTACCCATTTGAAGCAATTGTTTATGATAGTCTATCTATTGTATGTATAAAACCCAACATCACATTAATGTTAGTTTAATGCCTGCCTAGCGGGAAATGTCAAGCCGGGTAACAGTGTCACAGTTCTCAATGTGGGTTCAACCTGCTTTGTAAGCAGATAATCGCAAACGTTGCGGTTATCATTACATATGGTTGTATTACAGTCAGCTCATCTTTTGGACAGAGTCATTAATATAGATAAAAAACGGATGGTTTCACGGAGGCGTCCATTGCTTAATCGGAGTAGAAGGCCGACTCACCTGTCAAAAACTGGGCTTCATTTTCAAGAAATAACATTTTACAAATAGTATTAAAAAAGGTTTGTTAACAGATTGAGATAATTGATGTGGTTATTAGAGTTAGTTTCCTATGGGATATTGGGCTTCTTTTAAAGCCGCATCTAATGAAGTACTAATACTAGCAAATCCAGAGTCACAAGCGGTCACCAGCTGCATGTATACACAGTTTTAGGATAGTGCGATCAATCTTGAATTCAAATCACTTCTCCTTCAGCTAAGGCCATAGGACCCAGTCTGTCCTGCTATTTCAACCAGTGATGGATTCATACCTTTCTACGTAAATGAATGCAATGAACTCGAATGGAATTCGAACTTAGCTCCCAGATTCCTCAATACTAGCCGATTATCATTATTCCACCGTAGCTCAAAATGGATATTGACGATGAAATACATCTCTGTTACTCAGTACATCTTTTGTTCATAGAAAAATCGTATTTTCCTGTAAAGCTCGTTGCATCTTTCATGTTAACTTTGTCGTATAATCAGAAAGGACTGGAAAATTAAATTTTAAGAATTCATATTTTATTTAACCTTTACAGCGAAAGGATCCATAGAATATTAGATAACCTACAATGTTTTCTTATTAGTGAACAGTATCTAAATAATATAAGATAAGCAGCAAGCAACACAGAACAATGCAGTACAGGACATTAAGAAGACTAACTGCCAAGTGCAAGAATACAGAAATTATATATATATATATATATATATATATATATATATATATATATATATATATATATATATATATATGTGTGTGTGTGTGTGTGTGTGTGTGTGTGTGTGTGTGTGTGTCTATAGTTAAGATGAGAACGAATTCATTACCGTTACAACGTCCGTAACATTTAATTTAAAAGACGGTTCAATACAAAGTAGAGCAATAGTATTTATCTTAGGATATTACATCGAAAAAAGTCAAAATCGCTACAAAATTGCAGTTCTGTTTCGATGCGTACCAACGCATCTCATCAGGCAATTACTGTCGAGTGAACGATTCATTCAGATTTAGAAGCAAAATACCTCATTTTATATATATATATATATATATATATATATATATATATATATATATATATATATATATATATGTATATATATATGTGTGTGTGTGTGTGTGTGTGTGTGCGTATGTGTGTGTGTGCATAAACTCTATTTAGGCAGGAAAATTCCTTTTACGCTTTTGCTGAAGAATATCAACAAGATCTGCTAATTCTTTTTATTAAATTTCTCCAATTTTCTCCTAAGTTGCTTATACAATTATTAAACTTTCGAAAATTAATTTGTGTTTTTATATTTTTTTAATGCAAGAACTTTCCAATGCTACTAGACTTGTTTTTTTTAAGAATTTAGTCTTTTGTCTGTTTATCAAACGCTTTGTCTAATTCCAACGTTCCTTCGTTTCCTTGAACCACTTTCAAGTCACTTACATGTGACGCAATTTACAACTTTGTTAATTACTTAATTAATTTTCTATTTAATTATTTCGCCTCAAGTAAGGAGATAATGCTACTAACTCGCAAATGGTTACTGCAGGTTAATAAAACGAGAAAACTTTAGCAGAAAGAATAATAAGCAGAAACCTTATCAGGAAAGAGGAGATAAGCCTCTACTTCAAAATCCGAGGAAGGCGTTAAATCGGGCGATATGTGGTACGTCAATGAAGCGTGATATTTAGAGCTGAAAGTAAAAAGTAAAATAATCCGCAATGCAGAGCAGAAAAATCAATGAAAATAACAATAAATCATTATGCATGTTCGATTATTTTTTCATCAGTATCACTTTCATTATGTTTCTTTCTTTTCATTTATATATTTGGTCACTCAATAAAAAGGACAAGAGCCACTGAAGGATTTACTGAATGAGGCATCAGGAGCTACCTTTTGTCGGAAACATCCTGCCTAAGCGTGGGGCAAAGCTCCATAACAAGTGCTCCCATTGAAAAGATCAAATAAGCTATTGGGAGAAGTAGAGATACAATAGCTGCTCGGAGATAAGCTGTTAACTCTTTCCCCCGCAGCGAAGGTTGTGGAGCGCCATGGAACGGTCAGGTGACGAAAAATAAGAGTACGTGCATAAAGATTTTTTTCTTTGGCCGTTTTTAAGCAGTGAAACTGATAAAAATGAATCGAGAAAAACTGCTAAATTACAAATGGGCCTTCCAGCAGGAGAATGTAGATGGAGTTTTTGATTGAGGCAAATAGATTTTATTTTCTGTGTTTAAGAAAATAAAAACAAATACATATAGCAACCCAAACACATGCACTCACTAAAAATAAAGTTTATAATAATAATAAGAGTAATGAAAAATGTGCTGCCCGAACAAAAAAAAAATACTACAATATATATATATATATATATATATATATATATATATATATCTAGTGAGCCAGACAAACCTACCCAGGTTTCACCTAAGCGGATCGTCTGGCTCACTAGGTTTATTTAGGTCTGCTCTACGGTTGTATTGAGCTCTTTTAGTTAGTTGTTTACTCGTGTCGGGTTTTTTCTTTGGGCTTTAAACCTGTATCTGTGCGATTTGTTTCGACAGACTTTCATGTTTCTAGTTCTTTCTTTTTTTAAAACCTTTTTTTCCTTCGAGATTGATTTGATTATTGACAAATCAAAAATTCGAAGGTTTTTCAAAACGAGTATAGTTACATATATATATATATATATATATATATATATATATATATATATATATATATATATATACTAATGCTATAAGATAAGCCTGATGTCTATACAACGAATGAAATCAAAAAATAGAATTTAAAATCCTAAACAACTTTATTCTATTTCAAACCATTGCTTTTTCACACAAACATACTGGTAAATACGCAAACATATGCCCAAGCACATACAGAAACATACATATACACATATAAATGGTAGAATAAAATAAAGAACAAGCCGGAAATATATCTCAATCTAACTGAAAAAAAGCCAAGAGACACAGAGCAAGGGTACGTGATGAATTTCTATAAGTTTTAATTGATCATATAAGTGTCACGCGTATTGACACAAGAGATAATATAAAAATTGTGTGAAAAACATTTTGGATGTGTAATAGTCAATGAGTGTGTATATAAGGAATCGCTTATTTGTCTGGGTCTATGTTGGACGGTAACTTTAATTTATGTAAGTGTATATGTGTGTGTGTGTGTGTGAAGAAAGTCGATACATGTTACCCTCTTGTATGTCAGTAAAATGTTGCGAAATGTTGCAATAATTTTTTTTGGTTGGATTTTCATATTTTCGTGCAAGCGTACGTGTATATGGCGAATGTCTGTTGCCGTCACGTTTGTGTGGGTCGGTGAAACGCAGCAAGATATAATCACGTTTTCTTTGGATTTATCATTAAAACAGTTTTTCTGCGTATATACATACATACAGACACACACACACACACACACACACACATATATATATATATTCAGCGATTCAGTAGCGAATTGCAACGAAAAATAATTCATATTTACCTGTATCTCACTCATTTAAACTGTTATTTAACTCCTCCCTTTAAAACTTCCCTCTGCTAAATTTTAGTCTCCACCTTCACCTTTAGGCCTTCCTATTCTTCTTTCGTCTCTTACCCCTCTCGAAAGCTTTCATTTCCTTCTCAACCTTGTCCCCCACTCCCATACATACACTCTCACTAAAATTCTATTTTTATACCCGGGGTTATTTTTTCCGATTTCTTTTTGAATTTCTACGACTGAATGTTTTTTTTTTTTGAATATGTAGATAATTACGATTCCAATGTAATAAATTATAACCATGGAATATTTGTGTTTTAGCCTTTTTATTATATTCTTACTCTGTCCTGGACATTGAGTTCTACCTGGATTCTATCCTCTTGGAAATTTATATATATAATATATATATATATATATATATATATATATATATATATATATATATATATATATATATTTGAATAAAACAGACCACTTTAAGGTTCCATGTAATAAGTTATTTCACCAGAACCCCTTTAACAGGGAAGGGCAATGGATCATCAGACATTACTTCCAAAGGTTGAAATGGAAAATGAAAAGAAATTCACACGTTTTTGATGGACCTCATCAAGCATATGTAAAATCAACGAAGTGGGGAAGTAAGGTGGGAGAGAAGATAAGATATGAGTGGGTTAGGTGTACCATTAATATATATATATATATATATATATATATATATATATATATATATATATATATATATATTATGTCACGAACGGAGCCAAATTAGGTGTACCATTAATATATATATATATATATATATATATATATATATATATATATATATATATATATATATTATGTCACGAACGGAGCCAAATCTCCGAAGTACAGTGTAACCCTGATATAAGAGACCCGAATATAAGAGAAACCCGGATATAAGAAACCCGGATATAAGAAACCCAGATATAAGAGAGATTTTCTCTGGTCCCAAATTAGAGCCATACTTGCCTAAACAAAATAGACCAAACCCGGATATAAGAGAAACCCGGATATAAGTGACTTCGTCTCCGGTCCCGACAACTCTCTTAAATCCGGGTTACACTGTATAATCGAATTTTTTCTGATGACACCGGCTGCTGTGTCATAAAAATATATATATAATTACGTCGGATATTCTATACCCAGGTTGGCCCAGTGATGTGGTTCGGGTATAAACATGGGTTCAAACAAAATTTCGTTAACAGAAAGAATGTAGAAACGATTTATCCAAATAAATGATGAAGATAAGACGATTGTAAGAATAACAAACTTAATTTGCAACTTGAGAGAAACAGATTTAAGAATGGAGATAGATTTGAAGTGTTATGGAATAAAATAAAATATTTTTAAATTCAATATTCTAGTCAATTAATGTTCACATAAGGAAGAAACTTATAGAGACCGATATCTCAGACAGTTATTTTAATGCCCAAATGAAGGATGATATAGAGAGCGATATCTCAAACAGGTATTACGTTGGTGCAAAAATAATATCGTTTTCTCACATAGTAACATATGTGCGAAAACGACATTATTTTTAAACCAACCTAATATTTTAATATCTAAGTTAATTTATGTTCACATAAGGACGAAAGTTACAGAGAGCGATATTTCAGACATTTCAATGTAGAAGGCAATATTCTACAAAAGAAGATTATATTTTTTTACTAGCTTTCTGTCCGTTAGCTGCAATCCACCTTCTTCGTTTTGCCGACGTCTTCTTCTAACTGTTTTTTTTTTTTCGCAGAACGATTTAAAGACTCTTTTTTTTGTTGGCATGGATATGAGCGTTTTCAAGATTCTTTTTCTTGGTTGCCATGGATATTCTCGTCACAATATATATATATATATATATATATATATATATATATATATATATATATATATATATATGAACATATAGATATGTATATGTGCGAAAATATAGTCACATATATATATATATATATATATATATATATATATATATATATATAGGAACATATATATATTTATATGTGCGAAAATATAGTCATATATATATATATATATATATATATATATATATATATATATATATATATATATATATATATATATATATATATATATATATATATATATTCATAAAGGAAAGTAAATAAAATAACTGGATATTAGCAATCGTAGATGCTCGCGTTAGCGTGCATACGCAGGTAAGCAAATAACTTTTTGCTAAATTTAATTTATGTTGTATCCAAAACGTAAGTATATGTATTAATATATATATATATATATATTTATTAAAGACATTTTTATGTTTAACGTTCTTTTTATAGATACAAGTATTTAAGTAAATGCTCTGTTTATAATAAACAGTATTAAATAACATTTACCAGCCTGAATGTCCGAGAAATTTTCATAGAAAATATTCGTTCTTTGACAGGATTCGAACCTGCATTCTTATACGAAACCGTTCGAATCCTGTCAAAGAACGAAAATTTTTTATGAAAATATCTCGGACATTCAGGCCGGTAAATGTTATTTAATACGGTTTATTATAAACAGAGCATTTACTTAAATACTTGTATCTATAAAAAGAACGTTAAACATAAAAATGTCTTTAATAAATAAATGTCGGACTTTGTCCATTTCGTAATATATATATATATATATATATATATATATATATATATATATATATATATATATATATATATATATATATTAATATTAATAAATATACGTAAGTATATGTATATTTATTAATATATATATATATATATATATATATATATATATATATATATATATATATATATATATATATATATATATATATATATATGTTTATGCAAATAAATCTATAATGCGTGTAAAACAATTTGTTTGAATTTCATATAAAGGTTTTCATATATATGCATAAGGCGAATTTATTCATCAAATATGCAAAATTAACCTTTTTTTATGAATTTAGAGAAACAGTTCGGAGTGGTCCCAAACTTTTCACCGTTAATATACATACAGACACACCCAGGCACACACAGACACACTTACATATATATATATATATATATTTATATTTAATTTCAATAAAGGTGCAATTAATTTACAAATTCATGAATTATTCATACATAAAACAAATACAAAGGTTAATGATTAAATGGCGAGAAATCCATCTTCGCGAACAATTCAATAATATACAAAAACCCCGAATCTGTTTATGAATGAAAAGATCCTGTTTTATAAATTTCCGTTACATTAGATTTTTTTATTTTACAAGCTTTCGTCTGTTCCTACAGACATCCTCAGGTATGAAATAGATTGTGTTCTTGTTTTTACTCTCAGTAATAAGTGTACAAACGAAAACAAGGTTGTAATCCGAAAAATGCTATGAGAAATGTGTGTTATTGTTTTGGAACGTGCAGTCGCAACGCTGAGTTTGAATTTAAATTTTAAGGTTAAAGTTCTGCGTTTTTGTACAAATGTAGGGATAAGAGAATTCTTTTTTACTGGTAAGTTTTCCGTCAAAGTGGCATGAACTATATTGTTCAATAATTACAGTAATGTTGCACTTATTATCCGAAAGTTGCACTTGGATCAGTTATTTTAATTTGTCATTTGTTCAAAACATAAGCGTCAACAGGTTGAGATACAAACATTTAAAAACTTTTTAAAACGCTAATCGAAACCAGTTAAATTTTAAAAAAAGAAAAAAAAAAAAACACAAATGATTTTTCTTGGAAAAACATCGAAAATCCAATTCTAAGTAATAAATTTTTCATTTTTCTCTGTAAAAATACATATAAATAAATATAAATATCAAGTGCCTTTTTACACAATTCTTATTTTTGTCTGTATAACAAGTTTTGTACAGAAACATTTTAATAATTTCATTGTTTACCTATCAAAAACTGTAAAAATCACGGAAATGCCACGTAAAATCGAGAATCTAGTAAAAAAAAAATGATATTAATGAAACCCTAAAACATCTAAAAGATATTAATTCAGAATCTATACTGTAACGGAATAATTGGAAAAAAATTATGGAATTACAGAACGACATTCAACGAATCACCAATCAAATGAAAAACGACATTAAAAAAAAAAGAAGCTAATTAAAATCATAAAGAAAACACATGTAAAAACACAACAACACCACGCTACCTCAATGCAATTAAGTATTAGGTTGGTGCAAAAATAATGTCGTTTTCTCACATAGTAACATATGTGATAAAACGACATTATTTTTGCAACAACCTAATGAATAGACCAACAAGGGGAGATAACACAATCAGACATTGGATGTACATAAACAATTCTGGACAAACAATTAAATAAGAAGTAAACAGGAAACGATAGTATGGAAGATGATGTTCTTAAAGCAAGCTATCTTTTCAATTACAGTGTAAGTTTGACAAAAGGCAAAAGAGAAATCCTCCAAGTCAACCATCATCATTTCAACACATATTTATACACCTGGCGGAAAACATATATATATATATATATATATATATATATATATATATGTCCAGAGTGTCAGGTTCGAATCTAGTTGTCGGTAGTTACTCATTTTCTTCCTATCAATTATCACACTCAAATAAATCAAATCGAAGATAAACCATCACTGAAAGAATTATCAGAATATAACCCCAGGACTAATTTTCTGTTAAAAAACACAAATAAATAATATTGACCAAAAACCTCAACTTCAGAACATTCACATTCTGGAACATGCTAAGAAATTATAATAAGGCAGAGATCTACGAACGCTGGATGAACTCAATGCCATTTTGCTATTACCAAGGAAAGTACAACTAAAACCGGTCCACGAAGAACCAGTACCACAAAGACAAGTAGGAGAAAAACTATCACAAGAAAAGATGCGTAATGAAATCAGACGACTGATATTAAGAGCAAACTCAAATAAACACAAATGCAAAGACATTGATAAACAAATGGAAAATGAAATCTCAAAATATTACGATAAAGATTCACTAGACGTCATTTATAAACAATGGTAACATTAATATTAAGGCAATAAGAAATTGTATCTAAGGATCGTTGTCAAGTTTTCGAATTCTTATATACTTGTATTTTGATTGGTCATAGTAGCTTACGTAACAATGTTTCCTTATTGAGGGGAGTTTGGTTGGTTTTGAACTTTTTAATTCTGCAATCAACTCCACCACTTGAAAAGACACCAGAAGTGTTGAAACAAAATGGTTATTTTTGTAGTGATATTGTAACATGTTTGTATTATAATTTTTTAATAGATACTATATATATATATGTGTATATGTGTGTCTGTTTGTGACTGTATTTACATTAATATATTTGAATATAGTATGCTTAAAGTACAAACAAATTATATATGTGAATTTCTTAAATTTGGAAAATATGATAATTCAATAATTTATAGCCTACAGGTATCAAGCCTGACAATTTTTTTCATTTATCGGTTAAGTAAAAAGAATAATGATGGAAGAATTGATCGATTTGTTTTATACAACTTGAGATATTAATGCTTTTTCTAATAAAAGTTTTACTAATTCACCAATAGGTTGGAGGAGAAATGCTGTATTCATTTATTTCCAAAGGGTATTTGCCGATAAGTGAAAATAACGAAACGAACTGGAATTCGGACGCGGCTCTCCGATTCCTAAATCCAGCCGTTTTCTGTTACACCATACGCACATTCATGGTTAGAGCACATCTATTCCCGAGCAGCCATCTTGGTACTGACTAGGTTCAATGTTGTTAATTTCTGTCATCGGAGGAGAACCGATGTTTCAATGTATTATGGTCGTACGCTTAATGGAAGATGGAATGGGTGATATATTGCTTCATCGATCTTTTTCCATGCAATTTTGTACATTCGTGATGACTAACAAGGCAGTATGATGATAGGGGAATACTCACGAGAGTGGAAGAAATTTCCTTGAGCTAAAAGGTGTGTTTTTTTCCAGGAATTCTTATTCAGTTTATTGAAAATGTTTTTGGATGATATTTTCATGGTAAATATATTAAAAATATGAGTTGCTTGTAAAATAATAATTCTTATTGAAATATGGACAACAATCAGTAAAACACATGGTAATTTAATTAGGTTTATTTACATGCACGTGTCCTCATGAAAAGTATAAACCATCCGCTTGATTATATATATATATATATATATATATATATATATATATATATATATATACACAAACACACACACACACACACACACATATATATATATATATATATATATGCATAGCTATATATATATATTTGAGAGAAAAATTATAGCAATGAAATACAAACGAAAGAAAGGTACGCAAACGATAAATTCATTTCGTTTTTTTCCGCATTGTACCAAAAATAATATACATTTTTAAAAAATGCATTGTTCTTATTACATTATACGTTTTTTGTTTGATATCTCCCTTGGGTTATTAGGCAGGAGCTTTTTTATCTTATTGAATCATTTGCCAGTTTGGAACACACGCTAAAACAATTATACACGTATATCAAACATGCTAGGTATGTGCTTGCCTGCTTGCTATAGTGCATATTTACACACACACATGCACACACTCACACTCATGTATACTTCTATAAAGGGCAACATTACATTGTTTCCAGCAAGCCTATAACCTAATGTCTATATTAGAGCCAAAGTGTTCAGGGCCAGCCAGCATTCCTAAAAAAAAACATAATTTAAATGAGATATTTTTGTATTTGTTTTAAGTAAAAGATCAAATTTCAGTAACTCCATTATATTTGCTTTTATTTTTCAGTATTTGTCCGAGTTCCTCTTACTACCAAAAATTTCAAATTTGGATTCGTCTGTCCACAATACATTTTGCCAAACTTTGAATATGAGAACGATTATGTGTTTTTGAACCATTAACACCTCAGTAGACTTCCAGCTAAGTTAGATGTTAATACAGATTATAATTTTAATTCACCACTGACTTATGTTGTAAACAAAACGTATGCACCTTATGCTGTTTAAAAAAAAGTCTTTGCCATTACGACAGTATTTTTGTAGTTATTTTATTTATTTATTTTTTAATTTTGAAGTCATTTACACAAAATATCAAAAGCAAACTATATAAGCATTGAGATGAGGACACAAATTAAAATTTTAACGAAGGCTACTCTCAAAGACAAATTGCCAAAAAATTAAAAAAAAAATTCTAGGCATGTGGCGCAATCTTTGTAATCAAGCCAGTTAGAAACTGGCGTAAATGTTGACAGAAAAAGAGCTGGAGCACCAAAAGGGATAACTACCGCTGAAGATAATCACTTCCTTATTTATAGTAAAAGAAACAGAAGGAAAACTACTCCACAGTTGACAGCTGAACTTAACTTCTCTCGACAACAACCAGTTTTGCGCTCAACTGAAAAAAAAAACTGATTTAGATCAACGGGGGCTAGGGGTGCAGAAATCTCTTTTATGGAAGATAAATAAACAGAAGCGAAGAGACGCCAAAGTCTTTCGGGCCAACCAGCATTCCTTAAAAAAGCAAGGCTCAAATGAGATATTTTTGTATTTGTCTTAAGTAAAAGATAAAATGTCAGTAACTTCAGTGTATTTACTTTCACTTTTGAATATATCTTCAGGTTTCTCTTGCTACCACAAAGTTCAAATTTGAATTCGACTGTTCACAACACATTTTTTTAAATTATTAATATTTTGTTTTCGCCATTAACCCCTCAGTAGACGTATTGTGATGACCAAAACGTTCAAGTAAGTTAAATGTTAATACAGGTTCCAAATGTTAAATCATCACTGAATAACCGTCCTGGGTATGATGATAAACTACATCCGCGTCCTGGGTAAGACGATAAACCATGTCTAACATCGAGTCCTCTGATCAGGAGGTTTGAGGGGCGTGCAACCACCTCTTAATTGTTGGTGTTCCCAGGTCCACCCACACCCGGGGTGGTAGCATCTGTTAGGATCTCAGCTATGAACAAATAGTTAACCCTGGGGTCAAAACGTGAGAAAATAGGTTTTAATACCAGCAAAACACTTTTGAAAAAATAAATATTACCAGCAAAACATTTCTGAAAAAAAAAAAATTCCAGCTTTACATCTTTTGAAAAAATATTACCTGCTATGCATTAGATTAAAAAAAAAAATATTGCCAACTATTTACATTATTCGGACTATTGTCCTCATCTTTGTCGCGACTGTACTATGTGTCCTCGAGGACACATGGCACAGTGGATAAAGTCGTGGGTTAGATTCAGTGACAGGACCCAAAGAGTGTGAGTTCAATACCCGGTTAAGGCAGTGGAGAAATTGGAGAGGGGAATTAACAGTAGATAACTGACAACTGACATCCATTAAACATGGCCCGTGCAACTAGAACAGTCTAGCCCAGTGAGCGAAATAAAGGATTCAATTCGACATTCCAGTCATCTGAAGAAGGCAGGAGCGTACAACGGCCGAAACGTTGTTATAAATTTGGTGACAAAGATAAGGACAATAGCCCGAATAATGTAAATAGTGTACATAATACCTCATCTCAGAAATATAGACAAATATTGCCAACAATAAAAACTTTGTTGGCGTTAAATAACCCATTGAGGTTGACATACCTTAAAACAAACCAAACCACAAAACTATCACAACTGAATAACGTTGTAAATGTTTTCTGTTTGAAGAAAAAAATGAGTTTTCCATTACGAGTGGATTTTCATAGTTTTTTTTTTTTTAATTTATAGTAATTACGCAAATTTGCAAAATAAATGAAGGTAAACCTTAATGTGAACTTTTATTCAAAAATGTTACTTTCAAAGACAAGAAGTTGCTGATTTCTAGACATGGGTTTCAATATTTGTTACAAGGACAGAAACAGTTGCAAATGTTGACAGAAAACGATCTGGTCCTCCGAAAGTGACAACTCCTTTTGTAGAAGAACAATTGGTTAATAATAAAAAAGAATACTGCTTCAGAGTTGATAGACAAATTGATCCCACTTGGCAGCTAGGTCGTTCTTAAATGTAAATAATCGATTTAGATCTGCGGGGCGCATTAGGAACATAATCATGAAGAGGCCACTGTTATAGAAGCATAAAAAAAAAAGAAGAAAAAAAAAATGGACATTGCTTAACTATTGGGACCAAACAATCCTCATACAGTCTTTCTATTTAGATTTCGCATGAACTCTCAAAAAAATCATATCTGAACTCATCTATCCACAATATAGTATGGACGGAATTTTTGTTTGTTTCGGCATGAAAGTTATTTGTGCGTAGGTTAATATAACAGACTGTAATTGAGCCCCAACTCTTCGATTTCAGATTAAAAGTTGTCATCCATCAAAGTCCCGTCTAGGCCCGACGTTGCTTAATTTTGGCGATCGTAAGAGAGCTGGCGTTTTAACGTTATATAACCGTACATCTCCATAATGTAATAACAATCAAGAAACGATGTGGATTTCTTATCTTGGCCACACAAATACCACTCTATCTTGTAGGTTGACATGTCATTGGTCAAAATTTACTGGAGTCCGCTCGCGTGTTGATCAACATATAAGAAATAAGCAGAATAATTTTAAACTAAAACAAATATTAGTAGAAACAGCAACATTATAAATAGGACACATTGCAAAGAAATACTCAAAATTCTGGTGTTTGTTGTAATATAAGAGAAGCAACAAACATTAAATAAGGTATCTATCTCTATATAGGATCACATATTGAAATGTGTTAAAAAGAAAATGCACATAAAAATTCCATTCAGTGGCATGAATCAATACTGTAAACGCGAGGACACTGGAATTTAAAGAAAAAACAGTTAAATAAACATGCGCCAAATATAAATCCTTGTAAACGACCGTCGCATCATTCAAAAATACTCGAAAAAAATAATTTAAAATAAAAAAGAACTCCGGAAAATTTACCGATAACATAAATGTACTAATTCGGATATTTGAAAAATTTAATAAAAATATGATAGACAGAACTTTTCGATATTATTAAAGCAAACATTTTTGAAACAATTATTGCTGGCCAAAATACACCTTATATATATATATATATATATATATATATATCAAATGAAGGGAAAGAACAAACAGATTTAGAATTCAGTTCTCTGGCATTTACCTTTTTTAGAAAGTGTTTAATAAAAACGTAGAGCATAATATTTTAATGATATGTTTTTTTTAAAATATTTTACATTGCGACACGGAAATTTCTATTTTTGGAGACTTAAAATTTTTATCTCGTCATCAGGCAATGTTCAATAAGTTTTTGATGAAAATGATTTCCATTTGAAAATAGAAAACAATATGTTTGCTTATCAAAGAGTTAATATGGGGGAGGGATCCAGATTTTAAAATTCTGTGGGTATGTATCATTTAACTAATGAAAAGAAAGGTCAAATCTCTATCTGAAAATTTAAAATATAAATTAGGTGTTGGGAGGTGGTAATCAAACATGTCTCTGGATCAGTCATCAGTGGCCAATTTCAAATTAAAAAGTTAACGAATTAAATCAATATTACACGTAACATTATATATAATAAAATAATAGACATATAAATATAAGGGATAGATTTTTGTAAAAATTCATTAGCCATATTTTAACGTGATCATTTTACAATGTCTACATATGACGATAAGTTCATATATATATATATATATATATAAGGTTGGTGCAAAAATAATGACGTTATAATGTCGTTTTTTGACGTTAGAAAATACGTCAAAAAACGACATTATTACGTCATTATTTTTGCACCAACCTAATATATAACCCTATTACAGCCTCTTTCTCTTTACTTCCCTCTCCCTCTTCTTTCTTTTTCCTTTTTCTCTTCTCCCTTCTCCCCCCCCCATTTCAGTATATCACTTCCGTTAAGTTAACCGTCTAAATAGGTCAAGGTCTGGTCACTCCTCCTCCCCCAATACTATGTATGATTGAGAGAGATATGAAATTAATCCCTCTCTATACCATGTAATCTCTCTCTATACCATGTCTCTTTAACTATCCCTTTTACACTCTCTGTTAAAATACAAAAACTTACACTACCCATCAATTTTAATTTCATTTTCGTTTCATTTCATTTTTGGAAGTGCTATCTGATGATCCAGCGTCCTTTAAAAGGGCTCTAGTGAAAAAAGTTATTATAATGGTGTCTTAAAGTGGTCTGTTTTCCTTTTAGAAATATATATATATATATATATATATATATATATATATATATATATATATATATATATATACACAAATGAGAGAAGGAACAAATGGACTAAAAATCCAGAGTTCAAAGCATTTACATTTTGGGAAAAAGTGTTCAATACATAGTAGAGCAATATATTATTATATTTTTTATTATAAGAGATTAAAACAAAAATATTTTTACGTCTCTACACAAAAGCTTTCATTTTTCAATACTATGATTGTATTCCTCAGTCAATCATTTTACCTGCCAAGTACAATCATATTACTGAAACATGAAAGCTTTCGTGTAGCGATTTAAAATGTTTCTATTACTCTTATAAAAATATAATAATAATAATGATAATAATAATATACATATGTATACATATAATAATAATAATAATAATAATAATAATATATATATATATATATATATATATATATATAATGCCATTTTTATTATATTTATTCCTAGACTAGGCGTACTAATAAGGCCCCCGTATCCTAGCACATGCACTGATACATCGTCAGTTAAAAAGAAATGAAAACGTCAATGGAAATGGCTAATAGAATAGACGAATAGATAGACGGATATATAGATTATTTGGACAGATTTTACAGACTTTATTCCCATCAAGAAAACACATATACCAACACTACTTTTCTTTAATGAAACTCGTATAAAAGAAAGGCTGTTGCCCAAATATACTATATATATAATATTATATTAAAAAAAAGAGAAGAGAGGTGCCGTAAACGTTTTTGGTTGTAATGTGGATTTATTTAGAAAAAATATTATGTTTTGTTTTACATAATTTTACTACACGTGATTCTGGTCTCGTGACCGTCTTCAGGTAAAAGCTGAGATTTCCACATATTATTAAAAATAATTAATTTTTTCGTTTGTTTTTCAATGTTAAATATTCTCGATATGAGACATTTTCTGTGTTAGTAATCCGAATTTCTTTCTTGAATTGGCAATGAAGAGTTCTGCCTGAAGGGTCATAAAACAATTACCTGAAGACGGTCACGAGACCAGAAACACGTGTAGTAAAATTATGTAAAACAAAACATAATATTTTTTCTAAATAAATTCACATTACAACCAAAAACGTTTACGGTACCTCTCTTCTCTTCTTTTTAATATACATAATTTTCTCTCGTTGGAACCACTACAACCTCTTTCTTTTATAATATTATATATATATATATATATATATATATAGACGATTGCGTCCAGCATGAAACAGCATGTCGCTTCTGAGTGTTGCCGTCAATGTTCACTTTTACGTTTATATATTATGAAATGGACAAAGTCCGAGAATTATTTTACGACATTTTTTATATTTATACATTCTTTTTATAGATACAAATATTTAAGTATATGCTCTGTATTTATAATAAACAGTATTTATAACATTTACCGGCCTGATACGCTTTGAGCCGATATAAATGTACGTGAGAGATTCATGGAAGATTGAAGTTTAAAAGCAGTAAATACGACGTTGCTAATCGAATGATCCTCTGGGGCTCAATCGGTTAAGAGAACGTCAGGCTAAATGACGGTTCCATTTCAGATACAGGTTCGATTCCTGTTGGAGGACGAATATTTTCTCTGAAAATTTCTAGGACATTCAGGCCAGTAAATGTTATAAATACTGTTTATCATAAAACAGAGCATTTACTTAAATATTATGTACATTATTTATTATTGTCCTCATCTTTGTCACCATATTTATTACAACGTTTCGGTTGTTGTACACTCCGGCCTACTTCAGGTGGTTGGAATGTCGAACTGAATCCTTTATTTCGCTCACTTGGGTAGACTGTTCTAGTTCCACGTATCATTTTTAATGGATGTCAGTTGTCAGTTATCTCCTGTTAATGCACCTCTCGATGTTCCCCACTGCGTTAATTATATCCAGTGACAGGACCCAAAAAGAGTGTGATTTTAATACTCGGTTAAGGGAGTGGAGAACTTGGCGAGGGGAATTAACAGGAGATAACTGACAACTGACATCCATTTAACAGTGAGCGAAATAAAGGATTCAGTTCGACATTCCAACCACCTGAAGAAAACGTTGTAAAAAATATAACGACAAAGATGAGGACAATAGTCCGAATAATGTAAATAGTGTACATAATACCTCATCTCAGAAATATAGACAGATAGCGAAGGGCCGAAACGTTGTAATAAATATGGCGACAAAGATGAGGACAATAGTCCGAATAATGTAAATAATGTACATAATACCTCATCTCAGAAATATAGACAGATATTGAAAGGCCGAAACGTTGTAATAAGTACGGCGACAAAGATGAGGACAGTAATCCGAATAATGTAAATAGTGATCAATTCTCAACTTTTACATTACATTCCTTCTCGGGACAAAGCTCTTCTCCCCCTCTACATGAACATGTTAAAGCATTTTTTTAACTAATGCACTCTGACCTTATTTTTGTCGATGTCTTTTCATAACAAAAATAAACTTGTCAATATATATATATTTCTTGTTGTCGGTCGTATATTGGCCCGCGCTACTATGTTTATAGCAAGTTTTTTTTTTGTTTTTCATTGTTATATTTAATAAAAAAGATAAGAATATATCGGCATCCTTACCTTCATTTATCTTGCTACCTTTTATTTATGTTTCAGAGCGCCTTGTGCTTTGAAGATGTAACAAAATAACAAGCCACCAACTTCACCCAAATGGAGGTGATTAGTTCAAGTATAAATGAAAGAAACTTATAAAAATACGTTCTAGATAGAGTTCGGTAATATCCGCGGTTTTCAAAATTGTTCTGATCGTTCTTTGTCATATCCCGCGCAATTGACGGGGGGGGGGTACTAATATATATATAGGGTTTATTCCGGTTAAACGGAAGATAAGTTATGAGTAGAAGCGTCTTTGTCGGACTAAGCGTATGAGGACCAAATTAAAGTTACGTAATAAAATGTCTTCTATCATAATGTTTAAATGGTCTTCTTAAGAGGATTACGAAATGGCGTCAAAGAAAGTACTTTACGCGATCATTCATGACAGTTTTAGGTTATTCTTCGGTTTAATGTCGTTTCCTTGACTATTTCTCTGACAATATGGAGAAAGCCGGGGAAATTTAAATGACAACATTGCTGTTGATCAGCAAAACTAAAAGCCTTCAGTCTTAAAATACGTGTCAGAATCTCTAGGAATTACAATAACTAAAATTGGGTGATTATTGAGCCAAGGGAATGGCGTTAGACTTCATACAATACAGGATGAGCCCAACATTTCAAGAAGCAAGAATAGTGAATAGCTAACGCAAACGAGTTTGGTAGTTTATTTTTTTTTATCATTTCACTCCGAATATGGCATTATAGCCACTAAGATGCAATTGGATGCTGAACGTGAAAAAATAGGAAAACTGTGAAAGATTGTAAATCAGCGAGAACTAAAACAATAGAGTAATCAAGACGACAGCAATTAACGATTGACATTGCATTTAAATTTTTGAAGATCAAAGTTGGCTGGAAAGCATAGAGTCGAAAGAGAGTTCCACATGTAATTAATGAACGAGAAAAGAAACTCAGCATATAACTTACGGTTGCATGTAGTCAATTCAACTGTAAATTGATGAAATCGATTAGGTCGGTGCAAAAATAATGACGTAATAATGTCGTTTGTTGACGTATTTTTTAACGTCAAAAAACGACATTATTACGTCATTATTTTTGCACCAACCTAATATTTGCCACTCTAATAATGCACTTAAATTCAATAAAGTCTACGTACCATGGCGAAGAGATCACCGGAAGATTTACGATGAAAATATTTATAGAAAAATCACAGGTAAGCTACATTATGGTGGAGTGAAATTGACAGAAACTGAGACGCCATCTTTAAATACATAGCAAAAGATGTGGAAACAATACTTAAAACATGTACGAATAGTATACTTATAAATATGTAATATAGATTTAGAGAACGATTTAAAAGTACTACAGAGTGAACCAACTTTCTTAGAAGTAGCCTGACCAATTAATTCCGCCTTGGGTATGAAGATAAACTACATCCGGCAACAAGACCTCTGATCAGGTGATTTTGAGGAGCATAGTGCCATCTCTTAATTACTGGTGTTTCCAGATCCACCCTCACCCGGGGTGAGAGCACCTGTCAGAGTTCCTGCTATGGGCAAATATTTAACCCCACAAAGGGGTCAAAACACTATGAAAGTATAAAAATTATTACCAGCAATACATTTTGGAAAAGAATAATATTACCAGCAATAGATTTTTGGAAAAAAATATTACCAGTAATAAAAATCTTGTTGGCATTAAATAACCCATTGAGGTTGATAACCAATAAAACACAACAAACCAAACTAATTGATTCAATATTTCTTCGGAATAGAAGGTGCAAGTAGACACTGTTCTGTAATTTGTCGAAAAATAAAAACAAGATCATTTGCATAGTCAAAGAAAACTGTATGACACTTGGCTTTGAATGTGTAAGTGAAAAGAAGTGCATAAAAATGAAGAAATAGGTCTAAGTGAGTACATTTAATGGCCATTTCTTTTCCTTAAATACTAGGGTTACGCAATTTCAAATCTAGAAATGAATTCGAACTCACATATAACATATTACTATTTTAAGGTTTCCGCAATTTTCTCATTATTAAATTTCTTGATAATTGCAATTTAAGTATAAATTTTGCAACGCTAAAATGAATTACATAATTACAAACAATGATTTTGTTAAGACTTGCTTCACATTGAAAGAATAATTTATTTATTGTTCACCGCATGAAACTGTGAATTGAATATAAATTTTATTTAGTTTCAAGTTCATTAATGAAGAAAAATTTGTTAATTGCATCACGTGTTTATCATAAGAGGATCCCGACATATATATATATATATATGTGTGTGTGTGTGTGTGTGTGTGTGAAAAAGATGTAAAAACGCTACACAAATGCAATCATGTTTCATGATGAGTATTAAAAATCTCACCAAGCGTTAGTAAATAATTCGTGAGTAGAAAATGTAACTAGTTTAGAAGTATCGACAACAATCAATAAATTGTCTACTCACTAGTTATTTACTAACGCCTGATGAGAAGTTTCATACACATCGAAACATAATTGCATTTGTGTGACGTTTTTACATGCTGTTGATGTATTATTCTAAAACAAAGAATATTGCTCTACTTTTGTTTTGAGTTCTCTTTAAAATAGAACGTGATGAAAGTTTGAATTAGATTCTACGCGTTCTCATTTCATACCCACACACACACATAATTAATTCATCGAGTCTAGAAGTCCTATGGGTAAAAGAGAAACTCGGATGAGTTTCACCACGGAATATGTGATGGAGCGGAGGTATATCAAGAATGATTCGATCTATCTTCGTTCCAGAGGCCCGTTGGAACAGTTGGTATTGACGTCTGCCTGATAACGTGACTGTCCAGGTTTCAACTCTCGGTAGTGGATGCACACTGCTGATGAGTCCCAAATATAGGACGAAACGGCTGTCCAGCCCTTTCTGCCTTCTGTTGAGGTTTCTTCTAGATTCGATGAATTACTTAATTATAATTATCTCAAATCCTCCAAATTTCTATAAAATATATATATATATATATATATATATATATATATATATATATATATATATATATATATATCTCAGACCAGCATTTTTTTCTTTTAAAAAATATTTCGTTGTGTATTACAAATAAGGAAAATTTAATTAATTTTTTATTTAGTTTTTACGATATATTTCATTTTTCCCTCTGCTGGGAGTAAGGAAGTACAAAAATTGTCAATTCTCCCCAACGATATCGGTGGCATTTTAATCATTTCCAGGGCGGGATGTTTGGGGATTTTCGTAGATTTAACCACCACCATCTAGACGAACCTATGAGGATTATTCTGGATGATAACACGACCATTCTTCATAAATCCAGTAACTCAAAATATCTTGCTGTGAGAGAAGCACTATATATAAGACATCTGACACCCAGTATCAATCTCACTTTATTTAACAACAGAAACAATGAGCGAATGTCTTTTTTCTAAATAGGAGGACGTCAAGTTGAATTCCAGCCACGTTCCTTTCTCAGTGGTTGGAATAAATTCTACTATCACAAAATTACAAAATCATGCAAGTGAGTCTTGCGATATCATTTGATTGTCATACTTTACAATACAAAACACTAAAACTCTATATAAATCAATTTACCAGAGACATTTCGTTATTAGAGAATCCCTGTATATTAAACATCCCTTTCCTACTATCAAATTCACCTTATTTTTTTTTTTTGAATAGAAAGCCCTTCACTCGAATTCCAGCCGCACTCAACACCGGAAGACTCGGAATAAAGGACCCTATTAAAAACGACACAAAAATAATATACAACTAAAACAGTCAAAGCATGTGGAAAAACTAACAGCACGAAAAACAACCCCTCCTTGAAAATGGCTACAGAAGTGGGCGAAATCGCTTGAGACACCTATCTGATCATAGCTCTATTAAAACCCACTTAAACACACACACAAACTTACCAGAATCCATTAGAAACTGTTTAGTAGAAAACACAAATATAATACCTTCATCCACTTGTAAAAAAAGATTAGAAATAATGGAAGCTTTAATAATAAAAAAGAAAAAGCCAACTCTTAACAACATTAACTACAAACAAGGCCACAATGTGCTAACCGTATTCGAAAATTAAAAAAAATGTCAACAACGCACTAAAACATGCACGTAATACACACACCCAATTAAGCTGAAAAATTGAATCATCCTTGATAATGGCTAGACGAAGGTATATCCGTAAGCGAAAGATTGCTGCCTAAATATACAACTATATATATATATATATATATATATATATATATATATATATATATATATGAAAGACACTAGAAATTTTGAAACAAAATGGCTGTTTTTGTAGTGATTTTATAACAAATTTATGTTATAATTTTCGAATAGATTATATTAGCTATACTCTGTATAGTTATAATTCTCCACCTCCGGAGTAACGACTACACGATATTTTGCACCTGTATGAGTTTAATTAACAACATTTAATCTACGAAATTGTAACCATTTCTGTATTAATTTCTCGGGTCTGAATTATCTACATTATTTACAGTTGGTTGTTACGATCACAACATTTCGGATGTTGTGTCGCGCGGCTTTCTCAAGTATTTGTCGATCAGAATATCCTTTAGAAGATATTGCCCCGAACACTTTATTAAGTTTACGGTGGGTGGGGTTGACTTTTTCTCATTCCTCTGAGCATCGTCTGACTTAATTGATCAGTTATTGTTGGCTCTAGTTCACTTGAGTGTAGATATATCAATAGCAAATATCTACACACAAGATTGAATAAATTTTACTTCGAAAGTTCGTTAGCATCAAAAAGTGTAATAATCCTGGCTTCTTTGGATTTAAACAGAAAGAAAGAAAAGACAAAATATAAAAAAAAGAAAAAAAAAGTATAGGATAAAGTGAAGGATTAAATGGTGAAAGAAAGAAAGAAAGAAAGAAAGAAAGAAAGAAAGAAAGAAAGAAGGGGAGGTTAAATACCAAAGACAAAAGAAAGAAAAAATACAAAAGTCAGGTTGAAATAAATGGTAGAAGAAATACGGAAAAAAGAAAGTAAGAAAAGAAAAGAGAGAAGGGAAGGTTAAATAAGAAAGAAAAAATAAAGAAAGCAAGCAACCAAGAAAGAAAGAAAGAAAGAAAGAAAGAAAGAAAGAAAGAAGGCAGGAAGGAAAGAAAGAAAAGAAAAGAAATGTGTTCAGGGTAAAAATTTCCTGAAGCATATTATGATCCAAAAAGTACTTAGTTGATCAATTATTGTTGGTTCAGTTTCTCTAGACTTTGAATATATTAATAGCAAATATCCACACCCAAGATCAGATAAATTCTTCACTTCGAAATTCACTGTAGTTTTCACGGATCGAAAGCTAACTAAAGAAGGCCGAAGAAACATTTTATAACAACAAATATAGAGGTCATTAGTCCGACTCTGAAAAAATTGTCATTAAATTCAAAGAAGTTAAGATTCTTACACATATTACATTAATGTGGTAACAAACAGCAGGATTAAAATGAAAAGAAGACTGATTAATGTTTGAATGGGATACCCAAGAAATTGGTATATTATAATTACGAATACTTCTTTAAGTAACGAAACATCTTAGGACGGAGGCGATCATAGCTCTCCAAAATTTCTTATCTTGGCGTTCTTTTATTTCCATTTTTAATTTTTAATTTCTTGTTTTTGTATTTTTCTTTC
The DNA here is from genome assembly GCA_963932145.1 of Acanthosepion lycidas. Taxonomy (NCBI): domain Eukaryota; kingdom Metazoa; phylum Mollusca; class Cephalopoda; order Sepiida; family Sepiidae; genus Acanthosepion; species Acanthosepion lycidas. Next base: position 75,348,891 of record OZ010605.1, read on the forward strand.
TTTTTCTTGTTTATTTTCTCCTAGTCAGTGTGTTCATAGATTCAGGCGTATAGACATCTACGTAGATCATTTACAGTATTAAATTTCATATTTTAAAATGACTTAGGGTAAATTTTAACAAAATTAGAACATGGCAGGATTGTTAAACTTCACTATCGAGGTTTTTCGCAACGGACCATTGCAAATTTGCCTTAGCAGAACTGTCATTAGTAACTTCATTAAAAATGTGGTTGCGTATGATTAAAAAAATCAATCCGTCAACCCAGTAAAATCTTCCTATCTCTTGACAGAAGCATTAGGTGAGAAGTTAAGAGAGATTCAAGCCTAACATCAAATCAGATAAAAGTGAATGCAGAGGCTGAATGCAGCTCTCGAACAATTCGGCGGCATTTAAATAAGAAAATGTTTAAGAACGTGAAACGGCTGCAGAGGCCTCGCCATCTTCCTTGCCATAAAACTTCCTGCTTACAATTTGATATCAATTATGAAACGTGGGATGTGGATAAATGGAAGAAAGTGTGGTTTGCAGATGAAAAAAAATCAAATTTGATGGCCCAGGCGGTTTTCAGCGTTACTGGCATGCAAAAGATATCCAAAAAGAGATTTTCTCAACACGAAACAGTGGAGGTAGATCAGTTATGGTCTGGAGTTCATTTTCGTACAATAGAAATCTTAAAGTTACAAGAGGTAAAAGGTCGTCGAACAGTTGCTAACATTGACATGTTAAGAAAGGTATCACTAATTATTGAAGGCCCTAATCTATGAGGAGAAAACTGGATTTTTCAACAGGAAAATCCTTCAATCCACAACGCTCAAAGGCCGAGGGCTTTTTTTTATTTAAATGGAAAACAACATTCAGCTTCTGAGCTATCCACCATGCTCTCCAGATTTAAACCCAATCAAGAATGCTTGGGGATGGGTGGCAAAGGATGTTCATAAACATGGATCGCAATTTGAAAATGTGGATGCTTTTCGTGCTGCTGGTAATGCGTCCTGGGCAAGAATCCCAAGCACCCTCATGCAGAAGTTAATAATGACTAAGCCAAAACAAATCTTTGAAGTAAATCGCTGAAATGGAGGATATAATGAGAATTAAATTGTCGTTATGACTTATTTGTTCTGCATTTTCTATTTTTATTTGCATGGTCTTATCTTTATGACCAACCAAAAAGAAAAGAAAATTAAACGTTTTCAATTAAAAGTATAAAATTTGCTAATTACATGGAAATGTTTCGCAAGTATATTTCAATTAAAGTAACAGTATTTTACATTTTTTTTACCCTTTCGTATCTGGTCTTAAGATTATGACCAGGGGTATATTTTGAAGTTGTTATCGTTGGTACAGTAAAGTCTTTCTTTTTTTTCCGTTTCTTTGTTTTTATCTTAATATTTATTTGACGTTTCTTTCTTTCTTTCACTATTTATTTCAAACGTTCTTTTTATTCTTTCTTCACTATTTATTTCAAACGTTCTTTTTATTCTTTCTTTAATTTTTAGCCTTTCCTTCTTTCTTCTCTGTTTTCTTTCTTTCTTTCTTTCTTTCATTCTTTCTTGCTTGCTTGCTTTTCCGTATTTTCTAACATTTATTTCAAACTTTCTTTTTTTATTCTTTATTTCTTTTTTCTTTCTTATTCAACCTTCCTTTTTTCATTCATTCATTCATTCATTCATTCATTCATTCATTCTTTTACCATTTCTTTAAAACTTTACTTTTTATTCTTTATTTATATTTTATTTTTCTTTCTTTCTATTTAAATTCAAAGAAGTCAGGATTATAACTTTTATAGCTCTTTCGTTAGCAGAAATACCTAATCGTAACCTGATCATATCGGGAAGATCCTTGATTAAGACAAGAATCAATTTGTCACCAAGAATAAAACCCTGGAGAACCCCAGCATTATTGATCTACATTGAAGTATTACAAGTACACGTTGTAAAAAACTATATTTAAATTACATGACTATATTAATATATTGCGAAAATGTTATAGAGTGTTATTGCTTGATTAAAGAAATCTGAGTGTATTTAATTGTGTCTATGCATTTAGAAAGAAGATGGTGATTACCATTGGAATCAAATCATTTAAATGTTGCATGTGACAGAGAAGAATGAAATCGGAAGAGCGCTTTAATGGCGAGATCTATACGTTTTGTATGTATTATCCATTGATGCCAATGACTAGAGTTTGAGTCCAAGTAAATGTCAAAATTCGGTAGGCTGTTTTTCAAGATAGACAAGAAGGTGTCTGTACTTGGATATCTGGCAGTACAAATTTTCTTCATCAATACAGCGCATTTTCTGATGGCAGTAAGCGTTATATTTACATTTTGTTTTGCTTAAGCAGCCATCCCAATCTTCTCTTAACCTATCTTCTCTTTATCTAAATAATCTTGTATTTTCTGTTTTATCAGATTATTTTCATTTTTACCTTATTCTTCAGTTGTTTACCTTGTTCTACGTATCTTTTCGCATCAGCAGTATTCTTTTGCTTTTTATTCTCTCTTTACCTTTCAACATTAAACCTTTGTCCAATTCATTGCATTCCATTCGGACTCCCATTCAATGTCAACGTGACAATTATCGCATTCTTCCTCAAAATAAACATCTTTTATTTATCGAGATGTATTTATGCTCCTTTCCTTTTCGATAGCCGAGTGTACATCAGTGGCAAGAATTTACATTTTTAGGTTTATTTTATTTCCGACCACGGCTGTTTTATGCTTTTAAACTCCTTAAAAAATGGCGGATTTTGTGATATCATCGACTTTCTAAGATTTTCACAGTTGCTTTCCCTTATCTCCCATTGCTTTGGAGGTGGGTGAGGGTTCAGATTTTGAACACGACCCCAGAGGGGAAGGAATCTCATTTAAGAGGCTCTTCATTCATTTTTTTCGCCAGAATATGTGGTCTCAACTTTTTACTTTGACATCTTTAATTCTTCCTTCATCTTTTTAGGTTTGTTTTTATTCCCTGTCTTCAGGCTAATCCTTCTTTCTGTTTTCTTTCTTTTATTCAGCCTTTCTTTATTTTGCTGAAGTTTTTAATTTTTTTTTCTGCCATATTCTCCTTCGTAATTTTGTATTTCTTTGTTTAGTTGTTTCGTAATTCATCTTTTTAAATCGCCTTCTTTTGCATTTCATTTTGTCTTTAATTATTCCGTTTTCTTTCTATCTACATTTTTCTGTCAACCAATTTTTTCTTTCTTTCTTCTTTTAATTTGCTTAGCTCTTTATTAATATATTTCTTCGTTCGTTTATTTCAAAAATTCATTTTTTCTTTCATAAAATCTACCTTCATATCATTTAAATCTGTTTTCCTCGATGGTTCGTGTTGTATTTTCTTGTTTTTCTTTCTTTCTTTCTTTCTTTCTTTCTTTCTTTCTTTCTTTCTCGCTCCTTTTAAGAATCTGCTATCTTCTATGCCTCATGTTTTCTTCCTTCCTTTTTTCCGACCTTTTTCAGTTTTCCTTTTTAAAAATGTTTTCTTCTACAGGATGCGATAAGTAAATTTTCGCCATTTTATATTTTCAATTTCACGCATGGGCGTTATTTGTTTTTGATTTTGTCGACTGAAAAGTATAGTAGTTTCAGTTGAACACCGTCCTCGAGAAAAAAGGCCTACATCAATTGTCTTGAGAAGCTAGTGCTGCCCTGGGACAAGAATGTGGCTACTGGAAAACTTATGTCTACCAATAGGACTTTGCACGATGCCTGACAAGCAGGAAAATGTTTAGTCATTGTTCTCAGACAATATCACCAAACTACATCTTATATCTGCCCACCTAGCTCCCCCAGATTGTAACCCCCTTGATGTGTAGAGCGCAGTTGATTGAGAGACTGACGAAACACAAACGATGAACTGAAGATAAGTATTCACCAAGAGAAAAATGGTGAATACTGCCGCAAATATGTCATCATTCACCAAACGATACACGGACATCGTCCAGATGAGTTGCAGGAGATTCTTTTGTTAGTGGAGTTAACAATTAATCTACGTTTTAATTTATCAACATTATTCTTCAAATATAAATTTCTTTTTCAATTATCTCACCCCATTTAAAGAAATAAAGTCACTAAGACACAAGGAATTACAGAGTGCAAGAGAGGAACAATCTGAGGGAAAAACCTTATTATACAATAACGGGAATTAAAGAAGCAGAAGATGACGATTAAATGTCTGTAGATCAATGTTTATTGGAAATCAAGAACATTGTAGTGCAATCCACAAGCGATGAATACAAGAGAAGAAAACATTAGTAAAAAACGTTTGCTTACATTTCACAATTTCTACTGTAGAATGACGTGACAGCAACTTTTGTATTGTGCTTAAATTTGTAAAATCCTATTTTCCTCAGTGATACATTTACCACTATTTGCAATGATTGCTTGCCACTTATCAGGAATGTCTTCCATACCGCTTGACTAAAATTCTACAGGTTTCGCTGTACAAAAGCTTCTAACAAACTCTTGAATCTGGTTTTTGTTAAAACTGTTTGGAAGTCGTCGATAGTTTTGATATCGCGAACCACAAGTCATCGTGACCGAGAGTTTGAGTGTGGTGGTCATGTTAAAAAAAATATCAGCACGCAAGATTATGCACTCTCTCCCAGGAAGTGTTACAAAGGTCTTCTCAGCATAGTTGTTGATCTCTGTGTGGGTTGTGCAGGCGTCTCTAATAGGGATTTGCTTGCCGCTCTGGCAGACGGGGGTGCTCGAAAAACGAGTAACTCATCCTGAATATGACGATGAACTACATCCGGCAGCAAGGATTCTAATCGGGAAATTGATAACGTGAATTAATATGTTAGAAATATTCATATTCGATTAGCGAGTCAACTGCTTTCATCCTCATTATGTATGTATGTGTTAAATATAAGCTGTAGTTTAAATACGTAAGGTAGACTGAGCTGACCAACCTTTGGTGGGAATCACTGTAGGAAATGGAAAAGTCTGAATTAAAAAACAAACAAACTGGGATTGAAAGAAATAAACTAGGATAAACTATCTCTAATATAACCAGATATCCTTCTTCGGCTTGTTTGTGGATTACTTGACTTTTTGTGTAAAGTGATGCACACACGAATGAATTCATCGTAGACTAGTTAGGATTATCATCGTCTTTATTCATAGTTTATGTATGCAAGAGAGGGTAGAAATACCTGTTTGATGTACATTCACGCGGTGATGTCACTGTGCGTGAGGGACACTTTAGCCTTTATTAAGGTTGTTTTTTTTTTTTTTTTTTTTTTTACGGCTTATCAACCTCAATGGGTCATTTAATGCCGACAACTTTTTTTTTCTCTGGTAATACTTTTGTTTCGTCAAAAATCTATTTCTGCTAATTTATTTTCCCACAAAAATGTACAGCTGGTAATATTATTTTTCCAATAACGTATAGCTGGTAATATTATTTTTCCAAAAACCTATATAGCTGGTAATATTTTTTTCTTAAAAAATTTATTTCTGGTAATAATATTTTACAAAATATTTCTGGTATTAAAACCTATTTTTTCACTTTTATAATGCCTTTTAGCTCAGTTTTTGGGTTAACTATTTGCCCATAGCTGGGACTCCTACAGGTGCCACCAGACCGGGTCAGGGTGGACCTGGGAACACCAGCAACCAGGAGGCGGTTCCACGCTGCTCAAAGTCTCTTGATCTAAGGCCTTTGCTGTTGAACGCAGTTTATTTTCTTACCCTGGACGCGGATGTAGTTTATCGTCATATCCACGACGTCTTTATTAAGGAGAGCATGGATTAGAAATAAAGCTAGTATATATATATATATATATATATATATATATATATATATATATATATATATATATATATATATATATATATATATATGAAACTCCAGTTTGTAACCGGTTTTCTTGCTTCTTATTTCTGGAATAATCGCTACTGTTGTTGTGAGTCTCTGTAGTGTTGTGCAGGGCATATTCGATTATAATTCCAGTGGCGAGAAGAAAGGTATGACGCATAGAAGCTTAACTATCGATCTGGCATGAGAAGACACCGGGATTTTGGTCCTGACGAAGGTAATAGATAAACAGCACTGCCGAAAGATCCTGCTTGTTGAATTTTTCAAAAAGCAATAGTCACTTGCTGGTTACCAATGTCACTGTCGGTCTAATGATGAAAAGAACTACCGTATTCACTCATATATCATATGAACTTTTAAGACATAGTTTCGAAGCTCACTTGACTACAGTAAATGGATATATAGTTTGGTCAACGGCATAGTCAGGCTCAGCAGTACATATGCTAGTTAATATCACATGCATGATGCGACCCCCTTAAAATTAGCTTCAAAATTAAGTCTTCAAAATTCGTAAGATACGCGAATATATACAGTATATAATTATAGCAGAATTATGTATGTCCTCCAAGAAAACTTAAAAAAAAAAAAAAATCCGAATTAGGGATGCAAATTAATGACGATTTCACGCATGCCGAAAATCCAGATATTAGGTTGGTGCAAAAATAATGACGTAATAATGTCGTTTTTTGACGTTAAAAAATACGTCAAAAAACGACATTATTATGTCATTATTTTTTGCATCGACCTAATAGAACAAGGTACGTTTATATCAGCTTTTCAAATTCATTAACTTAAGAAAAACAAAGGTGAAGATATTAAATTGCAGGGAAAAGATTCATATTCGCTATGTTTGTATCTTATAATACGATACTAATATGTGAATATTACATGCATTATTATTGGATACAGTTAAGTAAATCATCGGTTTTGTCAAAATCATGTTTATTTTAAATACATCTGTACTTTTTGACTATAGTAAATAGATATATAGTTTGGCCAACGGCATAGCCAGGGACAGCAATCCATACGCTAATCGTATATCTTAAAATAAATATAGCTTCAAAATTAGGTTTTCAAAAGTGACATGATACGCCAGCATATACGCTAATTATATTTAATGTCGGCAATTTTCATACTCCTTTAATTTATAAGTCTACTTTTCACTCATGCTTAGAATATTACTGCCAAATATGATCCAGTGCTTCTGATATATATATATATATATATATATATATATATATATATGGAGATTCTTGATAAAATTCAAAGAATCAGTCATATTATTGGCCCTGACTAAGCATCTCGGCTTCAGTCTTTTTCTCACCGACGGAATGTAGCTTCTCTGCGCCTTTTCAAGAAATACTTTCAAGATATTTTTTTGGATGTGCCTTTAGCCATGGACCAGGGAGGAGGCACTGTGGAGTAATGGATAAATGACAGACTGGGTAATCAGAGAGCCGAGTTCGAATCCCAGTGTAATCCATTATGTGATTTACCTTGAGAAAAGTATGAATCCTCTTCTTCTTCTGCTCCTCCCAGCTATGGATAAATAGCAGGACGGACCGGGTTCTATAGACTTGAATGGTAACTGCTCTACCGCACAAAGAAAACGCAACCTACTGCAGGAAAAAATCTGCCTCGTCAGTCATATGTCGAAAGATATATATTTTTTTAAGCATTTCACCCCAAGCAAGGCGGGAAGCCACTAGGACGCAAGGGGTTACAGAAAATTTAGAGCAAGATCAGATAGGAGTGATAGAAGAAAGGATGAGGGTAGTGGATAGAACAAGGCAACTAGAGATGTCGATTGACACTATACTTGAATAGCTGGAGATTATAGCTCACAGGGAAACAGTAAAAGGGAAGGGAGTTCCACAGGCGAGAGGTGCGAGACATGAAGCTATTAGAGTAGAAGAGACGGCTACATTTAGGAGTTTCGACAGTGAAAGAGTGAGAGCGGGATGCCAGCCTCGTAGGGCGCTTGAACTCATGAAGTCTGGGAACCAGCGAATGCAGCTCCTCGGAGCAATTACCATGAATATGATCATCTAAGCGTGTATCACGCATGGTGCATATATGACTGACGTAGACTATGAATTTAAGCGTATTTTTAGATGGTATTTATCAATCCACCCACGAGGATTGAATGTGGCACAAGACCTTTTTAATGTGGGTATCTCCGAGCCCGTAGGCTCAGCCAAAAATAAATAACCATCCAAACCCCCCGAGGGGGGGCCAGTTCCGTCAACCTCCCCCAACGCAACTCTACCCTACGGCGGAGCTTCGTCAGGGTTCCTCCCTGCAAGCAGAGAGATCGATAGACACCCGACCCGGCAGCTCACAAAGCACAGATACTACACTTTGATCCTAGCCACCGGGCCGAGCGGGTAGTATTTATCAATCCCCCCACGAGGATTAAATGTGGCACAAGGCCGGTTTAATGCGGGTATTTCCAAGCCCGTAGGCGAGGCCAAAAATATGACCTTTGAACCGGCCTAGACGGGTTCAGGTCCTGTCTACCTCCCCGAAGGAAACCTTGCCCTTCGGCAAAGCTTCCTCCGAGTTCCTCTCTGCAGTAGAGAGTTCGACAGACACCCGACCCGGCAGCTCACAAAGCGCAGATACTACACTTTGATCCTAGCCACCGGGCCGAGCGGTTAATATTTATCAATCCCCCCACGAGGATTAAATGTGGCACAAGGCCGGTTTAATGCGGGTAGTATTTATCAATCCCCCCACGAGGATTAAATGTGGCACAAGGCCGGTTTAATGTGGGTATTTCCAAGCCCGTAGGCTCGGCCAAAAAATATGACCTTTGAACCCGCCTAGACGGGTTCAGGTCCTGTCTACCTCACCGAAGGAAACCTTGCCCTTCGGCAAAGCTTCCTCCGAGTTCCTCTCTGCAGTAGAGAGTTCGACAGACACCCGACCCGGCAGCTCACAAAGCGCAGATACTACACTTTGATCCTAGCCACCGGGCCGAGCGGTTAATATTTATCAATCCCCCCACGAGGATTAAATGTGGCACAAGGCCGGTTTAATGCGGGTAGTATTTATCAATCCCCCCACGAGGATTAAATGTGGCACAAGGCCGGTTTAATGTGGGTATTTCCAAGCCCGTAGGCTCGGCCAAAAAATATGACCTTTGAACCCGCCTAGACGGGTTCAGGTCCTGTCTACCTCACCGAAGGAAACCTTGCCCTTCGGCAAAGCTTCCTCCGAGTTCCTCTCTGCAGTAGAGAGTTCGACAGACACCCGACCCGGCAGCTCACAAAGCGCAGATACTACACTTTGATCCTAGCCACCGGGCCGAGCGGTTAATATTTATCAATCCCCTCACGAGGATTAAATGTGGCACAAGGCCGGTTTAATGTGGGTAGTATTTATCAATCCCCCCACGAGGATTAAATGTGGCACAAGGCCGGTTTAATGTGGGTATTTCCAAGCCCGTAGGCTCGGCCAAAAAATATGACCTTTGAACCCGCCTAGACGGGTTCAGGTCCTGTCTACCTCCCAGAAGGAAACCTTGCCCTTCGGCAAAGCTTCCTCCGAGTTCCTCTCTGCAGTAGAGAGTTCGACAGACACCCGACCCGGCAGCTCACAAAGCGCAGATACTACACTTTGATCCTAGCCACCGGGCCGAGCGGTTAGTATTTATCAATCCCCCCACGAGGATTAAATGTGGCACAAGGCCGGTTTAATGTGGGTATTTCCAAGCCCGTAGGCTCGGCCAAAAAATATGACCTTTGAACCCGCCTAGACGGGTTCAGGTCCTGTCTACCTCCCAGAAGGAAACCTTGCCCTTCGGCAAAGCTTCCTCCGAGTTCCTCTCTGCAGTAGAGAGTTCGACAGACACCCGACCCGGCAGCTCACAAAGCGCAGATACTACACTTTGATCCTAGCCACCGGGCCGAGCGGTTAGTATTTATCAATCCCCCCACGAGGATTAAATGTGGCACAAGGCCGGTTTAATGTGGGTATTTCCAAGCCCGTAGGCTCGGCCAAAAAATATGACCTTTGAACCCGCCTAGACGGGTTCAGGTCCTGTCTACCTCCCCGAAGGAAACCTTGCCCTTCGGCAAAGCTTCCTCCGAGTTCCTCTCTGCAGTAGAGAGTTCGACAGACACCCGACCCGGCAGCTCACAAAGCGCAGATATTACACTTTGATCCTAGCCACCGGGCCGAGCGGGTATGATTTTTTTAGATAAGCGTAGTTTTAGATTGGCAACAATTGCTCATAAATTTACAAGTAAAATGGCTAGCTGGAACCGTACGCACTATGCAAATACTTTCTTTTCTTTATTATGGAGCTCTCTCCTGGCTCCTATTAATTTTGATATTGAAAAATTTAAATACAATGTTAATCGTTATCTTCTGTTTTCCTGATTACTCTTCTATTGGTCTTGCAGGTTAGTAATGTTTCTGCTTTCTAATCCTTTCACACCGAGTAACCCTTTGTGTCTTAGTGGCTTTTCTGCATTGCTTCGGATAAATCTGATTAAAAAAAAGACTGAGTGAAATAGTATGAAGTGAAAACAATTTGATATAACCCAATGTTAGATGCTTAATAGATTGTTTACTAGCCTCACATATCATTCCCCGATTATAGTTTCATCGATTTTTATTGAATGCCAGAAAAAATTGGCCTTTTGCCAGATGGAAGTAATTTTATCAAATACCTAAATCTTTTCGCTTTTCTTTTCTTGTATTTTGCTATGGCATTTTTGTCTTTTTCTCCCTAAAGAAACTTTTATAAATGCTTATTCTATTTATAGTGTTATTATATTTTCTGATTTAATATTGATCTTTTCTTATCTGCTTAACTTTTTTTTTCCTGCTAACCTTTTGTCGCCTCGTATCCCTTTTCCGTTGTCTGAATTCTAGTCGCACTAATTGATCAAATCTAAAATTCAGAGATGCTTTCGTGTTTCTTGCTTGTGAATTCTTTTTTTTTTTTTTTTTTAGTTTTTTGATTTTTTACTCTTGGGAAACTTTGTAACATTTTTTGTCAATGTCAAGTCCTATTTTCGCTTACAGTGTTTTATTTCTCTATTTTATTTTATTTTCTTTTGGATTCATTTTTTTTTCTCTTGTTTTCGTCTTGTAATTTCTTTTACTTCTGTTCTTTTCACTATTCTCTGAGGATTTCTCTTTTGATCTTTTGAATTGGGAATTTTCTTTTTATGGAGGATATTTGATATTTTTATTTTTTGGATATCGATTGTTATATATATATATATATATATATGTATATTTCTTTAATTTAGTTCTTTCTATCATTTTTAATTGCTTTTATTTAATTTCTTAAGGTGTTCGAATAAAAACCATTTGTTTTTTTTTTTTCTTTTATTTAGTATTTATTTTTCTTGATATTCATTTATCGCGTTTCATCTTTCAATTCAATCTTATATAAATAATTATTTATTGTTCTGCTGTTTTCGTTCTGCTTAGAAATTCTAATCAGTCTTCTTTACTATATTTCGCTTTACTCAATACAATTTATCGACTGTTTAATTTCACAATTTTGTAAATTAACTTTTATTCGTCGTGTCCATTTTGAATGTCGTCTTTCATGGATCTCTCCACCTTTCTGTCCTTATAGGTCTTTGCAAGCTTTGATGTTTGAAAATCCTTCCCCCCTCCCTCATATGACATTCATTTAAATAAGAATGTTAAGTATTAGGTTGGTGCAAAAATAATGACGTCATAATGTCGTTTTTTTACGTTAAAAAACACGTCGAAAACGACATTATCACGTCATTATTTTTGCACCAACCTGATAGATTATTTGCTGTTTTCCGCTCTTCCTCTAGCCCTCAATATGCCATGTCAGTGTCAAATTATCCCCTCTCCTCATGATGATCACAGAAATACTTTCTGTCTCTTTCTGATTCTAGTTATAAGTTTGTTAACATTGTTGATATACTCCATTCATGGTTTACATAGCATTGTCTAGTAGACCATCATTTCTGTCTAATTTATCTGAGAGATCGTTGTCCAGTAATAGAAGAGGATTACATAACCGTTGGACTATTTTCTCTCTTTCTAACGAGATTTTCCTATTTCTTAATACTTTGCTTCTTTTTTCCAATGCATATTCCACTATTTCAATGCATATTCGGATTTCAAACATGCTTTTAAACACAAAATAATCTTTTTTCTTGTTAGAATGAAGATATCCTCTTATTGTGTAAAACATGATGATATTATGTGCAGAAATTGGTTGTAGGTTGTTTTACGCTGGTATGAATAATTTAATGCAGAAATTGAAATATAAAAATTCAAACTTTATAATTAATTCAAGGGAATGATATTATTTCATAATTAAATTTTAAATCCTTGCTGCGTTTTTCTTATGCAAATAATCTTAACAATCAGATGAGGAGTGAAAAACTTGTTCCTTCAAACTTTGCGTTTTGTTTACTATGTACGATGTGTTTTAGTCTTACAAAAAATATATTGTGTTTATACTATAAAACCTAATGTTGGTATTTTCTGATAGAAAATATATTGCTGATAATTTTATGACAAAAATGTATTGTTGGCAAATTTTAATAAAATATATTGCTGATAATTTCACGTCAAAAATGTATTGTTGGTAATTTAAAAAATATATTGCCGGTAATTTCACGACAAAAATGTATTGTTGGTAATTTTTTTAATAAAAATATATTGCTGATAATTTCATGGAAAAAACTGTATTGTTGGTAAATTTAAAAAAAAATATATTGTTGATAATTTCACTACAAAAATGTATTGTTGGAAATTTAAAAAAAAAATATATATTGCAGGTAATTTCGCGACAAAATGTAGTGTTGATAATTTTTTAGTAAAAATATATTGTCGGTAATCTCACGACAAAAATTTAATGTTAGTAATTTTTTAATAATTTTTTAATTGCTGGTAGCTTCATGACAAAAATATATTGTTGGTAATTTAAAAAAAAAATATATTTGGCGGTAATTTCACGACAAAAATGTATTGTTGGTAATTTTTTAATAAAAATATATTGCTGATAATTTCATGGCAAAAATGTATTGATGGTAATTTTTTTAGTAAAAATATATTGCTGGTAATGTCACGACAAAAACATATTGTTGGTAATATTTTTAATAAGAATATATTGCTGATAATTTCATGGCAAAAATGTATTGTTTGTAATTTTTTAATAAAAATATATTGCTGGTAATTTCACGAGAGAAATGTATTTTTGGTAATTTTTTTATAAAAATATATCGCTTGTATTGTTACAATAAAAATAATTTTTTATACATTCATATTTTTATTATTTTTGTTTGGGGTTCACTATTTGCCCATAAATCGACCCTAACATGTGCTACGACCGGGATCCGGGTGGGTATGAGAACAACTGCAATTAAGTCGTCATTCCAGGCTCCTTAAAACAGTTAATCTCCTTATCACAAGCGTTGCTGCCAGATGTAGTTTATCGTCATACTCAGAAAGACAGAAAACAGCTCATGTTTCCTTTTTTTTACTTTCCTTCTTCCGTGCCAATATAATGTTAGCGATTTTGCAAGACATGGGGGATGATAGAATACTAAATACGAGAAAAGATCTCATGGCCGTCTGCAGGCATAGAAATAAATTTGTAACAAAGAAATGTTAAGGTAGGATAAATTTAAAGCTACCATCAATCTGTCTGTTTGCTAAGACACATACAGCCAGGCCTCCAAAGACAGCACACCTTAAATGGTATGTTATACTTAGATCGGTGGCGACCTTTTTCCAAATCATCTGCGCCTACTAACCCCTTTGCGTATTATATGCCACAAACCACATAAAATCCACCGAAATATACAAGTCAGTATATTGCTATTTGAACCGCCTGAAGGCTGCAAGGAAGCCGTTTAAGAAACAAAGAGTCCATAAGAAACATTAAATCTGATAAATAACCTGAAGGTAGCGTTCAAATATGAAACAGACTGTCACCGCTTGGTGTTGATCTTAGTGTCCAATTTTATATTTACATGCGCTATATCTTTGATATTGTGCATTGTTACACGTAAATATAGCATACCATAAAAATATATTTTATCGGACACACACAGAAACACACAAATACACACACACCTAATGGCACACACTTACCCAAACACACCTACCCACACATGCACACACACACGCGCATATATATATATATATATATATATATATATATATATATATATATATATATATATATATATATAAAATGCTAGGCAAAAGTAAGTGAACACTAGAAATAATATATTAAAACTGTCTCTTTTTCCAGATAATAAACAATTTATAACTTAAGTAAACCCTCTATTAAATCAATTACAGCCACTTCCAATTCATATATATATATATATATATATATATATATATATATATATATATATATATATATATATATATATATATATATATGAAGAAATATAGTTTTAAGGTGTACTATATTTATGGGATGAAGTGCTAAATATCAGAGATAAAGCGTATGTAAATATAAATATAGAAGTGAACATTGAAGTCAACACTCAGAGATGACAGGCTGTTTCATGCAAGATGCAATCCTCAGGACGCGACCTGTTCCCTATGAGTTTTAAGTTCAATGTTCACTTATATCTTATATATATATATATATATATATATATATATATATATATATATATATATATTAGGTTGGTGCAAAAATAATGACGTAATATATATATATATATATATATATATATATATATATATATATATATATATATATATATATATGAACTTTATTCCAATCCTTCATAAGCTTTTGATCCTTAACTACGATCAATTCATGATTAATATGTCATTTTCGTTTATGATCGATTTCATCGGGATTCTTCTTTTGATTTTGGAAAGTAATTCGACATACTTTTTGCTCAATATTGACTTCACCAGTGTTATATAATCTTTAGAGAATTCCAGTAAGATATCTTTACTCATATCTAAGATACAACAGCTCAAACGTAATCTCGCAATTGGACAATTTCGCTGTTACACCACGTATATACATATAGAGTGACACATATACATATATATAAATGATTTATGTCTAAGTCATTAAGAGCATTAAAAGCAGGAGAATTTCCAATGCAAACAGAATAAGAAGGAAAAGATTTAGTCACGTTTTATGGTTCGAATTCTTGGATTTTGTTATTGAATGAAACGTTCAAATAAAAGATAAGTTCCATTTTGTCTATCATTATAAAATCATCTGAGAATCTATCAAATAGATTGAAAAGTCGAATAACAAAGTTATTCCAAAATTTGTGAAAGTGTAAAGTTAATTGGGATACTCAAAAACTTAATGACGCCTCATATCTTCGCAAAGAAAAGTTGACTTTTGTTTGTTCAAGTGATTACGAACAATGTCTTATAGAAGTAAATTCTCATGAGATTGTAGATAAATAAAACTTATTTTAATCAATTCACCACAAGCAAGGCAATAATGACGCTAAGATAGAAGATAATTACATTTTTAAGAGGGAAACGAAAACCCATTACTAAACAGGTAACAATAGATAAACCTCTATTCCAGTTCAAAAGACCTTGTAGGAAGGGCGAGTCATAAATAATTTTCGTTTTTCTTTATCAGCTGTATTTACCAATAAATTACAATTATAATTTTAAAATTATATATTCACCATTATTTGCAATAACTTTCAGTCACTTATCATCCAAATTGTTTGCTTGATTTTCGTATACAGGAATGACTGTTACCGAAGCCGTCCTGGAATAAAATGTCCTTATTTTTTGTTTTCTTCAATGACAATGCATTAAGGAAACAGATTTTCTCATCACAGTAGCGACATCAGTAACATGATATATTTGATAAAATTTTAGGAAGAGAGTTTTCATGTCTTCGGCTTTCGATGTCTTTACATTTATCCTTGCCATTTTCTTTCGAAACGTTTAACACTAAGTCTCAAATATATCTTTATTCTTGTAGAGGCCCGTTAGTTGATGTGACCTCTCAATTTATATTTAACGCAAAATACCACAAAATAACAGCAAGAAGGAACACAAACGGTTTTATAACAACAAGATTTATATTTGTATAACGATGTACAAGGAAAGAGGTTACTATTTTTGTTGATGCTCTGTCTCTTTGACTGAATTAAAGTTCTTACTAATGAAATTGAAATATTTTTATCCGGGTTCATAAAATTTGAACTTGTCACTTAAAATATTCACTGTCAGAGAGTTGAAAGAATTATAAAGTAGAGAAATTCTGAATAAGCTTTTAGCTTTACAAAAGTATTTTAAAGAGAAACGTTCTTGTTGCTGGTTTGGAAATGTTTCGTATCTTTGTAATGTAGTTTAGAAAAAATTCGTACGTACGTGCATTTATGCGTGTGTAAATATGTTTTCATAAGCATCTGACCGAACATGGTCAAGACGCGAATACTTTGAGGTTACATTTTCGTAGGCGAATGAAATCAAGAAAAAGAGAGAATTTAATTTGAATCTTTCACACTCCTTGTTAATGATTCCAGTATATGTGACAAAATCTCTGTCTTCTTTATTTGTCATATTCATATAATTCCAACAAGTATTGAATATAAAACAGAATTCGTGTTTGGTATTTATAATTAATTTAATCACGTGGTAGGATCCTGGAAAAAGAGCGGGAAATCTTGACTTGGTCACGCACTGGAAAAAGACTTCTTCATAGGTGGATTTCAATGCCCACTTGTGTGTTTATTGACGAAATTAGAAGTTGAGATTTTTCTGAAAATATGTATGAAGCTGGGTAAGTTTTTTGATCCATTTTTTTCACAGATTTCTCGCCTGAGTCCATCCTTCAAATCTACAAATCAACCTTTCGCCCTTGCATGCAACACTGCTACCATATATTGTCTGGTGCTCCCGTTGTTCGCCTTAAGGTCCTCGACAAGATCCAGAGACAGATAAGCAATGTGGTTGGTCCTGATCTGGCATCTCGTTTTTAGTAGTTCTCTCAGACGTGCTGTCGCCTCCCTCTGTCTTTTATATAAATATTTTCACGGTAACTGATCCGACGAGCGACTAGCGCTACTTCCCAGACGGAAGGAATTTAAGCGTGCTACAAGGCTGGCATCACGGTCACACTCTTTTACTGTCGAAACGGTTAAATGTGGCCGTATCTTTTACTCTAATAGCTTCATGCCTCGCACTTCCCGTCTGTGGAATCCCCTTTCTATTAATTGTATCCCTGATAGCTAAAATCTTCAACTATTCTAAAGTAATGTCAATCGATATCACTAGAGGCCTTGATCTATGCCCTGGTCTTCACCTCATCATTTCCTCCATCACACCTTTTTATTCTCGCTACCATTCTGTAACCCCATGCGTACTAGTGGCTTCCTGCCTTGCTTGGAGTGAAGTGCTTATATATATATATATATATATATATATATATATATATATATATATATATATATATATATATATGAAAATAGGAAAACTGTACTAGTTGCTGAGGCATTTCGACCAATGTGGACTTTCTAAAAGCAAAAAACGAAATGAATTTATTTAAACAAAATAACTAATAATAAAAACCAAATATCCTTAGGAACTGGAAGAATTTAGAGGAAGCTATTTTCATACTTTTAACTGAAAATTACGTCATTTACTGTCACGTGTGGAGATATTGTTTTTATTGCTGTGTTGACGGATTCAGCCATTTTCTTTTGATTTTACGATATTGTTGTGTACGTTTGTTTGGGAGAGCAGAAAGGTGAAATAGGGAAAAAGCCTGGGCGTAGATTAATATTTGGCTAATATTCAATGGTGGCACTCTCTAGAATTTTCATATATATATATATATATATATATATATATATATATATATATATATATATATATATATATATATATATCATGTCATCCCATAAGTTCTGTCCGAATTTTAACTTTTTGTTAAAATGAACGAAATTTAAAGAGTATTTTATAATGTCTAATGAAGCTAAACATTATTTTTATGTTTAGGTGCATTTAAACTGATCAAATTTTATTTCAGAGAACAATAAAATTAAATTTTGTTTGATTAAAACCCTGCTAACATGGAAGTACCCAAGAATCATTTGAGGCACATAATGCTTTATGAGTTCAAGAAAGGAAACTCAGCAGCCGAAGCAGCTAGAAACATTCACTCAGTTTATGGAGAGGAATGTGTGAATGAAAGAACTTGCAGAAGATGGTTTGCAAAATTCAGAGGTGGAGATTTCACCCTTGAAGATGAAAATCGAACCGGACGTCCAGTTGAGTTTGATGAAAAGATTCTTGAAGCAGCTCTTGAAGAAAATCCTGCTTTATCAGTTGAGGAATTGGCAGTGGTTCTCAGTTCAAACCATACAACTGTTCATCGTCATCTTCAACAACTTGGAAAAGTTCCTAAACTTGGAAAATGGGTGCCTCATAAATTGTCTGAAAACAACCTCAAATCCTGAGTTGACATCTGCTCTTCTCTCCATTCTCGCCAACTTGTTTCACCTTTTTTGGATAGATTTATGACTGGCGACGAAAAATGGATCTTTTATCGAAATGTTAAGCATCGTAGACAGTGGCTTGGTAAAGGGGAAGGATCCCAGCCACAGCCGAGAAGGGAACTTCATGGGCAAAAAGTGCTTCTTTCAGTCTGGGTGGATCACCAAAGAATAATCCACTTGGAATTCTTACCACCTAATGCAACAATTAATGCTCAAATATACTGTCAGCAATTAGAGCGTTTTAACTAAGCTTTGAGGGAAAAATACCTTCTCTAGTGAATCGAAAAGTGGTGAAGTTTCATCAGGACAATGCGCGACCCCACACAGCAAGAATCACATCACAAAGATCGAAGAACTTGGTTGGGAAAAAATTCCTCATCCACCTTATTCTCCCGATCTTGCTCTTTCAGACTACCATTTGTTTCGTAGCTTACAGAATCATTTGGAAGAAGCAGCTTTTGTAACAAAGGAAGAGGTTAAAACTGACATTTGTGAGTTCTTCGAATCAAAGCCAAAGGAATTTTACAGTAACAGAATTAGTAAGCTTGTTAATAGATGGAAGGAAGTCATAGATAATCTGGGAAAATACATTGTTGATTGAATCTGTAATTCAATGTAACATTTGGTCACTTGTTTTCTTTATTCAAAATTCGGATAGAACTTATGCGATGACCTGTCATATATATATATATATATATATATATATATATATTAATGAATCATTCATACAAAAAAGAAATATAGAGGTTAATGATTTGTTTTTTGTATGAATGATTCATGAATTTATAAATTATAATTGTACCTTTTAATTGATATATATATATATATATATATATATATATATATATATATATATATATATATATATATATATATATATATATATGCGGCACGATGACCACCAGAATATTTGAGTTTCACGAAGAGAAACGAAATGGTATTGTCACTAAGATATTTTTCTAGTTAATAGAAAGTGGCGGTGCCTGTTTTATATTGCTTTATACAATGCCACCTAGTGGGAGTTAGGAAAAGTCCCCCCTGGCAGATAAGAAAGAGGAAAACGAAATCAGTAGGTAGGATTTTGAAAATAAATTAAAAGGAAAAAGTACATCGACGTTATTGAGTCATTTTAACCCTGGCATCCGAAGCTATATTGAGTGAGATTCCTCTCTCGCCAGGCAAAGTCTTTGATCAGATGTTTTTACACTGATGGAACTCACTAGAAATTGATGTAATGTCGTCTATCCTCAGACAGGTTTTATGGAGCGCAGCCTTCATTTAATAATTTATTTTGGAAACATTGTTAACATTCGCTTTAGAATCCTTTATATCGAGACAAAATGCGACTATCCTAATTATCCGGGTACATATTACTTAAAGCCGGAAAGGTTTGGTTGTGTTTATCCTTCCAGGATATTCTGTTTTCTTAATTTTCTTTCGGTCTGCAAAATGTAACCGTAAGATATACCGACGTACTTCTTTACTCAAAGTTCTTAGACTTCCCTCGACAGAATGGCGGCTAAAGAAGCTCTGTTATTATAACAATGTAGTTTAATGGAGCTCTGGCTAGACTTTTCGTATAATCACTAACGGATGGAGGTATAGGTATACGGATCGAACAGCTCAGCACAAAAATATCAATGGAAATAATCTTTCGAAACTACAGATGTTCCGTAGCCTCGAACTTCCATCTGATCACAATTGCTATCTCGCTGGAGGTTGGAAGCGATTCAAACGTCGAGAAACGTGTGAAATTCATTCTTTTCAACTTAACCTTTTGAGTCCTGACCACCACTTTACCGTTTGTAGAGAAAAATGACGTAATGTCCAGCCACCGATTGAACAGTGGTAGATAAAAATGACTTAATTCCGAGCAACCGGTTGAATAGTAGTAGAGAAAAATGACTTAATGTCCAACCTCCGGTTGAATAGTGATAGAGAATAATGACTTACTGCCCAGCTACCTGTCGAACAGTGGTAGAGAAAAATGACTTAATGTCCCGCTACCAGTTGAACGGCGGATAAACTCTTGTAACTATTTTTATATCTACCGTAGAACTTTACATAAGAATTATTTGCGAATTTTGACTCAGGAGTTCGGGCAGAACGGTTAAGATTGTTCAGGAACGCAGGTTTCATACGATTAAGGGACCAGAGTGAGTACATCTTCACGAGAGAAAAACTAAATTAAAAGAATTATCACTATTAATTTTACTGGTTGATAAGGTTTTATATAGGAATAACGTTTGGCGTGACGTCTAGATTAATCGCTATATTTGTTCTATCCTCTATTAATATTCGGATCGTTATTTCTATTCTATCCTCTATTACTATACGGACCGCTATTCTCTACTCACTATACTATTTCTATATTTAGATCATTATACGGATTACTATTCAAGCGAATATTATCGAGCAAGTACTATTAGTGCGAGTGATATTCGAAGGTGTCTGACACCAGTGTTGTTCAACAGCGTACTACAGTTTGTATCTGCGATTACAAAGTCTCTACTACAAAGAGTATTGTGAAGGTGACAATGAGTATTCGTTGACATTACAAAAGTGTCAAACGTGTGTTCGTTGACATCACAAAATAAGGTCTCATAATTTCATTTCCAACCTCCTAGATATGATTATGCTCCTCAGCTTAGACAGGGTATCTGCTCTAAATGAAAGCGTTGCGGAAGTCATCAAATTTGCTTTAGCGAGGTGTGTCGGTTTTTCAGTAAATGTTTTATGGTTTCTCAAACATCTGTCCAATAAACGATATTTGGCGGATTCATGTGATTTAGGGTAAGAAATAAGACCCAGTATATGGAATTTAAACAAACAATTACTGCACGCATTAACAAAAATATTTTACATGTTTACATTATTGAAAATAAAGGAAAATATATTAAAAACGTATATTAAAAATTCGCATGTTTTGTGTGCGTGATACGCGTCTGTGATACACACGTATATGTAGGTGCCTGTATATGAGATCAGGGAAACGAACACGAAAAAGAAAGAGAAAGAGGGAGGAAAGTTTGGGTGTCTATAGACATAAATCGCTGCGCCTAATGGTGGTTTGACGAAGCCAAGTGAGGTAACCAACAATAGCTTACGGTAAAGGAATTACGAACAGAACAATGTTCATTTGTTATTTTCTCGGGAAAGTTTCCAGTGCCATGGCGTGTAAAAGGCAGACAAACTGGAATATATAGACAATATGAAAATTGTCGATTTTACTGTGGCAGTTTTGCTTTTTCTCCCATTAACACTGCCAGGCCTCAGTCATCGGACAAACTCCAGGAATTATGCTGCTACCAGCGAGCGTTCCTTTGGTTATTAAATATGAAAACAGTGTGCAGCTGTGTCATTAAAATAAACATGTATCCAGTCAACGTGGAACATTCTGACAACGTTACAAATAAGATGTATTTTGATTGTGACGCACGTGTCGTTATAGCGAGGTTACTCCAATGTTGTAATCAAAAAATTTTGTGACCTGAAACTACCGCTAACCCCAAACGTTGTCACAATGTTTTGGAAAAATTGGTAAGTGCTGTAGCTGTAAATTTCCGTAAAGGTCAATGATAAAATCATAATACTTTTTTCTTAACTTTACAACAGAAGGCGTTCCATCAAAAATGTACACACTTTTTGACTTCATAACTTCTTGAATTGATTTTTTTTTCTTTTTTCAGTTTTAATCCCCCGCCCACACCAAATAATGGCAAGAGTACGATTAAGTTTTGAAGAGAGCAAATTTGTTATAATGGGATACTGGGAGCACGAAAACATCAAAAAGGATAAGGAAAATAGAAAAAGAAAAACGTTACCAGAAAACGTATTTGCAACATTACAATGTAACGATAGATACGGGATTAGTAACAAATCCTTTTTTCATATTTTGATTTTACTTACGTAACGATTTTAGCAAGACCTTGGGGAAGCTTTGAAGAACATGTACAAACCTAAGTAAAAGTCTAAAGAGCCAACAATATTTTCTTTTTAATGTTAACATTCTTTACTCTTCCAAATGCTTATTCACTCTTACGATATCCTCAATCCTCGCTGGGTCAGTCAATTCGATGGGTGAAAATCAGTTAAGTAGGAGTCGAACCCTGACTCTGAATTGAAACGTTTCTTAAGTAATCAAAAAAGCTTTTTTTTTTTAAATGTCATCAATCATACAGCTCACTTTTTCTTAATATATGATTGATTGAATGAATTTGTTTAGCGGCAAATCAACACATCTATGGGTTATTTAATAACGAAATCTAAATATTTTGAACATAATTTTATGACTTCAAGTAAATATATATTTTTTGGGGCAAAAATAATGACGTAATAATGTCGTTTTTTGACGTATTTTTTAATGTTAAAAAACGACATTAATACGTCATTATTTTTGCACCAACCTAATATTTTGAACGCAATTGTATGCCTTCAACTACAGATAAAATATATTGCTTGCCATTTTTTTTATAAAATATATTGTCGGTAATTCCACTATAAAACGTACTGCTGGTCAGTATGCTTTAAGCAATTATTGATGTTAATTTTATTATAAATATGTATTGTTGGAAATTTTTAATATAAAAATATATTGCCGGTATTTTTAATATAAAAATGTATTTTTAATATAAGAATGTATTTTTACTATAAAAAATATTTTTATATTTCCATATATATATATTTATATATATATATATATATATATATATATATATATATATATATATATATATATATATATATATATTATTTGGGAGGGTTAACAATTTGCCCATATCTGTAACTCTAACAGGTGCTACTACCCCGGGAAAAGATGTATATGAAAACAACACCAATTAAAAGGTGGCTACATGCATATCAAAACCGACCAAATTTAACAATCAGAAGCATTGCTGTCGGAGGTTTCTTCTTAATAACCAAACTGTCTCTAGTAATTTGCCAAAAAAAAGGAGGGACTCTTTTTTTGGCAATGTACTAAAATCTCTTATCAACAACGAATATGTTAAACATCTCACTGCTTCCTTTCAATCTATGTATTTCACTTCTCGAGGTCAACTGCCTATGTGTTAACTGTTCTTACTTCGTCTGTCAAACTTTAGATAGGAAAGACGACGATTCTTCAAAAGCTGAAGGTCTACTTTGTATGTCTGATATATTAGCATCATAATAAATCATGCAATGGTAACCGTTTGGAAAGGCTTCTCATCGTGATCCTTCCGCGTTAAAGCGGGTATCTGTCAAGGTTCTATCCTTGGACCTATTTAGTTATATTTCCTCATCTCGCTTTCTGTTGACATAAAGTTCAGGGTGCTACAGAAATACGTCACACATTTTGACAAAAAAGCTATCTGCTATTATTAAATTTTCTTTTACAGTTATTAAAAAAAAAGTGCTACAATTTTTATTCATTTGGCTTTAAAACTGATATCCCCCAACTGGAAGTCACTATTCGCCATACACTCGGAAGCGCTTCGAAGACATCCAGCTGCCTTTCTTTTAAGCGTTGAACCTGTGGCCATGAAGTTTTCAGCTAATAGTTGTATCGATTTTTCAATCGGAGCGGCAACATTTCGACCTAAAATAAAATGAAAACAAAAAGTTCTCTGTTGCAATTACATATTCACTCTTCTTAAAAAAATTCAGCAGCAAATGCATGCCCTGCTCTAATTCAATCTATGCTGGTGAGTAATGGTACCAGAAGAAATGGTCTACCATAAGACCTTAACTAGATGACGACACTATTTGCACATGCATAAGTCCCCTATCACCACACAGGTGATAATTTACAATGTGGCATCTATATCTGTCGCACCCTGTAGAATGATTTATCTTGAAACAACTGCTTTGTCTGATGCGAGGTAAGTTAGTTCATTTTATCATGTTAGGCAAGATTCTTCCCAGAATCCATCTTACATATTTCTAAATCTACCATTCGTCCGTGAATTGAATATTACTCCCATATATATCCTAGTGCTCCTGCTATATATCGAAATATTCTTGATAAATTTCAACGATGTTTCTCTAATGCTATCGGCTCTGTCCTGGCATCTTTCCTTCAATCATTTTCCTGCTACACTGTATGGAATTTCTAACCGAACCATGGCTCACTGTATAACCCGTTGCTTGATGGATTCAAAAAGTGAATGGGTTTGATGGATCCAAAGAGATGTGAGTTCAATCCCAGCCGTCAAACCTGTAGAGTTAGCAAGGGGAATTAGCTAAACCTGAGATATCCAAAGATATGGTACATGGAACCAGAGTAATCTACGCCGTAGACCAAATAAAGGGTTTGGTTCAAAATTCCAATAGGTATCACCTGAAGAAGGCCGGAACGTACAACGGCCGAAACGTGTACATTTTTACAATAGCTCATCTGTGAAATATACAGATGGTGTTAATAGTTCCAGATGCAAGGGAAGTTTCAAATAAAGGGCGTGAAGTACTACGGTATATGTTCGATTTTTTTTTTTTAGCTTAGTCCGAAACTTCATAAAATAAAGAAAGTTTGGAAAGACTACTCTTCCGTATCCTTCCATATTATTTCGAGTGTCCATCAAGGCTCTATCCTCGGACCTATTTAGTTGCCATTCTTTTTCAACGACCTTCCTGATGTAGTCAGTTTTCAATTCTGTACTTAGGTTGATGATACGATTATTTACTCCTGATGAAGTAAAACTGCAATTTGATCTGAAAATTTATCTTCAATCTGCTGTAAGGTGGAGGAAGAAATGACTTGTGAACTATAATGCCTTTAAAACAAAACTGCTGTCGTTTATTCACCTTGGGAAACCATTATTGAGCAATTCATTGTACCTTCTCAGTGTTTCATTTTTGCTAACATAAAGTACAGGGTGCGAGAGAAATACCTCTCACATTTTAAAGGTTGAACAAAGCTAACTACTATTATTAAAATTTATTTCCCTGCTGTTTAGAAAAAAGGCTTCCACCAGTGTATATTTTATATCCGGAACAGCATCATTCTGACGAATAGAATAAGCACAAAAAACACTCTGTCTTTTAATTACTGATTCATAGGTCTTAAGTCGTTTCAACATCAAACACACGCTTTGTTCCAATCCATGCCATCATGTTGAATAATGGTATCTGTAAATTAAAGGTAAGTCGTTAACTAGATGGAGAAACCATTGTCACTTGCCTAAGTTCAACTGCAACGCACAGGTGACAGTTTAAAATGGAGGGATTTATGTTGCACCCTGTAGCATGGTTATATTATTATTATATTATCTAAGTAAGTTGGTTCATTTTGTCATGCTAGACAATTATTCTTGTCAGAATCCATTTTACACTTTTTTAAATCTTCGTCCGTTCATTGAATATTATTGACATATATATTCCGGTGCACCTGATACGTATCTTAAAATTCTTGATAAATTTCAACTATGTGTCTCTAATGATATCGTCCCACTCCTGAAATATTGACTTCAGTCACTTTCCTAACGCCCTGATGTTTCTTTATTGTATTTCTATTCTATAAATATTTTCATGGCAATTGTTCTAATGAGCTCCACTCATTGGTTAGGTGAGCAGAGACGTCAGTTTTCTAGTGGATGCAGGGCGCCTTTCGTTTTGGGTGTGATTTTTATTGGTTGTTGTGCTTGAATGAGTGTGTGTTGGAGAGCGTATTTGGACGACTGAATGATTTAGAAAGTTTGTTTTATTAAGACGGATCAAAGTCAGCAGTTAATAAATCAGTGTTGTTGGTGAAAATGTATTTATTTCTCTATTATTTACGTTTTGGAAGATATGTGTGAATCGCTCAAATGTCCGCCAAATCTGAAAGAAAAAGAAAAAAAATCATTAATCCCTTAAACTTAATTCACATTAAAATCGGTTCAAGTTTTGGGAATACCCTTTATTATTTAAATCCCTTATTTATTTTGTTCTGCTAACTGATGTTTCGGTCACATTCAAGGATTGTTGCTGGTATTATTAATACTATATTTTGGATTACTTGTATATAGTTTTGATTCACATTTTCATTACCGTTTAGTATTTTAAAGAATTGTTATTTTATTTCCCCTCCCAACAGACAATGAATTGTACATATGGAGACTAGTTAAGACTTCATGGAGATTCTGAGGTATTTTGGCAGATGAAACAAGAATTGTAAGTAAGAATGCGTTGTTTTGTTGTACAGTATGTATGTGGTACGTTTGGGCCACTGTTTGTGGCTAGCTAAGTTTAACGTTAGAAGAAGACGTTTTATTTCCCCATTCTCCATTTTGGCCTTGTGCCATATTTTGTAAATTCTACAAATAAACAATTGGTACCTCGATCTCATGAATTCAGTTGTATCACTCGACCGACAACTAGGATTCATCGTTTCACTGCTGAAATAACTAGGTGTAACCATAAACTCTATTTTACAATTTTCTTTTCTCTTAATTCTTGCTACCTGTCACCTAGGATCTCCAAAATTTTAAATGCAATATCAATCGCCATGTTCTACCTTTCTGAATTCTGTTCTTTCAGTGTCCTTTTTACTCTTCCCCTCCCTGTAATATTTTGACTCTTAGTGACCTTATCCGCCTTACTTGGGCAGAAACGATTAAAGAAAACCTTATAACTTCATAAATAATTAAAATCATGAAATAGCTGTCTATATCTCTGAGATGAGGTATTAAGATGACTTACATTATTTACATTATTTGGATAAAGACGTTGGTTAGATCTAGTGAAAGAGTTGTGAGTTCAATACCAGGCAACAACAGTGGTGTATTAACAACTTCGAAACTTGAATCAAAGGGAAATAAATGAGATATCCGTAAAAGTAATGGTACGTTGAACTAGAACAATCTACCCGGGTGGATGGAATAAAGGGTTTGGTTAAAAATTCCAATCACCTGAAAAAGGCTGGAACGTATAACGGCCGAAACGTTTTGAATATGGCAATGAAGATAAGGATAGCAGTCCGAATAATGTAAGTAATCACAATCTCATCTCAGAGATATATAAGATCCTGAAGAAGACATGAGTGTACAACGGCCGAAACGTGAATATGACAATGAAGGTGAGGATAACAGTCCGAAAAATATGAATAATTTAAGTAATAATAAAATAGATTTAAATTCTGTTAATCCCCTCATTCTGGGAAGTCTCTTTTGTTGACCTTTGAAAGTATTTTGATAGCCGTGGGGCTTCTCCATATTCCATGCATACGGAGAAATTGGCGCATTGCCCTACGCTGCTGACCCAACATATATTAGGTGAGGCCGATATGACACGCTGGGCTACCGTGTGTTTTTTCAATTCATGACTGATGAAACTTAGATGACTGTAACGAACACGACCGGATTCGAAATCAGCCTTTCATTTTTTTATATCGAGCTGTTATCCATAACCTGAGCCGCACATCAAATTTTACAGTATTTGGTATTCCCAAGCGGTCCCCCATCTAGGTACTCACCGGTTCCGACGTTGCTTAACTTCCTGTGCTCGAACGAGAACCGGTGTTTCAACGTGATATGGCCTTAAGACGTTGTTTATTCCTGCATAAGTAAAATCCAGTTTTACGTATGGGAAATAAGACAAGTTTTGTTCTGCGAGACTAAACTTCAGGAATATTATAAAATTAGGAGGCAAAGATTTAACCCTATTCTCAAAAGTCGGGGGCGGGGATTTTTAATCCGTGCACAACTTTCAATTGATACGTCTATTTTTATGTCTAAAATATTGATTTGAAATTCCACATACACCCCTGTGAAAATTAATTGAAACAAAACGAATTATTCCATTATTATTTACTTTTTTCGTATTTTCAATTGAGACATGACCCAGTGCACATGTTCGTATGTCCATTACACGAAGTCAATACTTGAAGATGGACCACAGATTCTCGATTGGATTTGAATCGGGAGAGTTTCCGGGACAGTCTATAGTATTTTGATTTGCTCACTGGTAAATCTTGCCAGTGTGTTCGTGCAGCGTTAAAATTTTCGTACGCTTCCTTGGAGTAAAGTCAATGTCCGCTAATCGACAGTTGAGACAATAGTGTCTGAGCGTGATAAAAATCTGAGGTAATCTCGGATGATGCAATATTTTTCAAGGCAAAAAAAATTCATCATCCACCCCGAAAATAGAAACATATTACTGTACACCGTTGCAAATGCTCTAATCTGAGGAAAAAATAGAGATCAAACTCTGACACTCTAGTGGGTCTAAAACTGACCGTATTGGTAAAAGAAAGTAAAGTAAACCGGTTGTTTCAATTAATTTGCAAAAGGGTGTATATTACGAAAAATAGACTGTTGTAAAAAATAACTTCAGTTATTCTGAAAGTAGTTTTGAATGAAGCGAATACTCTTTTTCTTTTATAACTGCTGACATCAGCATATTTTTGCCGATGGAAGAAGTTTTGTAATTTCAGAAATTTACATATAGTCTTAATTTACCCACTAACTGCAGTTAATTTATTTTTCATTTGAGTAAACTAATATTTTAAAGTACAATCATCAGTTTAAAATAAAGTTTATGAAGGCAAAATTATAATATTGCAAAGTTTCTAAAAAAAAAAGGTAAGACATATAGATCTATGGCTTTTTAAATTTGGCGGGCGAAAGAGCAACTCGTATCTTTGAGAACTCAAAATGGTGGTCGCTGTTCGTCATGCACTGTTGTAGACGATTTCTAAAGTTTTCAATCAGTTTGGAAAAGAGGAAAAATTAACATATTTAATTCCTGAATTAAAGCCATAAAAACATAAATAACAGAAGCTACAATTATCGCAATACAAAAAAGGCGAAAAACAAAAAAAGAGAAAAAAAAGAAAAAAATATATGAACTAACTGATTATACTACAAATTCGTTAGAACTGGATGTTCATTTTGGTTGCTTTAAATAAATTTCGCACTTCTATCAAATCGTCAAATATTTAATTCTTTGTATTAAAAATATTACAAAAGATCGAAATTATGCAAATTAAAAAAAAAGCAATTAAATTCAATTTAATTTAATTTTTGGATTAATAAATGAACTGAATATTAATTTTTGATATAAAAGACTAATTAGGAGTTAGTTCGATCTAGTGTAACTGTTAGCAAGCTTGTCTCACTAGACCAATTAATACTAAGTAGTGAATTTGATTTACACTGAGCGCTCTATACTTGCGGCCTTGTTTCGCAACTAAATTACGTTAAGGAAATCGCTATAAAAGCCTAATTGGGAACTCTTCACCGTAGTATGACTGTCAGCAAGCTTGTCTCGTTCGACCAATTTCCACTGAATATTAAGTTTGATCCATACTCTGTGGATCAAATTAGGGCATTTGCAGTGGTGCGCACACTGCGTGGATCAAACTCAATGCTCTATATCGCGGCCTTGTGCCACATTTATATTACGCTTAGCAAAAGTTTAATTTAGAACATTCTAAAGCTGTGTGATTGTTATCAATCTTGTCTCACTAGACTA
Organism: Acanthosepion lycidas; assembly: GCA_963932145.1. Classification (NCBI taxonomy): domain Eukaryota; kingdom Metazoa; phylum Mollusca; class Cephalopoda; order Sepiida; family Sepiidae; genus Acanthosepion; species Acanthosepion lycidas. The sequence goes on from OZ010605.1 coordinate 75,378,617, forward strand.
ATTAATACTAAGTAATAAGTTCGATACACACGAAATGCTCTATAATTACGACCTTGTGCCACATTTAAAGTACGCTCAATAAATCCGTTTAAAAGTCTAATTTCAGTTGAAATTTATTTAAAACTTTAACAAACCGAGGAATAAATAAATCAACAAGCTGCGTTTAATTTAAGCAAGACAGCATATCCTCAAATTAAAGAGAGTTCTACTCTATCCTCGGTGCTCTCGTAACTGGCGTCGATTTACTAAATCTCTCGAAGAAATAGATCGAACTAAATAAAACCTAATCTAACCGGTCAAGGTGAGCAAGACGAACTGTTCGTTCCCTCTCTATCTAGAAGGTAAAACGAGACTCACTCTCACAGCGGATTGGAATTGTTAGCAAATTGACAGGGCCTACACTGGAAAGCAGATTTCTAAATAGCTTTCTCAGAAGGCATCCAATCCCACCATCCTACTCACATGCCTTTTGCGTCCTCTGGGTCACGTCAAAGCCATGGCGTACAAATTAAGAATGCAGTTCCAGGGGACGTTGTCAAGGTCAACCATTATGTTCCTATAGAGAAATCGGATACCACTAATAGTGTAAGGTAAATTTACCTCGACTCATATTTCCCTGATTGTATCTTGCACTTCTCTGGGGAAAAGCGAAATCGGCTTTGGATACCTGAAGGAATTAATCCCTCCAGGCGATGTGTGTTTTGTTAGGAAACTTATTGAAGTATTTAATTGGATTCTTTTCTAATGTTGATACCAGGAGAATATTCCCAAGAATCCAATATTGGGGGTTAACTATTCCTTTTCGATAGTAATCGATATTAATAGAAAATTATACAAAATTTTACATTCTACTGAATGCATATACATCTCAAACATCTTTAAAACATACTAATATATGTCAGAGATGCAGGAAGATTATATAGCAGCAAATTTTAAAAAATGGTATTTGAGATTTTTTTTTTATTTTCTTTATACGAAACCTTTCAAACATTTTAATTTTACTGATGTCCCCTCAGACATAACGACGTGATGAATTTATAGCTGCATTTTTAAAAATTAAAAAAAAATATTATTTCAACACAAACAACGTAATTAAGAGACTAAGACGCAAAGGGTTTAGTGAGTGTTAATGAATTTGAGAAAAATACAGAGAGAAGACAATAAAAAAAAACAATAATTAAAAAAAGAAAACGATTTACATTGTAAAATGATGAGACCTTGCCGCCAACTTAGTACTGCTATTAAATTCTTGATACCATAGAAGAAAGTTCAACAGAACTATTAACATGAAAGTATTTATAGAAAAGGCACAGGGAAGCTACATTATGGCGGTGGGAAAGTAACTGAAGTCGAGGAGCCAGGTCAGGACCATTGACATTGCAGATTCTTCTTTGGATTTTATCAAGGATAAAACTTTTACAAAATTCCTCTTTCACCCAATCATCTTGCAGATGACTCCAGGATTAAATATTTATAAATATTTAAAAGTTAAAGATTCATTAGCAACAGAAATAATTTTAAATACAGTCATTAAAAACATTTTTAATACACCTGTCACCTAGAAATGTTTTTCTACGATCTTGAAAAATTGTTGACAGTTTTTCAAGATCAGACATGTGTCAGGTCCTCAAACGCTAAGAATGCCCCTCTAAACCCCCCAAAAATTCACACTGCTAATCCGAATACTACACGAGAGAATGATGGGTCGTGTCCAACATCAAACCGGCCATTTGGAACACCCCCCCCCAGGCGGGTTGAAATAAAGGTGTGCGTACTTGCTTCTAACCTCTTCTCCATTTACATGGCAGCAATGCTTCCTGAGATTCCAGACGACAACCATGGAATAGACCTTCGATACAGCATTGATAGTGGCCTTTTTAATATTGTATAGCCTTAATGTGTATGTCATCTGTGATGTCTGAGTGGTTAAAACATTCGCATTATGACCATGAGACCGGGGTTCGAACCTCATCATCGTCAATTCGTCAGGAAGGAGACGTCATGATGTTGGGGGGGGGGGTGATAGCAGCGTGCGGTACCTTTCGAAAGGTTAACCCAAGCCTTGTGAGTAAACGAAATCCTTAGGTGCCGTCGATAGCTGTGCAAGGACACATGACACAGTGGATAAAGGCGTTGGTTAAATCCAGTAACAGGACCCAAAGAATGTGAGTTCAATACCCAGATACGGCAATAGAGAACTTTCACTTAAGAGAGGGGAATTAACAGGAGATAACTGATAACTAACATCCATTAAAAACATGGCACGTGGAACTAGAACAGTCTACCCCAGTGAGCGAAATAAAGTGTTCAGTTCGAAGGCCGGAGCGTACAACGGCCGAAACGTTGTCATAAATATGGCGACAAAGAAGAGGACAATGGTCCGAATACTGTAAATATTAGGTTGGTGCAAAAATAATTTCGTTTTCTCACATAGTAACATATGTTAGAAAACGAAATTATTTTTGCACCAACCTAATAGTTTAACAGATTCTTCTATCGTAGTTCTGATTTGTGGAACTTTCTTCTGGCTTCTTACTTTACAGCTAAGTTTGATCTTCAAAAAATTTAATGCTATGTTAGTCGTTATCCTGTCTTTTTAATTCTTGTTCTTTTATTGTCCTCTCTCCTTAAAAGTAATTTGCCTCATATTAACACTTAGAAACCCCTTGCATTCCCGTATTTTACCCCAAGCAAGGCGGGAGGGACACTAGTACGTAGGGAGTTACAGGGAGTGAAAATGAGAGAAAAAAATAATTGTACGGAGGATTGAGAAAAGGATAAAAGATGAATGGGATTCAAGATGACAGAAGATGGAAATTGACTTAGGATTAACATTTTTGAAGATTATAGTTATCAGGGAAGCAAGTAAACGGAAAGGAATTCTGCAGGTGAGAAGTGGGAAAGAAAAAACTGTTGGAATATGAGTGACGGTTATATTTAAATTCTGGACAACAGGCAAAAATGATCGTCAGCGCAGTTGCAATGAAAATAGTTGTAGAACAGACAGAAGTAGCCACGCCACGTCGATGGGAAATTGACTGAAGACAAGATGCCAAGTCAGGCTCTATTACATTGAAAATACTTCTTTAGAATTTTTCAAGAATTTTCTATAGCCGTTTTGAGGTGAAATGGTAAAAAAACCATGGCCACATATAGCAAAACTAAAACAGTAAATGGTTTTAGAAATCACTTTTGTTTACGTGACTTAGTATCAAAGGATTTTCGAACATAGCTACAGGCTTTAATGGAGAGAACCGTTTCTAATGAAAACAAGATTGAAGAGTTCGTCGAAAATATTTATCATAAAAACATGCGGTATTTTACTCAATCGATGGTTTGCCTGATGAGTGACAACAAAGCATTGAAAATAATTGTGAAGATATAATTGAATACAAGCGAACTTTATTTTCTTATAATAAACTTGACAAACAAACTGGGAATGTTTATGTCAGAAACTTAATAAATTAACTAATACACTGTATATGTGTGTATATTCCCTCTCTATACATACACACTCTCTCACTACGAGGAATTAATAAACACATTTGTACACATACACACATACACATACCGTCCCACTACAAGGAATCAGTACAGACACACGCATACATACAAACATACGTACACACACATACTTCCCAAGTTACATTATATACATACATAGACACATGCACACATATATACGTACCTACGCACACACGTACTTCCTAAATTGTGTGGGGTTTGTGTGCTCGTGAGTAGTTCCTTGATTTTGTCAACATGTGTATATATATATTTTTTCGTGCTCAGATACCCGCATGTGAGTGTGCGTGCATGAATGTGAGTGGTTTGATCACTGTATTTGGTCACTATGTGTACATGTTGTGTGCTTTTGCGCGTGGAGTTATGATCTATTTAGCTCTGGTTTAAATTTGTTTATAAAGTTTTTTTCTTGTATTTGTAGGTAAGAATAATTGTCTGTTTGATATATTGGCATGATATTAAATTTAACCTGGTTACATTTGAAGATGTGTTGCGATAGAAAAAAAGTTTTCTGTTGTCGGGTAATTTTATGTCGCTTTTATGCAGGGAAACCCAGTTGTTCAGTTGCTGGCTGATATACGACTTCTTGCATTTTGTGCATTTAAGTACATAAATCACATTTTTGGAGTTGGAGTTTAAATTTTTATTTATTATGAATGTCGTTTTGGGGTTTTCAAAAGTGTAGGAGTTTCCTTCTATAATGATGTCACAAACCCCACATCTTTTTTTGTTGCATTTTGTGACTCCCTGTATTGTGTGTTGGTTAAATTTAGATGAGGTTAATATGTGTTTTAGGTTTTTAGATTGCCGTTTGCTTTTAATTATTTTGGTTGTTTATAGTATATTTTTCAGTTTGTCATTCTTGCTAAGTAAGTCTAGATTTCTTGTAATTTCTGTGAATATTTCTGGATTGATTTTGTTGTATTGAAAATAAATCATAATATTTAAAATAAAAATCCACATTTCAAACAAAAATGATTGTGGTTTCTCTCTTCTTTTTAATATACACACTTTTCTCTCTTTAGAACCACTATAACATATATATATATATATATATATATATATATATATATATATATATATATATATATATATATAGATAAATAGATAGATAGATAGATGGATGGATAGATAGGTACCCGGAGTTATATTTTCCGATTTCTTTTTGAATGTTTAGGTCTGATGATTTGGATCGTTATTACGATTCCAAAGTAATAAATTATAACCATGGAATATTAGTGTTTCAGTCTTATATATATATATATATATATATATATATATA
>OZ010605.1:75388420-75435920 GCA_963932145.1 Acanthosepion lycidas
AAAATCTCTATGAAGTCCAAACTAGTCCCCTTATGTACAAATATTGTTCGTAGGAGGAGGGTCATAAAAGAACAATTTTTAAAAAGATCCCCAAATGAATATATACAATATGACTTTAAATATTTACAATAAAACTAAACATAACTGTGTTAGTAATAAAAAAAACACAAACCATAAATGTGGCAGAAACATCAGTTAACTAGACGAAATCAATGCGCGACGAAGAAAAATAAGAAAAAACATTCATTCCTCCAAGCATTCAAACAGACACACACACATTCATACACAACAACAAATACGAAAAATCACACACACGAAACGAAAGGCGCCCCGCATCCACCAGAGAACTGATATCACTGACCACCTAACGAGGGAGGGGATGGGGAATTAAACAAAAGAAATATAGGGACAGAAATAAAAGGGGCCAACGAGAATGCATACCTTAGCTAAGTTAACGAGCCAAACGGAAAAACTAAAGAATCAAAATAGAAAGCCTAGTGTAACCTAATATCTGGGTGGGTTGCCTCTGTTCAACCCTGTTAGGACAAAATTCTGTGCCTAACCGACATCCAAATGCCACTCTAGGTCAGCCCCATTTACTCTACACATTCGCGCAATATTCACCCACCTTTTGCCAAATTCGGATGAGGTGAGCCGCCTCCTTTCCGTCCTAATCTTGACTTTAAGCTGATGCTTAAAGAACAAGATCAGTTGGGAAGAGGTGAACTTCTCGCCCTCATGGAATTCCTTCTGACGCGTCGTCCAAATCACGACTCTCATGACCCCTAGTAAGCAACAGAACACATAGTGTTCAGCCTTCGTCAATTGCGGCACCACATTGCTACAAACAGAACTGGCTTCCAGGACAAAAAAACTTTCCCTGCAACATGCGAACCATGAGTCCTTCAACAAACCTGCACAACGGCACTACCGTCTTGCACTGAAAAAAGGCGTGACCAATGGTCTCGACTTCCACAGTACAGCGACGACAGTTTGGATATTTCTCCAAGCCTGCTGAACACAGTCTCTTGCCGACCCAGAGGGCCCTACGAATCATCAGCCAGGTGAGTGATGCCTCATCATTATTGAGACATTTCAACCCAGGCGCCCAAGGCCATATCGAGCGAGCCTCCTGCTTCGTAAGACCGAGCTCGTCGATCAGATCATCTTGAACGGACCCCCTAACTAACAATCGATACAATGCCTTACGAGACAACGCCTGGGCGTCGGTGAGGCCATCCGTCGTCCGTAAGAGGAGCTTCAAAGCACGACGACATTTGCGGTAGAAGGAGCACTCGGCACAAGGTGTACGGCCGGCCTCCTCCTCGCACGAGTGCAGACTTCTCAGGGATGGGAAATGTTTTCGGACATCTTCTTTCCAAAAGGTACCCACCTCATCCAAACCGCGACACATTCGGTCTAGAAAGGTAATGCGAAGCATATATTGACGAATGCTAGGCATACCCAGACCGCCCTCAGAGGGATGAAGGCAACAGATCTCGCGAGATACCATAGGGGCCTTGTCTCTCCACAAGAAAGATAACAAGGTCCGTACTAATGACATTAGTCTGGCATACGGGAGTGGAAGCACAGAGAGTTGGTACAGGAGAATCGGATATATGTGTGAAACACATACCTCTGCCCTTCCCTTCAGGGAAAGTCTCCTCCGAGACCACAGATTAACCGCGATCTCGGCCTTCCTTTGTACCTCCGACCAATTCATTTCCAACTGGAGATCAGGACCGAACCAGACGCCGAGTATCTTGATCGGCCCATCCGTCCAGAGGAAAGGTCCGAGAAGAGAAACTCCCTTCGACGCACCCAACCGCAAGCCCACGGACTTATCGCGGTTGATCTTGGCTCCTGTCACCATCTCATACCCACTGATCCTTTTGCTGACTTCGTCAATCTCGGCTCTGCTCGACACAAGAACCGAAACGTCGTCAGCATAGGCAGAATACCTGGCTGAGGTGGAAGCCCCAGGCAGGGAAATTCCGCGCAGGACCGGATTCGCCTTTAACTTGCAAAGGAATGGTTCCAACGGAAGAACGTACAGCAGAGGCGAGAGCGCACAACCTTGACGAATGGAGAGAAAAATACGAAAGGCTTCGATCTTACCCCATTCACTTCCACCAGCGCACCGGGGGTCGCATACAAAAGTCGGATCCAGGAGCGGAAGTCGGCTCCGAAACCGGCCGCCGAAAGGACAGCCTCCAGAAATCGATGGTCAACCCTATCGAAGGCCTTGGACTGATATAAATTAATCAGCGCGGCTTCACTGTCGACTTGTTCTAAGATCAAGCGTATCATATGAAGGTTATCCTGAATAGTCCTACCCTTCACAGCACAAGTCTGTTCAGGGCCAATCAGACTAGACAGGACAAGCTGCAAACGGTTGGCTAAGATCTTTAAGTCAGTATTTAACATCGTTAAAGGGCGAAAGTTCCCTAACCCATCCCCACCGTCCTTGTCCTTACGCAACAACTTGATCACACCCCTGGTGAAGCGTTGAGGTAAAGACCCCTGCTTCATCCAGTGGTTGTAAATCAGTTCCAGCAAAGGAACAAAAACGTGCGACAACCTCAAGTAAACTTCGTAGAGAAGACCATCTAATCCCGGAAACTTATCCAGGCCAACCTGCTTCAGCGCTTCCCAGATTTCCAACTCTGTAATGGGACCCTCGCACCTTGAGGCAGGGAAAGTCAGCTAAATAGGCGTCGAACTGAGCAGAGCTCAGACCGGGCTCCCTGGTGATAAGATCCTGAAAGTAATCCCGAAAGACCTCACATATGCCCGCGTTTGTAGTCACAATTCGCTTATCCGGCAATGTGACGTACGCTATATGTCGCCTAGACGCGTTTCGATTCTCCTCTGCACGCAGTTCAGCGGCCATATTCGTTGCCTCAGAAGACATTTTTTTTAACCTAGCCCTAACTACCAGCGCCTGATCCTTCTTGATAAGGAAGGAGGACAACTCTGCCTTAGCTAAAACTATATCCCCACTAACACGGGATTTCACAGCCCGATCAACTTTATCTTCTAAAACCGTTTGCGCCGCTAATCTATCTAGATTGAGTCGACGACTAAAATCGGCAGCAAACGTTCGAATTTTAGATTTTAAATTTCCCCACCAGGCATTTCCCACATCCGCACCCGTCAATTCCCTTTGTATCATTAGTAACAGCTGGTCCCGGAAATTCTGCTCACTAAATAGTGAACAGTTCAATTTCCAGTAACCAGCCAATCTAACCTTAGGCTTATCTAAGTTTACACGGACCCGGACAAGCCGATGATCCGTATAAACTATGTAATGGAAACTTGGACACCCTAAGAGCCCTACATCGACTCTCCTAACTAAGACTTGGTCCAGGTAGCTCGCAAGCGTCCCAGCAGCCGAGTTGCCACTAGTTGTCCAAGTCCATGCTACCTTCCGAGGGTCTTCATTCCGGAACTTATCGACAAAATCAAACCCATCGATAAAGTCCCGAAATGGTTTCACATCCGTGTTGTTAGTACCTTGTTTTTGCTCTATACGATCTATATCGGGGTCAAGGACGGCATTCCAATCCCCCGCTAAAACTACCCGACGAGACGTCGTCACGAACGGCGCGATCTGCCGAAACAAAGCAGGCCGCTCGGAATGGGTATTGGGCGCATAAACCCCAATGAGACGTAGAACCTTATTCTTTATGGTAACATCCATCACGCAAAGTCTGCCCGCCGGATCCCCGAAGACAAGGGTACAATCAGCCTTCAAAGACTTGCTCACTAGCCAAGAGACACCCCTCGAACGACCATCAAAACATGCTGAATAAAGGGCGAACCCCTTAGACAGTATGTCTTCACGATCATGAGAAGAAAACCGGGTCTCTTGTATAACAACATACATTCATCCCGAGGCGCTGAAGGTCACGAGAGAGCCTCGCCCTGCGAGACTCGGACCTCAGGCCCCGGACATTTAAACTAGCTGACCAGAGTGACATTGTCAAATCGAATTAGGGTTGTCCTTCAGGATAGAACATGGATGGGGTGAGGACACCGACAGCTCGTCTCATAGATCTGGACGCCATCTCATTTTCGACGGTATCATCTTGAGACAAGCCGCCGATGTCCGAAGGGATGGGTGAACGAAAACGGGGACCCTCCCTTTCAGTTTTTGGTTTGCTTCATCTTCTTCTGGGTCGAGAAGATAGGCAGCTGGGGGCACCATTTTTTAGCGACGACTGGGCCTCCTCTATCATGCCCCAAATCTCCTGCGTACCCGGGCCAGTTCTAATTACTGTCAAGACTCTTCCTGCCGAAGGGAAATTTTCCGGTTTTTCTACATCCACACCATTAATTTTTTGAAAGTTCCATAGAACTTTTAAGTACTTCGGGTTCCTAGTCTGACCGAAGACCCTTTCCGCCTGGTCCCGGGATTTCGCGGCAGACGTCTTCCCCTGGGAGATAAGGTGGTTTGATTTTTTTTTCTTTTTATCTGTAATGATTTGTGAGTCAGGGCTTCTGACCCTTTTCTTTTGTGGTGATTGGATGGGTGTTGACATGGGTGTGGGATTGGGAGTCGTTGAAGGAGTCCATCCAGAAGGTGTCCTCACTGGAGAAGGTTTGGATGAATGAAGTGATTTGAGGGGAGAGATTGACACAGATCTGGGCGGAGGTGGCTTAGTGAATTTAGATTTGGATGAAGAAGGGGAAGACGGGGCAGAGGATAGGGAGGCCGGTGCCCCCAGCGATTTTTGATTTTTACCCCACTTTAACTCCAGCTTTTCTTTTAGTTTTTTGATGTCTAAAATTTTCTCCCAGCTGGGATCATTTAATTTCTGGGATTCTGTGGCGTGTTTTGCATAAGACGCCGAGGCGTCGCTCTCAGAGCTGGTAGAGGGAATGGGGCTGTAGGTGCCATTGTCCCTGGGGTCATGATGGGACTGAAAAACCGCTGTTTGGGTCTTCCCCTTGCCCCTAACTACGAGACGCTATTCCCCCTCATCCTTCTCCTTATCCACACTTGTGGAAGGCATCGGTTCAGGGGGTAATGTGGGTACGGACCCAACCGAGGGATTTTCTGCACCGGTCCGCCTCGCAGCTAGGCCCATTATAGGCGCCGCGGATTTTACCTTCTCGGTCAAGGGGGGATTTTGGTCGCCTGCGACCGGAACTCCAGGGGCCTTCTTCTCTGGGCAGGAGCAGGAAAGGTGACCAGTCTCTCCACACCTCCAGCAAGTTGGTTTCCTACCGGTCACTATGACCGGCATTTTCCGGTCGCCAAACACCAAACAGTTGGGGACGGATTTGAAGGCCTTCTGATCGAGCATTATATCAAAAGTCCATCCCCCGTTCAAATTATCGGAGAGAGCCCCTAAAATTTGGCCGTACTGCATAAAAAATGCAGCCAGGTGCTCTCCCGAAATTTGAGGAGGAACCTCAAAAACGGCCACCCTGGTCCTTCTGCGGCCTTCATACTCTGTTCTTAGAATTAAATCTTTGGTTATTAATTCTTTTTTGGCCATAGTCAGGCAATCTTCTGGTGTGGGTAGCAGAATGTCCCACATGAAGAACCCAGTACCCTTAATTACTCTTTGGGGTTTTATCCCCAGGGACAAAAGTGATTTAATCACTATGTCTTTCGAGGAGCGACATATTTTACGAGTCTTTTTGTCCACCACGAAAACGGAAACCTCTTTGCGAATACATCGAGCTCTTGGTCATTTTCGACAAGCCCATCTTTATTAACAAGATGAACATAACCTTTTGCCTTTTCCAAGAAATAGACTTCGGACTGAACAATATTTATTCATACAAAAATGTATAAAATGTGGCACAACGCCTAAAAGGGGGTTGGGGAATGACGGTCTTCTTCTGTCTTACATCTAAAACTTAGCTAGTCTCAGATATGGACGCAAACACACCAACAATATCCCAATCACCAAAACAACACATTCACTCCTACCTTTCTTACTACGTCCACCATAATACCTCAAATTCTCTATGAAGACCTAACTAGTCCCCTTATGTACAAATATTGTTCGTGGGGGGAAAGTCAATAAAATAACAACTTTTAAAAGTGCAGTATTCATTACGTATGGAATAGTTCATTATGTTATTATGGGTAAGGTCTCGTAACACATAATTATTACAGTTTTTATCTTTATTTATATTAATATTTTTGGAAGAGGTCAGAGACAGAAAAACTGCATCAATATCATATCAAATTACAATTGAACATCTTCCGACTAAAAACACGACATTGCCTTTTCCCCAAATAATCTTGTATGAGAAGCATGTCCTAAGAAAGAGAATGAACAGATGGAGTTAGTTCTTATAATCTATCTATCTATCTATCTATCTATCTATCTATATATATATATATATATATATATATATATATATATATATATATGAGGACAGAACTGTCAACTATATAAATTAAGAAACGATATAGGTGAAGAAATCGAAATGCATGGACTTGAATTTCGATTCTTGTGCCTTTAAATCAACTCAATGTTACCATTTCTTAAAAGTAATGTGGAACGTAATATCTGTTTAGAATTGAAAATGAATGTAAAAGTTCTGTTACTGATGGCCGTAGTTTGACTAGAAAATCCCTTTCTTCAGCTTTCTTCTTATTGTTTGCTATTTCGTTTGGTTGATTGAAGAAATCATAAAAATAAAACCATTTTATTCCACCAAGGCTTTGGTAATATTCATCCCTGCGTTGGCAAATCCTGTAAACAAGCAGAAAGCGAATATAGAGAAAGGGAATGAGATTTTAATCCAATGACAAGTCTAAGAATTTAATTTAGGTTGAATCAAATTCTTCAAGGTTGTCCATATAAATGCTGTTGATTTTTCCTCTCAAAAGCCTATCAATGCTTGCGTGACATCAATCCTTATGCTATTCGATATAATAATATGGTGTGCAGAAGGTAATTGCATTTTATCAGAAAGGATATAAAAAGTAATGTAAGTTAAATTTATTTAAGTATTATCATGACAGTCAGCATTCAAAATGTAATTACTCGCATTTTCTACGCCTGTTGCCGAATGAAAGCTGTCCTGTCGACTGGGGATTCAGAATACGCCAACTGCACTATAAGACCCTCCGTCCGCCCAAAAGAAAAAAAAATGAAGCGTCCTCGGTAAGACGATAAACTACGTCGAACATTAGGAGGATTTGAGGAACGTAGAACCTCTTCCAAATTGTTCCTGTTGCCACGTCCATCCTATTTCTCAGTACTCTGCTTAGCTTTTCGGATGCTTTCTTAGCTATTCCAAGACGCCTTCTGATCCCAATGTTGCTCTTTCCGTCCACTGTAAAAACACTTCCCAAATATTTAGATTTCCCCACTTTTTGGCCCCTTCGATTTGCAGTTCACACTTTGGGATTAATCCCTTTGCTAAAAACCACGCATTCTCCCCTCTTGCAGTTGATGTTTAATCCTTTTTGCTTGCTTTCTTTTATTGCCTTCTTTAAGAAATTTTGTAGTTTTCATTCCGTGTCTGCTATCAAAACGTATTCAACTGCATATTTTAAATTGTTAAGAACATGGCCGCCAATAATGAATCCTGGTAGGATTTCTAGTTCTCTCAGAATTGCCATACAATATACGTTGACTAAGTCTGGTGAGAAGACACCTCCTTGTCTTACGCTCCTTTCTATTTTTGTGCATTTGTCGAATTCATTTTCTATTCATATTTCCGCCATTTGCTACCAGTATATATTCTTGCTTACTCTTGTATCATTTCCAAATATATCAAGGTAGCTGAGCGCTTCTAAAATCTTTGTGGAGTACTTTATCGAACGCCTTAAAATATTAGATAGTTTATCAAAAGCGGAACAGAGTATTGCGAGACAGGAGGATTTCTTTGGCAACAAAGAAAAGAATACTGAGCTGTTACGTAACATGTCCTTCCTTACGGCAGCGAATGTTGGACGATTTCCTCAAAGATGAAGAAGAGACTCGTGGTGACGGAGATGTGATTCTACAGTGAGCGTGTGAGGTCTTAGAGAGGATTCAAACAAGGAGGAGGTTTATGCTTAACATGAGGCAGCTCAAGTTTCTGGGACACACATTGAGAAGGAGGGGTTGGAGAATCTGATATTCACGGGTCGAATAGAAGGAAAGAGAGATAAGAGATAATAACGCGTGACATACCTGGCGGGTTTAAGCAAGTGGATGACAAAAGGTGGAGTGGAGTGGAAAGCAGAGGGAATGAACTGTCACGTGACATATGTCCTTTTTTACGGCAGCGAAGATTGGGCGATTTCCTCAAAGATGAAGAAGAGACTCGAGGCGACGGAGCTGTGGTTCTACAGAAGGATACTAAGGATCTCATGGACCGAGCGTGTGAGCAACGAAGAGTTTTTGGGTTGCAAAAAAGGAGGAGTCTTATAGTTAACATCAGGAAAAGGCAGCTGAGGTTTCTGGGAAACATAATGAGAAAAACGGCCTGGAGAATTTGATACTTACGGGTCGATAAGAGGGAAGGAGAGTCAAGGGAAAACAACGCCTAACATACCTGGCGGGCTTAAGCAAGTGGATGATAGCGTGGTCTGAGGTTGGAAGCATAGGTAGCCAACTTGTTGAGAGCTGAAAGGTATAGAGAGAGGTGGAGAGCCACGATCGCCTACGTCTTCAGTATGAGTCCCTATAGTTTCATTTGCTGCTACTAATATATATAATTGAATAAGACAATGCTTTAGAGCCTTAGTTTTTCGAAGAGCCTCTATTACAAGATCACCGTGCTTTATTGAGCGCATCACATTTTCTTGGCGTTTTCTAAACGACGAAATTTCCTCGAATCACATCAAAAGCGGCAACTTCGAACCGATAAGAAATCCAAGGATGACATAAAGCGAGCGTAGAAAATTTACTACCATTCTGCAGATGTTTCTAAAGATATCAGGCGCCCCCGCATATTGGGAACCTATGGACGCCGGTCGATTGCTGTGCTTGGCAGATCATTACTGCAACAGAAAATCGTGTAAATCACAGTGATTACAAAGCGGGGGATGCTTATCAAAGCTCAGCTGCTTTTGAAACGAGATGAGTCGCTTCGGATCAGTGTTGAAAAGTAGTTTATCTGGACGCTTATTGTTCGGACTCTTATTCTCCATCTGTTCAGCATGACTGAGTTTTATTTTGGAATCTTTTTGGGGAGGTGCATTTAAGAAAAGCCACTATTCCTTGTTCTTCATTTTCCCAGGACAAACAAAATGACAGCTGAGTATATTGCTTTGCGTATCTTATTTATATCTGATGTAATTTTGTGTCATATAAATTTCTAAAATGTAGCGATGTTATTAATTTTTAAAGATTCTTTATTGTGTTTATCTCATTATTTCGGCTTCTGTAAATGAGGCCTTCTTTGTATCTGACATTCGCAGATGACATATGATGCTATTTAACTTCTTTTTTTTCCGGGACAATTTCCATGCCTTTTTCATTATCTAAATATTTCAGATGCTGGAAACAATGGCTCATGATATGAATGTTGTTAATTTTTTAACTGATGGTTATTCAGACTGATATCTATTTAATAATACCGTAATTCCTCATTAGTTTTTAACGTAATATATGCTTTACACTGATACAGAAAAAATGATTAAATAATGTTCGAACCATTTAAAAATAATCAAAGAAGGAAATGATTTATAAAACTCATTACAGTCTAGGTCTTTATACGTCTAGTCTTTCTTCAGTCATTTTTGTAAAATTTTATTTAAATTCCAGTTACTTATGACGCAATCAATATGAATTATAAAGAATCTTTTCGTCCATTACGAAGAAATGTAATTATCTCCCTTGTTTGAGAATTTAATTTCCATTACACTTTTGAAAGGCCAAAACCAAAGCATCACTAAAAGCCAAATTAATTCCCACTATGAAAGACCATATATATATATATATATATATATATATATATATATATATATATATATATATATATTATAAATTAATTGATTAAAATATGTTTTTTTCGCTACACAGTTCTTACCATGTTTCAAAAATGGAAGCTAAAAGCTCCGAATTAAATTTTGCAGTTAAATTAAAGACATTAGTTCCATGTCATCCTCAAGCGAATTTTGGAATAATTTTTAAAATTACTGGGTTTTAAAGACACAGCAAAAATCATAATTCACGTTTCCAAGGATACAGAGAAATCCACTTCAACCAGACAAGGGGTGATTGCGTGTTCATTATGTCTGTATTTTGATGTATCAATTATTAGTTACGTTTTGGTAGGGATAGGGATGTATTTTTCAATAAAATCTGACATCCGTTAAATGCATGTCGTCTGGATTTTTTAAAATTTTTATTGTTAACGGCAAAAATTCTAACGGCATTTTTCTATTTGTATATTTAAAGATTTTGGGGGGTGTTTAGGTTAGAATACGTTTTATTTAACTACGATTTGAAAAATATTTTCCCTTTTAATTTTTAATTTTTAATATACTATATTTCTTTTAAGAACAATTAAATGTAATAGAATCCCTTACAGTATGTAGAATTATTTTCACATCAAGTATAAGTATGTATATTATTAGGTAACAATTTTTTTTATATTTAAATATTATTTAAGTAAGATTTATGACAATGACGTCAAAATAGCTAATTAATTTCACTGAATTAGTAAACTTTTATTTTTTATATAAGCCTAGTAATATATTGTTTCTCATGTAAGTACAAAGGACATGGGTCATTCAAAAGTTTACATCTCTAGCATTTCATATTAATTTCATTTTACTGTAGGTGTTATATTGGATTATTTTAAGTGCTTCTAGTACTAAGAGGGAGGTCTTTATGTTAGAATACATTTTATTTAATTACAATTTTAAAAGAAGTTTAGGTTAGAATTCGTTTTATTTAACTACAATTTTAAATACAACTTTAAAATATTTTCACTGTTATTTTTAATAGACTATATTTATTTTTAAAAGAAGTACATGTATTAGAATTACTTACAGTAAGTAAAATTATTTTTTCATATCAAGTATAAGTATGTATATTACGATTCTTAAAATTTTATATCTAAATATTATTTAAGTAAAATTTATGACACTTACGGCAAAAATAGCTAATTCATTTCTCTGATTTAGTGAACTTTATTTATTTATTTTTTAATAAACTTAGTAATATATAGTTTCACATGTATGTACAAAGGACATGGGTCATTCAATGGCCTACATCTACTAGCTTATCATCATAATTTCATTTTTCAGTAGGTGTTTTATTGGATTCATTTAAGTACCGGTAGTACTTTTTGAGAAGTGTTTAGGTTAGAATACGTTTTATTTAACTATAATTTAACTACGATTTTAAATACAACATTAAAATATTTACTGTTATTTTAGTAGACTATTTTTTTTAAAGAAAAAACAATTAAATGTAATAGAATTAGTTACAGTATATAAAATTATTTTTTCATGTTAAATATAACTATGTATATTACCTGGTCGCACATTTTAAATTTATTTTTATTTTTAAATATTATTTAAGGAAAACTTTTGACAATGACGGCATAAAATAGCTATTTCATTTCTCTGATTCAGTAAATTTTTATTTTTTATAAATTTAGTAATATAAAGTTCCTCGTGTATGCACAAAGGACATGGGTCATTTGTTGACCTATATATTCTAGCTTTTCTTATTAACTTCCATTTTACTGTAGTTGTTTTATTTGATTCTTTTAAGTGCCAGAAGTATTTAGAGAGAGATGTTTGATTTTTATATTTATTTATCCTAAATGAACTTTGATGTTGTTCGAATATTTTTTGAACTCATGGCTAGTGCAACCTATATATATTTTCATGTTTTCAGGATTTTCAACCGAAGTGATATTGCATTGGTTAACTTTATATATATTTATATATATATATATATATATTCACACACACACACACACATATATATATATATATAATTATTTATTCAAAAATCATAACATGAATATGTTATAAAATCACTACGAAAATAGCCATTTTGTTTCAACACCTCTAGTGTCTTATCAAGTGATTATGTTGATATATATTAGAGTAAAAAAAGAAAGAACAGTACGATATATAATCCGTTGTTTTTATTAATATTTTTATTTTTACAAAAGGGTGCTCAATGTAAATTTACCGAGCATAAATATTATAAATTAACTGATTTAAAAAATTAGGCTAATTATTTATTACAAATAATTTAAAAGCGCCAGCCTCATAGTTAAAAATAATAATTCACCTCTTAGAACAAAATTAAATAGAACAAATATTATTTACGAATTTAAATGTCCATTAAGGAATTGTGGGCCTGATTAATCAAAATGTTTAAATAATCATATAGGCCATCTTACAACATGTTTGACACGAAGACACACACCACATTTTCTGACCCTAGCTCAATTAGATCTCATTTAAATACTTATGGAGACCTACTGGATCCTATTCGTAACATACTTGCTGACAATACTAATATAATAGCATCGTCTACATGTAAAAAAAAGTTAAAAATAATGTAAGACTTTTTACTAAAAAAAAAAACACAACATTCAATAGTATGAATTATGAACATGGACAAAGTACGTTGACCATATTTTTAAAGTGAAAACATTAAATACATACATACATACAAAAATCGATTTCTTGTTAATAGTCAATACATTTCAACATTGAAAATGACTAAATGTATAGCTGAAAGCGCTCGGAAAGAAAGAACAATTGGATAGTTTTTTTTATAATTTATCATCTGAAAAGAAAAGAAAAATATAAGATCACAGATGAGGAATTGCATAAAAAACTAAATCAAAGCAATAGTCATACTCAATGAAGCGTGCATAAAATAAGGATTGCTGCCTAAATACATACACGCATATATATATATATATATATATATATATATATATATATATATATATATATATATATATATATATATATATATATATATATATATATATATATATATATATATCTGTGTGTGTCATTCGCAGCTCCTCAGTTCGAATAGACAGCAAAATGGCTCAAGCTAGGATCGAGACCCAACCGATAGGATGCCAGTCAGAGCTTCTACCACTAAGCAATCTTCACCCGGTAGAGTTCCGCAACTAAATCTAGCGTATTGTTTTTACGAATGTAAACACATTCAAATCAAGCGAAGTGTTATATATTAGGTTGGTGCAAAAATAATATCGTATTTTGACGTTAAAAACTACGTCAAAAAACGATATATTTTGCACCAACCTATATATATATATATATATATATATATATATATATATATATATATATATATATATATATATATATATATACATACACACACACACACACACACACACACACACACACACACATATATATATATATATATATATATATATATATATGTATATATGTTGTTGGGATCCGTTTACCCATGTTTTTTTGATATCTGGGTATCGGAGTTTCAAATATTTAAAAGCAGCAACAACAACGACACACATCTTTTAAATAAAATTTTAAAAGCTTATTTGCTGAAGAAAAAGTAGAAACAGGGCCTCAGCTGAAATTATATCCAGGATGTCCATAAAGTTAGTGTGCACTTTAAAAAAATGTAACTTTAGTTGTATTTGCAATGGATATAATGTGTAAAAAATGTTATAAAGTTTAATGTACCTAGTTTTAAGTATAGCTTAAATAACTAATATGATTTCAGGCATTACTGTAAATCAGTTGGCAAATATTTTCCGTGAACTGCAAAATTGTATTACCCTTTGTATTACTAATGATGGAGGATATGTGGAAACTTAAATAAAATTTCATTAAAACTTTTAAATATATAGAATTACTTCTTTCTAATTCTTTTTACAATTTATTTCTATCGCAAATACAAATAAAGTTATAAATTTTTTAAACTGTACATAAACATTATGGACAACCTGTATATATATTTATATATTCTTTTCAGAAATAGGCAATGAGAATAAAATGTTCAATTTACCTTCCAGTGAAGTTTATTTTATAAAGTAATTAAGTATTCGTAAAAAAGGTGAAATGTGTGGACAGACTGACATTATGATGATCATTCTAATGTTTTTCTGAGTTCGTTGACAAAGTCTGAGGAGGTTGCTTGTTTATTGCTTCTATTCTGTGCTATCTCTCTTCCATTTTGGGCATATATGCGCGTTCGTGTGTCTACGCTCGCGTAGGTTAAACTTGCCTCCGAAATTGTTTTGAGCCTATAGAAGAAGTATACTTCTATTTTTATATCCGTAAGGGAGATCCAAAATCTAATTTCACATAGAGGTGTGAACTTTTTAATACAAGGTTTTAATTAGTTAGAAAATAATTTCACACTGGCTCGAGAAAATCTATTTCTCGAATTTACGGGAGTGGTGAAAGGAGTTATAATTAAAATAAAAATAATGTTCCTATCTCATTATACACTGTGTAGCGTCTGCACAAGACATGCCTTATGATTGGTGCAAAATTTTCCATAGATTTTTGTGCCTGCTTGCTTTTGACGCCTCTAACTCGAAACTCACACTTTGGAAACGTGTGACTACTGTAAATCCTCATATTTAGAATATTATGGATAACCTTACTTATCCCTTAAAAATGTAGTATTATTTGCGTTGGTCAAGATGTTTTTTTTTAAACTGATGCGTGTTCAAATCCTCACATATAGCTGTCTATATCTCTGAGATGTGATATTATGATTCTTCTTTCTTTCTATGTGCCGTGTCCTTTCAGGACGTAGGCGATCATGGCCCTCCATTTCCTCCTATCCCATGTGGCACTCAACAGGTTTTGTGTTTCTTCCAACTTCTTCAAACCGCTTTGTCATCCACCTGCCCAAGCCCGCCACGTATATCATGCGCTGTCTTCTCCTGATTTTGCATTATTTACATTATAAGGACTGTTATCCTCATCTTAATTGCCATATTCACAACGTTTCGGCCGTTATACGCTCCGGATTTCTTCAGGTGATTAGAATTTCGAACCGATTCCTTTATTTCGTCCACCGGGGTAGATTGTCCTAGATCCACGTGCCTCAAGGACACATGGCCGAGTGGGTAAAGACGTTGGTTAGATCCAGTGACGAGGCCTAAAGAGATGTCAGTTCAATATCAGGCAACAGCAGTGATGAAACAAGACTTCGAGACTTGCGTTAAAGGAAAATGACTGAAACATCCGGAAGTGGCATGGCACGTCGAACTAGAACAATCTAACCCAGTGGACGGAATAAATGATTCGGTTCGAAATTTTAATCACACAAAGAAGGCCGGAGCGTACAACGGCCGAAACGTTGTGAATAAGGCAATGAAGATGAGGATAACAGTCCGAATAATGTAAATAATGCAAGTACTCACAGTATTTAGTATTGTTAAAGATATGACTAACAATTTTTTTCGAGATTTAAAAACTCTACGCTTTGTTCAATTTCGAAAACCAATCGATGATTTGGTTGGAAAAATACTTTGACAAAAACTCTACTTTGCACTTTAAAAAATTCTTTAATTTGATTTTATAGGACTTCATGGTAAGCAATGATTTCAGGTTAATTTCTTTTTTATACTTTTTAACAACAAAGAATAAGTTCTAAGATTTCTTATTCTTGAGCATGCAACATACAGCTGGCTATGCATAAATAATTCTTTCCAGAATAAAATTTCAACATTTTGAAGGGTTTGGCCTTGTGCTTCGTTTATGGTTCTCGCAAATGCAGAGCGAACGGAAATCTGCAAAAATAATGATGTTGCATTTTTATTAAATAAGTATTTGATATTTTAATCATCAAATTGCTTTTAAAGTATTGAGAGTATTTTGTGTGTTAAATAATAAAACTTTTAATTTTTCCCCCAAAATAACATTTATTGTACTAAGCTAACGCACCCTAGTATAAACCAACTGTGCCGCCTTACGTGATTGTATTTCTCCTAAAAAATTAGTTTCTATTGGACAATGTATGGCTATTTTACAGGATGTTACGGACGGACGGTCTAGCGGCAGTCACAGAATTTTATATATAGAATAGATGTTTTTAGAAGTGTTTACTTTATAATAGCTTTTAAAATCTCGAAAATCTTCTATATCAAAATATGTTTATATTTATTTATTTTTTTACACGCTTATCTTTCATCCAAATTAAAACACAAGCAGGGTTATTGAACAGAGATGTTTTATGGACACAAGAATTGTAGATAATTAAGATTTGTAAGACAGATAACGGCTGACACTAGATTTGAAGCGGTTAAAATAAAAAATAATGATTGGTGTAGCATCATCTCGGGATTCTGTTCCACAAAGTATCGTTTGTTAGGAAGAAGCGGCCCGAATGTAAACTTTCTTCTTATCAATAGTATACGAAATGTATGAGTATAGTACACCGTTGTGTAAATGGCGCGGCAGGTCTAATGTGGCAAGTTCTGAACTGGTGGAATTTGGGAATGTAGTCAATCAGAAGAGTTCCATGGAAATGGCTATCGAATAGAAACAGGCTGGCGACGTTGTGTATGTGGGAAAATAGTTGTAGGTTTGAAAATAATTCTTCGTCTACAAGGATGGGTAAACGCTTTTGAACACGCCCGAAAAGAGAGGGTAGGGGCAGCTCCATTTTTGGTCTGATCTAAATCGTGTAAAACTTGAGCATAGCAGGTGGAGTTTGTTGCATTCAAATGTTAGGACATTTTGGAGAATCATCACCATCCATAGCCTGAACTTATACGAGACATAGAAGAAGAAGAAGAAGGAAAAGAAGAGGAGGAAGAAGAACGAGACATAGAAGAAGAAGAAGGAAAAGAAGAAGAAGAAGAAGAAGAGCAACAACAACAAGAATGAAAAGAAGAAGAAGAAAATAGAGAAAGAAAAAGAAGACAAAGGAGGAAGAAGAAGAAAAAGTAGAAGGAGGAGGAAGAGGAAGAAGAAGAAAAGCTAGAAGAAGAAGGAAAACAAGAGGAAGAGGCAGAAGAAGAAAAAATAGAAGAGGAAAAAGAAGAAAGAGGAGGAGAAAGAAGAAGAAGAAGAAGAAAAGTTAGAAGAAGAAGGAAAAGAAGAGGAAGAGGCATAAGAAGAAAAAAGTAGAAGAGTAAGGAGGAGGAGAAAGAAGAAGATGAAGAAAAGGTAGAAGAAGAAGGAAAAGAAGAGGAAGAGGCATAAGAAGAAAAAAATAGAAGAGGAAAAAGAAGAAGGAGAAGGAAGAATAAGAAGGAGGAGGATGAGAAGAAGAAGAAGAAGAAAAAGAAGAAGAAATAGCTTTAGAAATATTAGTAACTTACGTGTCATCAAAAAATAAAGGCATTTGAAAGTAATTACATAATTGCTTTATACATGCATAATATGGAGAGAACTTCGACGTGGTGTAATGGTTAGCAAGCTTGTATTGGTTTGACCTTGTGCCAATCTAAGCTACATTTAGAAACAATTTAGTTAGCATAGTGAGTTCGATCCTCCCAGAGTGCTATTTACTTTCAGCTTCGTACCACATCTAAGCTGCACTTTGAAAATCATTTGGGGCACATCGACATGGTCAGCTTGTTTATCTCGCTATGGTATGGACATAATATTAGAAGCTTTATCCTTCTACAACGTTCATTTAATATTTCCTAAGTGTAAAATGAAACAACTGCAAAAAGTCACGAAAGTTAGGACATATAGAGAACCATAGTCTTCCATGTCCTGAAGGGACGCGGTGCACAGACGAAGAATGAATATGTATCACATTAAAAAAATATTATTATTGACATTCATGAGTATCGCTATAAATTTGATCAAGGAAAGGCAGTACAGAAAATCCTCAACCTCGGAATTAGCAATATTCCTCAGGGTACCACGAAGGCTCATATTTTTTATGACCATAAAATATTGTCATATCTACATAGAAAATTGCTTATCACCCGTATTCTGTAGATGCTGCAAGCTCGCCTTACCATTTATTCCTTTCAGAGAATTAAAAACACTTAGAATTACAAGTTCACTTAGATCCATTTATATTTTGCGAGTAATGAATCCCAAACATGCGTAAAAAATGTCAGAATAAAATAGATGGGTGCCAGAATGGCAAAATGGGGGAAAAAACTGAATTAAGTGTTTTGACCCCCAAAATGAAACTTTTTTTAAATTAAAAAAAGACTTTAATGTATTAAAGTAAAAATGTATTCAAACAACACTAACCTCTGAGTCTTCCATAGTAAATTTACGCCTTGGATCATAAAACATATAATTTTTCCTAACAAAACTACACCCATTACAAGGAAGGATATTAAAAAAAATAATGTAATTGAATAACCAGTCAACCCCATGAAAGATTACACCATAGGTAGTAAGTACCTATAAAGTCTACTGTCTACGGGAGACAGGAGAAGAGGAGAGACTGTGTGTGTGTGAGAGAGAGAGAGAGAGAGAGAGATGACGCAAGCATGTCTGACCTTCCAATTAGTGGCACTCACTTCTAGATTGTTCTGTGTGTATAACTGTACCATATTTCATATTGTACTCGTTGTGTACAATAAACCTTTCTTGTATTATCCACCTGGTGTTAAGTATTTATTTCATTAGCACTAAATATAAAAATAAAAAAAAAATAGTGCTGAAAATATATAGAAGATTGAAAAGTAGAAAACTGAAGGACTTCGTCTTGGATATCTCTCTACATACACAAGACAAATATGTTTATAGGTAGGTTAATCGTCATCAATTCACCACAGGAAATTCACGGCGTTGAAAGTTCACGGCGTTGAAAGTTCACGGCGTTGAAAGTTCACGGCGTTGAAAGTTCACCGCGTGGAAATTTCACCGCGTCGAAAGTTCACCGCGTGGAAAGTTCACGGCATTGAAAGTTCACGGTGTTGAAAGTTTACCGCGTGCGAAGTTCACCGCGTGGAAAGTTTACCGCGTTGAAAGTTCAACGCGTTGAAAGTTCACCGCGTTGAAAGTTTACCGCGTTGAAAGTTCACCGCGAGGAAAGATCAACCTGTGAAAAATTCACCTGGGGGAAATAATAAAAAATAAACTTAATGAGTTCTAATTTTATTAATCAATTTTGAATTGCATTAAGTATGTACAAATGCCAATTGCATTCATAATTTAACAGTACACGGTCGGAGAAATGCCTAAAAAAAGTACGGAAATCCTATGTTACTTCGGCTGGGCGAATTCGAATTTTTATCCCTTACTACATGAGATCGATGACGGATAATATCAGTTACTCGAAACCCAAATTAAAACGCATAATATCAGTTATTAACAAAATATTAGGCAATTATTATAAACTCAAGTTAATCAATAAAAGTAAAACCCAATGATTATTGTGGTCAATTTACTCGCGGTGAACGTTTCTCTCAGTGAACTTTGTTCGTGGTGAACGTACTTCGTGGTGAAAGTTTTTTATAGTGAACTTTCCTTGCGGGGAACTTTCATCGAGGTGAATTTTCTTTGCGGTGGACTTACTTTTTGGGGGTGGACTTACTTCGCACGGAACTTTTCTTGCTGTAACCTTTTCTCTCGGTGAGCGTAATTCGTGGTGAT
This sequence comes from Acanthosepion lycidas, assembly GCA_963932145.1. Classification (NCBI taxonomy): domain Eukaryota; kingdom Metazoa; phylum Mollusca; class Cephalopoda; order Sepiida; family Sepiidae; genus Acanthosepion; species Acanthosepion lycidas. The sequence goes on from OZ010605.1 coordinate 75,407,907, forward strand.
TTTATAGCCTTAAACCTAGCGGGCACATAAAAATGAGATATCTGATACTCAAAGCTTAGTGTATTTATATCTTCACCGTTTCGCGATATAATATTGCTCCTCCCAACTTCATATACAAGATTTCATTAATAGACCCATTATTAGTGTGAATAAGTCCTTTGGAAGGATGGCATTTCAATGTTAATTTTTCCATTTTGTCATTCAATTACCCACTATTTGCATTATATATAGAGTGGCTAATAATGTTCATCTAAAAAAAATGATAATATCATATTTAAATAGATTCGAAATCTCCTATAGGTTTATATGTATTTGATTATTTTACGCTATGTTTCCGCTTATCTTTCATCAAAATTAAAGCACAAGAGCCACTCAAGCAGGGTTACTGAACAGAGATTTTTTATAGATATAAGAATTATAGATAATTACGTTTGGTTTCGTTTCTTGTGTTTTACGGCATATCAACCTCAATCGGTTATTTAATGACGACAACTTTTGTTTTCTGGTAATATTTTGTTTTGTCAAAAATATAGTTCTGGTAATATTTTTTTCCTCACAAATGTATTTCTGTTAATAGTGTTTTTACAAAGTATTTCTGGTATTAAAACCTATTTTTACACTTTTATAATGTTTTTACCTCAGTTTCGGGGTTAACTATTTGCCCATAGCTGGGACCCTAACAGATGCTACCACCCTGGGTAAGGGTGGACCTGGGAACACCAGCAATTAATAGGCGGTCCCTCGCTCCTCAAAATCTTCTGATTAGAGTCCTTGCTGCTGGACGTAGTTTATCGTTTTACCCTGGACGCGAATGTAGTTTATCGTCATACCAAGGACGGGATAATTGTAAGATAGATAACGGTTGATACTAGATTTGAAGAGGTTACAATTGCAGGTATTGGGAGAACATCGTGTAGGGAATCTGTTCCAGAAAGTAACGTTTTTTAGGAAGAAGCTGTCTGAATGTAAACTTCCTACATACCAATGGCATACGCAGGGAATATATATGGTCCGCTCTTGTGTATATGGCGTGGTAGGTCTTATGAGCAAATTTCTGAACTGGTGGAATTTGATAATGTTGATAATCAAAACAGTTACCTGGAACCGGTTATCGAATAGAAACACGATGGCAACGATGTATATGTTGTAAACGAGTTGTAGGTTTGAAAAAAAATCTTCGTCTATAAGGATGCATAAACGCTTTTTAACATGTCTGGGAAGAGAGGGTAGGACGATCGTTTACATAAAATAAATAAAAATTACTTTTATTTTTATATTGTAAACCGAACGAATATTTTTGCCAAACGCATTTATACACGAAAGCAATATAATAAATAACATCAAATGTCTATCCTTATCTACTGATGAGATATTTTGAATTAATTTCTATTTTCTCCCTTCCAAGGCGGGCTCACGATTCTCCAAACGCTGATTAGTCTCTGGCAGCTGATTTTCGGTTGGTCTCACAGGGATTGATATAACGTTTAGGGACTTATCGCTCCAAGTGACTTAGTAAAGCATGACAAAGACTGCTGATACCTAATAATTTTAATTTTAAAATGTCATGTCTGCCGAGTATTAAGTTATAACTTCCACCACCGAACTTATTCAGAAACTGGAGCAATTTTTGGTTTTTCATTCGTACAAAAACCCTAACAACCAAGGCACTGTAATTGTCTCTCGAAGATTGTTTTAACGCAACGAAATCGAGACTCAAATCGTGTACTGCTCGATTCTGACGGCCATATTGAGTAATGCTGCGCGCGGTGCACACACACACACACACACACAAACACACACACACACACGCACATACGTATAGATATTGAAATATGTGTAACTGTTTTTTAATTGCACGCCAGACAAGGCCTATTATGTCTCTCCAGAACCCAATAGCAGTATTTCTCATTTTTGCTAAGGCTCCCGCCCCATGATCTACAATCCATTCATATAGGTTCCCCTGATGAATGGATCATGGCTTCCTCTGCCTCTTCTGCCATGAAAATACCCATCTTTCCTCATTATATTCCCATGGAATTTCAGCTGTCTTTTCCTGATTCTATGTGTTTATTCCATTGGCATTTGTTTCAAGCCATCATAGTTGCTTACAGTTTCCGTCCATAGAATTCTCAGTAGCCTTTTGGAGAACCACATTTCAGCTGCATCCTTTTTTTTCCCTCCACCTTGGGGAGATTTCAAATATTCACTACTATATGAGAGAATGGATATCACATCGCAATGTAGCTCTACATTCATTGTTTCTAACGAACTGATCCATTTCTCAGCACCTTGCGTACCTGCTTCTTTCGCTAGTCCAGTGCCTATTTGGATCTTAGGGTTTCATTTTTCTTCATCTGACCAAATGCTTTCCAGATATCTAAAGTTCCTTCCTCATTTACTTGATGTTTATATCACCAATTTATTAATTGTATTTTTCCACATGCAGATGGCCATATTTCCCGCATTCTTAGAGCGCCGTTTAAACAAACAGAAATTTTCGAAAATCGCTCGCCTGAAACAGGCCTGTTTTAGGGTGGGTTAAACAAAAAAATATACTGAAAGGCTTGTCTTACAAAAAATTCCATAACTAAAACGGATAAATTTAAATTTTTTAAATAACTACGTTAAAGCGCGTTCACAAGTTTTTTTTTTCTTTTTAAATGAACATCACAACGAAATGTAGATATCACAGTTACAATAAGTTTTTCTTTGTAATTTACCACTGAAGGTGACCTTGGAGGAAATCGAAAGTACTTGGGTTAACAAAAACTACGGGACCTTTCTAAAATGCCTATAAAAGAGCGCGTTCGTGCGTGTTTTTACAATCACCATCACAACGGAATGCAGATTTTATCGCATTTACAATAAGTTTGTCTTTGTAATTTATCCCTGAATTTTGGTAGGAAAAAACTGCGGCAGATTAGCGAACAAGAAATCATGACTATGAAAATGGACACAATATGCCTATATTATTCAATGCTGCCTAAACACACACACACGCACATCACACACACACACTCACACACACACACACACACACATATATATATATATATATATATATATATATATATATCTTAAAGGAAAAACAGACCACTTTAAGGAAGTGATGTATGATGATCCAGCGTCCTTTTAAAAGGGCTCTGGTGAAATAAATTATCCCATCCTCCCTGGGACTACCCATACGTATTACCAAGTTTTTCGTAACTTAATATATATATATATATGTGTGTGTGTGTGTGTATGTGTGTGTGTGTTTATGGAGGGTGCATCTTCATTATATTAGATTCTTTCCTTTATAACTTGGGCAAACAACTCAGACAGGTGTGATAATTTACCTTTTACCATTTAAAAATCAAAACGGATATCTTGAACTTTCGATTACAACAAGAAAGAGGAATCACATGATGTTATCTTCCTGATCGTAAAATATCTAGAGGGAAAAATCCTCCGGTGGGACGACAATGCTGATTTGATACGTTCGATACTAAATGGAAGAGAGAAAAATTAAACACTTCACTAAGAAAAACAGTTTTTCACGCGCTAAGAAACGAATATCTCCTTAAAATTAGAAAGAAAATGAATGAAGCGAAATAAATAAACATTGGGTTGAAATGTGGAGAACAGCATTAGGTTGGTGCAAAAATAATGACGTAACAATGTCGTTTTTTGACGTTAAAAAATACGTCAAAAAACGACATCATTTCACCCCAAAATTCGGTTTGGTTTATGTTGTTTTAAGGAATATCAAACTTAATGTTTTTTTTTGTTTTTTTTTTAAGCTTGACAAGATTTTTAGCATAGGTTCGCATGAATAAAATATGTATTTTTTGTAAGAAATCAGTTAGTAAATCAGGGATTGGGTTTTTGTTTTACGGAATTGGATCTGCGATATATGCGAGTTACAACCATGGCATAACCCAGAAACGTCCCCGCAGCCATGTTGTTTATGACATTCTCCACACTTCTCTTTTCTACAGATACAACCACGCTAATCTCTCTCTATTCTATTGTAATTTCTATCTCAAATGTTCAGGTTTGGTTTATTTTGTTTTACGGTCTATCAACTCCACTGGGTTATTTAATGCCGACAATACTTCTAAGATGTGTTCGTATGAATAGAATATGTATACTTTATAATAAATCGGTTTGTAGATCAGGTTTCATTGACGTATGTTTGTAAAGAGAATTTTTGTGGAGACACAAATGTATGCTGGTAACGTTTTTGAAAAACGTATTTCTGGTAATATTGTTTTTCTTTCCTGGATTTCTAGTAATTTTACTATAAAAATCTATTTGCATACTTTCATAGTGCTTCATCCCAATTTTGGGGTTAGCTATTTGGCCAATAGTTGGAATCCTACAGGTGATACCAAAGCGGTTCAGGATGTACCTGGGACCAGAAGCAATTAAGAATTGTTCCTAGGTTCCTCAAAATCGCCAGATAGAAGGCCTTGCTGCTGGATGTAGTTTATTGTCATACCCAGAACGGAATTTCACACCATGAAAGGGAATAAAACCACTAAGACACAAAGGTTTATTGGATGAGAAAGAATATGGGAAAAGGAAAATTACGAAGAGAACCCAAGTATAATATTCAAGTCTTAAGAGAAATTATAAATATAAGATTAGAATTATGTATTAAAATAGTAGCCAAATTGTTGAGCCTAAATCTAGACTACGCATGGGCAACATTTACCGACTAGTGAATGGCATTAGATATTGCTCATCGTAAAACGGGTCGCACTAATAAACAAAAATCAAAGCAATTTTTCGTTGAAAGGAAAGCAAAATTTTCATTAAAGAAGATCATACGCGTAACAATCTGCCTTTGAAATGAGGAAAAAGTTTATATCTTTTACTTGGAGAAAATATTTTCCCATAATTTCAAAAATGAAGATTTCATATAATGCCCTCACTGATAGCATTGTGATTAACACATACTGTTGTGTCATTTAATTCTGACTTATTCCTTTGAAAATACATTTTAAAAATAAACAAAACTATTTATTTCCATAGAAAAAAGTAATTTAACATTTCTTGTTTCTAAAGCTAAATACTTTTACACTTATGATCTTCCTTAATCAAAATCGCCAATGATTTAAAATACTGAAAACGTTACTTTCAACGAAAAGTTAAAAATTCATGGAAAAGTTAATCATTATTATGTGTGTGGTTTAGTCGAACTTTGCCTATAACGCAACAGACATTAATAAGGACGGTTAGACGGACAATTAATTGTTATTGCCCTTTGACAATCGATTCTCTCAACCTCTTTACGTTAGAGAGAATGTGAGTGAACAAGTGAGAATGATACAAAATGCAAAAAATTAATAAACGTCATTTTCATCATTAAAATAGGCGCGCCATGCAGAAGGCGAAACGGGCCGCAAGTGGCTCGCGGGCCGCAGTTTAGACTGGAGCCATAACAACATAGAAGAATCAAATAATGTTGTATTTTCCTTTTTACACGGTGCACGGGAGCTAATCTTAAAATATCTCGACGGGATGATATGGGCTGAAAATGCGAAGAAAATTTTGATTTGAAAGAAAAGCCTGAAACAGTAGTTCTTGTTATCCCTTTGTTAGTCAAAACGGTTCACCACCTTAAATACATGATTTGAGCCCACAACATGAAATATCGGATCACATGGTGTAGTTAAAATTAGCTTCGTGTGAATGAAACATATAAGTCTCAGTAAAGACTATCCTTCTTTGAAATTTGTGGACTGGGATTACAGAATTTCAAAGACCTATACCCGACAGTCTCGTTCTTATTTGTAATACCTCTCAGTTATTAAAGGGTTTAAGCTTACAACCCCTATGTCACCAAATTCACGAAGCAGTACATTAATCTCCTAGATAATTGTCTCGTTGGCAACGGTGCGAGTAATTACGCAGCAATACTAAAAATAAGAAATAGACGAGAAAGCCCGAGATATGGGCAGTGGAACGAGAACTGTTTAATCCCAAAGATTAAATAAATGGTTCAGAATTCCTTGTAGTTTACCCAGGTCAATATACGCCTGTGGAATGCCGGAACAGACAACAGTTGAAACAATTTGATAATAACAACTAAAATAGGAACAACAGTCCAAAATATAAATAGTGTAAATAATAAAATATGGAGGGGTTCCTACACATGCTGTTAAAATGTAAGCTCATTTGAACGAGAATTGATCAAGTTATTAGATTACAAAATGATATAATGTTTTCGCAAATATACACACAGACACATATAAATATATTTGTCATCCACAGACAAACTGTCTCACTTTATCACAGCTAATCAGTGTGGATAGACATTCGAGCGCTTCTAGCCAGGATCGAAACCCAGCCGATTTGGCCCCATTCAGAGATTTTTTCCCTGAGCTATCATCTCTTGGCAGAGAAGAAAGTGATTTTTTACTTATTTATATTAGAATAAACGCGTCAGTGACTCAGAGTGCTCAATTCGTAGAAGAGCTTTTGTATCAGCAGTAGCAGTCATTGTTTATAAATTCGAGCTTTTCCCTCTAAAGTGCTCGACCGAATTTTATTTTTTCGGGGGGTGGGTATATATATTTAATCTTATCACTCCATTTTGGCAGTAAAGCCGCCCAAAAACAAGAAGTTACGGAGTGTAAACGAATAACTAAAAAAAGAAAAACATTTTCAAAATGAGAGAACAATAGAAGAGTAATCAAGAAGACAGTAGATAAAAATTGACATTGCATTTACATTTTTGAAAATCAAAGTTAGTTGGAAAGCATAGAGCCGGACCATAGTTCTAGAAGAGCGAGAATTGCAACAAAAGGAAACTGTTAACATAGAACTTACGGTTACATCTCGCCAATTCCAATGTGAATTGATGGAACATTGCCGCCAATCTAATACTGCGCTTAGATTCATAGCCGCCGTACAATTATCATGAAATTACTTTACTCAAATGATACGGATCTTAATCATTTTATGATTCGACTCTAAATGGTTAATTGGCAATTTGTCAAGAACGCCTATCACGTTGATTAATATATTTTGAAGGGATCATACATCTTGTAGCGGACCCCTCCCCGGAGTAGGGGTTGGACAATACAACATGGCCTGTGCGCCTCAGTAAGGGACAGATGTCACAGGAGACCGGCAAACATTATAAAAATAAAAGACGCGAATCTGACAGGTCAACAACAAACAACAAACTTAAAATTAATACAAAATTTATTTACATCACATACAAAAGTATATGTTTGCGTAAAAGGAATATGACCAAACAATGTGTCAGCCTTATTTACATTATTCGGACTATTGTCATCATCTTTGTCGCCATATTTATTATAACGTTTCGTCCATTGAATGCTCCGGCCTTCTTCAGGTGGTTGGAATGTCGAACTGAACCCTTTATTAAGAGAGATAAATTGGGCGGGGGGATCATATATGGTAATTCATCTGAGTAGCGACGCTAGATCGAGTCTAGTCAGTTTCTTTTTCGCTATCGCGGCCCGTGGTACAGGTTGTATTATGTTTGCCTTGTATCGTAATGTTTAGGGTTTGATTCTCGGTAGTGAATTCGCACTGCTGATGAGTCCCAAATAGAACGAAACGTCCGTCCAGTGTTTTCTGCATTCTGTTGAGGATTATTCTAGGCTCGATGAATTACCATATATATATTTATGTATATATCGATTTTTCTGAAACCTTCTATATACAGTGCTGTTCCATAAAGTGACTCACCTGATTGTTTTCACTAAATGTTCTCTTCTCCTATGAAACGAAAGTTGAGCTAAATTCAAAGGATAAGCGATCTAAAATTCGAAGAAGAAGCTTTGAAAGCTCTTTTAATTTAGCAGTAAGTTCTGTCAAGCATCCGTTTAGTATAATGTTCTGGGGATGCTTTTCTTTTCATGGAACTGGTTTCTTATTGAAAAGACCCTCAGGAGCGAGCAGTACAAGAGAATATCAGTGTCTTGTCTGCTCCCTTCTGCTGAAAGGGTGCAAATCGACCTCACCAAACTCATTTTATGCAGGATAATGCTCCCTGTCACAAATCAAAATTGATGAAGGAATACTTTGATCGAGAAGCAGGTGAGTGTTATGACATGGCGGCCCCATACTCCTGACCTCAACCCCATAGAAAACTTATGGAGCATTATAAAGTAGAGGCTCTAGGGAAAGCATTTGAGCAACAAAGGGGATTTGTGAATTTCATATCCGAATGGAATTCAATGTTTGGAGATGAGATTTGTCAATGCCAAAAAGTGTTGAAAAGGTTATTCAAAATAAAGGAGGACCCATATATTATTAAATATTTTGAACTATATTACCTATTATAAATAAATTATACCTCTATTATTCTTTATTTAAATCTGTTTGGTTATATTTCTATTGATTACTAGTTGCAGGAAATAAGCGAGCCACTTTTTTTGCACAGATTTTTTCCCTAAATCTCATTTATACCCAAAATTCTAATTATCAATAGAATACCTTAGGGTGAGTAAACTTTTTTACTAGGTACTCGGGGAGAGGTCTTTATATTAGTAAGATTAAAAATTAGTTTGACCCCTAAAAACAATAGGCGAACATATTTTTAAGTAAAACGAATCAGGTGAGTCACTTTTATCGAACAGCATTGTATCTACAAGATTGTGGCGCTTTGATTTTAGCCATTTTCCTTGCTGATTTCAATTTCGAAGAATTAAAATGTATTTATAGTTAAAAAAATTACCTTTATCATCTCAAGCTTAAATGAAACAGTTCATTGAATTCAATCTACTTATTAGAAAGCATTTTATCATTCAGCTTCCAGCAATTTTCTTCCCAAATTTCCATCCAAAAATCTTTATCGATAAAATATTTATAGCAAAGATAACGGTGAATTACCTCGTCAACTAAGTAAGAGTGTGTCGCGCGTATCCTACGACGGAAAATGTGGCGAAAAAGAAACTTACTTGACGAAAATAAGGGCACATATTCTGCATGACATGCTGAAGACGGAATATTTAAATTAGAAACAATATCAGTTGCAGGAGGCAGCACAGAAATATTTTGATATACTAATAATGTGCGTCCTCTCCCAGGTGTTGACGAATGAAAAAAAATATGTCGATTAAAGTAGTTGGTATTCTCGAATAGGGGAGAAAAGAGAAAAAATTCGAGTATTGAATGAATCCAATCTCTTTTGATTTCGTTCTTTGTTGGATGCTTTTTTATCGGGAGGGTTTATTTTTTGTTACGTTTGTCATTGGTGTTTTCGACGTATTTTACTGTGTAAATTTGTATCATGGGTCCTTACCTATAACTACAGAATTAACTTTTCCTAACACTATGTATACTAAGCCTCTCAAGAGAGAAAGACGAATCAAGCCGAGCTTCTAGGCTTGACGGTCGAACTCTCTGCCACTGAGCTGAGAGGAACCCGGACGAGGCTCCGACGAAGGGCAGAGTCTCGTTCGGGGAGGTTGACCAACCCGATCCCGTTTATACGGGTTCTACGGGCATTTTTGGCCGAGCCTATGGGTTCGGGAAACCCACGTTAAACTCGGCTTTGTGCCACATGCAACCTTCGTGGGGGGGTGGCTAGATACCGAATCTAGCCGAGCTTCTCGGCTTGACGGTCGAACTCTCTGCCTCTGAGCAGAGAGGAACACGGACGAGGCTATGCCGAAGGGCAGAGTCTCGTTCGAGGAGGTTGACCAACCCGGTTCTATTTTTACAGTTTCTACGGGGATTTTTTTTTTGGCCTAACCTACGGGCTCGCAAAACCCACGTAAAACTCGGCCTTGTGCCACATCTTTCCCTCGTGGGGGGGGGGCAAGTAAATATTGAATCGAGTTGAGCCGATAGTAGTTCACTCCAAACCAGACTGAGAGTCATAATAAAACCTTCCACATCTTGTATTATTATTTCGTGTAATATACCTTCGTTATTTCTACTCTAGTGTTCGTGTTGTTCTTTGGTCCTAACCTGGACCATAACAATTTCTATATTCCGTTTTTGTTGGAACTATTTTTTGCTTTTCTTCTGTGGTTTGACGAGCACTATAATCGCCGAGTCTCCCCGGCAAAATGTACCAGTGCTTGCTCAGCCTTCGACATCCGCATGGAGAGAAGATCGGCCAGAGAAAAAAAAAGGCCTAGAAAGACTATCTCGGTTAATGAACTTTTGCCGGTGCCTACTGTTATGGAGGTCGTAGCAGCAAAAATAATCTCTCTGTAGACGGCCGATGTCAAGTCAATAAAATTTATGGCTGTGAGCAAGGAGACAATGGAAAACGCCTTGAAGACCTTAAACATTGGCCAAAAAATCTATCTAGACGATCTAGCGCTACGTAGGACATTCTGCTAACGCCGGAGGATGGGGCAAACACATTAAACGGATGTACGCTCACCACCAAGATGTTGAGTCTTCAGACCGAGTATATGAGCACCCCTAAAACCCGCATAGCATTGGGTGCCCGTGTATATTACTACGGGCCATTTAGGGTCCTTCTTTTCATCTTTTGGGTCGGTGAACGGGGTAACCCTATCAAAGGCTAGTTGGCCATTACCACTAGAGATTTTGAAGTCCAGGTGACTTTGACCCGACCCAAATTCAATGATGTCGCAAATGTTATATCTTGCGGCGGCAGAAACATCTACGTCATCGTTGAGGGAAGACGCCTCCATTGTTGTGTTTGTGGGGTTAGCGGACACTCATCAAAGCTGTGTCCGACGAGTAATCCGACCCCAACAGCTCAACCAACACCTGAACAGCCGAGGGTTGATGCAGCTAAGAAAGCCCCCATCGGTCCTGGCAAATGGACACAAGCAGCAGCGAAAATCCGAACCCCTAAGGGAAGAACAGCAACAGCAACTAGAGTAGCAACATCCAGAAGACAAGGAGCAGAATGTTGAGCAAAAAAAAAAAAAAAAAAAAAGGCGGTAAAATTACGAAAACTGAATATATTTATGGAAGAAATGCCTCATTCCTCGTCGCTGAAAAGAGGGAGGGATGATGAGGAGGAAGATGATGTCAAGGACTTTAAAAAGAAGAAATCTGGTCGGAGCAGAGCGGAGGAATTTGAAAATAATAAGGAAAAATCTACCTCTACCCATACCAGCAAACTCGGTTATTCCTGATCTCACAGTTCTGTCATTTATTTTTCACTCCGCATTCCATTAGTGAGTGTGCTTTTTGACTCTGTCTATTAGCCGAATACAGCGGCCTCTCTAATTATTTTGAGGGGTGGACGGGTCCTGCTAATATTTGTTTTGATTTATTTTTTGTTACATTTTAGTTTGTTTTCAGGGTTTATTTTTCCTTCTCCATCATTTCATGAATCATGAAATTTTTATATATTTTTGTAAAAAATAACAAAAAAAAAAACTCCAAAAGAACAAAAAAAAAAAAAAAACCCAAAGTAAAAAAGGACATTTTCAACTCTCATTATATTTTTTATTTCATGTTGTGCTTTTTTTTTTTAGGTCCCCATGTTAATATGAGGTATTTCGGTGTATGCAGGAACGAGAGGTGATGGACAAGTTCTTTTAGTGAATGAGCAAATGGTAATGAATGAATTTTCTCGAATTTGATTAACTAGGAATAGGATAGTTAATGAAGACAAGCACACCTACCCAATTTCTCTCCCAGGCATTTTGCCGCAATTACAGAATAAATATCAAGACAAAGTTTGTGTATTTTGTCTACTGCGTTCGACGGTGAGTGAGTCATTTTTTGTCTGACTGGTTACGTGCATTGTGATTTGAGGCATAGCACCTGCGAATTGAGGGTTCTACATTTCTTTCTGCTCTGTTCCTTGTTCATTACATTTCGAGATTGAAGTGATTTCTTCTCTTCGTTGTGGAATTAATCTGCGATAAATATTTCCTTTGAAATCCCAGAACTCTTCAAATATTTTTTCCTTTTTCTCAAAGAAACTTAAGCATTTCATATCCAGGAAAATTTAAACATGCTTAGATTTTATTTGAAGAGAGAAAACCGGATAATTGTCTTCCTCGAAATGATTTTACGGAATTAGCGTCGTCGTCTAAAGTGCCATGGGTGATACATGAATGGGCGACATGCCGTGCCGTGTAAGAGTCTTGTTTGTTAGAACCATTGTACTAAACCCTAAGTGTCCATTATTTGCTCTCGCGTCTCGAAGGTGGGGAGTACATTTCCTTCTTTGAGATGACGTACAAGTTGGATTTGTTTTTGGAGTTACCAGCTTCTAGTCTAGAGAGGCAAGAACTACAAGACAGCTTCTTATTGTTCTATGTACCGTGACCTTTCAGAACGCAGGTCACCATGGCTCTCCATTTCATCCTGTTCCTTGTAGCTGTCAATAAGTTTTGTCTTTTTGTTAATACCTCCCAAATCCTGTTCTGCCATCCACTTGTTTAAGTCCGTTAAGTATGCTACTCGTTGGTTTCTCTTGTCTGTTCTCTATCCACCATGTGAGTATCAGATTTTCTAAGCCTTCCTTTCTCATTGCTTGTATCAGAAATTTCAGCTACATTTTACTGAGGTTTTCTCTTTGTTTGCATCCTCTTAAAAACCTCATCGTTGCTGTCAATAAGTTTTGTCTTTTTGTTAATACCTACCAGACCCTGTTCTCTATCCACTATGTGAGTATCAGATTTTCTAAGCCTTCCTTTCTCATTGCCTGTATCAGAAATTTCAGATGCCTTTTTCTGATGTTTTCTCTTTGTTTGCATCCTCTTAAGAACCTTATCGTTGCTCACGCGCTCGGTCTATGATATCCCTAGCATCCTTCTGCAGAACTACAACTCTGCTGCCTAGAGTTGTCTTATTCAGACCGTAAACATTTACTGCGATAAAGGAGGACAGATAGTACGTAACACTTCAGTACTCTTTGTTACCAAAGAAATCCTTCTGTCTCGTAATATTCTGCCTACCTTTTGGAATACGTCTTTGGCCACCCCAATACTTCTTTGAATCTCAGAGTCGCACTTACCGTTCGCTGTCAGAACAATTCCCAGATAATTAGATTTCCGTACCTGCTTGCTCCACCCTGTAATTCGCATTTCGGGCTCATCTTTTTGCTGATGACCATTGTCTTCTTGTTGTTTATCTTTAGTCTTTTCTTCTCGCTCTATTTTTGCCCTCTTCTGTAAGAGGGTTTGTTTTTTCCTTTCTGTGTCTGCTACCAGCACTGTGTCATCTGCGTATCTTATATTGTTAAGATTGTGGTCGCCAATGAATGAATCCTGGCAGGCCCTCCAGTTCTTTCAGAATTGCCTCGCTGTATCGGTTTAATAAGTCCGGTGAGAAGATACATCCTTGCCTTACGCCCCTTTCTATTTTTGTATATCTACTGAACTCATTTTTTTTATCTTTATGCAGGCAGTTTTCTCCCAGTAGAGGGTTTTGATTATTCTAACGTCTTTCCCGTATACGTCAAAGTTGATGAGCAACTCTAACAAATCTTTGTGGCTGACTTTGTGGAAAGCCTTTGCGTAATCTATAAAACACAGGTGCACGTTCTTCTGCATTTGTATTGCTCTTTCTGATAACATTCTGAGCATGAATATCGCTTTTCTTGTTCAGATGTCTTTACCGAACCCGCACTGTTCTTGTCTTATCTCTGGCCTGAATCTGCTGAGCTCGGTATGAGTTCTGTTACGTGGCTCATTGAGCTGATTGTTCGGTGGAGTTTACATTCGTCTGCGCCTCGTTTCTTAGACAGTACTATAAAATAAAAATCTTTCGCTATATCCCCACTGTTGTAGATTTCATTTATTATTTCTGTAATCTTGTTTAGCCAAAATAATCTAATGCTGTCAGCATCTCTTACAATTCCGTCTAACATTGCCGCTTTTTTTCTGTTCAATTTTGGCCAGTGCTTTGGGTTTTTTTTTTTTTTTTTTAGAATTTCAGACCCGTCAGTAATTCTATGTATTTCCAGTTGTTCTCTTTCGTCGAGGAAGAGTTATTCAATATATTTGTTCCAACGCTGAATAATTTTTCCTTCTCTTAAGATGAGCGTTCCATCGATAGATTCTATTCAGCCTCTTGATTAGTAAGTCTTGTCTTCTTATTTGTTTATTCATATATCCTTTGTTTGTGGTACTCAATCTTTCTATTTCTGCACATTTTTTGATTAGCCGCTCTTCTTTTGTCTGCCAGAATTTGCTCCTTATTTCGTTGGGTAGTTTTTTTTTTAATATTCAGTTCGGTATCCTGGAAGATTTTTCTGTTTCCTCTGCATCATATCGAGAGTCTCATCAGTGATCCGTTCGTTTCTGATTTTCTTCCTGGGAATGATATCGTCTGCTGATGTCACTAAAGCTTCTCTCAGTTCGTCCCATTTCGAGTGTCCATTTCCATTCTCTCCTTGTATCTTAATTTCACACTGTCCATATATTTCCCCTTCAATTCTTTGTTTTATCGCAATTAGAACGTTGCGTTAAGCTTCATCATTTTCCGTATTTTCTCTCTTAGTTAACGCTGGTCGCTTCCGCTATCGGCAATTGGGTAGGTTTTCCAGTGAACAACTACATTTTTTGATAGCATTTTCTTGATAGCAGGGGATTTTTAATTCAGAGTTTATCTTCTTATAGACTGGTTTCCAACCAAGGCTATGTTCTGCTATTTATCTATAGCTGGGGAAAAAGATGAATGCATACTTTTCCCAAGTGCATAAGCACGTAAGTTAATGCAATGAACTCGATTGGACTTCGAACTCGACACTGGGGGTCCTCAATCCGTAATGGTTTCCATTAGTCTTATAATTAGATTACGACTGGCCGCTGAAAATCTCTCGAACCAACTCACTCAATAAATGAACAGACCCACAATTCATAGTATATTGTCTTAGTTCCAGTACACCGTCGTATGATAGGAAGATCTGGTGGAATAAGAAAATATAATCAGCCATTACAGCTGTAGCGTACCCGATCCAAAATGGATTTCCGATATTTGTAACCTTACAACAGATTCATAGAGAATAATGCATCGGAAGCTAACAGCACGCATTATTACTACTGTAGTTAGTTCAATCTACAATAACTTCTATATACATATGTGAGACTTGTCTGCGGATATTAAAGACTTTTAAATGCGTTGCCTATCTCGTACCTCAGATAGTCATGTGTGTGTCTAGGGTAACCGAAAATATATAATTTAAAAAAAAGACAATTCCCCTTTCTCTATTTATCTCTCTCACTCTCTATCTCTCTCTCTCTCTCTCTCTCTCTCTCTATATATATATATATATATATATATATATATATATATATATATATATATATATACAGAATCCATAAAAATGTATACTCACTTCAGGAAGGGAAAACATTGTCATTAGCATTTTTATCAAATTGTGATGGCACCGTTTACTGAATTAGGATATTTTCTCGACAGATGGCGCTACCTTCATGATTGTAGCATCAACAATGACGGTTGCAACATGGCGAATGAACGTAAGATTATTTTAAAGTCGTATTTAAAATTTGAGAATGTTGTTAAAGTCAATCGGGCCATGAGTTTGGAATACATTTGACAATCTTAAGATGCCTTAATAAAATTAGTATTACCGCATTCATACAAGTTTTTCCTTTAATGAAGTGTTTATTCATTTTGGGGCAAACTGTAAAAAAGAAGACATAGGCATGTTTTTGTTATTGAAAATGTCTATGTTTCATCAAACATATACATTTTCAATAACAGAAAACACCTTACAACGAAGCACCAAAAAAAAGTGGATACACACAACTGCAATACACACCTCCACAACCGAAACACAAAAACAGAAAAAGAAATATTATCTGGTTTAACCCTCATTACAACAAAACAGTTAGAACTAACATAGGAAAGACATTCCTAAACTTAATAAAAAACACTTCTCTGAAACAAACCGATTAGATAAAATAATCAACAAAAATAAGGTTAAAAACCTTTACAGCTGTACAAAAAATATAACACAAATATTAAAAAAACCACAACAAAAAAAGTGAAAACCTGCAATAATGCAACCATGGAACCTCAATGCAACTGCAGAATTAAAACATTTCCACTCCAAAGAAATTGCCAACAAACGAATATAATATATAAAGCTAAGGTAAGTGAAAACAACAGCACAATGTACTACATTGGTTTCATTGAGGGACCATTCAAGAAAAGAAAAAAAAAAACAACCACGACCTTCCATTATCCAACTGAAAAATTCTCAAACAGCACTACACTATCTACATGCATATGTCTTCTAAAAGCCAGAAATATTACACCAAGAATAAGCTGGAAAATATTGAAAAACGCACCAGCCTACACCAACATTACAAAGAAATGCCTACCTTGTCTATACGAAAAGGTAGCAATAATTTCTCATACTCAACAAAAGAATTTACTAAACATTAGTTCAGAAATAATTTCTAAATGCAGACGTGAAAACAAATGCCTATTATCACAATTTATACCAAACGGATACCCCCACAAAAAACACCCCAACCAACACTACTAAATAAAAGACCATTGACCTTATGAACATGATAAGAGAAACCATTCACACCATAAAACCATCAATTATTTTCTAGTGCAAACTACCATAATAATAATTATTATTATTGCTATTATCATTCCACGACCATTACTACCGTCACTTCTAACACTCAGTGGTAGGAGCTCTGACTAACATCAAATCGGTTGGGTTTCGATCCGGGCTTGAGGCATTCGGTTGTCTAGTCGCTTTAAGTAGCTGTGATACAGCGAAGCAATAGTCTGCGAATGACACACACACACACACACACACACATATATATATATATGTGTGTGTGTGTCATTCGCAGACATCAACGTATATATATAATAAAATACAATTTGAGAGGGATAAATTATGATCTAAATTACGCAAAAATGAAAATAACACTGACATCTCATTTTAACAGATATATTAACCAAAATTAAACCATGATATCTTGAAATAATAAAGACTACATTTATTCAATAAAATCGCCACTGGCCTCAAACACATCCTGCAAATGACTTCGTAATCTCATGCAACTCTTCGGGAGTGTCTCCTTGTTTAAGTTTGCGAATGCTGCCATTGTCCTTGCTTGCTGTTCATCGGAGGTGTTTTGTTTGTCTCTCTGTAAAATGCTCCCTACACAGAACAATCAAGGTGGGGTGCCACCTAAAGAGTTAGGTGCCCAGATATAAGGAGTGATATGACCGCAGAAATTGTCTGAGAGCCATTACTGGGTTCTCCTGTTTGTTTACCATTGTACAGGATCTCACAGCAGCCACCATCCTGACTCGGGGTAGCACAACCCCCTCAGGATACCTGATGCAGGCCTACTTGTTTAGGCTTAGGCACTGCGGGAATATGAATGGAGGCATAACGTCGCTATCACTAGTGATCTCTTCAACACCTTTGTAGTCACCATTAGACTCATCCAACTCTTTCCGAATCTTCTGCACTATCCTCAAATTGAAACCCAAACACTCTCAAATGTTCGTATGAAATGAAAAGCGAGATATCCCCCCACCTTACTGCGTGGGATGAGGTTGAAATAATATACAGAGAGTATCACTGGAAAATACAAAAACTTAAGGAATCAGCACATATGTTAGGCCACAAAAATCTCCTGCGCCGACCAAGCATAGAATTGAATACAATATGGGGACCAGTAATAAGGAGTGCTAGATGAAAACAATGAATAACATTAAAAATTGCAATATAAGCTCTGGTAAAAAAGGAAATAATAATAACAGAAAAAAAAAATTACAATATGAGTCCTGGTTAAAAACTTATGCTGAGACATCAGGTTTATTCAGACACCTATCCCAGTGGATAAATGCGTTTGTTAGAACCAAAGAGTTGTGAATTCAATACATGGCCATAGCAGTGGTGAACCAAAAGTTGGAGAGTTGTTTTAAAGGGAAATAACCGACACATCCAAAAGAGGCATGTCGCGTGGAACTAGAATAGTTTAAAGGGTCCAATTACTTGAAGAAGGCCGGCACATACAACGGCTGAAACGTTGTGAATATGGCAATGAAAATGAGGATAACAGTTCGAATAATGTAAATAATGCAATAATACATCATCTCATATATATAGACAGATATTAAACTTTTTTGTCGCCTGCATTTAATGAAATATGTTTGAAAGAAAATCTGCTGCTCAAATACACCCTCACACCTCTGTATATATATATATATATATATATATATATATATATGTGTGTGTGAGAAAATAATAGGAATATAATAGGAAAAATAATAGGAAAATAATAGGAAAAATTATGCGTTTGTAGAAACCCGGTAGACTGCCCATTAGAAAATAAGTGCTGCATCAAATCTGTGGTATACCAATGCACTATATCATCCACGGAGAACCCTAACAATAATATGATATACATTGGGTCCACGAAAAATGCCTTTAAAACCAGATGGATGCAGCATAAATGCTCCTTCAACAACATAAACTTAAGACATCAGACCTCTCTATCTAAATATTTTTGGCGCCTGATAGAAAAAAATAGGACACCTAAAGTAAAATGGAAAATCATTAACAGGACTAGAACTTGCAAAACTTGGGATGACCCATGCCCTTTGTGCCTCCATGAGAAACTACACATTATTAAGCTTCTAAACAATAAAAACCTATTAAACAATAGGCAAGAATCAACGGTTTTCTGCCGACACAACCGAACTTACGCTCTGAATAACTAGCTAAAAACACGCATACAATAAAATAAATTTAAATATCCATTGCCCATATACATAGTTTTAATACTCTAAAAATGATAACCCTTTATGAAGTCGTCAAAAAACAAACGTTACGGCCTTTTTATATACACAAATGCCTTTCATGAAGAGATATAATAAAAGAATAAAATAAAGAAAAAAAAATAATAAATCTCCATAGACGCTCAAGCCAGACTATGCGAAAACTTCCTCCGTCGTAAATTTAGCCACCCCCACCTTACCATGACCCGGCATGTATGAAAGTAACTCTATAATGATACAAATTATTAACACCCCACCTCTGCCTATTCTAAACAATCCGCCCTCAATTTTGACTATACGATTAAAACATAAGTCATTCCCAAAAAACTTTCGCTTGAAGATGGAACAGAGCCTACTTTAACTCAAGTTAATTCAAATATTATTTTGATGTTTTCGGCTCTTGTTTTGAAACATGGGACCTCTTATGTAGCGAGTTGGAATCATATTTTTAAATAAATAATTATATATATATATATATATATATATATATATATATATATTAGGTTGGTCCAAAAATAATGTCGTATTCTCACATAGTAACATATGTGGGAAAACGACATTATTTGGCACCAACCTAATATATATCGGGCAATTTTCATTAATGCATGTTTCATTAAATAATATAGACACGATTTGTCTATTTATTTTAAGTAGGTTCCTTTCATATTGTCTGATAAGCTTAATCACATTATCGTTGAAAGACGAAAAGAATACTTCATATTGATACATGTTTAAATCCAATCTAAGCTTTCGGCTTACACAAGCCATTATCAAAGATGACAATTTCAATAAATCAAACAACATGCCTGCTCGCGTACTTAATTCCGGAAAATCCTTGTTGACAATACAACTATACTTAAACATGACAAGTCTTGGGAGCTATTCATTCGGTATACCGATTCCTTTTGATTTCATTCTTTCTTCTGCAGTCTATTATTTTGGTTTCGTGTCAAACCTGACTAAACATATGTTCCTACTTCCTGGCTGAATATACTCCTGTTTTCGTTCCCAGACAGACAAATAGCCAGAATTTTATGTTCTTATCTGAAAGGCCAAAGGATTCCTTCAAATTGGAGAACATATTATATACATGTTGCTATTATTGTTATTGTTGTTGTCATAGTAGTGGTTTTTGTAGTTGCTTTTATTACTGAAGCTTTGTGTAATACGAGTCCACCCACATCTAAACTACAATCAAGTAGTTTTTTTTTTCGGAAGATGCAAACAAATGAGGTACCATGCAAATGAAGGAGAACAGATGTAATTGTGACATCTGCAAAGATAGAGATCTCTGCAATCAGTGACAATTACCCATGACCATGAAGTGCAAATGATAGATTGCAGGTCAACCAGATATTTGGTGCACGCATTTATTTGCCCCATTTGATACCATTCACAATGCTTCAAAAGATGCCACATTCCATTGATTTAGAGTTGTATCTGATCTCGAGGTACTAGTATCTACTTACTTCCTCAAATGTGTTCTTTATCGGCTGGGGTTGCATCATCTGTCAGAAGACAGGTTTGGCAATTTCATTTTCCAAAAAATGTCGAGTATATTTTTCTGAATATCTCTTTCTGTTTGAATGCTGAAATGACAGCGGATGGTAAGCAGTTTATTCATCACAATTTGTGGTGTCTTAAGTTACCACCAATTCTCTTTGCGAGGGGTACAGAATTTGCAGCATATTGACCAATATATGTACTCATTAATCCTATCACGCCTTTGCATATCATGTGGTAAATTGTTGCCGGGTGTTCTTCACATACACGGCGGGATGTGTTGATGTTTTCATCTGGTTATTATATTCGTGGTTCCCAACTGAAAGGCAGTTATGTTAGGCAGTAATTAGGAATCCTTTTGTTTCTGGATTTAAACAAGACAATTAATCATCGGTAAATGTTTGAGCGACATCAGGGCATCTAGATTTGACAGCATATTTGTCGTGCAGAGATATTTACCCTCCAATTAATCCCTAGAGTTTGTAAGGCTTGGATTGAGGAATCGGAGAGCCGAGTTCGAATTTCAGTCGAATCCATTACATTCACTTACGTGCTTGGGAAAGGTGTGAATCCCCTTTTTCTCCATCCAGCAGGACAGACTAACCTTGGATGGCAACTGGTCTAAGAGAAGGACTACTCTGAATTTAAACCCGGAGTGGAGCCTTTGTGCTACCTTCCGGCAACTCCTGCAGCCGCGTTGGCACCAAACTGTATCGGTTCAACCTATCCTTTGGACTCTGTTAGCAAGTAACTAGAGAGGTAACTAGACGTCTGGGAAGCCCTAGTTCTTCATATATATATATATATATATATATATATATATATATATATATATATATATATATATATATATATAGAGAGAGAGAGAGAGAGAGAGAGAGAGAATTTATTCAGTTGGGGAGGCATTTTCTTCATGTACTGTTTCGTTTAGTTGAAATATCTGAAGGTAGATTATGGAGTATTTTTTTCGCAGAAGGCAGTTTCCTGATACCTATTAATCTTTGTGAAGATGAAAGAAAGTGGAAAACATTATTAATGACAATAAATATATCTGACAAAAATGTTCATGATTTAAGACCGGACATTACCAAAGGGCTCTTATACAGATATATTGGGAGTAACAATCTATGGTAATTCATTTGATTTATGATTCCACATGTCCTTATTAATCCCAAGGTGTTTTCCTCACGCACAGTTTTGTTATTCTTTCATTTTAAACTGACGAAGCCAAAGAGAACGTACGCTCCTTGGCGAAACGCGTCGTTAATAAAATTTTCACTCACCATCTTAAATTTTGTTTCCGATGGGAGTATACATACTATAAATAAACACCTATATGTTATCAGAAGTTTAACATGCACTCTTTTGACTGTATTTAACCTTGCCATTGCATGGGACATGTTAAATTGTGATGTATGTATCAGAATGGTTAGCAATGATATTATAAATTGGTTTTCATATATCTGACGTCAGCGCCATAGTGTTGACGTGTCGTTCCTTCCCGTAATAATGGTCATAATAATAAAACTCCCCGATGAGTGAAAAAAACACGAAAAAATTATTATCGGATTATTAGGAGATTCTGACGAGGACTGAATCCTAGAAACACATTTAATGCTGTAAACTCACTAGCTCATTTTTGACGGACCTCATCAAGTATACGTAAAATTAACGAAGTGAGGTGGGAAAGAGGATATGAATGTGTCATATGTAGCATTTCAAATTCTTATTTTTAATTTTTAACTCCAATGTGTCGGCTAGATGTTGTTCGAATTTATTGTGTCTAGTCTCAAGATATAAATGGCTAAGGAGTGGAGGGGTGGAGACCGACTTTAAAGGAAGAAGCTACACTACTTTCACGAGGACAGTTTTTCTTTCAAATTTTTTAGACGCTGTTAATTCGCGTTACTTTAACGGGCATGTTTGGGAGGTTAAAGTTTTTTCTGTATCTAAATGTTTAAACAATCTACGAAGAAATTAATTTGAAATTCGGTGGAGTTTTTTGTTATTTTCTATGAAACAGTGAAATAATTTATTACATGGAACCTTAACGTGGTCAGTTTTTATTCAAACATATCTGCTCTGAATTTTACATTGACCTCTCCGGATATCATCCTCCTCGGGTCTACCCATACGGATTACCTAAGTTTGCATAAACTATATATATATATATATATATATATATATATATATATATATATATATATATATATATATATATATATATATATGATCAGATTGAGATAGATTTTTGGGTCATGCATGACATTCATGTCAAAATCTCAACCAGATGAGGATATTTAAAAACACGGCTCGATTTTTATATTGATGTTTTTGTTTTGTAATAATTTGTGGTGATGTTTTTGCATTTCAGTTTTAGGAAGGAAGGGGTTTTTTTTTTTTTTTTAATTCTCTGAGGTTTGTCTGAAATATTTTATTGGGTTAATAGAAACTACAACACTTTTCATGTCGCTATTTTCTTCGTGACTTTAAATGCAGTTTCTTTTTAAGAATTTCTTTGATTTCTGGAATTATATTTCCGCTTGTCTTTCCTGGCATTCCGTGTTGAATCATTTGAATCTCTTGAAACCACATCTCCTACCGATATTACCATCCGATTTCCGCAATTCATCGCTCTTATTTTGTTTTGCAAGCAGATACTTTGACCCATTGTTTTCTTTTCAAGTAGCTGCTCAGATAGTTCCATATATTAGGTTGGTGCAAAAATAATGACGTAATAATGTCGTTTTTTGACGTATTTTTGAATGTCAAAAAACGACATTATTACGTCATTATTTTTGCACCAACCTAATATTATATTACTTGCTTCTGTCATGCTTTCTAATGTCCTCTTCGTTAACAATGTTTGCAATTCATGTTTATTGTAAAGTGTGTTCCAGTAACTTGGACCGATTTTAAATGTCAATTGAGTTTAAGAGTCTAATTTATTTATTTTTTCTTTTTAATATGATTACTTGTTTATACTTCCTTTTATTCTTATTCTCTTCTTCTTAATCCTCCTTTTCTTCTACCTCTTTTTCTTCAATTTTTTCTTTCAGTACTTTTTCTCTCTTTTTGCTCTTTTATTTATTTCCACTAAATTCTACTCTTCTTCCTCTCTCTTTTCTTCTTCGTTATTCCCTCACTATTATTTTCATTCCCCCCACCAATCTCTTTTATTTTCTTATTCCTTATTTCTTTTCCTTCGCTGGTGTTTCTTTCTCTCTTTCTTTCTTTATTACATTTTTCCTTTGTTCTTTTTAGCGCCATTTTGATGGCCGCATGTTATTTCGTCCAGCGTTCATGAAACTTATTCAAGTAAAAAAAAAAAAAAAAAAATCCTAAAAGGTTCTCATTGAATATGTCTGATATTTGAAACGCTTAAACACATTTATTCAATCGACGGAATGATTCTTCCAAGTCACTGACTCTGTTACAACGAAAAGCCTTTATTTTCTTTGAAGTGTCACATCCTCTGGAAATATTTAAAAAGACCTTCTAAATTATGACAGTATCTGAATGAGACGTCATTTTTTCAACCCTTCTACGTACGGATGATACACATTCAGAATGTAGTCTTCAACATCTTGAAAAAATAACAATAGTTTTAGCGAAGCGACCTTGATTTCAAGTCTAAAACGAATGAAATAAAATGGAAGAATATATACTTTTTTTTCTAAACTTCTGATAACCGCTTTCGTTTTTTAGTTTTTTAGTGATATTCCAAAAAGAGGTGATTGAATGTGCGATGTAATATTTTCACATGGAGATACATGTTTATAACATTTCCAAGGTCTTAAAGATATAATTGTAAACAACAGTCAGAATCGGTTTTCTCTCTCGTTTCCCATGACTTTATTAACAACTGATTAGTACACTATTTACATTATTCAGGCTATTGTCCTCATCTTTGTCGCTATATTTATTACAACATTTCGGACGTTGTACGCTCCGGCCTTCTTCAGGTGGTTGGAATGTCGAACGGGACTCTTTATTTCGCTCACTGGGGTAGACTGTTCTAGTTCCACGTGCCATATTTAATGGATGTCAGTTATCAGTTATCTCCTGTTAATTCCCCTCTCCAAGTTCTATATTGCCTTAACCGGGTATTGAACTCAAACTCTTTGGGACTGATCTAACGAACGCCTTTATCCACTGTGCCATGTATCCTTGAGAGTGTGAGTTGAGTATTATAAATGAATCCCAAAATATCTGTCTATCATCAAGAGTATTAAAATATCGTAAATTAAATAGACAGTGTAAAAATAAAGATATTTACAAAATTTTTTGAATGCTGTATGGCGTTTGGTGTGATTCGAAACTGTATCTTCATTAAGCAAGATTCGTTGATAGTAAATTGATTAATCGTTTATAAGTAAATTAATCCCAAAATATCTATCTTGGTCTCTTCATATCTATCTATTACCAAGAGCAAAAATCTATCTCAATCTGAATATATATATATATATATATATATATATATATATATATATATATATATATATATATATATATATATATATATATATATATATATATATATATATATATATATAGGTTGGTGCAAAAATAATGACGTAATAATGTCGCTTTTTGACGTTAAAAATATATATATTGTTCTCTTCATATCTATCTATCTATTATCAAGATTATAAAATATCCTCAATTAAAGAGACAGTATAAAACTTAAGATTTTACAAAATTTTCTGAATGTTGTATAGCGTTCGTTGTGATTCGAACCTGTATTTTCATTAAGCAAGACTGGCTGAATAACATTTATGTTTTCCAAGACGTCCTAGATAAGATGTTGGAACGGGAGAAGAAAAAAGAAACGCCATAGAGAATAAAATAAATGAAATATAAAATCTTGAAAAATATACTGTCATGTGTGCGGTTGAACAGATGTATGTTTAAAAGTTACAATGAAAGCGTAACGTATATACGTCGTGGGAAGTGAAGAAGAAAATCATATTTGGATACATTCAATATTTTATGTCCATTTTTAAAATACATATTGTAACTTAGGAAATTCCATGTTTATTGACAAATAAAATATCATAATTATTTCAGGTTATAACGTTTTTCAATTGCCGAGAGAAAAAGTGATTTTCTATATCCATTCGAATAAAGAAAGCCACTTGCAAATAAAATGAATAAAAAGTATAAAAAATAATTGAATAACGAATGAATGAAAGAAAGAAAAAAAAATTGAGATACACTGGGGTGAACAATTTTGTGGGTTGAGAAAGTGATTGGCCGTATTTGTAAAGCGTAATCGTCGGATAGATAGATATGAACAAACTGAGCTTGCTAGCTAGCTAGATAAATAGATAGACTGACATGAAGAGACCAAGATAGATAGATAGACATAAAAAGAGATAGATAGATAGATAGATAGATAGATAGATAGATGGATAAATAGATAGATAGATGGATAGTTAGATAGATAGTCATAAAAAGATAATAGATAGATAGATAGACAGACATAAAAAGAGATAGAGAGATAGACATAAAAAGAGATAGATATAAAAAGAGATAGATAGATAGATAGACATAAAAAGAGATAGATATATAGATAGTCATAAAAGATAGATAGATAGATAGATATAAAAAGAGATAGATAGATATAAAAAGAGATAGATAGACATAAAAAGAGAGAATTATAGATAGTCATAAAAATAGATAGATAGATATAAAAAGAGACAGATGTATAGATAGTCATAAAAAGAGATAGATAGTTAGATATAAAAAGAGATAGACATAAAAAGAGAGAATTATAGATAGTCATAAAAAGAGATAGACATAAAAATAGATAGATAGATAGATAGATAAATAGATAGATAGATATAAAAAGAGATAGATATATAGAAATAAAACGAGACAGATGTATAGATTGTCATAAAAATAGATAGATAGATAGATAGATAGATAGATAGATAGATATAAAAAGAGATAGACATAAAAAGAGAGAATTATAGATAGTCATAAAAAGAGATAAATAGACATGAAAATAGATATATAGATAAATAGATAGATATAAAAAGAGATAGATAGATAGATAGATATAAAACGAGAAAGATGTATAGATAGTCATAAAAAGAGATAGATAGATAGATAGAAAGATAGATAGATAGATATAAAAATGTGGAATGAGATGAATTTCACGTCTCTAAAGGTAGAGGAAGGGGAATGTAACAGGTAACTGTAAGGAATTGATATTGGAAGCTAAAGGGTTAACTTAAACCTTAACTTACGGAAAACATCTAATACAGAGTTTAGACATTTCACTGCTTCAGTCAGATGCTAGTCACAAGACACGGGTCAAGGAGGATGGTAGGTATCTATCTTAAAGTGAAATAAGTTTATTTAAAAACAAAAAACAGAATATTAAACAAATATTGAAAATTGGGGACATTACGAGAAAACAATTTTTTTTTACTTAAATTTAAAATTAATGCAGAAATTAAAAACGAACTCAAAAATAAATTTAATATATATATATATATATATATATATATATATATATATATATATATATATATAAATATGTAATGAAAAACAAATCACTTTAATGTACCATTACGATAATTTATTTCACCTAAATCCTTTTTTAAGGATTCAGGATCATCAGGTAAATGATGATCCTGAATCCTTAAAAAAGGATTTAGGTGAAATAAATTATCGTAATGGTACATTAAAGTGATTTGTTTTTCATTACATATTAGCTCTGTCCTAACATTGAGCTCTCAGGATTTCATCCTCTTTGGATTTACCAATTCGGTTTACCAAGTTCCTTATAACTTAATATATATATATATATATATATATATATATATATATATATATATATATATATATATTACCCTAACTCTTTTACAATTTCTAATTTTCGTCTCTTTATATATATATATATATATATATATATATATATATATATAAAGTGAAGAAAATGAGTAATTGTAAAAGAGTTAGGGTAATATTATAAGTACATGAAAGTTTATAAATAATAATTAATATAGTATCCAAGGTTTAGAGAGGGATGGAATTGAGTTATTGTAGCTAAGTAATACAAAATTCCACTATGGGAATAAGAATTAATTTTGGTTTATTATGTCCGACATTTGAAGGGTTAAAGGAGATGGGTGTCGGACGGCGATTTCGGGTAGCTAATTAAGGCAACACTATCTTATGGTAATTTGAATTTGTTTCTCTGTTGACATTTGAATACTAATTCTTTCCTCTGAGTCAATAGGCTGGCATCATTGTACTTTATTATTTTAATTTTTTCTTCTAAATATAAATCACACTATTCGAAGTTTTTGAAGAACCTATAATTTTTCAAACTCTCTGTGGGTTTAAATTTCGGTCCTTCAATTCTCCAATGTTTTTTTTTTTTTTTTTTTTTTTTTTTGTGGCGCTGTTTGGTATTTACCTTTAGGGGTAGAGAATGAGTGCTTATCGGCATAAAAACTTTGTTTCCACTCCTCTACGTAAAATCCACTGTAAACTTTTTTTTTAATTTTTCATATTTTCTTGGGGGGGGTCGCTTAGTATATATACCTGGTAGCTTTGCATATGCCCTCTACTTGACAATTATCTTTTAAACTACAACTACAGGAGGGTTTGATACCAGCTTTGCTATAGGTCCGATAGAAACCCCTGAAAATTTGGTTGTTGTGTGAGTTAATAATTTCATAAGTGTTGTTGGTACAAGAGTAGCTGATGTTAATCGTTTTCTTGCTGAAACTCTGAGAGGGTTATTTCTGGATGTGATTATTGGCTAACTTTAGAAAATAATGTCCGATT
>OZ010605.1:75440920-75450920 GCA_963932145.1 Acanthosepion lycidas
TATTACTTCTTGTTCTATGTTAGCCTATACGAAGGTGGGTACTGGTGTATTACGAAGATATTCTATCAATTTATTTCCACGGGGACCTCTCTGATACTTCTTCAGGAGGAGGGCACCCATTGCTCTCCACAAGTTTCAATCCATTGATGCTCTTATTAACGTTTGTCTTTTTGACATCTCTTCCCTCCCACGTCTGGTTATCCATTCACCAAAGCTTCTCAGGTAGGTAGTCCGTAACCTCATTCTTCTTGCCTTTGGCATCTTCTGTGGTGTGTCAAATTCTCCCAGCCTCCTTTCCTCATGGTTTATCAGCTGTTACTTTCTGCTCAGGTGTATAAGTGTCCTTTTTGTTTCCCTTTTCCTGAAAACTTCTTCGTTGCTTGTGCGTAAAGTTCATGCCTGAAATGCTAATGATCATTAAAGAAATCGATATTAAATTCTCGAAAAAGCGTCCAAATAAATAGCCGTTTGGAATCCTTAGAAAATTCCCTGATTTTTTGGGAATTTTCTGAATATGACAACTAATTTTTCTTTAAGAGTATTATAGGAAAATGGGGTTCAGTGGAGTAAGGGATAGCGGCTTGGATTGAGGAATCGGAGGGCCTAGTTCGAATTCCAGTCGAATCCATCACATTGGCTTACGTGCTAATAGCCTTGGGAAAGGTATGTATACACTTCTTCTCCACCCAGCTAATTGTAAATTTCAGGACAGACTGGGTTCTATAACCAGTCTAGGAGAAGGTAAACTCTGAATTCAAAACCGCCATGGAGAGGGTTAGGCTCCGTGAGGCCATTTTGCCCAAGAAACACCACTTCTACTGCGGCTGCAGTATACATGGCACTCCTACGACACTATGGACCACGGGATAAAAAAAAATATTATAGGAAATATTTTTATTTTTATTCGGTCGATCTAGCTCAGACATTACTGAGTCTATCGTTCCAAACTAAATGGTCCTGCATCAAGGTCGAAATGTTATTAGGGTGGCATCCTATGTCATTAAATAATTGATCAATGTTGGTGGTTGCTGAGAGACGAGCTCATTTTGCGCCATGGCTCGGTGACCAGAGCTGTGGATCATCCGCAATTTCTTGTTTTGCTCGTCAGCAATGTCTGCAAAGCGTACTCTGCATTCACGCAAGATTATAGAAGGTTTGATTTCGTTGAATGTTGTCTGCAATAGATGCTGAATATAGCTCTCATCATTCCAGTGTAAGATCCATCAATTTTAAACTCAAGGGTTTTAGTTAATTTCCAAATAATGGCACCACAAATTAAAACTGACTCTACAGTAACACAAAACAATCTCCGTTAAAGGTTGCCTGCTAGATCAGATTTCCAGATTACATTCATTTTATTCAAAGCGGTAATGGCCGAAATGGTCACGTGGCTCGTGTAGTTAGAACGTTCTTATTTTGACCATGAGACCCGGGTTCGAATTTCACCAAGGTCGATTTGTAAGGAAGGAAACCTCCTGATGTTATCGGACTGGAGGGATCGATCCCAGCGTGAGGCACCTTTGGAAAGTGCCTGAAAACCATACCACAGGTGAGTGAGATTGGGTAGACAGAATCATTGGGTGCCGTCGATAGCTGTGTTAGCACGAAGACACAAGTTATCGTGGCCGAGGGCTTGACTCGTTCAAATTGATGATCACGCTAGATAACATGCTCTTTCCCAGAAACTGTAACTAAGGTTTGCTCAGCATAGTTGCAGTATAAAACAAGGTGGGTTATGTGGGTATTGAATAAACACAAATACACCTGAGCAATAAGAATTGGCTAGCCCACCTAGTAGACGGTAATTCTCGAATACGAGTCGCCAGCTATACATACATTCAAAGTCGTATAATACGCATACAGAATATATATACTCAGCTAAATATTGAAGAATATTTTCACAACATATTTTCCAAGATATATGCAGAAAATTGTTTGGGATATTCTGAATATGACGAGTTATCTTTCCCAATTTTCAAAACTGATTCTAAGAAAAATGACTAACATTATTGGGAGCATTATAGCGAATATACATTGAGCTGAATATTGGAGAAGAATTTAACATATTTTCCAAGCGATATGCAAAACTTTGTAACCGTTCATTTTTGTACTTTAAATTCTAATCTGTAAACGAAGCAAATGAGATTATCTTATCACAGAAAATACTTTCCATTTTTGAAACGTCGTTCACTTGCAGCCCTCAGCAATGAAACCTTAAATATTTGTAAAGATTAAAATAAATGTTTGACGACAGGATTTCATTAGAATTGAAAATTCGAGGCATACATTTGAAGCACTCATAACTTATCTGGAAAGCACGGATCATGGCAAAGAAATATTTCTACCATGAACGATAGTCCCCTTTGAAAAGTTCGTGCCACGAAATACGAGGCGTTTTGAAATTAAATCATCAGCAGGATAGCCTCCATTCTGTCTGTACTTTTGGAATAAAGATTTATCAGTTTTTATATTATTTAAATTCTGACGTAATATCCTCAGCTTTGTTGTTATCACAACCTTTCGGTCATTGTGATCTCAGGCTTTTCTCAGGTATCAGTCGATCAGAGCAATCTTTCGGGAATATAGAAGCGAAAAAGATATTTATTTAATTTACGGAGGTAGGGGGAGATTATTCCCCTTCCGCTGTTAATGATTAGAAATATCTAGTCATGTTCTACGTCTGTAGTACCTGGCCCAGGGATTCAACTCAGAATTAAAATGATGTTAAATTCACGTACAATCTCATTAAGCAACTAGGCCAATCCACGAGACGATAATGTAAGGATTACACGAATCGACTGACACCTGAAGAGGTCCTTAGGACACAAGACTGAAACGTTGTGATAATAACGGAATTATCCGTTTGCTCATATGCAGATAGTCTGATAAACAAGAGCAAAAGAAAATAGTTTTAAATAACGTCTTGTTTCCGAATCTAACATGTAAGTTTACGGACAGAAAAGGGAAATGGGAACGTGTAAAACAGAGGCTTGAGAAAATAATGCAATTTCATACGACATTTATTTAACCTATAAACAGCTGTTTTTTCTGCTAGGGTTTTTGATTTGAAGATAAAATACTCTGATGACGCCATGTTGATACCAGAGAAGAAAAGAGCAAGAACTTACAGAAATTGTTGTAACGATTTAATAAGGTATTAAAAGCAGAAGATCTATTTGGACTATGGAATCTCGGTTCGTTTTGGAAATATATTAGAATAATCCAAGAGAATTACGAGAAGCAAACCGCCTGCATGCGGATAGAGAATAAATTAAGTACATGCACTTGTTAACCTCC
This sequence comes from Acanthosepion lycidas, assembly GCA_963932145.1. Taxonomy (NCBI): domain Eukaryota; kingdom Metazoa; phylum Mollusca; class Cephalopoda; order Sepiida; family Sepiidae; genus Acanthosepion; species Acanthosepion lycidas. Next base: position 75,444,218 of record OZ010605.1, read on the forward strand.
CCAACCAACTAGTGCGCAGATAATGTCAAAATGCAGTGTCACAAACCCAAAAGGCGGGAAAGATGAGTAGTAAAGAAATCAGAAATTACTAGTCAAACGTCAAGAGTCCAAGAAGCAAAATAAAATAGGGTTCAAAAATATAACTCACAGATTCCAACATAGCGATCTCACTCTCGCTCACGAACCAAAATCTCACGCACTTCTCATCAAGAAAAGCAACGGCTTTTATTGAGCAGGTCAATAATTCGATTGGTCGCGTTAGGAGCCAAAATTTACCATATATGCGGCAGTAATTTTCTCAGGTTTATTTTTTTTCTTCGGTAAACTGTGCACAGGACACGAACTATTTTCTGGGGTGCGGATGATAGATGATTTTGTGAGGATAGGTGATGCTCCCGTTCGACACAGTAACATAAATAGATGTGAAAGCATTTCGAAACTTTATGGACATGTTTGATCTTGTCGATAAGTATCACAATGAATAACCCCTGAGGGTACTGTGGAGAGTCGATGTAAGGGTCTTAGGATTTCCAAATTTTCCTCCGATAGTTTACTTCGATCATAGGCCCACCCCGGTTCGTTTAACCTTAGATAACCCTAACGTTATGGCTGGCTACTGAAAAGTGAACGCATAATTATTTACATTATTTAGATTATTCGAACTATTGTCCTCATCTTTGTTACTATATTTATTACAACGTTTTGGCCGTTGTACGCTCTGGCCTTCTTCAGGTGGTTGGAATATCGAACTGAACCCGATATTTCGCTCGCTGGGGTAGACTGTTCTAGTTCCACGTGTCATGCCTAATCGATGTCAGTTATCAGTTATTTCCTTTTAATTTCCCTCTGAAAGTTCTCCACTGCCTAAGCCGGGTATTGAGCTCACACTCTTTGGGTTCTGTCACTGGATCTAACCAACGCCTTTATCCACTGTGCCATGTGTCTATTTCATGAGCGAGATTTCCAGGAACAGCTGCTTCCAATGTCACAGCGGTAGTTGACGGGGTTGGGAATATGTAGTGGGACAAATTAAAATATTAAATTAGGTCGTTTGTGGCTGATTATAGTCGTCGACTCAATCTAGGTAGATTAACAATACAAAAAAATGTTGATCGGCCGTTTAAATCCAGTTTGTCTCCTTGCTTATCAAGAAGGATCAAGATCTGATAGTTAGACCTAGGTTTGAAAGGACGTCTTCCAAGGCTACAAACGTAGTCACTGAAATGCGTGTAGAAGAATGCATCTCATCGATGTGTCGCGTGCGTCACATTGCCAGATAATTGAACCATGTCTATAAGCGCGGGCATGTGTGAAGCTTTTCGTGGCTACTTTCAGGGTCTGTTTACCAGGGAGCCCGGTGTGAACAATGCTCAGTTTGACGCCTATTTGGCCAACTTTCCCAGCCTCGAACCGTCTGAAACGGCTGGGTGCGAGAGCCCCAACATAGGGAAGTATTGAAGCAGATAGCCGGGTCAAATCTCCGGGATTAGATAGTATAAACCTCGAATTGTACTTCAGCCAGTCGTCAGTCCTTTTTCCTTTGCTGGCACATTACAGCAACTTGATGAAGCAAGGGCAAGAACGATGCGGATGATATAGATAATTTTCGGCCTTTAATGATGTTAAATACAGAGTTAAGGATTTTAGCTAAGATCTTAGACAACGATTTCCAGGCTGTTCTCTCTATTTAGGACAAGCTTCAGTTGGTACGCGTGATCCTCGAGCAAGTCGACAATGAACCCGCGCTGATCAATATAGATCAGTCCAAGGCATATGATAGGGCGGACAATGGATTTCTCGAGACCGTCCTTTCAGGTTCTGGTTTTGGGCCGTACTTTCACGCCTGGATCAAACTTTTGTATGAATCTCCCGGTGTTCTGGTGGAAGTGAATGGGGTTCGATCGGAGCCTTTCGTATTGTAAAGCTTCAGTCGTCAGAATTGTCGCCTTTCGTCTTTGCAGTACGTTTTTACGTTGGGGCCTTTCCTTATGTTAAAGCTGAATCCGATCCTTACCTGGTGCAAACCACCTCGCCCAAGTATTCCGCCTATGATGACGACGTTTCGGTTCTTGTGTCGAGCAGAGTCGAGGTTGACGAAGTCGGCCAAGAAACCAGAGGGTACAAGACGGTGACAGGAGCCAATAAGATCAACCGAGATAATTATGTTGGCCTGCAGTTGGGTGCGTGGAAGGGAATTAATCTTCCAGGGCCTTTCTTCTGGACGGACGGATCGGTCAGGATAATCGGCGTCTTGCCACGTAAATTTTCCCCGATTCTCTTTTGCCACTGTCCGTACTTCCACTTCCGTCTTCCACACTAATGCCATTAGTAAGGCTCTTGTTTTCCTTCTTATAGATAGTCATGGTAATATACTTCGGGATATCTGTTACATCCACCTTACTGAAAGTAGCCTGCGTATGATTAGCGTTAATTTTCGTCAACATACGCTTCGCCTCGCGTTCCTCGATGGAATAAATCTGCAATCAGATGATGAGTGGGAACATCCTATCCTTGAAACGTTTGCACTCGTGCGAGGAGGAGGCCTCCTCTGAATGTCCAATTGCTCCGAAACACCTCTTACAGGCGTCCAAGCCTTATCCCTGAGGGCATTATATTTTTTGTCAGTTATGGAGACCATACAAGATGATATGATAGGGAACTTCGGTCTTATGAAGCAGGAGTCACTCAATATGGACTTGGACGCCCGGGATAAAATGCCGAATTAATGATGGAGCATCACTCATCTAGTTAGTTATTTGTAGGGCCCTCTGAGTCGGCAGAAGACAATTCGTGGAGCTTGTAAAAATCTCCGAAAACCGTTCGATGTGATGCGTAGGTTGATACTCTGTGTTCTGCCTTATTTCATTGCAAGGTCGTTGTCCCGGTGATCAAGTTTATTGAAGATATCACTCTTCGCATGTAGCCCGGCAAGTTTTTCACCCACGAAGGCAGTTCTGTCTGTAGCAATGTGGTAGCGCCGTTGATGAAGTCTTTAGCTTGTCTTGATTTGGACGATATATCAGAAGGAATTCTTTGGGGGCGAGAATTTCAACTCTTCTCACCTGATATTGTTCTTTAACCATCACCTTAAAGTCAAGATTAAGACGGAAAGGTGCCGGATTCCTCCACCAGAATCTGGCAACAGGTGGGTGAGTCTAACCAGCACTTTGATGTCGGTTAAACATAAGGACGTTGTTTTAACTGTACTGAACTTTGGCTACTCCGCCCGAAATTAGGTTAGTTTACCGTTGTTATTTTTTGTTTCTAAGGAAGGCAATGTATGCTCATTAACCCCTGTTATTTCTGTCCCTACTTTACATCGTTTAATTCCGCCTACTCTCACCCGTTACGTGACCAGAGATGTCATTTCTCTGGTGGAGACAGATGCCTTTTGTTTTTCCGGCTGTGATTTTCGTATTTGCTGTTCTGTTTGAATGATTGTGCGTTTGAGTGAGTGCTTGGACGAATCAGCGTTTTATAGTATTAAAATCCCGCATTGACTTCGTCCAGTTAACTGATGTTTCTACCACTATGAAACATTGTCGGGGTTTTTATTGGTAAGACTATTTAGTTTCTTGTACGTAGATTATTTCATATTGTAAATGCATATTAGGCCTTAGATTTTAAATTTGTTGTTTTATTCCCTCCCAAAAATAGACAAGAATTGTACACATGGGGACTGTTAAGACTTCTTTGAGATTCTGTGCTATTATGGTGTTTGTAGTAAGAATGGTTGGTAAGAATGCGCTGTTTTAGTGTAAGGAATATTGTGGTCAGTAATTGTGTCTAGCTAAGTGTAATGATAAAAAATGAAAAACCTATGCATAAATATCGCTCTTCGCTATGGTACCTTGACTTTATGAATTTAAGCGCAGTGCTAGATTCGCAAAAAGGCCTCATCAATTTATAACTGAAATGGATAGATATTACCATAATTTCTATGTTAAAGCTTTCTTATCTCTTTCAGCTGCATGCTTTCCAGCCAACTTTGAAGTTCCAAAATTTAAATACACTGTCATTCGCTATCTACTGTAATCCTGGTAACTTTTCTATTGTACTCACACGAGACAGTAAACCATTTTTCTTAGCAGCTGACCTCGCTGTGGATGCAATAGAGTCTTTCTACTTCTATCACGTAGGAATGTTAGCCCGATAATGAGTCACTCTCTTGGAGGTTAGTATCATACATGTTGATGGAAGGCAGATTAATAGAAGGCTGTATTTTTGAGGTGTTAAAATTAACAAGCTATTCTTCTGCCACAGTTAACAAGGCTGGAGATCGTTTTTGAGATCAGCCGCTATTTTGACCTTATCGAACTGATTTGACTTACTATCGAGACAGAAGTAAATGGTTGTATCATCAGAGCGGAGATACGAAGTTGATTAGTTCTTTCTGCAATATTTAATAAACGATTCATGAAAACTAAATGAGTTAGATAAAATGTGTACAAATTAGAAGTGTATTGTTTAAAATGTATTCCTGCACAGACGCGTCATCATGTGTTAATTGCAAGCGAGGCTGAACATGTGGAATGATACTACAGAGATGTGAGTTCGATTCTTAATGTTCGTCCCAAAACAAAAAATTCGGTATTAAATGACGATGAGTGGATTTTCAGCCTTTTATAAAGGCGAAAGTTCCTGTACATAATACCAAAAAATAAATAAAAATAAAAAATACCACACCTTGAAGACCTTGTTAAACTCTTTTGTTTTCCGAAGCACCTCATAATCGTTCGCTTTGTTTCGTTTATCTTATTACGAGGGTAGAAGGCTAAGCATACACTTTTAGCCTCTAATCTCAAATCCTGCCAACTAACGCCTGTCACAAACAAAACAGAGAAGAATTGCATTTGTCATTATGCAGATGTTAGCAAAATGCAAATTGTGGATAATATTCATATCGTCAAAATCAGAATAGTATCAAACTCAGAAGGACGTTCATATTACTGGGTGAAATTCATTAATCATTATTTGGGGAAAATATCGTTAATTTCGAGAATGGCACTGAATATGTCATCACAGTTTAAGAAAGTCAGAGATTAAAATCCATTTCTTTACATCTATTTCCACTAACAATTAGAGAAAATAGTTCTTTTCCTTGTTTATGATTACGTTGATTGGTTATTTTGTTTTACGGCATATCAACCTCATTAGGTCATTTAATGCCGACATAGTTCTGAAATGGATTTTAGCATTGTTTGGTAGAATGAAAGAGTATATATATATATATATATATATATATATATATATATATACATATATATATATATATATATATATATATGTATGTATATATATATGCAGTAGTATTCGGCCACTCATACTTTTGAGTACATTCCAATTAAAAAATCTAGTATCCTAGATGGTGTTATTTGCATAAAGAGTTTCTTCAAATTACTTGTTTGTTAATATTGTTACCGCACTCGATTCAAGTTTGTTTGGTTTAGTTTGTTTTACGACATAGCCTCCTCAATAGGTTATTTAATGCCGACTACATTTTTGTTACCTGTAATAATATTTTTTCCTTCAAAAATCTATTTTTGGTAATACTCTTTTAATCAAAAATGTATTGATGGTAATAATTTTTTTACAGAAAGGATTTCTGGTATTAAAATCTTTTGTCTCCAATTTGGGGGTTAACTATATGCCTATAGCTGGAACCCTAACAGGTGCTGCTACCACGGATCAGGGTGGACATGGGAACAGCATCAATCACGAGGTGGTTCCACTCCTCAATGCACCACTGACGCGTATATATATAAATAGCCGAGAAAAATAACAGCACTCTTGGCCTGACGATTGCATCTAGCAGGAAGTAGTCTGTCGCCTCTAAGTGTTGACTTCTATGTTCACTTTTATATTTACACACGCTCTATCTCTGATATTGAGCACTTTATTCCATAAATATAGCACATCTTAAGACTATATTTCTTCATATATATATATATATATATATATATATATATATATATATATAATGTTTGTGTATTTGACTAAAATTATACAGGGCATATGGATAACAAAAATGCTTCAAGCTAGTTTTCACAGCCTTCTTGGAAGTTGTAGCAAGCTAACTGCTCATTGCCTGTCTCATAAATTCTTTTGCTTAAAGAGGTTTGTAACAAAGGTCCCTATACCATATCAATTTGCGTATCCTTTAAATTCAATGATCCTAAGAGAAATGCCTATACGATCGCGGAAAGGGACACAAATGTATACAAATATGTAACTATAACTATTCAAACACACACATACACGTAGATAGGCATGTGTCTGTATACATGTATATGTTTACGAAAGTGTGTATGCATACGTATATATGTTTACAAGTAGGAAACTGTTATGGGATCTTACCAATAATAATAATAATGGACTATTACATACTCAATAAATAATACGCCTCATGAGTGAGTCAGTCGTTCACTTTCTGACCGGCTGATCAGTTGAACTCTCTGCCTTCGGGCGGGGAGGAACCCGAAAGAGGCTACGTCGAAGGGCGGATTCTCTTTCGGGGAGGTAAACCGTCCCAGAACCCGTTTATACGGGTTCAATTGGCATATTTTTGGCCGAGCCCACGGGCTCGGAGATCCCACGTTAAAAAGGCCTTGTGCCACATGACGCCCTCGTTGACTGAATATGGTGAGTTAGTCGTTCACTTTCTGACCGGCTGATCGGTTGAACTCTCTGCCTTCGGGCGGGG
>OZ010605.1:75463420-75568420 GCA_963932145.1 Acanthosepion lycidas
CGCCATTTGTTACTTATCAAAATATCATTTTCTCCATTGTCTCTTAGCTGTGTGTGTGTTCTTGCTTAACACTCACGATTCGGTTCTTATCCTCTTTTTTTCTTCTTTTCTTTCTTTTCCTTTTCTGCCTCGTTAAATGGTGCCACAATCTCATTTTTTACTATGTATCAATCTAGCTATCTAACTCTTTTTTCTTTCTTCCTTCCTTCCTTTCATTCATTCATTCTATCTATCTATCTATCTATCTATCTATCTATCTATCTATATATATATATATATATACAAATTCCAAAAGAAATCGGAAAAATTTGAATTAGTAGATCTGATGAATTTCATCGTGATTACGCTTCCAATATAATAAATTATAACCATGGAATATTAGTGTTTGAGCCTTTTATATTATATTCTTGCTCTGTACTGGACATTGAGCTCTACATGGATTCTATCCTCTTGGAAATTTATATATGTATATATTGACCACTATTGGGACAGCAAATCATTATTCAAACATATATCGTGCAAGAAGATTTTCATCATGGCAAGAGGTAAAGAATTGGCAAATTCGCAAAAAGAACTGATTGTTAACCTCTAGAAAGAAGGTAAAAGTTACAGGAAAACTCAGACAACCTGAATATTTTATTTACTACCATGAGTTCATTCATTGCAAGGTATAGAAAGCTTAAAACTGCTGAAAACCAAAGATGAACAGTTTCTCCACTAAGGATTTCTGCAAGATTTTCGAGGAAATTAATGCATCAAATTACACAATATACAATAATTACTTGTCAAGAGTTGCAGGATGATTTGCTTTCATCAGGAATCAGTGTCACTAAACGGACAATAAACGATGAAATTCATAGGAACAATCTAGACTCACGCACCTCTTGGAAGATTAAACTTCTATAGAAATGACACAGAGATGCCAGGTTAAAATTGGTTAGTGAACAGAAGGATAAGGAAAAATTTTTTGGGTAAGAATATTATGGATAGAGGAAACCAAAATTGAGTTGTTTGGACGTAATTCTAGAAATTATGTATGAAGGAAAGATGGCGATGCCTTCAAACAAAAGAACACAATTCTAACAGTGATTTTTTTTTTTTGTGGCAGCATCATGATTTGGGAAGGTTTTTCTGCAAAAGGTACTGACAGCATATGAATAATAGATGTGAGAATAAATGCCGCAGCATATCAAAATATTTGGGAGGGAAATGGAATGATTTTGGTTGAAAAACTTGAACTTCCTCCCCAGATTTAAGCCCATTCGAGAATCTGTGGAGTTATTTGAAAATTCGAACCCAATCGAGAGCTCTAACATGCAACCCGGATCTGAAGACCATATGCGAACAAGAATTGCGCAAAAGAGCAACTAAAATTCGAAAATCACTAATTCAGAACGACAAGAAGTGGATGGTCGCTGTAGAAGCGAATAATGGCGACTCTACAAACTATGAAAAGATGATTATGTATTCTTTTTTGTATTGTACCAATCTTTTTTTCATCCATTGAAATGGATAAATGGGATTTATTTCTGTTAAATCAATTTTTTATGTTTTCAATGCATATTTATGCATCACTGTACTGTTAATTATATGAAAAGTATGTTTATTAATTAGTTGGATATACAATAAATTAAAAACTTGTATGTTTCCGAATATTTGTTTCCTCGCAAAATAAGTATGTATATAATTACGTAATTCATCGAGTATTGAAGAAACCTCAGCAGGATGCAGAAAGCACTAGACGGCCGTATCGTCATATATTTGGGACATATCAGCAAATCGCGCATCCATTATTGAAACCCGGACAGTTATGTTATAAGGCAAACGTCATACTAACTGTTCTAACGGGCCTCGCTGACGAAGACGTAGCGAATCAAACTCTATATAATGCATCTCAATCACATATTCCGTGGTGGAACTCATCCGAGTTTCTTTTATTACCCATAAGACTGTGTCCCCAACGAGCCACGACTACTATCCCGAAGCCGCTACATCCAGAGCATTAGAAGCCGGTTCAAGGAAGGATATACAAGTGATATACATTAGGATATATATATATATATATATATATATATATATATATATATATATATATATATATATATATTTATCTCATTCTAGTTCTATCTATTTAACTATGTCATTCTGTTTATATCTGTTTATCAATCTATAAAGTGAATACTATGATATATAAGCAACTATATAACGCTGTTTACTCCCTCCACTCACTTGAATAACGGTAACTAGGCAACGAGGCATGGAATCTGCAGGGTTATGAGATCTTTGTGATAATACATCCATTCAGGCAATATTCGGGTACCATCCATAAATGACACATGTTTATTAGTTTTGACTGAATAGAATTTAGTAATGTCTGCAGTATATCCACATGTTCATGTGTAATGCTGCATATCGTGAGGTCAATTAAAATTTCTTTAACCTGTTTCCTGGCAACCGCGCACATTGAGCAGTAGATATTCATGAAAGATAGAACAGTTCTTCACCAAATCTCGTGGTCTGGCGATATAGAATCACAAAGAACATTACAAATTAACAGACTTTAAATTACAAGAGAACTTCGGACATTAATATAGCGCATGTAACATAAAAAGTGAAAAATGGCACGTTCATATTCCACACTAACTTAAATAAATGATTAAGACAGAAAACAACCTTAAAAAAACATCCGCAGTATTAGTAAAAAACAATAGCAGTTGATTCGAGAAACATATTTTCTTAAAAGAACTGTTTTTAGATAAAGTGTTTATAAATCTTAACCGATAGAAACGCTAATCTATTCCGTTATTCTCTTACAATTATATTTCCCATCATTAAGTTTATTATATCGGCACAGATTAGATTCTCCTTAAAATATATATGTTTTAACGTACCCTTATAAAGTGATGTCATAAATATGAGCTGAGGCAATCATTTTATATATTTAAATTAACGAATGAGATACATAATGAAATTTCTTCCGGCTCAACTGCAACTGCAGAGGTACATTGGAATAAGTTTAAATATGTCATTTAATTTTTTTTATTAAAATAAAAGTAAAGTCTACTTACTAGACGATGAACAGTATATATTTATCTCCTCTGTCCATAACTGATGCGCTCTCATTTGTAGCTTCATCACAATTCCTCTATATTGCTCAAGAGCTTTTAATGAGACATGGTATATGGGATTGATATATACTTTCCCCATAGAATCAAACCACATACACCTCATTTTTAGCCATATTCCTATTTTAAGGAGGATGTTTTATTACACAACTTTTTCCCAGGAACTGCAGTTTTTTTCAACAAACTCCTGCGTGTATATTTTCCGGAATTGTAGGAACTTAATCTTTTCAAGTCAAAAGCCAATCAATACCTTGTCTGTATATCGACATAAGCCTCACTTCCTACTTCCAAACTTATTTTATTATCACACGCTTTATATAATAACCCTCTGCCTAGAGTGGATATTGAGCCATGTATACACTGTAATATAAAGGGAAATAATTTAAGGTTAAAGGTAAAATGTTTCCTAAGTATTAAACAGAAAATTATGAAATACAATATATTTAACACAGTCTTTTGACGGACACAAATCCTGTTGGAGAAATGGAAACGGAACAGGGTGTGGCGGGTTCTTTCCTTTGGTTCGAGAAGTTACGACTCAAAAATTAGCAAGAACATCAAATCACCTAAGAAAATAAGTTTGTTACTCTCAAATTCTTTAGTTAAATATCTTCTTGTTGGTAGCAAACACTTGACATTAAAAATGTTAAGAGGGAAAAGTTCTGTCGCTCATTTCCCTCTCTTTCTGTCACTGAAAAGTACTCATCATTATTATAATGGCGACAAGAAAATCCGACAGTATAAACCATATGTGTTTTGCTAATTATTACTACAAGAAAATCATTTGTATGGTGAAAGAACGGGTGATTTGACTTTCAGGAAGAATCAACGACAATTCGAATTTGGTATATCGACGAAAAGAGTGAGACCACCAGTACGATACCCAATGGAACAAACTCTATTTTGAGCTACAAATGATGTTGTGACAATGTCACATTTATTTTTTGTCTATTGGCAGAGAGTAGATTGATTTTACAAAATATATTTACGAAGCTCTTTAGAAATTTAAGTAATATTAGGTTGGTGCAAAAATAATGACGTAATAATGTCGTTTTTTGACGTTAAAAATACGTCAAAAAACGACGTCATTATTTTTGCACCAACCTAATAATTACTCTCTAAATGAAAGTAGCAATTTATTCATTTTTAATTCTTATCTTAAAAATTATTTTTAATCGTAGACACAAATTTTAGACATCGGAAAACAATGATTAATTAAATTCGTTCTTGCGATCCCCGTTGTCGGTACAGATGTCGTTAGATGTTAAATTTGCAGACGTATTTATTTTTTAAACAGATAACCGGGAAAAATATTTAAGAGGAAAAAAAAAAAAAAAACAGTATTAATATTGGGATCCTTCTACCCATGATGTTGTTGCTATCTAAGTGTCGGGATTCCAAACAACAACAATAACAACGCTTTTAATGAAACATAAAACCGATATTTCCTGAGGGAAAAGTAGAATAAGAATTTCAGCTAAAATAACATTCATATATTCTCTTCAAAATATGAAATAATAATAAAATATTCATTTATCCTTGCAGTGAAGTTTGTTATTAGGTTGGTGCAAAAATAATGACGTAATAATGTCGTTTTTTGACGTATTTATTAATGTCAAAAAACGACATTATTACGTCATTATTTTTGCACCAACCTAATACATAAAGTAATTGAGTTTACTTAGTGTTGTATGAAATGTGCAGACAGACATACTTTATGACCGTCAACCTAAAGTTTATGTCAGTGCGTGAACAAGGACTTTGTCGGAGGCTCCTGGCTCATCTCTTCCACTGTGTGCGCGTGTGGGGTGCGTAGGTACGCACGTATAGATCAAACAAATCTCCGAAATTGGTTTGAACCCCAAGAAGCAGTAGACTGCTATTTTCATATCCGTAACAAGGAAACGAAATATAATTTCACATAGAGGTGTGTTCGTTTTAAACACGAGATTTTCGTTAGTTAGAAAATAATTTCACAGTGGTTCGCGATTTTTTTTCTCTTATTTGCTGGAGTGGTGAAAGGAGTTATTGTTATTTTCTAAATAGGCCCAAAATAACGTGTAGATCTACAATTACGTCAGTGAGTATTTTGGCTGTATTTGCCCTAGTAATTATTGTTTATCAAAGAAAACATTTTGATGGGATTTTATTGGTTGAAGAATATATATTGGATTTAATTCCTATACTTAGACTAACAATTATTTTCTGCAATCTCTTTCGAAATATTTCGCTTATATAAAGAGTTCAAAAGTTTCTTTTTGGATTCCATGCATTGCTTGGGAGATCCGAACACGCATTAGATGAACGAAGGAAGCAAGATTCTAAGAAATGAGAGATGAGTACTTGATTGCTATTTGATATCCGTCCTCTTATATGGCACTAAATCTTGAAATCTCTAACGGCTGTGGCACTAAATCCTGAAATCTTCCAAGGGATGTGGTAAACACTAGAGGCAGCAGAAGAGTCGTTCTACAGAAGGATGTCTGACAATTGCATGATCGGGGAGAGTAAGCAAGAAGTTATTCGTAAAGAAAATGGCAAAAACAGATCTGTAAAATACAGCTGAAATTCCTTGGATACGTGATGAAGAAGGAGCGTTTAAAAAAATATAAACCTTCTGGAGTATGATGATCGCAAGAGAGATAGAGGAATGCTGCGAGACACATATCTGACGAGGCGGAACGTGAGGGAGGCTTAGGAAACCTTTACAAGCCACATGAGATAGAAAGCTACGGAGAGCCATGATCGCCTATATCATGAAGAGAGGTGGGAAGTAGAAGATTAACGTAGCATGCAAAGTGTATAGATGTTTGGCTAAGACAATTAATAAAAAACGAAAGATATTAATAATGGTAATTATGAATTAATTATGAAGTTACAATATTATCCTTTTTAATAATTTACAATCAATTATGGCTATTATTACATATTAGAAAAACCATTAGAATTAAAAATGTAAGCAATTAATATTATGGGGAATTGTGTTTGATCCTTTTATTGCTGCTTGATGGTACAATATGACTGTAAAGCCGGCCTTGCTTGGAAAGAGAGACCATATTTTGGGGAATACACAGCTTGAAGACAAAATCGCCTGAAGTAGTTCGTTTATTCAACTCACGATTTCGGGATGGCATCAGCGGATGTAGCGTTCGTCAGGTAATAATAATAATAATAATAATAATAATAATAATAATAATAATATACTCAAATATTGTGTTAGCCCAAAATGCAGATTCTGTGATAAATATCCAGAAACAATCGATGATCTTGTATCAGGTTGCATGCTAGTGGCACCCACTGAATATAAAACCCGGCATGACAGAGTAGGCTAATATCTGCACTAGAAAATTTGCAACCTCTCCGCAATGGAAACTGAAAGAATGTTGTATGAAAACTATCCAGACCCGGTTACGGAGATAGGACCTGTTACAATTCTATGGTACTACACAATACATACTGACAGAACAATCAAAGCCGACCGCCCAGATATTGTTATTAAAGACCACAAACAAAAACGGTGCCTCCTTATTGATATGGCAGTCCCTGCAATGTATCTTTGAAGATATTCAAAAAGCTGTCGAAATACAAGGACCTTGAAATAGAAATCTCAAAATTGTGGCATATGGGAACATCAACAATCCCTGTTGTAGTTGGAGCTCTAAGACTGGTTGGAAAAGATTCCAGTAGGCTAATTGAAGGGGATTGGTGGAAGCCTATTCCTCAATTAGATACAAAAAATTGTTCTCATGAGTACAGCCCACACGTTACGAAGGGCTTCATCTAAGTTAAATATATATTTCTTTTTTGTCAGTGGAAAGTGTTATGTCATTTCTAAACTTAGGTCTCTGGCTGGGACCCGAAGATTGAGGAAAAGATAGGAAAAGAAAAGAATAGTATTTGCAATTTTGAACAATATTTTAACAGAATGTCTCTACAACGTTTGTACAAAGTCTTATAAATTTTGTAGATTTGTATTTTTCTGTACTTGAAAAATGTTTCGATATAACTTAATTAAATTTTTGTTGAAATATTGTTTAATATCGTCATAATTTCTTTTCTTTATCTTTTCTTAAATCACGCTCTTCTTTTAACTGTTGAAAAATATTGGAAGATTACGTCAATCATTTTGTTTAACAGTAATAATAAATAAATAAATAAAGTTATAATTTTTTTTAAATCTGAAAATACAGTGCAATAACAAAAGTGAATCTAGTCTTTCTTTTCTGTCGTACCCTTCAGGAATTAGCGATCATGTCTCTCGATTACTTCCTAAGCTTTGTAACTCTTACCAATGTTTTCCCTTTAGAATCTCCCGCAAAAGCCCTGTCATGTGATCCATTTAAACAAGTTCATTTAATAGGTTATTCATTGTTACAACTTTATCGCTCACGGCGATATCACATTGAAAAACGGGTTCTCGTAAGATCACCGAAGTAAAACAGCGTCCCGCCTGGGCAGTATCTAGATGGGAGACCGCTTCGGAATAACAGATGCTGTAAGCGTGGGTGTCCGGATGGTGTAATGGATAATAACACGGAATTCAAATTTGAGAACCGAGTTCAAATTCCATTCAGGTATGTTATATTCACTTATGCACAAATACCGTTGAAAAACACATGAATTCCACTCTTCTGGTCCTATGGGTTAAATAGTAGAACTCGTATTATTATATATATATATATATATATATATATATATAAGTCTCAAACATTAATATTCCATGGTGAGATTTTAGTGAGGGTATAGGTGTGGGAGTGGGAAACACTTGTTTTCCAATCCTACACATACACTCTCACTAAAATTTTGTCTTTTATACCTGGAACTTGTAGGTCTGATGAATTGGATCGTGATTATTATTCCAATGTAATAAATTATAACCATGGCATATTAGTGTTTGAGACTTTTACATTATATTCTTTCTCTGTCCTGGACATTGAGTTCTACCTGGATTCTATCCTTTTGGGAATTTATATATATATATATATATATATATATATATATATATATATATATATATATATATATATATATATATATATAGGCAGTATATTTTTTATATGCGCTTGTATCATTAAATGATATAGACACATTATGTCTATTTTTACAATAATTCATTCAAGATCCATAATTATCTTCTTGATGTTAAGTTGAAATTCATCAAGGAAGACGCCATAGTCCTTGTTAAGTAATTTCTTTTCTTCTTCCGAGATCATCCTCAGGGGTGTATTTTGAAGACATGTGTGTGTGTGTGTGTGTGTGTTTGACCGTGGATATTATTACTGTAAACGTTATATTTATCTGATATACGTGATTCCTGATTTTCTTAAATAATGTCATCGATGTCTGTTTTATGCCCTCCGTTATCTGTCATACATGATACACGCTTAGGCGATCACTTATTTTCGATACATGGCTGACTAGGCAGATTTTTTCCCGTCAGTATGTTGCCATCTCTTTCTGCAGTAGACCAGTGGCCTTCCAAGGCTATAGAACCCGGTCTGTCCTGCTATTTACCCATAGCTGGGAGGAGAAGACGATTCATTCCTTTACCAAGAGTATTAGCACGTATGTAAATGTAATGGATTCGACTGGAATTCGAACACGGCTCTCCGACTCCCCAATTCGAGCTGCTATCATTGTCTTAATAAAGATAATGCTGATCATCTTCTATTAGGTAAGTCAATTTCAAATTGGCTCTGCTTTAGACTGTTCATTATTTATATATGTTGTTCCTTCAATTCGAGGCCAAATAGCCACTCAAGGAGGACGGTTATTAAATGATTTTATTTTAAGGGCGTACGAAGAAGGCGATAAAGTAGTATATTATGCGGATATGCATGGTATATAAGGATAGATAATATTAGGTTGGTGCAAAAATAATGACGTTTTCTTACATAGTAACATATATGAGAAAACGACATTATTTTTGCACCACCCTAATAGTTGACGCTTGGCTTGATGTGGTTAAGTTTTTAGCGATCGGAGAAGATTCCTTTCGAGAATTTGCACCGAAGTGCAAAGGGTCTGCGTTACAAATTATCCGAGTTGAAATTTCTCATTGCCAATGGCGTATGAAGTGGTAGATAGATTTACGCGGTGTCCGTGACATGGTGGCTCCAAGCAGTGAAATCTGGACTGGGGAAATCAAGTAATATAGGTTACCCGAACATGTGACATGAATATGGCGATAGAGTGATGAGTGGCCAGCAATATTTCGTCTGCGGGGAAACGGGTTGTAGGGTGGGAAACAGTTGCTAACTCCCAAACCGTATAGCCAAATTTAAACTCATATATTTGGTCTGATCTGGCTCTTATAAAGATACAGCATAGCACAATGAAACAGTTAATTCCTGGATATGGTTGGAAACATTAAAATAAAATTTGAAGAAGCCGAAAGTGGGTGTATCAATGCGAAGTAAGCGGGGCTTGGTTGTTCGAATCTCCTCACGTTCTTGATAAGAGGATAAACTGAATCCGCGTCCTGGGTAAGACGATAAACTACGTCCAACAGTAAGGCCTCTGAACACCTTTTAATTGCTGGTGTTCCCAGTTCCCCCCTGACCCGGGGTGGTAACACCTGTTAGGGTCCCAGTTATGGGCAATTAGTTAAACCCCAAATTGGGGTGAAAACACTATTAAAGTGTAAAATAGGTTTTAATACCAGCAATACGTTTTCGTAAAATATTATTACCAGCAACACATTTTTGAAGAAAAAATATTAACGGCAATACATTTTTTGGGAAAAACATATTACCAGCAATACATTTTTGTAGGAAAAAATATTCCCAGAAAGACATTTTTGAAGGAAAAAATAACAACACTAATACACTTTTGAAGAAAAATTATTACGTCTAATACATTTTTTGAAAAAAAAAATATTACAAGAAATAAAAATCTTGTAGGTATTAAAGAACCCATTCAGGTTGATATACCGTAAAATAAAATAAACCAAACCAATCTAAACCAAAGAATACATATTTTATTCATACGAATCTACCCTAAAAATGTTATCGGTATTAAATAACCCATTGAGGTTGATATGGCGTAAGACAAAAATAGACCAAACCAATCTAAACCAAAGAATACATATTCTATTCATACGAATCTATCTTAAAAATGTTATCGATATTAAATAACCCATTGAGGTTGATATGCTGTAAAACAAAATAAACCAAACCAATCTAAACCAATGAATACATATTCTATTTATACGAATCTATCTTAAAAATCTTGTAGGTATTAAATAATCCATTGAGGTTGATATGCCGTAAAAAAACCATACTAAACCAATCGAATCTCCTCTGCTTCTCTTATGATCTCACTCCCTCTCTCTCTCGTCCATCCCAATTCGCAAATCTCCCTCTTTCTTTGTGTCTCTTACACCTTTTATCGTACGAGCCTTTTTGTTTCCTCCCCGATTAGCACGTTGCTTCGTCAAGTTCGCTGAGACAAAGAAAATTGCCGACTCCTATTTTCGGTCGAATTTTATAGTTCCTTTCTTCCTTTTCCTAATTCGTCTCCCCCACCCCCCGGTTTGCCGTAATGTCTCTCTATAAAAGAAATCCCCATTCCCTACCGCTTCTTCTTCTCCACGAGGTAAGCGACATTCCGTTTCTTCTTTCCTGTAATCAAACTACAAATGTTCGGAAAGTTTCTTCAGCATCATTAGCTCTGGGTCGTGTAAACGAGTTTCTCCTAAGTTCAATGGCACAAGCGTGAGTCGTTCGACACAAGGAGACATATTGAGAATTCTACCGTTCATCTTGTCTCGAGAAAAATCTTTGAGGTGATGAAACGTTACCAATCTTGACTTTGGTTGTATTGAATGTTAAAACAATAATCGTACTAAAAATGATTTATACAAGTTGTACCAGAAGATATACAGTTGCCAGGTTTTTTGTCATCTAGGATTTTGGTGGGGTTTCTTCAAACAAAAGGGTGGTGTGCATATATATTTTTTCGTGATCTAAGACTTTTTTTTTAGGCAGATCGTTAATATGAACGCGACAAATGGCATGACGCGTGAAGAGCGTCTTGGCATTGCTATCACGGGATTCAGATAATTGGCTGTTAAAAATGACCTTCATGGAGCGGCTTGTTTAGAAAGGACGGACACTTCCAGAAAAGCCATAGCTAGGGATGTTGTGTAGCCGCCCACCCTCCTATGCTACACCCTGTCAAGAACTTTCGAAATATTTAAGGCGTTTGCTCTCGAGGATGAGCTGGATATTTGATGACAGCGTTAAAAATTAATTCGGAAGCTTTTAATCTAATGGGAAGTTTATCTAGAGATCCCCCATCGTTATCTAACTCATTATTGTAATTACTTTGTGATATGTCCCGCAAAGGGATATATTTGAACGATGTAGCTAAGTGGTTTTGGCTACTATAACCAAGTAGAATACGGTAGCAGTAATCGACTGGTACCCATTGTAGTCGCAGGAAAGAAGTGTAGATCAATGGCGTAGTCCAATGGGCGTCGTTATAGACTTAGCTCTCAGACTAAGACTCTTTGACTCACCTACACGTCCGTCTGTATTTATGACGGACACCAGCCAATCACACTCCAGTGAGGAGGAATACAGGTGTATGCATATCCATTATATCACTTTGTTTGCGCAACGCACTGTCATATTATTGTCTTACATTTCTCTTTTAATTTTGAGTAAATTCACACGCATATTAAAAGTGTAGCAATTTTAAGTTCGGCTAGGGTAAATACAGACATACACAAGCACAGGCACAGACTCTCACACACATACATAAGTAACATGTGCGTGTATATATATATATATATATATATATATATATATATATATATATATATATATATATATATATATATATATAAGGTGTAGTAATGGATAGAGGCTTGGAATGAGGAATCGGAGATATATATATATATATATATATATATATATATATATAAGGTGTAGTAATGGATAGAGGCTTGGAATGAGGAATCGGAGAGCCGAGTTCGAATTCCAGTCTAATCCAGTTACATTCACTTACGTGCTAATACCCCAGGAGAAGGACAACTCTGAATTCAAAACCTGCGGAGGGTCGTTTGGGGACTTTGTGGCACGTCGCGCACGAGGTGGCTGTATTCGGCCCTTGAAAAATATGGCTGGTCCTGCACGAAACCTTCACCACTATAATCGAACGTCATGTGCAGTTGTCGGGTTGTCGGGTTGTCGGTTTCCTAGAAACTGTTCTGCTTGACCCTCATACGTCTAATTCAACGTGAGAGTCGAATATATATATATATATATATATATATATATATATATATATATATATATATATATATATGCAATTTATATATATATTATTTATATATTATTTATTCGCAATACTTATTGGAAAGCGCTCAACATCAGTAATAGAGCTACCGTTTGTTTGACGATCGCAAAGAGCGTGAAACAAACACATCAATCCAATATATATGTGGCTTGTCTTCGCGGGTAAATATTAAGGGAAAGATTCTATGCATGTTACAGATTAGGTAGTGGCTGAAGGGTCCTATATTTGACATGAATATACGCCCACAGCATCAACAGAAAAAGATCTGGTAAACGAGGAAAATTCAGTTTTATGTCATGGCTTTGATTCGACATCGGATGTTGCCTGGAAGAACTTGATAACCATATTTAAGTTGGTTAGCCACTGTAAATCACAAGCGTACTCTATTTAAAAAAAATATATGCGGCTGAATCACCAAACCTTCCCGCACATCTTTATTTATACATATTCATGAATAGAGATAGAAAAGGATCAGCTGTCTTGTAACATCTTAAGCCAGCAGGCGATAAAATCTATCATGTTTCGCTTTACTTTCAGTGAATAGAAGTCAATTCGAACAAAACACAGAAAAAAAGTTTGGGCTGTAGAATCGGAGTAACAAGAGAAATAATATTTAGAGATTATTTAAAAGTTTCTAAAATAAATGACAAGTAACGCAGCAGGTATTTTTGGGGAATCTTTTAACCCCAAGAAGGCAATAAAGCCACTCAAAGAGTTACCGAGTGTAGAAGAATATATGAAAAAGAAACACATTATTAAGGAGAGAGTTATTAGAACAGGAATTCAGAATATAATGATTGTCATTGCGTTTAAGTTATTGAAGATCAAAGTTGACTTGAAAGCAAGAAGGCAGAACAATTTCCACAAGCGGGAAGCATGAGGAAAGAAACTGTTAGCACGGGGGTCATGTTTATATATCGCAATTTCAACAGGAAAATGATGTGATAGAGCTGTCAATCTATATAGATATTACTCGTCTGTTATATTTTAACAATATATATAATTTGAATATATACATATATATATATGTATATATAAATAAAAAGAAAGAACAGTAAGATATATAATCCAGTGTTCTTTTAGATATTTTATAGATATTTTAGACTCCAAAATTTGCTTGAGGATGAAATGGTAGTAATATCTT
Source organism: Acanthosepion lycidas (assembly GCA_963932145.1). Classification (NCBI taxonomy): domain Eukaryota; kingdom Metazoa; phylum Mollusca; class Cephalopoda; order Sepiida; family Sepiidae; genus Acanthosepion; species Acanthosepion lycidas. Next base: position 75,476,993 of record OZ010605.1, read on the forward strand.
TAATTTAATTACAAAATTAAATTCGAAGCTTTTAGCTTCCATTTTTGAAACATGGTTAGAACTGTGTAACATATTTTAAATCAATTAATTTATAATATATATATATATATATATATATATATATATATATATATATATATATATATATATATATATATATAGTTTGTTTATGAAAAACTAGGTATCCGTATGGAGGATAAAATCCAGAGAGCTCAATGTAAATCCAGAGCAAATAATTTAAATAAAAACAGACCCCTTTAAGGTTCCATGTAATAAATTATTTCACCACAGCCCCTTTAAAGGACTGTGGATCATCAGACTTTACTTCCAAACACAAAATGAAAAGAAAATTTACACATTTTTGACGGGCCGTATTAAACATATGTAAATTAACGAAGTGAGTAAGTGAGGGGGGAGAGAGAAGACATGAGTGAGTTAGCAGATATTGACACATTTAAACGGTTAACTTAACGGAAGTTATATATTGAAATCGAAGGGGTAGAGAAGAAAAAAACATAGAGAGAAAAAGAGAGAAGGAAGTTATGAGAGAAGGTGTCACTAATTTTCTTTGTAAAAAAATGGTTGGAAACAGACGCTGTTATTTTGATTTACTTTGAAAGTGTTATTTTAGGGGTTCATAAAGATTATAATGTTTGATATAAATTTGAATGTCTCTAAACTGTCTACAAATAATTTAATTTGATGTTTGTTAGTGATTTAATTTTTTTAAAAAATTTGGGGATTTTCTATGAAATAGTCGATCAGAAAAATATTCATAGAAAGTACATTAAAAGAATAAAATTTTATTTTAAAATATAAGTTTACTTCTAGTAATCTTTTTTTTAATCTCTTTAAAAGTTTTATTGTTGATTATTAAGTTGACATCTTTATCCGTTTGAATTTTGTTCATGAATTTAACTCGTGACTGTTTCTAGATAGGTAATCTCTTTTGTTTAAATTTTAGTTAAGTTAATATAGGGTAATATTTGAAGGTAATATTAAAGATCTTGCTCTGTCATATACTGTATACACACCCATGCAAATATCACATGTACACACGTTCCTTTACATGTTCAATCACTCATACAGGTACCCATGTGCCTATATACACAGGTAACTTCATGTATTAACATCTAGCTAAATATCAAGGCATTTTCCAATTTAAATATTTTATCGTCAATAATGATTATTAAAGGGTAATATATTTCAATTTAAATTAAATTATCAGTTTAAATAATTTTCCTCCATATTATAAAGAATTTTAAACTCACACTTCCAACTGGAGAATATTAAATTAGAAAATGAGATAAAACACTAATAACAGACTTTCTTTTTTAATATTCTATGTATCCATAAATATACACCTACACATACACACACATACACACACACACACACACACACATATATATATATATATATATATATATATATATATATATATTAAAATGAAATTAACTAACATAAAATATATGACCGCTGTGTAGATATTTTCAATTTAACTGAAAATAAAAAATAAAAAAAATCTGACCGCAGTAACTTGTATAAAAGAGTGATTGCTTATCAAATACACACATACACACACACTATATATATATATATATATATATATATATATATATATATATATATATATATATTGAACTTTATTTCAATCCTTCATGAGATTCCTATCCTATGCTGTGATCGAATTCATCACGATTCTTCTGAGAAGCTTGGAGGATTGTACATTGTTATTACTCAAAGTAGAGTCCATTTGTATTATTAAAGACCTCGGATAATTCTAGTGAAGTATCTTTAATCATTTCCAAGATATAACCATGCAGATTTTAATCTAACAATTGGACAATTTTGCTTTTACACGACTTGAACAATTTTGCTGTTACACACGGTATGAACAAATTTCAAAAACATTTTGATAAATTATTTAATACGTCAGGATAACCGCATGCTTAATATTGTCATCGAAACAACAAAGAACATGAATTTAACATATATCATTGAATGCATAACGGTATCCATATTTTATTGCATTATAAATGAGGGATATTTAGAATAAACAAATACAAGTTTCTCGGCTTGAACCGCTTATCAAAAGGAATATATCAATAAACAAAAATATTAAAAATGTTGTTTAATAATTCTTTTAAAAGGAAATTGGTGAACTAATGCCATGTAGAAATATGGGCTGTATGCATAAATATGAAATATGAATAGAAATATAAGCTGTATGCAGAAATATGAAATATGTGTCTATGCAGGAATTTGAAATATAATGTATAAGCATTATGCAGAAATATGAAATATATCATGTATGAAAAAATATGAAATATGAGCTGTATGCAAAATCTGAGATATGAGATAGAAATATGAGTTGTCTACATAAGTATGAAATATGAGCTTTAAGCAGAAATATAAAATATGAGCTCTATGCAGAAATATGAAATATAATGTATAAGCATTATGCAGAAATATGAAATAGAAAAATGAGCTGTATGTGGAAACATTATATATGAAATATTTTCTGTATTCAGAAATATTAAATATTTCCTTTTTGCAGAAATATGAAATCTGAGATAGAAATCTGAGTTGTATGGAGAAATATGTAATATGAAACATCAGCTGAATGCAGCAATATAAAATAGAAATATGGGTTGTATGCAAAAATATTAAATAGAAATATGATCTGTTTTCAGAAATATGAAATATATAATGTATGAAAAAATATGAAATATGAGCTGTTGCAAAATCTGGGATATGAGATAGAAATATGAGTTGTATACATAAATATGAAATATGAGCTGTATGCAGAATTATAAAATATGAGCATTATGCAGAAATATGAGCTGTAGCATGCACCTTTCGTGGTTCAGAATAATTTAGCTCAGTTGGGTCGAGAAATTACTGACCATTAAAGATATTAATATATATTTCCCTAAAATCTACTTGGATTGAGAGACGCGTGCAGATGGATGGAGTACACAGCGACCGAAGCATTACATTGTAATGTAACTAAATATATCGTTTGCCCATATTTTATATTTCTTAGCGGTAAACTAAACTAAAATTCAATCATATATATATATATATATATATATATATGTGTGTGTGTGTGCGCGCGTGTGTGATTGTGTGTGTGTATGTGTGTGTGCATGCTGAATTTAATCTGGAAGATTAGCAGTACATTAAAATATTCATATTTAATTTGGTGATGGAGGACAAGTGATTGACTATAAATCAAATAGCCAATGCTATTAGCATAAGAGAGATGGTAATATGCTGCACAATGAATTTGACATGAGGAAGGTTTCAGCTCGGTTGTTTGCACATCTTCTGACACCTGGAGGTCAACCAGAAGAGGTCAGAAGTAAATCCTGATGAGATATTGCATCCTATCTGTTATCTCATTACATCTGCCATTCGTGACAGAAGCTCTATTTAAAAAAAAAAAAAAATCAGAACAATTAATTTTTTTTGCGGGACTTCATCTAATCCAAGTTTCATTTACGCTATTTCAGATTGTTATATACATATTTATAGCAGAGGTCTCCTCCGCTGGTTTTCTCTAGGCGCCATGAACGGAAGACCTCTGTGTGTGTGAGTCTAAGTGAAAAAAACTGTTGTTGCAGAATCTACCCGTCAATTAGATAAATTCGAACAGAGAATTGATTTCGTTAGATTATCTTTTATAGATTATCTTCCAACGTCATAAGAGAAAAATTAAAATTAGAAAAGAAAACCTTGTATACAATTCTCTTATTTCAATACGATTAACTTTATCACGATACACAATTCGAATAAAGTCTCTAAAAGGGGATTTTTAAAAGGTTATCTATTCTAGAATTTTGCGCTTCATTTAATAAAGATTTTTCCTGCATCTATTTTTTTTCTCTCCAAAAGATGAAACTTGAATATTGAGTTTTCCTCTTGATTATTCATGGCATCCTATGATTTAGAACTTCGTTACGGCGCAATGGACGATGAATCGTACTTTTTTCATTCATTTAATTATTCATGCATTAGGCAGAAATTTTACTTATTCCTCTCATCATATTTCAGCTCCAATATTCCAGTCTTTCATTCCTTGAAACAATTGAATCTTCTTTTCATATTCACCCGATTTTTCGTTCCTTCGTTTGAGTCATTTCTTTTCGCCAAAGGCCGACCCCCGAACTGATTATGCATTGAAGATTGACTCCTGCCGAAAAGAAACTAATCATATAAAACGTAACAGATGCAAAAAATTTTGATCTTATTATTTTCTGTTCTTTCCCGTTGATTGGAGACCTTTCAAGGACACCTGAATACACTGTGTAAAATAAGAAATGAAGGTATGTACAGCGTCCAATTTCAAATGTGAAGAGATAGATAATGATGATTTCCACATTTCACCCGATATGAAAAGCGAATCAACAATGAAAAGACTGCATTTATACTTTCCTTCCTGAGTCAAATATACTTAGTAGAGCAAGACATATCACGTACATCTTCTGGAGGAGAATAATCTTGAACAATAACACCCAAATCCTCTATGATGTGTTCCAAGAAAAATGATATTAGATAAACCATTCGAAAAACAGATAATTGGATAATGAATTGGTATGGGCATATACGTATATAACCATATATAAAGCATCATACAAATTCAGGATGTTGAATTACAAGGCTGTGTTCTGAAAAGTTCATAGGCTGACTATGAAGCAGTGATGCTAGAGCTGTGAAATCTTGAATACATTCATTTAAACCCTTCTTATTTATAACTACAGTATTTCCTTCCACTACAATAGATATTTGACTGTCCCAAAATGTTTTCACATGTAGTACTAAACTCTCTTGAAGATGGACGAAATTTGGTATCGTGGTATTATTAAATTCCTAGAGCAAAAGGGTTAAATCCCAAGGAAATGATTGCTACATCAGGGGATAACGATACAGCTTTATCGACAGTGCAAAGGTGAGCAGCTTAATTTGGTGATGGAGGACACGCGACTGACTATAAATCAAATAGCTGACGCTATTATCATGAGAGTGATGATAATATGCTGTACAATGAACTTGACATGACGAAGATTTCACCTAGGTTGGTTGTACGTCTTCTGACACCTGTTAAAAAGTGTACAAACTGGTCTTGTTTGAGGCAGATCCAAGTGAATGTTGCCTAACCCAAAATAAGTATTGGGTTCATCATTTTGAACCAGAGATAGAGAGAAAAAGCATGCCGAAGAAACACGTCTCTTCACCGACCCGACCAAGGTTATTTCATCTGAAGGAAAGGTGATTGTCTCATTTGGGATGCAAACAAGTATTGTTTATTGACTAACTTCAAATGGGCCACACACTCAGTGGAGAGTATTATGCCAACTTACTGAGACAGTTACGAAAGTCTGTCAAAATCAAACACTCACTGGATACTGAAAAAAAGTTGGTTTGTTTCCTCAGGATATTGTTCGTGCACACAAAACCTTGGTTTTAATGGCTGTTGTGCGTAATTGTTGTTTTGAATTGGTTTATCCTTTTAACTATTCTCCTGATGTGACTATCATCTGTTCCCCAACATGAAAAGCACTTGGCTGAAAATCAGTATCACAGTGATATGATATACCTGCTGTTGACTCTGTCTAAAATATATAGAATAATATTAGTAGTGCTTCAACTTAGAATTCATATTTAATTTCCTCGTCAGAAATTAACAGGGGAAAATAACAAAGTGTAAGATTCTTATCAAAATAATTCATAGACTAATAATAACAATTTTATTTTTAGTGTCGAATAAATACAATAATAATAATAATAATAATAATAATAATAATAAATGTATATACCCACAGATATAACAAGATAGCGTACACTGGAAGATGTACAAAAAGCACAAAAAATGGATGAACAGTATTTTTGGAAGAGTCAGGTGCCAGGTTACGAGGAAAGAATCAATGCAGTTATTATTAAGAAGAGTGGAAATTAATGCATACAAGATTTCAAAGCTTTAGTGTCACTCCTTCATATTCAGACTATGAATTTCTCAGCCTACCCTTGTAGTTAATATAAAAAACCTCAAATGGCGCGGTGCACAAATTAGAATATAAGGAAAATGAACACAGAATAGACAAAGCTGATAAGAGTTTTACATAATACTTCAAACTGCTGACAAACAAAAAAACATAAACCTATAAACTCTAGTCATGTTCTTAAACAGCCTCGCCATTGTGAGACTTTCATATATATATATATATATATATATATATATATATATATATATATATATATATATATATATATATATATCACACACGACTTCAAACTCGTTCAGAAATATCTAAACTGCTAGCTGTATAGTGATTTTCCAAGCGGAGCTTATATGTGGCACAAGGCCGAAAGTGTGGGACACCCAATGAGGATCGAACTCACTATTCAGTCGTAATTGTTCTAGCAAGACAAGCTTGCTAACCATTACACGGCCTCTAGGTGCCCCACTGCTAGCTGTATACACCGGTTTTATCAGATCAATGTTTAAGAATGTCTTCGAGTGAAAGTTGTCCTCTGAGAGGACCATCTTTTTTCGATCTCTGTGAAATAGCCCTACAAAATAACAAAGAACTGTACCAAATCATAGAAACAACAAAACTTGAGGACTTTCAACACCAGTAACAACTAAAATAAATTTCACATGTAAATCGATGAGAAAATAATAACATATTCATGATATGGCCGTCCCATACTATTTCAAAAACATGTTTCATGTGAAGCATCTCTCCGTACCAATACGCGAAAACGTGTAAGTAGTAATGACTGCTGGATCAAGGAATACCAAAATGTTTCCTGACAAGGAATCGGTTCATATTATCATTCCAATTCCTCTTATTCTTTATGCGCTATGACTTTCGGGATATCGGCGATCATGGCTCTTCACAATTTCCTGTCTTTTTTTTTTAGCTCTTACTAAATTTTGTCTTTTTGCTATCTCTCCTAAACCCTGTTGGCTGACAGATATATTACGTTGAAAAACCGGTTCTCGTGCAATCACTGAAATTAAGCAACGGCGAGTCTGGCTAGTACATAGATGGGTGACCACCTGGGAATAGTTATGTAAGAATGGATGTTAGGGTAATATAATAGATAATAGTTCGTTTTTGGAAATCGGAAAGCGGATTCCAAGTCCGTTATATTCAATATGCGCAAATATACTTGGAAGAGGTATGAAGCCATCACTTCTCTCACAGATATGCGTAGATTAGTAAGACTTCTATCAATAAATCATTATTATCTCTAAAGCATTTCTGCAAATATTTTCTAGTTTTAAATAACCTGCAGTAGATAGATTAGCCGTAACAAATGAGCTGATGATAAAAAGTATATAAATATATGAATCAGTGTATTTTATAAAGAACTTCGTAGTATAGTAAAAATAATTTAGATAATATGTAAATAAAATTGAAAAAATATAATAAAGAGAGCAACTATGAAACTATGAAAAACAAAACAAAAAAAAAATAATAAAAAAATAACTTAGAGACAAAATAGAAAACGTGGAATTAAATTAAGAACACGTGAAAAAATTGGCAAAGTTTTGATTTTTTTTAAGTATTTCTCCCTAAGCTAGGCGGGAGTGCCAGTAGCGCGCAAGGGGCTACAGAGAGTGGGAACAAGAGTAAAGAGGCGTGATAGAGAAAGGGATGAAGAGAAGGACAGGGAATAGATCAAGGCATCTGGAGATTCATTTGAATATTTGGAGACTATAGCTACAGGAAAGTAAGGAAGAGGAAGGGAGTTTCACAGACGGGAAGTGCGAGACATGAAACTATTGGAGTAGAGAAGACGGCTACGTTTAACCGTTTCGGCAGTGAAAGGGTGGGACTGAGATGCCATCCTCACAGCACGTTTAATTTCATACAGTTTGGGAACCAGCGAAAGTAGCCCTCCCCCCCCAAAAAAAAATAAACAAAAAACAATATCTTAAGAGGACAGTTATTACTTTGAAACCGCTATTACTGTACAGACTTTTGATTCCCTCAGCAATGTTTATGCGATTATAAAAATATGTAACTCAATCAAATAACACTGTTCTTCCATCCATTTACACAAGCACGTTCGCTTCATAGTATTTATTATGGGGTCCACCCCTTTTTTATATAAGTGGACTCGACCTGCTGCTGTTAAATACCCTCAGTCAGTCAGAATATAGAGAAGAGGAACAGAGTGGAAAGTACGTCGACATTGTGACTGAGTTGGAGGTAGAAGTCACAGTTACAAGCACGCCCGACTCTAAGGAAGTTTACTTCGAGACAGTATATAGCGATCTTTGATTAATACTAACCCGCGTTCCTGGATTTACTAACAGCATTACCTTTTGTATTTTGTGTAAATACATTTAATTTCTTAGTTTAAATACTTGCGTTTGTCATTTATTGGAGACCGATTTTTCATCTCGAAATACACAACAGTATTGTCAGTATAATTCTATAGAAAGCACATTTTTGTCGCTGCAAGTCTCTTTTGCATACGTGAAGACATTGTCCACCTTTCCCTTCCAAATAGGTGGACCGACATATGTGAGAAATATGTGATATTCCCTTTCATACAGGTGGACAGACATATTTCAGAAATATGTGATAATTCCTTCCATACAGGTGGACAGACATATGTGAGAAATATGTGATATTCCCTTCCATACTGTTGGATCGACATATGTGAGGAATATATGATATTGCCTTCCATATAGGTGTACTGGCATATGTGAGAAATATGTGATATTTCCTTCCATACAGGTGGACAGACATATTTGAGAAATATGTGATCTGGTCTTCCATATAGGTGGACCGACATCTTTCAGAAATATGTGCCATTTCCTTTCATATAGCTGGACCGACCTATTTCAGAAATAAGTGATAATCCCTTCTATATAGGTGGACCGACATATGTGAGAAATATGTGATATTCCCTTCCATATAGGTGGATTGATATTACGTAACAGTTCTGCACTCTGATCTCCTGTTTCTTAATACTTTGTTAAGCTCTCGATGTCACACTTTCCGTCCTCCATTAAAAGTCTTTCGAGATATGCTTTCATCCGTGCATTGAGATACGGTTGCCATATCTAGTCCAGTGCTCCTGCTGTACATCTAGAAATTCTCGAGAAAGTCCAATGAAGTATCTGTAATATGATCGATTCTGACGAATCATCTCGACATCCGTCACATTCTCACTAACGTGACGTGGCTTCCCTTTGTCTTTTCTACAAATATTTTAATGACACCTATTCTCAGCTTCTTTTTTCCCTGGTGCCTCAACTAAATTAATTTAACCGTGCAACTAGATTGGCAACTAGGTCCCACCTGTTGAATGTTGAAATACATAAATGCAACCGACACTTCTACTCCAATTTTTTTTTTTTTAATTCACTTCCTGCCTGTGGAATTACCTTCCGTTTAATCGATTCCCTGATAACTACAATCTTTATAAATTGAAATGCAATGTTAATAGCCATCTTATGTCTACTTGAAACTTGTTCATTTTTAGTCCTTTCCTCAAATCTCCCTATTCTCATTTTTCTCTTTCAGTTTATATCTTTGTAATCCCTCTGTACTAGTTGCATTCACGCCTTACTCATGTTTTTCATGTTGGAGAATTTTGTACTTGCTTGATTTTGTTTTTTCCAATTTTAAATAAATTATAACTACTTAGTTGCCAACTTAACTATTGTTAACCGGGGAAGTCATTAACTTATCCTCCAGAAAAATGTCAATTTATTTTTTAATTTTATCGGTGCCAAAGACATTTTTTGTATGGCGTAAACAATTTAACCAATTATGGCTATGTGTATTACATAAATTATATAATCGATTTTTTTTCCGTCAAGGATAAGAATATATGTAAAGCAATTCTTTTAAACAAATAAGTTTTAAGTAAATTGTTAATATAATGGAATGTTCCAACACACACACACACACACACACACACACACACACACATATATATATATATATATATATATGTGTGTGTGTGTGTGTGTGCGTGTGTGTTTGTGTGTATATATGTATGTATTTATGTGCATGTGTGTGTATTTAGGCAGCATATCTTCATTCATGGATATTTGGTTGAATAATCTAGACATCTCTATTTTTTTAATCCGCTCAAATTCAGGGGTCATTTTCTTAATGTTGTTATCAAACTCATTAAGAAAGACACTGTAGTTTTAATTATTTATTTTATGTTCTCAAGTACTTTCAATCTCATCCAAGATCAGCTTCCCCGTTGAATTTGAGAGGATTAAATTAAAAATAAATACATATCTAGATAATTAAACCAAAAATGCTTATATATATATATATATATATATATATATATATATATATATATATATATATATATATATATATATATAAAAGTGAGCATTGAAGTCAACACTCAGAGACAACAGAGTGTTTCATGCTAGACGCAACCGTCAGGGAACATGTGTTGGTTTTTTCTTGACTATTAATATATACCAGTCAGTGGTGCATTGTGGGTAGTCCATTCTGACGGTTGTTTTGGCGGGAGTGGTTGTTTATTTATTTATTTGGATGAATTATTTTATTTTCTAATTTATTTTTATTTTATATATTTATTTATTCTTTTCGGTTTTTGATCTTTTGATATCGTAGTAAAAAATAGTTCAGATCGTTTATTTGATAGTTTGTTTTGGTCTGGGAAGGTAATTACAGTAATTTCTTCATCCAGTTTTTGGATTTATTGCTGTATTTCATTCTAACTGTTACTTTGGCGGTGGCAGTTTTCAATTTGTTTAATATTTTATTCATTTATTAGTATTTATTATTTTAGTTTATATTTGTTTATTTATTTATTTATTTATTCTAACGATTATTTTAGCGGGAGCTTTGTGTTAATTTATTTATTCGGATTTCATTATTTATTTTTATTTTGTATATTTTAATTATTCCTTTCGGTTTCCGATTTTTAAGTAACGCAGTAGAAATTTTATCGTCAATTAGCATATATAGCTATATTTTGTTCAATTTTTCGATTAATTGTTGTAGTCTATTCTAACGGTTATTTTGGCGGGAGTAGTTTATTACTTTGTTTATTATTTGCTTGGGTTAATTTATTAATTTTATTATTTTCTTTTTATTCTCTTTAATTATTTTATTCTTTTTGGTTTTCTATTTTTGAGTAACGTAGTAAAAATTTGTGTTCATGTCTGCATTTTGAGATGAGTTAATAACGTTTATTTAGTGGTTTTCATTGACCCGGGAAGGTAATAATAGCTATTTTTTCTTCCAAGCAAAGTTTGCAGGTTTTGCATTGATTGCAGAAGGTTATCTTTAGTGTGATTTGCGCTTTGTTTTTAATTTCCCAGATATACTAAGAAAACTTTGTACTGTTCATGTATATACTATTTGGGAAATATGTTTTGTGTTCATAGTGTCTTTGTATCCAGATTCCTCCAGTTACTCCTATGTTAATTCTTCCCCATTACCTTGTGATTTTACTGTGGCTTGGTATATTACGTTGTTTTGTAAGCAATTACCGTTTAAGGGGCATTCATCTTTATTCTGCAGTTACACCTGGGTTTAATTTGTTCGGGTGGTTTGTTGATAGTTTTCCTGTTCTGCTTTATTATTATTTGTGCCATAGTCTCGGTGCAACTGTAGCTGATTTTTACCGCGTTTTTTTAAAATATTTTTTTAAGAATGTTTGTTCCGAGAGAAGTGTTTGTGTAAGGGTTTGAAGAATATTTTCCTTACGTTTGTTTTTACGTTTTTTCTGTACGGTGGGTTGAACCATATGATATTTCTCTTGCTGTTGGCTTTTTGTGCTCTGTGGTGAATATGTAGGGGTTACCAGAAATTCATTATCTTTTAGGGCTGTTTCGTAGTCTTTCTTAGCTTCGTTAAATATGGTTTCATTGGAAGAATAATTGATTTTGGTATGTGTTTGTGTGTAGATGGAGGGTGATTGAAAGTTGTGTATATATATATATATATATATATATATATATATATATATATATATATGCGAGCTAATTATTTTTGATTTTGTCGATTGCACATGATAATAGGGTCAGTTGGGCATTGTCTATGAGAAAAAGAGCACTAATTCACTCCGCCATAAATTTGGAAATGACATGCTGTACTACTTGGAATGCGCACCGGAACCTCTAACACAAACATTTCAGAGTGTTTGTGTGTTAATCTGAGGGCAATACGCAGGATTTGGAAAGAGTTGGATGAAATATTAAGTCCAAATCATGGTGCTTGGAATGATCACGTGGGATGGCGACGTTATTCCTCCAATCAACTCCCTCAGAGCCTGATTGAATATGGAAGCCTACATCAAGGGACATGAGGATGTAGTGCACTCTTGGGTAAAGAATGTAACTGCTGGAAAACCATATGCATGGCAACAAGACTCTGCACCTTGTCACACAAACAGCAGGACCTAGTCATGGTTGTCAGACAATTTCTGTGACCATATCATCCTTTAAATCTGACCATCTAACTATCCAAATTGCAACCTTCTGTTTATTATGTGCGGGACGCATTTGTGCGAGGGACTAGCAAAATTCTTTGTAACACCAAAGAAGAACTGAAGGCAATGATTATGGCATCATACACCAAGGAGACATCCCATAAGAGTTGCAGGAGATTCCGATATCGTCTAGAGGTCGAGACTAAAGACAATGGAGATTTTATTTACTCTTTAGTATTTCAAGATATTTTTGTGTAATCTTGGTAAATATATCTGTTAAAATAAGATGTCAGTGTTATTTTCATTTTTGCACAATTCAGGCAAGTACGTGGACGAAAAACTTGTGACGTTAGACAATTAAGACAGACTGTCGCCGCTGCGTGGTGACTTCAATGTCCACTTTTATATTTACATAGCCTCTATGACTGATATTGAGCTATTTAACCCATAAATATAGCATGAGTTAAAACTATGATTTACAAATATATATATATATATAGGTAACTACACTCGTCTCGGAAAACCTTCGGTTTCTCTTATTTTCCTAATGATCAAATCAATCTCGAAGGAAAAACGGTTTTAGAAAAAGAAAGAGCTATGTGCATGAACGTCTGTCGAAAATAATCGTACAGCATACAGGTACAAAGCCCAAAGAAAAAAATCCCGATATGAGTAATCAACGGACGATCAGCTTAGGTGAAACCTTGGTAGGTTTGTCTGTCTCTCTCTCACTCTCTCTCTCTCTCTCTCTCTCTCTCTCTATATATATATATATATATATATATATATATATATATATATATATATATATATATATATATAACATAATAGTCTCGAATAATAAAACCTCAACAGAATGCACTGGACGACTATTTTGTCCTCTTTGGGATTCATCAGCAGTGTGCAAGCCATTATCGAGAAACGAACCATGATCTTTACAATAAATGCAATCGTCATACCACTGGGACAGTGACAAATAGGAAGCAACTAGACTGAATATAGCGCAGCTATTCCTAATTCCGGTGGTGATACTTATCCAAGAATTCCGGTGGTGATACTTATCCTAATTCCGGTGGTGATACTTATCCTAATTCCGGTGGTGATACTTATCCAAGAATTCCGGTGGTGATACTTATCCTAATTCCGGTGGTGATACTTATCCAAGAATTCCGGTGGTGATACTTATCCTAATTCCGGTGGTGATACTTATCCAAGAACCGGCCCCAAGAGCAACGTCTTCTTTGGCATGGGTTCGATTCCTGGTAGTGGTTGCGCACTGCTGATAAGTCCTAAAAAGGACGAAACGGCTGTCCAGTGAATTCTGCATTCTATTGAGTTTTCTTATTCTAGACTCAATGTGTCATTATGTGAAGTAATTAAATTTCTAATCTGTTTCCATATATATATATATATATATATATATATATATATATATATATATATATATGTGTGTGTGTGTGTGTGTGTGTGTGTGTGTGCGCGCGGTAGTAGAATAAATGCTAAAGGGAGAAGAAAAACTATACCTGGTTAACGGGATGGAGTGGAAAATCCAACGGAGAAGCATTCTGCTGCTAAGAATGTGACAAATCCAAAAAGAGGAATAAAATGACTTAAAAGCGAAAAACGAAATTTCGAAAAGAAAAGAAAAAACAAAAAGAAAGAATGCAAAAGGTAGTTACCGCTGAGTCAGCATCAGTCTTCTGTGAGCGATTTACACGGGCATTACACCGAGAAATAACTTGGTAATGTTGTAGCTTCCTCAGATAGATTCTCCAGTGACCTTCACGCGCGAAAATGGCGCATGCCAACGTGACTTGCAAAATACATTTAATACTCCCTCTTTTTCCTAATTTATGTTTTGTTGTCTTTGTTAACTCCTCTTCTTCCGTGACATTTGAGTCACAAGAATAAGACACAGGTTGCGTTTCTCCTTTTGGCCTTTTAGTATGGATTAATGTAGATATTTTCATTTCACTTATAAGCAAAGACATATTAATTTCTTTGACACATTTCACACCAGGCAAGGCGATAAATCCACTAAGACGCATAGGACGATAAAAGAACTTAATAAAACAGAAGATAACGGATGACAAGATAAAAGAAGTTAATACGGTAATAACTGACATTTTTAACGATTTAAATTTTTGAAGATTAATGTGGACTGAAAAACAAGAAGCCGGAAGAGAGTTACACAGGCGGGAAATGCGAAAAACGAAGCTGTTATCAAAGAACATCCGGTTACTCCTAGCCATCTCAAAGTTAAAATGATGAGATGTTGCCGCCAATCTAGTGCAGTGCTTAAATTTATAGAGCCTAGGTAACAAGGATGTAAGTTCATCCGAACAATTACCATGGAAATATTTATCGAAAACGCTCAGAGAATCTCCGTTTTGATGGCAAGAAAGTGATTAAAATAGAGATGCCAGGGCAGGACCAAATCATTGCAGATTAAGTCTTGTATTTTTTTCCAGAAGATTGCAAAATCTGGAACATCCAGTTTAATTTTTTTCCGCCTCTGATCAGCTTTTTCAGTAGAAGTTAAAAGCCACTAATTCCATTTAAAATATTAACGAACAAAGTTGACTGCAAAGCAAGAAACCGGAATAGAGGTTCCACAAGCGAGAAGTGCGATAGAAGAAACTGTTAGCATATCTTAGTCATATCTATCCATTTCAACTGTAAAATGATGAAACCTTGCCTCTAATCTAGTAGTGCGCTTAAATTCATAAAGTCTAGGTACATAGAGTAAAAGTTCATCAGAACAATTACCATAAAAGTATTTATAGAAAAGGCAAAGGGAAACTATGTTACGGTGATTGAAAGTGACTGAAATCAAGATTCCAGGACCAATAACATTGCAGATTCTTCTTTGGATTTTATTAAGTACGGTAAGTACGAAAGAAGAAACTATCAGAATATAACCTACGTTTAGAGGAAACCATTTAAACTGTAAAATAATGATACCTTCCCGCCAATCTAGTACCTTGCTTAAATTAAAAAAATGTTCACGTATAAAAGGGGAATGATCATCATAAAAAATTACCATGAAAATATTTATAGTAAATTTATAGAAAATTTATAGAAAAATTTATAGAAAAATTATAGAAAATTATAGAAAAAAGGTACAACGAAGTTAAATTATGTCGGTTGGAAAGAGGCTGAGATGCCAGGCTAGAACCAATAATATATTCGGATTCTTTTTTGCATTTTATTTAGATTGCAAAATCGTGAACATCCAGTACAACTTTTTCTTCTTCTGATTATTATTCTCAGTGTAGTTTAATAACGACTCATTTTATTTATACATCTGGTGTGAATAGCTGCAAAGAAACGATAAATACATCCAATATGATTTCTTCGCCTGTGTAAATAAATATGTCAATACTTGTAAGGATCTCTTACGGATTTGCCGAAAAAAATGGTAGAACATTTGAAGATTTGGTGAAGAAATAAATTGTTAAGGTCGTTACTTATGTTCATCAACGATCTTCCTGACGTAATAGATTCTCAAGTAGGCATCTACGCGGACGACACTCCAATTTACTCCTGCCTAAAAATCAAATCTAGTGTTGTTGAAAAAACTAACTTGGCCGTTCGTCTCGAAAATGACCTCCAATCGGTTGTGAACTGGGGCAGGAATTGGCTGGTTAACTTTAACGCCTCAAAAACAAAACTGTTCTCTTTTATTCACCAGAGAGAACCATCCCTGCCCCGACCTCCATTAGAATTTCTGACGATCAACTTCTCGAGAGATCTTCTTTGTGACTGCTCGGTCTCACATTGACTGCTGACCTGAGGTGGAACAAATACATTGAGTCAATAGCTTCGTCCCCCGCAAGGAAAGATGGCTCCCTGCGCCAGGAAATTTTTCTCGACAGAGTCGAGCTTTCAAAATCTACAAATCATCCATTCGCCCTTGTATGGAGTATTGCTGCCATAAATGATCTGGTGCACCTTCTGTTTGTCTCAAGGCTCTTGATAAGATCCAAAGACGGATATGCGATGTAATTGGCCCTGATCTGGCATCTCGTCTGCAGTCGCTCTCTGACAGATGTGCCGTCGCCTCCCTCTGTCTTTTTCACAAATACTTTCACAGTAACTGCTCCGATGAGCTGCTTTCGCTGGTTCCCAGACTTCATGAATTTAAGCGTTCTACTAGGCTGGCATCTCGCTCTCACCCTTTCACTGTCGAAACTGTTAAATGTAGCCGTATCTTTAACTCCAATAGCTTCATGTCTCGAACCTCTCGCCTATGGAACTCCCTCCCCTTTTTCATGTTTCTATAATCCCCAACTATTCAAATGTAATGTCAATCGACGTCTCCAGATGCCTTGATCTACCCACTATCCTTCTCTTCATCTTGCTCTATCACTCCTATTTACTATAGCTCTAACTCTCTGTAACTCCTTGCGTGATATTGGCTTCCTGCCTTGCTTGGGGTGAAACGCTTAAAAATAAAATTATTGCAGATATTAAAGAAGCGAAATTGTGTATAAATAATGTGGTCACAAGCTCTTTTTGACCTCCAATACCCTAAGGATAAATATCCGAATCATATTCAAATATAATGTCAATCGACGTCTTGTAAAATTTTTCATTCCACAGGAAGAATTGTTAGGTTTTTACACATGAAATGACACACTTTATAGGAAATGAACAAACCGCTTCTTAAATAATTTAGTTATTTAGTTGAAATTGGCACTATGTTGATGGATGATGGTTCTCTAACATACCTTAAATTCTTGATATCATCTTTAAAATATTATCATCCTTTGAGGTGACAAACAGTTCAAATGCATCGATTACCTCTTCCTTGTTGGAGAGTGCTTTATTGCTTATGAAAAGCTCAAAATGTTTCAATATCAGAATCTGTAGGAGACATGTAAGATTAATATGGAGGATGAGGTAAAATGTCATAATTCAGGTTATGTAGCTTTTACACAGTTGATGAGAAGCGTGTGGCCGTGTAATGTCGTGCAGCAAAATTGGATCATCCCTCGTAGAAAAAATTAGGATGTTTCTTTTTGAATTCTTCATGCATACACTCAATTTCTCCACAATAAGATGTTCTTATTGTTTTTCCTTGATGCAAGAATGAATAATAAATAACCCCTTTGAAAGACCACCTTACAGGAACCATTAACCTTTAAGAGTGCAGTAGAAATGTTTGGTATTGTTTTGGTTATTCAATTGCATCTAACCACTGGTCTACACTATTACTGTTATGAAAGAGTCTCCATTTCTCATCGCATGTAATAATTCGATGCAAAAATGGTTCTTTTTTAAAAAATTTTACCTATACAGTAAGTATAATCATTTTCATTGGGCTTATGAATAATAATATATTGAAAGGAAGATTAACTGGAAAGGAAAATAGGCGGGAATAAATAAATAAGTAATTTTTATTTAATAAGGTGGCTACTTCGTTAGACGGACTGGATTAAACAACATAAAAA
This sequence comes from Acanthosepion lycidas, assembly GCA_963932145.1. Lineage (NCBI taxonomy): Eukaryota > Metazoa > Mollusca > Cephalopoda > Sepiida > Sepiidae > Acanthosepion > Acanthosepion lycidas. The sequence continues at coordinate 75,494,911 of OZ010605.1, forward strand.
TGCGTCATTTCATGTGTGACAACCTAATACCTTGGGTTACTCTCGATAAAAGTGAACAATGTCATGTAAAGCGATATAAACTTTAAACGAGGTCAGTAAATTCAAAATCAGTATATTGTGGAGGACTTACATGCCTGTGGAGGACTTACATGCCTGCGGAGGCATACGCAAGTCTTTTTTGTGTAAATATGTATAAACTTAGAAATACTAATGAAAAAAGTTTTCAACATAAAATATTCGCAATCATCATTTTTTAATACAATTTGGACATGAATCATCCTGCCTCGAACTGATTATGGGGAACGATTGCTTTTCGATAGAATTAATTGATATTCTCTTATTGCCAAACAATCGTAAATTGTAAATGTTTCTTGACTAAAATGCATTTATTGTACGAAGAACTAATCAACTTTTATTACACAACCCCCCACCCACGCACACACACACACATATATATATATATTATTTATATATGATAGTATGTTTATATATATATATATATATATATATGTGTGTGTGTGTGTGTGTGTGTATATATATATATATATATATATATATATATATATATATATATATATATATATATATATATATATATATATATAATGATATAAATATAAGTAATTATACTCGTCCGGAAAAACCTTATGTGTTTTGGCTTGTAAATAAACAAACCAATACCCAAGGAAAAATAAGGAATAAAAGAAGAAAAGAAATAAGAACATGTAATTCAGGCGAAAACAATCGTCCAGAATCCAAGCTCAGAGTTCAAAGAAAAAACTCCAACACAAGTAAAGGATAAATAACTAAAGAAAGTGCTCGATACACTAAATAGAGCAAATCTTTTTTCTTTTGTCACATGATCATGTTTTTATGTTGTAGGCTATTTATATTCTGTTCTAATGTACGTCTCTGGCCAGCTAGATAGCTTTTCCTGGCTTTTTAGGTTCATAGTTATATATATATAAGAAATATAGTCGTAAGGTGTGCAATATTGCAATATTTATGGGATAGGGTGCTCAATATCAGTGATAGAGCGTGTGTAAATATAAAGGTGAACATTGAAGTCAACGATGAGAGGCGCCAGGCTGTTTCTAGCATGAAACAGTATGTTGCCTCTAAGTGTTGTCTTCAATGTTATATATATATATATATATATATATATATATATATATATATATATATATATATATATATATATATGAAGAAATATAGTCGTAAGGTGTGCAATATTGCAATATTTATGGGATAGGGTGCTCAATATCAGTGATAGAGCGTGTGTAAATATAAAAGTGAACATTGAAGTCAACACTGAGAGGCGCCAGCCTGTTTCTAGCATGAAACATTATGTTGCCTCTAAGTGTTGTCTTCAATGTTCACTTTATATATATATATATATATATATATATATATATATATATATATATATATATATATATATACTTTCCTGCTTGTATATGAATATATATGTGTCTGGTTTTGCCAACGAGCAGAAAGGTTTGCGCACTGACCACACACGCAATCCTCAGGTAGTGCTTAAAAACATACTAATCGTGAAACTAAGGGGTGATGTCTCGCAGAAATTGTCTAATCTTTATTCGGTAAAAATTTCATTGCTAATCATGCATTACTTTTTAAGTAATACACATATTTATGTCTCTGTTGTTTCCGTTCCTTATATTATGGCCGCTACTGTATATATATATATATATATATATATATATATATATATATATATATATATATATATGCATGTTTCATTGAATACAACTGACAAGGTGCTGTGATGTAGGTTTTTATACTGTTTCTCATGTGATACAATTTATTTTTGGTAGACGAATTATATAAAAACTGTCCAAATGTATTTTTTTTTGCCGAGAGCTTTCGGCTATACATTTAGCCATTTTCAAAGCTGAAATATATTAACTGTAAAAAAGTAAAAAAGATTGTTATATGTATGTTTTATATAGTTTTAATTTTCAAAAACGGTCAATATATTGTTTAGCCAAAAGCTTTCCGAAAACAAGGACAATTGAAATGTTTTTATATAATTTATCTACTGAAAGGATAAAAAACAACTGTTAGATTAAAGCACCTTGTCTGTCGTATTCATTGAAACGTGCATGAAAGAAGGATTGCTGCATATATATATATATATATATATATATATATATATATATATATATGTGTGTGTGTGTGTGTGTGTGTGTGTGTATATATGTGCGTGTGTATATATATATATATATGTGTGTGTGTGCGTGTATGTATATATATGTGTGTTTGTGTATATATATATGTGTGTGTGTGTGCGTATATATATGTGTGTATATATATGGGTGTGTATATCTATATATGTGTGTGTGTATGTATATATATATATGTGTGTATATATATATATGTATATATATATATATATGTGTGTGTGTGTGTGTGTAGGGGGTGTTTGTGTGTGTGTGTGTGTATCGGCAGCAACCTTTCTTTCAAACATCCCTCAATAAGTACGCCCGACAAAGAATATTTCATTCATTTTTTTTTTAAATTTTATCCAGCAACCTTAAGTTTTTAAACCGGGCGCTACACACGAATGCTTGGAATAAACGCTCCTATATCGAACAATGTAAAAATAAATTTCAACGTAACATGAAAAAAAAAATAACATCAAGGACAAAAAAAAAAAAAAAAAAAAAAATGAAAATGGCTACAGAAGTATCCGAAAGCGCTTGTGATCATAAAAAATATAGAAAATTTCTATACTCGCCTTCTCCTACTAAACAGAAAAATATAACGATGGCGGAAAAACTTAATAAAAAATGAATTAAATCTTACTTGTCGGCCGTATTTAATGAAATATATATATATATATATATATATATATATATATATATGTGTGTGTGTGTGTGTGTGTGTGTGTGTGTGTGTGTGTGTGTGTGTGTGTGTGTCAGTGTGTGTGTGTATGTATGTATATATATATCTATATCTATCTATCTATCTATCTATCTATCTATCTATATGTATAGTTTGTGTTTTTTGTGCTTGTGTGTGTGTCTATCGACATATTATACATTTTAGCATAAAGAAGTCCCGGTAAGTATATTTATACTGATCGATATTCCAGTATTACACAAGAATGACATGAAATATATTACGCTTTTTGTCCGTTAATCGAATATTGATTACATACAAGTTTATTTTTTACTTGAACTGCTTGGCTATTATATGTGAAAGAGAGACAGTGAGAGAAAGGATGGGAGAGAAGGGATTGGTGAGTGACTTTATGTTTGAGCTAGTGTTTGCATTACGATTCCTTCCTGCAAATAAACTCACTCAGCTGAGGCAAGTGCGAACGCAATTTACCCCTGATTTCCCCAGTGTACGCGCATTTCCTTCTGACGCACAACCTCTTTGTAGCCGAGTCGTGTTAACAGTGCATTTATGAAGTGGAGAGATTGAGTGTCCATTTCTTGCTGGGCTGTCCAAGCAGTGCAGATCGATGTGAGAGGCGCTAATAAAATTACTAATGGCATTCAGGAAACATTTAACAAAGCTCACAACAGGAAAAAGTCACACCTTTCTCGCAATTAGAACGGCTCCTAAGTGCAACGGTCTTTTTATATACACTGGCGTTTAGGGCTTTTTACTCTTTTGTTACTTTGGCGAAGAAACGACGGAAGAAAACGATAGGAGTTGTTGTTGTCCCATTTTCAATTGTTAGTATAAAATACACGACACGATTGGATGTAAATATACAGTTCCATTTGAGACGAAATGAGTTGAAATCTGATAGCCCTTTATTTTATTTTCAGTCTTATATACATATGACAAATACGGAGTATAGAATGTTGGTAAGAATCATAATCGCCCATATCCAGAATGGACAATGCAAGAAGAAGAAGAAGAAGAAGAAGAAGAAGAAAACTTCAACCGTTTGGGTTATTATAAAGGCAGTAGTAGTAGTAGTAGTAGTAGTAGTAGAAGAAGATGAAGAAGAAGAAGGTGGAGGAGGAGGAAGAAGCAGCAGTGGGGAAGAAGAAGAAGAAGAAGAAGAAGAGGAAAACCTCAACCGTTTGGGTTATTATAAAGGCAGTAGTAGTAATAGTAGTAGAAGAAGAAGAAGATGAAGAAGAAGAAGGTGGTGGAGGAGGAAGAAGCAGCAGTGTGGAGAAGAAGAAGAAGAAGGCGGAGGAGGAGGAAGAAGTGGGGAGGAGAAGGGAGAGGAGGAGTAAGAAGTAGAAGAAGAAGAATTATAAATGCTGTTCCGACAAAAATAATAGTGGTTATCTAACCTTAAATTCAAGAAGAAAAAGAAGAAGGATGAGAACAACAACAACAAAAAAAAAGTGAAGAAGAAGAAGAAGAAGAAGACTTCAACCGTTTCAGTGTCATAGATAAACGTTTTCTTAGCTTTATCCTGTCATTTTCGGTCACGTTTTGCTGGATCTGCTGCTAAGGAAGTTCATTCAGCAGACGACGTTTCTCTCTCCAGCATATATCTTCGATATTTATAAGTCTGTCATTTATCTACATCTTGAATATTGCTGCCATATATGGTCTGGCGTGCCTCCTGCATATCTAGAGATTCTTGATAAAATAAAAAGATGAATCAGCAATATTATTGCTCCATAACTGGGGACACAACTTCAGACTCATTGTCCCGGTCGTAATGTCGATTCTCTGTGCTCTTTCTATAAATACTTTCATGGTAATTGTTCGGATACAACTCTTCGATATAGTACCTAGATTTTGAGCATTAAGGAATAGTAATAAATTGGAAAAAAATGTCTCGTTAATTCACAGTTGAATTCGCTAGATATAGCTGTAAGTTCTATGCTAACAGTTTCGTCTATCGCTTTTGAAAAGGCTTTCCGGTTTATTGCGTTCCAGCCAGCCTTGATCTTCAAAAATTTAACTGCAATGTCCATCGTTATATACTGTCATCTTGATTACATTTCTATTGCTTTAGCTCCTAAATAATGTATATCTTTTTCTTATTTGGCCGCATTCGGTAACCCCTTTACTACCTTGCGAGGTGTGACATGATAGAAAAAAAATGTGCCATGCCAGATGTAAATATATCTGTAGCGTGTTAGTGACGTCATATAAGCACACACACGCACGCAGACATAGAAATCAGAGATTTTGACCAGAAAACGAATATATTCAATATTTTATACCAATTACTATTTTAAATAAACTTTAATATGTTAAAAAATTTCAGTGTTTAATTTTTGCTAAAAGATAATTTAATAATCGTTGCTTCCTTTTTATATTTATTTTTTAATCATTTCACCCCATGCAAGGCTGTAATGCCACTAGTATGGGCTACAGGAAGTGAAATTAAAAGTGAAATTTTATGTGAAGAGGATGGATAGGATTAAAGAAAGAACAAAAAAATATAACACAATTAAAGAAGACGGAAAATGGCGAGTGAGGTTTTATTTAGATTTTTGACTATTGTAGTTATCAGGGAAACAAGAATAACTCTTCAATCGCTGGTGCAAACGTTGAAATCTGTTGCAATCGTTATCTGCTTGTTTCAAAGTAGGGGTCTTTTGGTTTGGTCGAGTTTCGTCTAGGGTCCCATTTTCGACCTTACCTTAAAGAGTGGCCCTACCAGAAGTTTAGACTTCCCATCGGCATTATCTGTCTATATTTCTGAGATGAAGTATTATGTACACTATTTAAATTATTCGAAATATTGTCCTCATCTTTGTCGCCATATTTATTACAACGTTTCGGTCTTTCAGTATCTGTCTATATTTCTGAGATAAGGTATTATATACACTATTTAAATTATTCGGACTATTGTCCTCATCTTTCTCGCCATATTTATTACAATGTTTCAGCTCTGTCCTTCTTCAGGTGGTTGGAATGTCGAACTGAACCCTTTATTTCACTCACTGGGGTAGACTCTTCTAGTTCCACGTGCTATGTTATCAGTTATCTCCAGTTAATTCTCCTCTCTAAGTTCTCCACTGCCTTAACGGGGTATTGAACTCACACACTTTGGGTACTGTCAATGTTCTAACCAACGCCTTTATCCACTGTGCCATGTGTCCTCTAGAAAAATCTACCCCAGTGAGCGAAATAAAGGGTTCAGTTCGACATTCCAACCACCTGCAACGGCCGAAACGTTGTAATAAATATGGCGACAAAGATGGTATTTATCAACCCACCCACGAAGATTGAATGTGGCACAAGGCCTTTTTAATGTGGGTATCTCCGAGCCCGTAGGTCCAGCCAAAAATAAATAACCATCGTCCCCACCGAGGCGGGTCAATTCCGTCAACCTCCCCCAACGAAACCCTACCCTTCGGCGGAGCTTCGTCAGAGTTCCTCCCTGCAGGCAGAGAGATCGACAGACACCCGACCCGGCAGCTCACAAAGCACAGATACTACACTTTGATCCTAGCCACCTGGCCGAGCGGGTATGATTTTTATGGCGACAAAGATGAAGACAATAGTTCGAATAATGTAAATAGTTTCCCATCAGCATCTCTGTCGGAGATTGGACCATGGGAGCCACTCCACCACGACAGGGAACGACCATCAGAGGTACGTACATTGAAACCTACACACGTAAACACACATATTCATTTTACACTGTATTTCGGACTAAACATTTTATCATCAAATATATTATTAGTATTTTACAAATTAAACAATGAATACGAAAATAATAAAAGAATAAAATTATCATCAGATATATGTGAGCATTTTTATTAGGGTTTTGTTAAAAATATTTTAGACATAAATAGTAGATAAATAATAGATTTTCCTACAATTTCCAAAATCAATTCCTCTTTTATAAAAATGAGAAACGCTACGATTTAGAATTATTCATGTCGTAATTTCTTAAATACAATGCATTAAGTGTTCTTAATATAATGATTCTTACTGTTAATAGTCATTCTTAATCGATTGAACTTGCTAAAACACTTAAAAATATAATTAAAAAAATCGAGGTAGAGCTCGACATATCTAAAAACATAAACAATTGCGTATCTCAATATGTAAAGTCTATGCATACATTATAACAAAAAAGATTATATAATAAACCAAGAAATACATAAAAATGAATGGATAATTAAAATCAAGAGTTTCATTTTAAAATACAATATCGATTTCTTTGAACAATGAAACAAAAAAAAAAAACACGTCCTTTCACACCGGCTTCAGCGATTCTCAGCTAATATATATATATATATATATATATATATATATATATATATATATATATATATATATATATATATATACGTATATATATATATATATATATATATATATATATATATATATGGATTCTCCAAGTCGGTTTCGACGTATGAGGATCGGCCAGCTTATTGATTCAGTTAAGAAAGTTTATGCGCTAATCTTAAGTGGTATTTAAGACCCGCAAGTGATTTACAAAGGAGGCCACATATGGAGTAAGTGTGAGGATTGTGAGATGAGATCACTGTCAGATTGGTTGACCTTTTAGATCTTGCTCTCGCTTCTTGAAGATGATTCAGACAAGCACATACATATATATATATATATATATATATATATATATGTATATATATATTTCTGCATATATATATATATATATATATATATATGTGCTGTCTTGTCGCTTTTTTTGTGTTTGTGTATTATAATCCCATGGTGTATGCATTGACTTTTGTAAGATTTCATCCTCCCTTGATCATGTCTTCACTTCAAATGTATCTAAGTTGTAACGGAGTTCAGAGCAGTATTAAATCTTAATGTTTATTCCAACTTAATTTCAATAAAAGCAAAATTTAACAAAAGTATCACCTACAGGTTAAAAATTTAATATAAACATATAAAAATTAATGAATATTTAATCTAGCAAGGGCCTAATATTTCTATGCCCCAAAACACATACGTATATACACACTTACACAACAACATATTTATATTTACACGCACATACATCCATATACGCGTGTACACATATATTAATATATGTACATATTGTTTATGTTTAGGCAGCAATTTTTCATTGATGCATGTTTCATAAAATAATATAGACAGGTTTTGTCTATTTATTTTAATTTCCTTTCATATTGTCTGATAAGCTTAATAACATTATCATTGAATGTTATTATGCTGATCAGACAATGTGAAAGGAACTTACTTAAAATAAATAGACAAAACTATATAATTTAATGAAACATACATCAATGTATATATATATATATATATATATATATATATATATATATATATACACACACATACACACCTGCGTATATATACATCTACACACATATACATACAGACATATACATTTTTGCTCATAAACATATATGCATAAAACCTTACACATTTATATACACAAACTCAACTAAACAAATATACAACGTATCTATCTATATATCCATCTAATTATACATATACACATACATACATATATACAATCATATACACATACACATCTATCTATCTATCTATCTATCTATCTATCTATCTATCTATATATATATATACACACGCACACACATACACTTTTGCGTATATATACATCTACAAACATATACACACATATACATACAGACATATACATTTTTGCTCATAAACATATATGCATAAAACCTTACACATTTATATACACAAACTCAACTAAACAAATATACAACGTATCTATCTATATATCCATCTAATTATTCATATACATATACATACATACATATATACATACATATACACATACACATCTATCTATCTATCTATATATATATATATATATATATATATATATATATATAGTTAAGTTATGAAGAACTTGGTAATCCGTATGGTAATCCCCTAAATTTCTATCAAGCATTAAAATCTATTCTTTACATAAATTGCTAAAACCCAATTACAGCCTCTTTCTCTTTACTTCCCTCTCCCTATCCCTCTTCTTTCTTTTACCTTTTTCTTTTCTCCCTACTCCCCTCCCATTTCTATATATTACTTCTGTTAATTTAACCGTCTAAATAGGTCAAGGTCTGCATTGCATTAATATTGCTAATTGATTCAAGGGATGATTAACTCTTTGTAATGTAATATATATATATATATATATATATATATATATATATATATATATATTATGTCATGAACAAAATCAACAATTTCAGAATTTACAACATTGATGATCTTTCCAGAGTGTGCTACAACTACAATTTGGCACAGGGCTTGGATATAGTTGTCTATAAAGGGTTCTTGTCATCAATGTTTGCATCATACAATTGCATCTTCCCGATGGAAATTTGATAGGCATAGTAACATCAGGGGGACACGATTTAAGTTTAACATTTCCGAACCAATGATCGGAAAATCCTTCATAATTCAAAGCAAAGGGCCTACATCTTGGCGCTGTAAAAATATAAAATATAAATACTTTCTCGTTAAATGACAAAATAACGTTCAGATTTTTGCAATTAGGTCAGATTGAGAACATTTAAGATATTTCTCGTAGACTTCTCTGACGAAAATCCACATATTACATTTTTCTTACTAATTTGTATTTACAGTTCGGCGGATGTAAATTTTGTTGCAAATCATACGCTTGGTAGGAAGTTAGTGATTTCCTGTATTGTTGATATCACAACTTGGTATCGCCAACTACGTTATTCTCTAGGGTTACACCTTGTCATTTTGATGCAAATCCGTGTTGATTTCAACGACCATTCTGTTCATTACTCATGATCAGCTATTTTTAATTTTAAAGTTTCTACCCCAGATCACAGCTTTGTTTATTTGGTAAATCTTGGTTTCTCATTAAATGTTTCACGGTATTTTTATGCGGATGCCATGCACGGCAAAAACACGTTCGGGAATATTTAAAAATGCTTTCTCTGATCAGTGGTTAAAAGTGTCCTCGAGCGGCGGATTCATAGAGATCTTGGTGAGGACGGTCTTTCTACGAACCTCGGGGACTGTTGTAGAAACACAAAAAGAGTACTTTAAAAATTAAAAGAAAACATATCACTTGAGGACTATCAACTTCAGCAACAACTAAAATGGACAGATATAGAAGTTGATGATATTATCAAAGTTTTGCCGTTTCATGCCACTTCCAGCAAAATCTTTTTTCTTTTTTTTAAGGGTTTCACCACAATCTAGCAAGCAAGATGTTACAGAGACGGAGTAAAGTCGGCATGATAGAGGAAAGGATGAAAAGATGGACGCGGAATTAGATCAAGACATCTGAAGATATCGATTGACATTACATTTAACTATTTGGAAATTATAGCTATCAGGGAAGCAAGTAAGAGGAAGCGAGTTCCACAATTGGAAATTGCAAGACATGGAGTTATTTGAGTAGAAGACAGGGCTACATTTAACAGTTGCGGCAGTGAAAGGGACACTGAGATGCCAACTTAGTTGCACGCTTAAATTCAAGTAAGAGGAAGGGAGTTTCACAGATGGGAAGTGCGAGACATGGAGCTATTGGAGTAGCAGAGGCGGCTACATTTAACAGTTTCGACAGTGAAAGGGGGACTGAGATACCAACCTAATAGCAAGCAGTTTCGGAAACAGTGAAAGTAGCTCGTCGGAGCAGTTGCCGTGAAAAGTGAAGCGACGGCACGCCTGTGGAAAAGTGACGTAGACGAGATGCCAGATCAAGACCAATCACATTCGACATCAGTCTCTGGATTTTGTGGAGGACCTTCAGGCAAAATTCGGGGGCTCCAAGCTCTCATCGATATGAGTGAATTGAAAAACCGATTTTCCTGAAAAAATTAAAAAAAATATTTTATAACTGTCCAGCTTTTTCATTTTTTACGAAAATCACACTGACTGTCAGGTCAATGAATGACGAATGTTCCGAATATAGCCATTACCATTAGAGATGAGGAAAAAAGATACTGCCTTAGGTATGTACGCCAACCCTCACGGTTATATACTTCATGTGGCCGGTTTAAAGTGGGGGAGATCTAGGGCTTGCACCTGGACTGAGGCCCGAAAATACTGGTCTCCTCAACGAAACTCTCGTTGGCGTCGATATTCCATCGATCCTCACCCTTTAGTGTAATGAGGGAGGTGCTGCCGCCAGATTAGAATCCCCGGGATCAGTCACTTCTCAATCATTTTTTGCGTGACATTCAAAGACAGCAACACATCTGAATGATGAAATGGAGTTTGTCTGTCCAAATATAATTTGTTATTACTTGGCGCCCCACATTGACGGGGCGTGACAGAAAGGCACTTTAACGTGGAGTAACTCGACCGCGTACATCCAGGCCAGGACTAAAGATAGCCCAGCGCCCGCTATCGTCGTTTGTGCTGGTATCGGGATTACTACTGATTCCATCTCTTTAGCGTAATGACGCAGGGTGCACACGCGAGTAGCTGTTCCCTGTCACTGGGCAAATCTCAATGGAATTTTCATTTGTGCTATTTCCGAAGAAAGACGAACAACTGAAAGATATTAGGTGGGTGCAAAAATAATGTCGTTTTCTCACATATGTTACTATGTGAGAAAACGACATTATTTTTGCACCAACCTAATAATTTTCTCTTTTCATAGGAAGGCAGATCCTATACATTGATGACAGCTCAATGGTCGCTGTGTGATGAAAATCATAAGTCTAGCACTGGTTGAGCAGTCAATACTGAATTTTTTCAGTGTGAGAAGAAATATAGTTAATATTACGATTAACGTCAGATATGTGCAGAACAGATACTACACTTTGCTTTCGATATTATCATGACTTTTTCACTTTACAGAAAAGGTTGTCTCTTTTAAAAAAACTTCAAGGGACGTTACTCCTTATGGCAGCAATCAGAATGAATTAATATATACTGTCTAAAATATGTTCAAATATCATTAAAACATTTCAATGTATTAGGATCCTTACTTGGTATTCAACTCCCAACTCTTTGTTTTTGTCACTGGATCAAAGCAATGTCTTTGTCCACTTTATCCACCAGACCTCAGCAGTGGTGGACCAAAACTTGAACGTTTTTGTTAATGGGAAATAACTGAGACATCCGGAAGTGACATGGCACGTGGAACTAGAACAAACTACCTCGGTGGACGAAATAAAGGGTCCGCTTCGAAATTCCAATCCTCTGAAGAAGGCCGGAAACGTTGTGAATCTGACAATGAAGATGAGGATGACATTCGGAATAATGTAAATAATACAAGTAATCATAATAACTTATCTCAGAGACATAGAGGCCTAAATGTTGTGAAGACTGCACTAAAGATGAGGATAGAAGTCAGAATAATGTAAATAATGCAAGTAATTATAATACCTCATCTCAGAGATATAGAGGCCGAAACGTAGTGAATATTGCATTGAAGATGAGGATAACTGGCCGAATAATGTAAATAATGCAAGTAATCATAATACCTCATCTCAGAGATATAGACAGATAGTAGGATCCCTTTATAGTACAATTTACGGCAATAGTGCTACAGTTATTACATTGCAGTTACATATTCCTGTATATTTTTGTCGTTGTCATTATTCATTCTTCCAAAGTATATGTTTTAACGTTCCCGGTGTTGGAAGTGCACTTTGTCATCATTTTGTCCTCTTTTGAAAAGAGCGTTGACGCTGAAAGTATTAATAACTCTCTATTTGCAATTATCATTGCATTTTCTCATCACCATCATCATCGTCGTCGTCATCATCATCATCTTCATCATCATCATCATCATCATCATCATCATCATCATCATCATCATCATCGCCGTCATCATCATCGCCGTCATCATCATCACCGTCATCATCATCATCATCATCATCATCATCATCATCATCATCACCGTTATCATCATCATCACCATCATCATCGTCATAATCATCAACAACATCATCATCATCGACGTTATCATCATCATCATCATCATCATCATCATCATCATCTTTTGATCAGCATCATTATCAACAATAAATAAAATCATACGAGATTGTGTTCGACCAATTATTTATTTTAGCGGACAGAAAATTATAGAATTTATAACCTTCCACATGTCTCGATTGAATATTTTCAAAAAGGTATTTGTTTTTGTTGTGAATAGAACTCTTTATACAGACACTAAAAGGAAAAAATAGTTCGTCGATTATCAATATGTTTTCTTTTATTAATCTGATCAGCGTTTCTTTTATTTTACATTTTAAATTTACTTCTTTATTTTGGCAAGAGGACGGATTGAAATTGCTTCAGAATTTATTAATGGTGAATGACCAACTTTAGCAAAATCTAAAAGAAAAATAAATATCAGCAGATTAAAATTATAGCGATGCTAATAAATGCGCTAATGAATTTTCTCAACTTGTCCATTTGGTTTGAGGATATCACAGGCGACTGTCAGAGATATTGTGGATCTGAATAGTATTCCGGTTTCCGGCTTTTAAGAGCTCTTCCTTCTAATGAAAAAAGTCCAGTGCATCACGGGAAGGGGAAATGTTGATTATGCTTCGATCGTGGCATTTTTTAAAAAAATCGAAAAATTAATGAATGAATTAAAAGTAAAAACAACAACAACAAAAAAACAACTATAACAAGCATCATAAAAAGCAGTGAATAATAAATTATTTATTCGAAAAAAAATAAAAATAAAATCGGCTGCAGTCGAAAAAGCCGTTAACTCCACTAAGATTGAACGTCTTTTTTAAATAGCATATTTCAGAATCTCCTGTCTTCTCCTTTTTTCTTCTGCTTCCTATCTTCTTTTTTTCTTTTTCTTTCTTTCTTTCTTTCTTTCTTTCTTTCTTTCTTTCTTTCTTTCTTTCTTTCTTTCTTCTCATTCTTTTTCTGCTTCTGCTCCTTCTTCTCCCCTAACCTTCCGCCTCCTTCGTATCTTCCTCTTCGACTTCTACTACTCCTTATTCTTCTTCAACTTCTTCATCTCTCCTACTTCTCCTCCTCCTTCTTTCAATCATCTTTCATCTTTTTCTTTTACTTTCTTCTTTTCTCTCCTTCTAATACTCCTTATGCTCGTTTCTTCTCCTCCTCCTCCTTCTCCCCCTCATGCTCTTTCTCTTCTGCCTTCATCCGTTTCTTTCTCGACCTTTTCTACATTATTGTCCTCCTTTTCATCCCCCTAATATTCACCTCCTTCTTTCCCTCTCTTCTTCTTCAAGAACAACCCATCGAATTATGACCGTCGGCTAATGTCTTTTAACGCTTTATATACGTAAAGCAAAATAGCAGTTAGAGCACGAAAAGCCAGCCATGAAATAAAATCTCATCGATTGAGAGTGGCCTCTTTTCAGTTGGATAGAATCTAGTTGCATTTAAAATAAGGATTCGAAATCTGACATTTTCATTCTATCGAACATCAATTCCAGTTACTAGATGGATATATTTATTTTTATATTGAACTTGAATTCTTCAAACACATCTGGACGTCAAATCATTTTCTTTCCCTAACGTTCTGGAGAATTACCAGAATGATTTTTCTTCAAAAAATTCCGTATCTTCTTATCTGACAAATATATTTACAGTAATATTCAGTTGTTGATTTGGCAATACAGTTAACAATATTGCATGCTTTTTTTTTTGTCTGAGACTCTGTGAAAAAAAGTTTACATTATTTACATCATATACACTCTGACGATTCTTCTTATCATTGTTGTTGTTATTACAATATTGTGGCTGTTGAGTTATCTCCCCTCTTCTTATTTATTATGTTTATGACTTTTCATTCGTACAAGTGCCCCCATTTTTGCTGCTATTGTAACGAGAGAGAGAGAGAGAGAGAGAGAGAGAGAGGGAGAGAGAGAGGGAGAGAAAGAGAATTATTTATTCTAACATTAACATTTCCTCCGTTATTATATCCCTGATACAATAAAGCCGTAGTTCAGGGACGGAACGGAATGGTTGAAAGGAAAAAGAATCACAAATATGCTTTGCACTCAGAGAGACTCTTATACTACTAACACATAGACAAAACTATATTTAGATATACACGTGCCCCAGGCAGATAAAAATATATCACATATATCTATACAGTAAAGCAGTGTGTAAAGAGAAACAAAAAGTCTTTTACATACAATATGGAGATACTCCTGTGTCTGGAGAAGCCATGTTTAGGACTCCAGATTCAAACGAGCCGGATTCATCTATGGCCCAGTCGTATTCCACGAATGAGAAACAGCGAGTCTTGGGTCGTCCTAAATTGAGGAGTTTCATTCTGGGAAAGATGTACTCTGAAAGGGAAAGAGTACCGTTGACTTGTAGGCTGTTGAAGAGGCAGATTTAGCCTATGCCCGGGCCAAAGAAGGCAACCTTTCGGTTTGGCTGCTGTAAAACGAACTGTGACTTAATTCTACCAAAGGGTGATAATCGCCCACTTTTTCTCTACACTTCCCGACTGTTGTGACATCCGGCAAACATCCGCTGAATGCTGATGTGCACAACAATGGAAATATAATAATAATAATAATAATAATAATAATAATAATAATAATAATAATAATAATAATAATAATAATGAATGAATGAAAACAATAGACCGAATGAAAATCTTACAATTAAAAAAAAATCTTTATATGAATAAAAAAATGTAGAATACTTAATAAAAAATCCCAAAGATTCCAGATAAAACAAAAAATTCATTGATAAGTTCTGCTGAGGGACCATCGAGTCATAAAACGTTGGATTTTACTGTGTGGGGGCAATTTAAAATTAATTGTATATCACACCCACCTAAAAAATGTTGAGGAACTTAAGCACAGAATTAAATATGAATGTAATAAAATAATTGAGGAAACTCTCCAACATGTTAATGAATCATGGTGGAAAATAATTTTTTTTTTTTTAAGAAGGTGGACATTTTGAACAGTACATACAACAATTAAATAACTAGGAAATACATGTTTCATGTCTGATGCGCGACTTTTGCCTAATGTCTTTGATGTGTGCGGGTCATTTACTTATACATGTAATGTACACACGTAAATACGGACTCAGCCAAACACAATTTGACAGAGTTTGAAATAAGACATTGAAATATATATATCTCTTTCAATGCTTCTAGAGAACACTTACCATGGACTGGGAAAGAACACCATTAATTTGTTGTTAAACGGACAAATATACATTTAAGCTTATTTTACTGTTCTCAGTAAATTAGATCCCCAGGCTAGATTGGCGTATATATTATTTATTATTATGAAGGCAGTTAATGTTAAGAATAACAACGTACATATTTATTACGATGTTATTTTTTTTTATTTTAAGACAATTTGAAATCGTTTCCACTATCAATTGTTAAGACACAAGTTAAAATCATTTATTCATCATCAATCATTAAAAGAAATATAGAAATCTCTGAATATTTTAAACACTTCAGGCATAACAGACGCTGCAAATCCAAAACATGCCTTTGGGCGTGGTTCTCTTGCCAATACATTTTAGGTGCACCCAGTGAAGACAACAGTCACAGACCACAGATTCAACGTTGTTCAAATCCTACCTACCCAGCTCACACGATCACTCTTTTAGCCAAATGCGTATAGCTAGTGGATTGGCAAATTTTCGGTTCCTCTTCTAGTTCAGCGAATATATTCTTCGTTCTAAAACAAAATTTTATATTTATTGGCAAAACAGCATTGGTGTCTATTATACCGGGACTGGCAAAATGTCCTTGGTGTCTATTTTACCGGAGGCAAGAAAAAAGCCCTGGTGTATATTTTACCGGGAACGGCAAAATAGGCCTGCTGTCTATTTTACAGGGACAGGCAAAAGTGACCTTGTGGCTATTTTACAGGAACCGGCAAAATAGCACTTGAGTCTATTTTACAGGGACCGGCAAAATAGCACTTGCATATATTTTATAGGGACCGGCCAAATAGCCCTGGGGTCTATTTTTTATGGACCGGCAAAACAAACCTGGGGTCTATTTTACAGGGACCGGCAAAATAGCCCTGGTTTCTATTTTATACGGACCGGCAAAATAGCTCTTGTGTCTACTTTACAGGGACCGGCAAAATAACCCTGGTGTCTATTTTATAGGGACCGGAAAAATAGCCCTGGTATCTATTTTATAGGGACCGGCAAAATAGCTCTTGTGTCTATTTTATAGGGACCGGCAAAATAATCCTGGTGTCTATTTTACTGGGACCGGAAAAATAACACTGGTGTCTATTTTACTGGGACCGGCAAAAATAGCCCGGCTGTCTAATTTACAGGGACCGGCAAAATAGCTCTTGTGTCTACTTTATAGGGACAGGCAAAATAGCTGTTGTGTCTACTTTATAGGGACAGGCAAAATAGCCCTTGCGTCTATTTTATAGGGACCTGCAAAATAGCCCTGGTGTCTATTTTACAGGGACCGGCAAAATAGCCATGGTGTCTATTTTATAGGGACGACAAAATAGCACTCATGTCTATATTATAGGGAGCAGCAAATTAGCCATTCTGTCTAATTTACAGGGAACGGCATAATAGTCCTTGTGTCTATTTTATTGGGACCGGCAAAATGGCGCTTGTGTCTATTTGGCAGGGGCCGGCAAAATAACCCTCGTGTCTATTTTATAGGGACAGGCAAAATAGCCCTTGTGTCTATTTTATAGGGACTGACAAAAAAGCCATGATGTCCATTTTATAGGGACCGGCAAATTAGCCCGTGTGTCTCTTTTACAGGGAGCGGCAAAATAGCTCTGGTGTCTATTTCAGAGGGACCGACAAAAAGCACCTGTGTCTATTTTATAGGGACCAGCAAAATAGCCCTTGTATCTATTTTATAGGACCGGCAAAATAGCTCTTGTGTCTATATTATAGGGAGCGGCAAAATAGCCTTGGTGTCTATTTTATAGGGACGGCACAAAAGCCATGGTGTCTATTTTATAGAGACTGGCAAAATAGCCCTGGTATCTATTTTACAGGGACCGGAAAAATAGCTCTTGTCTCTACTTTATAGGGACAGGCAAAATAGCCCTTGCGTCTATTTTATAGGGAGAGGATAATAGCCCTTCTGTCAATTTTTGCAGGGAACGGCAAAATAGATCTGGTTCCTATTTAACAGGGACTGGCAAGACAGCTCTTATCTTAATTTTTGCAGGGACCGCATGTCTATTTTTATAGGGACCAGCAAAATAGCCCTTGTGTCTATTTTATAGGGACCTGCAAAATATCCCTCGTGTCTATTTTATAGGACCAGCAAAATAGACCTTGTGTCTATTTTACAGGTACCGTCACAATAGCCTTGGTGTCTATTTTATAAGGACCGTCGAAATGGCCCTTATGTCTATTTTACATGGACCGGCAAATTAGCTATTGTGTCTATTTTACAGGGGCCGCTAAAACAGGTCCTTGTGTCTATTTTATAGAACCGGCAAAATAGCCCTTGTGCCAATATTATAGGTACCGGCAAAATGATCCTGGTGTCTATTATACAGGGATAGGAAAAATATCCCTTGTGTCTATTTTATAGGGACATGCAAAATATCCCAAGTGTCTATTTTATAGGGACCAGCAAAATATACCTTGTGACTATTTTACAGGTACAGGCACAATAGGACTTATGTAACACGGATCGGCAAAATTGCCCTCGTGTCTATTTTATAGGGACCGGCAAAATTGAACTCGTGTCTATATTATAGGGACCAGAAAATTAGTCATACTGTCTAATTTACAGGGAACGGTATAATAGCACTTGTGTCTATTTTAAAGGGACCGGGAAAATAGCCTTGGTGTCTATTTTATAGGGAACGGCAAAACTGCCCTGGTATCTTTTTTACAGGGACAGGCAAAATAGCCCTGGTGTCTATTTTACAGGGACCGGTAAAATAGCCTTTGTGTCTATTTTATAGTGACCGGCAAAGTAGTCCTTTATCTATTTCACTGGGACCGTCAAAATAGCCCTTCTGTCTATTTTACAGGAAACGCATAGTAGCCCTTGTGTCTATTTTATTGGGACCGGCAAAATGGCCCTTGTGTCTATTTTATAGGGACCGGCAAAATTACCCTTGTGTATATTTTATAGGGACCGGCAAAATTACCCTTATGTCTGCTTTATAGGGACAGGCAAAATTGCCCTTGTGTCTATTTTATAGGGACTGGCAAAAAAGCCATGTTGTCCATTTTATAGGGACCGGCAATTTAGCCAGTGTGTCTCTTTTACAGGGAGCGGCAAAATAGCTCTGGTGTCTATTTCATAGGGACCAGCGAAATAGCCCTTGTATCTATTTTATAGGACCGGCAAAATAGCTCTGGTGTCTATTTTATAGAGACTGGCAAAATAGCCCTGGTTTCTATTTTACAAGGACCGCAAAAATAGACCTTGTGTCTATTTTACAGGTACCGTCACAATAGCCTTGGTGTCTATTTTATAAGGACCGTCGAAATGGCCTTTATGTCTATTTTACACGGACCGGCAAATTAGCTATTGTGTCTATTTTACAGGGACCGCTAAAATAGTCCTTGTGTCTATTTTATAGAACCGGCAAAATAGACCTTGTGCCTATATTACAGGTACCGGCAAAATAATTCTGGTGTCTATTATACAGGGATAGGAAAAATATCCCTTGTGTCTATTTTATAGGGACCTGCAAAATATCCCTAGTGTCTATTTTATAGGGACCAGCAAAATATACATTGTGACTATTTTACAGGTACAGGCACAATAGGCCTTATATAACACGGATCGGCAAAATTGCCCTCGTGTCTATTTTATGGGGACCAGCAAAATAGAACTCATGTCTATATTATAGGGACCAGCAAATTAGCCATTCTGTCTAATTTACAGGGAACAGCATAATAGCGCTTGTGTCTATTTTAGAGAGACCGGCAAAATAGCCTTGGTGTCTATTTTATAGGGAACGGCAAAATTACCCTGGTGTCTATTTTACAGGGACAGGCAAAAAAGCCCTTGTGTCTATTTTATAGGACTGGCAAAATTGCCCTGGTGTCTATTTTACAGGGACAGGCAAAATAGCCCTGTGTCTATTTTATGGGGACCGGCAAAATAGCCCAGCTGTCTGTTTTACAGGGACCGGCAAAATAGCCCTTGTGTCTATTTTATAGTGACCGGCAAAATAGCCCTTCTGTCTATTTTACAGGGAACGGCATAGTAGCCCTTGTGTCTATTTTATTGGGACCGACAAAATGGCCCTTGTGTCTATTTTACAGGGACTGGCAAAATAACCCTTGTGTCTATTTTATAGGGACCGGCAAAATTACCCTTGTGTCTATTTTAAAGGGACCGGCAAAATAGCCCTTATGTCTACTTTATAGGGACAGGCAAAATAGCCCTTGTGTCTATTTTATAGGGACTGGCAAAAAAGCCATGTTTTCCATTTTATAGGGACCGGCAAATTAGCCCGTGTGTCTCTTTTACAGGGAGCGGCCAAATATCTCTTTTGTCTATTTCATAGGGACCGGCAAAAGCCCTTGTGTCTATATTATAGGGACCAGCAAAATAGCCCTTGTATCTATTTTATAGGACCGGCAATATAGCTCTGGTGTCTATTTTATAGAGACTGGCAAAATTGCCCTGGTGTCTATTTTACAGGGACCTGAAAAATAGACCTTGCGTCTATTTTATAGGGACATGTAAATAGCCCTTCTGTCAATTTTTGCAGGGAACGGCAAAATAGATCTGGTGCCTATTTTACAGGGACTGGCAAAACAGCTCTTATCTTAATTTTTGCAGGGACCGTCAAACTAGCACGTATTTTATAGGGACCAGCAAAATAGCCCTTGTGTCTATTTTAAAGGGACCTGCAAAATATCCCTTGTGTCTATTTTATAGGACCAGCAAAATAGACCTTGTGTCTATTTTACAGGTACCGTCACAATAGCCTTGGGGTCTATTTTATAAGGACCGTCGAAATGGCCCTTATGTCTATTTTACACGGACCGGCAAATTAGCTATTGTGTCTATTTTACAGGAACCGGCAAAATAGTCCTTGTGTCTATTTTATAGAACCGGCATAATAGCCCTTGTGCCTATATTATAGGCACCGGCAAAATAATCCTGGTGTCTATTATACAGGGATAGGAAAAATAGACCTTGTGTCTATTTTACAGGGACCGGTAAATTGCCATTCTGTCGATTTTACAGAGACAGGCAAATTGCCCTTGTGTCTATTTTACAGGGACATGCAAAATAGCACTTATGTATATTTTATAGGGACCTGCAAAATATCCCTTGTGTCTATTTTATAGGGACCTGTAAAATATCCCTAGTGTCTATTTTATAGGCACCAGCAAAATATACCTTGTGTCTATTTTACAGGTACAGGCACAATAGGCCTTATGTAACAGGGATCGGCAAAATTGCTATCTTGTCTATTTTATAGGGACCGGCAAAATAGCTCTTATGTCTAAGTTTATGGGGACCAGCAAAATGGCTCTTGTGTCTATTTTACAGGTCCAGTCAAAATAGCCCTTGTGTCTATTTTATAGGACCAGCAAAATAGCCCTTGTGTTTATATTATAGGTTCCGGTTAAATAGTACCGATATCTATTTTACAGGTACCGGAAAAACAGCCCTGGTATCCATTTTACAGGTACCGGCAAAGCATCCCTGGTGCCTATTTAACAGGGATCGCAAAATAGCCTTGTGCCTATTTTACAGTGACAGGCAAAATTGCCCTTGTGTCTATTTTAAAGGGACCGACACAATGGCTATTGTTTCTATTTCATAGGGACCGGCAAAATAGCCCTGGTGTCTATTTTACAGGGACCGGCAAATGAGCCCTTGCGTCTATTTTAAATAGACCAGCGAAATAGCTATTTTGTCTATTTTATAGGGACCAGCAAAATGGCCCTTGTGTCTATTTTGCAGGTCCAGTCAAAATAGCCCTATTGTCTATTTTATAGGACCAGCAAAATAGCCCTTATGTCTATATTAAAGGTACCGGTTAAATAGTCCCGATGTCTATTTTACAGGTACCGGTAAAAAAGGCCTGGTGACCATTTTACAGGTACCGGCAAAGCACCCCTGGTGTCTATTTTACAGGGACAGGAAATAGCCCTTGTGTCTACTTTATAGGACTGGCAAAATAGCCTTGGTGTATATTTTACAGGGACTGACAAAATAGCCCTTGTTTCCATTTTATTGGGACCGTCAAAATATCTCTTGTGTCTATTTCACAGGCACCGGAAAATAGCCCTGGTGTCTATTTTATAGGTACCGTCAAAATAGCCCTGGTGTCTCTTTTACAGGGAGCGGCAAAATAGCCCTGGTGATAATGCAACAGGGACCGGCCAAATAACGCTCGTGTCTATTTTACAGGGACCGACAAAATAACCCTTGTGTCTATTTTATAAGGACCGGCAAAATTGCCCTTATGTCTATTCCAGAGGGATCGGTAAATTAGCTCTTGTGTCTATTTTACAGGTACCGGCAAAATAGCTCATGTGTCAATTTTAAGGGGAACGCCAAAATAGCCCTGGTGTCTATTTTACAGGGACCAGAAAAATGGCCCTGGTGTTTTATAGGGACCGACAAAATAGCACCCATGTCTATTTTATATGGACCAGCAAATTAGTCCTGGTGTATATTTTACAGGGACCGGCAAAATGGCCCCTTGTGTCTATTTTACAGGGACAGGCAAAATAGCACTTGTGTCTATTTCATAGGGACCGGCAAAATAGCCCTTGCGTCTATTTTAAATAGACCAGCGAAATAGCTATTTTGTCTCTATTTTATAGGGACCGGCAAAATAGCCCCTTTGTCTATTTTACAGGGACAGGCAAAATAGGCCTTGTGTCTATTTTATAGGGACCGGCAAAATAGCCCTGGTGTCTATTTTTCGAGGACCGGCAAAATAGACCTTGTGACCGGCAGAATATCGCTTTTGTCTGTTTTACAGGGATCGGCAAAATAGCCCTGGTGTCTATTTTATAGGGACCGGCAAAATAAATATTGTGTCTATTTTAAAGGGTCCGGCAAATAGCCCTGGTGTCTATTTCATAGGGACTGGCAAAAAAGCCATAGTGTCCATTTTATAGGGACCGTCAAATTGGCCCGTGTGTCTATTTTATAGGGACCAGCAAAATAGCCCTTGTGTCTATATTATAGGACTGGCAAAATAGCTCTTGTGTCTATATTATAGGGACCGGCAAAATAGTCCTGGTGTATATTTTATAGGGACCGGCGAAACAGCCATGGTGTCTATTTAATAGGGACCGGCAAAATAGCCCTTGTATGTTTTTATAGGGACCGGCAAAAAGCCCTTGTGTCTATTTTATAGGGACTGGCAAAATAACCCTTGTTTCTATTTTACAGGGACAGGCAAAATATCCATGTTGTCTTTTTTACAGGGACCGGCAAAATAGCCCTGGTGTCTATTTTATAGGGACTGGCAAAATAGCCCTGGTTTCTATTTGAAAGGGAACGGCAAAATAACCCTTGTGTTTATTTTATAGGACCGTCAAAATAGACCTTGTGTCTATTTTATAGGGACCGGCAAAATAGCCCCTGTTTCTATTTTACAGGGAGAAGCAAAATAGGCCTTGTGTCTAGTTTTTAGGACCGGCAAAATATCGCCGTTGTGTATTTTACAGGGTCCGGCAAAATAGCTCTGGTCTCTATTTTACAGGGACAGGCAAAATAGGCCTCTTGTCTATTTTATAGGACCGGCAAAATATCGCTGTTGTCTATTTTACAGGGACCGGCAAAATAGCGCTGCTGTCTATTTTATAGGGACCGGCAAAATCGCCCTGGTGTCTATTTTACAGGTACAGGCAAAATAGCCCTTTGTGTCTATTTTATAGAACCGGCAAAATAGCTCTGGTGTTTATTTTACAGGGACTGGCAAAACAGCCCTTCTTTCTATTTTATAGGGACCGTGAAATTATCTCTTGTGTCTATTTAACTTGGACCGGAAAATAGCCCTGGTGTCTATTTTATAGGGACCGGAAAAATAGCCCTGCTGTCTTTTTTACAGGGACCGGCAAAATAGCCCTGGTGTCTATTTTATAGTGACCGGCAAAATAGCTCTTTATCTATTTTACTTGGACGGTGAAAATAGCCCTTCTGTTTATTTTACAGGGACCTGCAAAATAACCCTTGCGTCTATTTTACAGGGAGCGGCACAATATCACTTGTGCCTATTTCACAGGGACCAGAAAATTGTCCTGGTGTCTATTTTATAGGGACCGGCAAAATAGCGCTGGTGTCTATTTTACGAGGACTGTCAAAATAGCCCTTGTTTCTATTTTATAGGGACCGTCAAAATATCTCCTGTGTCTATTTCACATGGACCGGAATATAGCCCTGGTGTCTATTTTATAGGGACCGGCAAAATAGCCCTGCTGTCTGTTTTACAGGGACCGGCATAATAGCCCTTGTGTCTATTTTATTGGGAGCGGCAAAATGGCCCTCCTGTCTATTTTACAGGGACTTGCAAAATAACCCTTGTGTCTATTTTACAGGGACCGGCACAATATCCCTTGTGTCTATTTTACAGGGATCGGAAAATACCCCTGGTGTATATTTTATAGGGACTGGCAAAATAGCCCTGGTGTCTATTTTACGGGGACAGGCACCATATCTCTTGTGTCTATTTTATAGCGACAGGTAAAATTGCCCTTTTGTCTATTTTATTGGTACTGGCAAAATGGCCCTTGTGTCTATTTTACAGGGACCGGTAAAATATACCTTGTGTCCATTTTACCGGGACCGGCAAAATAACCTTTTCAAATAATAATAGTAATAATAGTTTTAATAATAATTGTAATAACCTTGATGTCATTCTCATGAAAAATAATTGGAAAGAAATTTCGGATATAAAATTTGCGTCAAATCTATAGAAGCTAAACTAGAAACGGAAATTATCCCCAAGAAAATTTGCTCCTCTTCAGAGTAAATATCCAGTCTTCCTCTATGCAGTTTTTTTATGATACATAAAAAAAGAACTGCAAAACGTTTTCCCTTGAAAACGTTGACAATAACGGCTCTCCACAGCTCTCTTGTTTATCATTTCTTAATTGCCATGCATTCGTAGAGTCGTTTTTTTTTTAGTTTCGACACTTTTTGAAATTCAACGTTTTCCTTATTTTAGACTAATTGCTAAGAGTGTGCAGAGAGCCCAGTCTACACTACTATTTAATCTCTACCTCTAGAAAGTGGAGATGGGTTCATGCTTTGTCGAAAGGAATTTGCCTGAAAATAAATGCAGTGTTAGACGACCAGACTTTGCTCTCGGTTCTCGGTTTGCCAAGCAGTTTGAGTTTTACCGTATTACTCTTACCGACCAACGGATTATTATTATACGCACTGGTTAGGAATCAATATATAGATTATATTTTCGGCCTTTTCAAAACAAAGAAAACAAAGACATGTTAAAACACAGATTTTAAAAGACACATAACAATATATATTCCCCTTATGTAAGGGCACACCGAGTCCTATAGCCTTGGGTGATAGGTAGTCTAGCAGATGGAAAAATCTGAATCCATGACAAGCCTCTTGAGGGTTGGGTCTATTGTTGTCTCGAGATATGAGCTGCAGCCAAAGTAGCTGTGATGTTTCCTGAGCATGATATCATAGGAGACATTACTGCTACTGTGGTTGCAGTTCTTATCTTGAGACAACAACGCTAATGGGTTACTGATCTTGCAATTATGACCTACAAATCATATTTTAAGTCGGAGATTATGTATAACCCTGTATTCCCCCATCACTATATATCATTCTATATCTCTCTGTCGCTGTCTGCTTCTTTCCACGCCCAGGGTAAGTGTTCGGGTGAGCTCTTCGCTTTGTTATCTAGACTTCATGAATTTAAGCGCAATATTCAAGGTTAATATTCAAGCTGAAGTAAATATCTGCATGTTGTATCTAGTTTTTCTAGCTTTCCTATCTTACTCATGATTAAAATCAACATAAAAAATATGCCGTTTTTTTTTTTAATCCTTATCTATTCTTGCATAATATTAAGCTGAATTTTATTGATTGTGTTAGTTTTACGGCATACCAACGTCAATGGGTTATTTAATGCCAACAATTTTTTTTTTATTGATGGTAATATTTTTTCCACAAAATATATATTGCTGCTAATATTTCTTTTTAAAATATTCATTACAGGTAATAGTTTTTTCCAAAATGTACTGTTGATAATATTTTTAAAAAAATGAATTGTTAGTAAAAATCCCCCCCCCCAAATGTATTGCTGGTATTAAAACCTATTTTTACACTTTCATCGTTTTTGGCCACGTATGGGGGTGAACTATTTGCCCATAGCTGGGACCTTAACAGGTGCTATCACCTCGGGTCAGAGTGGACCTGGGAACACTAGCAAGTAAGAGGTGTTTCCACGCCCGTCAAAACCTCCTGATCAGAGGCCTTGATGTTGGATGTAGTTTATCTTCTTAACCAGGACAGCTGAATTTGACAAATATTTAGTAAAACACTGGATACCCACTGTGCGTTAGTTAAACCGTTTCTTTCATTTCCTCTGTGATTTGCTCAATTTGCTATTTTCTTTATATATTTAATCTCTGTCTGCCTTTCTTTATTTGCCGTTCGCATTTCTATTTGTTCTTATTTTGCTTTTGTCTTTTTTTTATTGGTGAGGGGGTTGTTAATCACCTTTCTCAAATCTTTGAAATTCTGACCGTCAGCCGTTTCCTTCTCTCCTGACTCTCATGATCATCTCTCCCCACAAAACCCCAAATCCTATCGTTTCAAGCAATCAGAGGAAATGACTCCACGACAAATTCAAAGATTAATTTGCATATTTATTCCAGCGTGAAGTGGCTACCGGATCGATTCAAGCGTTCAATACGCTTTACTTATCGATCTGAAATAATTTCCGTTCGGGTGATGAGAAGCGGTTTGAGTTGATAATGAAAATCTAAAGGAGGCCCATTAAAAAGAGAAGAAAAAAGAAAAGAAAAAGAAAAACAATTAAAAAATAGAAGTGAAGGAAAAATAAAAAGACGAGTATATAGAACGAAATAAAATAAAAAGCGAAAATATTGATAAGAAAATGAATAAAGAATAAAAAAGAATGAAAAACCCGAGAAAATGAAAAAGGAATGAAAATTAATGAATGAAAAATGAAAGAGAATGTAATGAATGAAAAATGAATGAAAAAATAAGGAATGAAAATGAAAAGAATGTAATGATTAAAAAATGAAAGAAAGTGTGATGAAGAAAAAATTAGAGATGAAAAATGGAGGAAAAAGTAATGGATTTAAAATGAAGAAAAAGTAATGAATGAAAAATGAAAGAAAAAGGGCCTGATATCCTCTTCGAATTAAATGCCTTGAAAGGGCCTGATATCCTTTTCGAATGAAATGCCCTCAAACGGCCTGATATTTTCTTCGAGTGAAATGCCTTGAAAGGGCCTGATATCCTCTTCGAATGAAATGCCCTCAAACGGCCTGATATCCTCTTCGAATAAAATGCCTTCAAACGGCCTGATATCCTCTTCGAATGAAATGCCCTCAAACGGCCTGATATTCTCTTCGAATAAAATGCCTTCAAATGGCCTGATATCCTCTTCGAATGAAATGCCTTCAAAGAGCCTGATATCCTCTTCGAAGGAAATGCCTTCAAAGGGCCTGATATACTCTTCAAATGAAATGCCTTCAAAGGGCCTGATATCCTCTTCGAATGAAATGCCCTCAAACGGCCTGATATTTTCTTCGAGTGAAATGCCTTGAAAGGGCCTGATATCCTCTTCGAATGAAATGCCCTCAAACGGCCTGATATCCTCTTCGAATAAAATGCCTTCAAACGGCCTGATATCCTCTTCGAATGAAATGCCCTCAAACGGCCTGATATTCTCTTCGAATAAAATGCCTTCAAATGGCCTGATATCCTCTTCGAATGAAATGCCTTCAAAGAGCCTGATATCCTCTTCGAAGGAAATGCCTTCAAAGGGCCTGATATACTCTTCAAATGAAATGCCTTCAAAGGGCCTGATATCCTCTTCGAATGAAATGCCCTCAAACGGCCTGATATTTTCTTCGAGTGAAATGCCTTGAAAGGGCCTGATATCCTCTTCGAATGAAATGCCCCCAAACGGCCTGATATCCTCTTCGAATAAAATGCCTTCAAACGGCCTGATATCCTTTTCGAATGAAATGCCCTCAAACGGCCTGATATTCTCTTCGAATAAAATGCCTTCAAATGGCCTGATATCCTCTTCGAATGAAATGCCTTCAAAGAGCCTGATATCCTCTTCGAAGGAAATGCCTTCAAAGGGCCTGATATACTCTTCAAATGAAATGCCTTCAAAGGGCCTGATATCCTCTTTCAGTGAAATGCCCTCAAAGGGCCTGATATCCTCTTCGAATGAAATGCCTTCAAATGGCCCGATATCCTTTTCGAATGAAATGCCTTCAAACGGCCTAATATCCTCTTCGAGTGAAATGCCTTCAAAGGGTCTGATATCCTCTTCGAATGAAATGGCTTCAAACGGCCTGATATCTTCTTCGAATGAAATGCCTTTAAACGGCCTGATATCCTCTTCGAGTGAAATGGCTTCAAAGGGACTGATATCCTCTTCGAATTAAATGCCTTCAAAGTGTTTGATACCCTATTCGAGTGGAATGCCTTCGAAGGTTCTGCTATCATCTTAGAATTATGATATAGTTTTCGACTGAAATATTCGCAAATTGCCTAATATCCTATTCAAGTAAAGTGTCTGATATCCTCTTCGAATTAAATGCCCACAAATGACCTGATATCCCCTTCAAGTGAA
Source organism: Acanthosepion lycidas (assembly GCA_963932145.1). Taxonomy (NCBI): domain Eukaryota; kingdom Metazoa; phylum Mollusca; class Cephalopoda; order Sepiida; family Sepiidae; genus Acanthosepion; species Acanthosepion lycidas. Next base: position 75,523,533 of record OZ010605.1, read on the forward strand.
ATGATAAACTTCCCAGACATCGTCCTCTAGTAGAATTCCTTCAAAGTGACTCATATCTTCTTCGAGTGAAATGCTCTCAAATTGCCTTATATGCTCTTTGTGTGATATGTCTTAAAATTGCCCGATAAGCTCTTCGTGTGAAATGCCTTTAAAATTCCTGATATCCTCTTCGATTGAAATGCCTTAAAGTGCCAGATATCATCTTTCTGTGAAATGCCCTTATATTGACTGATACTCCCTCCGAGTAAAATGCCCTCAATTACCTGATATGTTCTTTGAGTGAAATGACCTCAAATTGCCTGATATACTCATTGAATGAAATGACCTCAAATTGCCTGACATATTCTTTGAGTGAAATGACCTCAAATTGCCTGTTATACTCTTTGAGTGAAATGACCTCAAATTGTCTGATATACTCTTTAAGTGAAATGACCTCAAATTGCCTGATATACACTTTGAGTGAAATGACCTCAAATTGCCTGACATATTCTTTGAGTGAAATGACATCAAATTGCCTGACATATTCTTTGAGTGAAATGACATCAAATTGCCTGACATATTCTTTGAGTGAAATGACCTCAAATTGCCTGTTATACTCCTTGAGTGAAATGACCTCAAATTGTCTGATATACTCTTTAAGTGAAATGACCTCAAATTGCCTGACATATTCTTTGAGTGAAATGACATCAAATTGCCTGACATATTCTTTGAGTGAAATGAACTCAAATTGCCTGTTATACTCTTTGAGTGAAATGACCTCAAATTGTCTGATATACTCTTTAAGTGAAATGACATCAAATTGCCTGATATACACTTTGAGTGAAATGACCTCAAATTGTATAAAAATTACGCTCATCTTTGTGTCTGCATTTATTCATGGTTTCCTGGTATAGGGAGACCACAGTTTTTTCCCCTTGCGTTAAGCTCATTGGATTTTGGCCCCTTTTAGATAGTAGAACTCTTCTGTCCTTTTTGTCTTTGCTTCCATTTTTTGGAGGAACGGCCTCTTTACCTTCCTGACCACCAGGCTGTCCACACAGGTGGAAACTGGTCAACATCTGCACGGCCTAGCGAAAGAAAAAAGTAATTTTCATTCACTTATCTGCGGACTATCAAAGGCCATACAGCTGGTATGTTATTTCTTTGTTTTCGTTCTGTAAATCTCCTCGTTCCTTTGGGGCAATGTGAACAATCATTTGTTTTGGGACATATGTGAATCTTTTGAATATATGTACCTAAGTTGTTTGCCTTATTAAATGTTTTGTTTGTTACGCTCACGTATTTCGTCTTTCTATATTCGTATTCAGTGTTAGTTTATCAATGGCTACACTAATGCTAATATTAGTATCGGTGTGCTACTGGAAGGCTAAAACACGTTATTCTTCCTAACACAAAATAGTCGGTAAACTCTGTGTGGCAGATACCACCATACTAATACTGGTATTTGTTTTTAGCTCAATCAAAAAATCGGTTACATTTTTAGAATTAGTAGATAATCTATTAGCGATAGATTAATAAAAATATCTCTGACACATTCTCAGGTTTTCTATACGGTTTGCAATCGATTAGATTAGGTTCAAATTTACGTTTAATTAAGTATAAGGTTGGTGCAAAAATAACGACATAATAATGTCGTTTTTTGACGTTAAAAATACGTCAAAAACGACATTATTACGTCATTATTTTTGCACCAACCTAATACTTTGCTTAGAATTGATTTGACGTATATTCTTAGTTTTAAATTATTTAAAGAAAGATTCTAGATACATCTAATCTGTCATTGATTCTAATTTTTTAAATTTTGACATTCATGAGCCATTAATCCCTATAAATTCTAGTTCTTAAGGTAGTTATATATTCAACAGCTATTTTTTATTTTTCATCATTTGTTAAATCCTGTCTGTTACCCGTGTTTCAAGGGATATAACGAAAAAATAGTTACATTTCAGTTGCGTTAAACTAATATTACTTTCATCTGCATAACTTCTGACTGTAGTTTGTATAATAAATCCAATAACTTTTATAACAATTGCTGTAACTACAATTTGACAAACATTTTTCTAAGAAATTTCCAGTTATTGTGTTTTAAGCGATTTACCTAATAACCTCAACGGATTGTATTCATGTAATCTTTATATATCAAGCTACTGCCCGAAATTCTAATCATGTCTCTCTCTCTTTCACTTACTCTCTCTGTCTATCTGTCAGTCTGTCTGTATCTATCTATCTATCTATCAAAATCCTTTTAAATGTTGACAGCGCATCGCGGGTATCTATCTATCTATCTATCTATCTATCTATCTATCTATCTATCTATCTATCTATCTATCTATCACAGTTTGTATATTATTATCTATCTCTATCTCAGTTTGTACATTATCTATCTATCTATCTATCTATCTATCTATCTATCTATCTATCTCAGTTTGTATATTATTATCTACCTCTATCTCAGTTTGTACATTATCTATCTATCTATCTATCTATCTATCTATCTATCTATCTATCTATCTATCTGCATCGACTTAATATTATCCCAAGAAAATAAGGCCTAGCAATCCAATGATATTGAGATGCAAGAAGCTATATACTTATCGATGAACAAAAGCAATTCGACAGGAAGAACGGTATTTAGATATAATCAGTTTAATAGGCAAATTTCACGGTCCATATAAGGAGCTCCACTGAGCATTACATGACACATATTTACGCATGCTGACACAGCAAAGTCACAGACAAATACATGCGCGTGTGTTTGTGGGGTTAGACAATAGATATGTGTTTGTAATGTGTATATAATAAACATTCAAAGAGCTTCAATTTCAAAATTTACGCAAATAACACGAGTTCTTTTATACAAATTTTCGCCCAACAGTCCCAATGATAATGTCTTTCAACTGATTTCTAGTGTATTTTATTTTAGAATGTGCAGCCTGCGATTAAGGCCTCCACCTATCCAGTCGACTGGAGCCAATATCACGAAATAGTTTACGGATAATGATTATTTTCCTTTTACTCTTTATGGTCGCTGGAATTTCTCGTAGGTCTAATTATTTCTTGGTGGATAAAATAACGCAGCTTACATTTGGACACGCCATCAACGTTTTCCTTCCAACAATAACTAAAGAAACTTTATTAGTAATAAAATAAAACCAAGTTTACATTACATAATTCAGTTTCAAATGTCTTTATTATGTTGGTTAAAATTCTACCGTATTTTGACAAAATCCTGTTATATAACATCATAATTGCCTCAGGAAAATATTCTTCCAGGATTATAGTTTTTGTTCGATTAAGAATTAGATAGGTTGTCCGATCGTCCGGTTTAAACTCCTCCTCGGTCAGGAGAAGATGTTTATTCATTTTAACGTGTTTAAGATTAGGTTTACGGTTTTTTAAAAATTCCAGATCAAGTCTATTATTCTAACATCTGTGGCTAGTGTTTGACATTTTATTTATATTACATTTATTTTTTTCCTATCCGGAATATGCACCGTATACATTTTTGCCGTAGGAGAACTCACATCAAGATTTTTCGCCGTATGAAATTTCGCCGTATAGGTTTTTGCCGTAAGACAATTCTGCCGCATTTTTTTCGCTATCTCTATCTTGAAAGTCCCCTTCTGTAGTAATGATCAATTTAATATGCGAAGTACCTTATTATGGATATCTTTTTTACAGGGTCAAGTATCAGAAAAGAAATTAAAAAGTAAACATTTTAAAAAAAATAAAAGTCTAAAAATATATCGCATTAACAAAGAAATAATCTAAAATGTGTGCAAATTCGAAGCAATGATTTTAAAATAATGTGTTTTTCTTCTGTTGCACTGTAATGAAGCATTTTCTACTAAAGTCTTGCATTGATATCAATATATATTTTCTACATTTCTACAGAAGTATTTTCTGCTAAAGTCTTGCTTTGATATCAATATATATTTTCTTCATTTCTACGGAACATTTTCTACTAAAGTCATGCATTGATATCAATATATGTTTTCTTTATTTGTACTGTATCTCCTCGATATTATCTCAACAGAAAGTTTAACGTTTGTCAGAAATATGAAATTGCATGACGAAGGTTCTGGTGTCAAATTGAAATTTTTGTGCTCCTCTCTGACGAGGATGATTGATGTAGGGTTTTGATCCTATAACTTCGCTTATTGAAATGCTTAAATCAATGTAACAATAGTGTGAGCCGGATATAATTGTTAACAAGGTACGTGGTATATTTAATAAATGCGGTGAAATTGTCTTACGCAAAAAAAAAATGCTCTACGGCAAAATTTCTGCGGCCAAAATTCCTAAGTATTTTCTTACGGCAAAAATGTTTACGGCAAATGTTCCTAGAACCATTTTTTTCTACAAGGGTAGATAGGTTCGTCTGCCGACTGATTCACTCTCCTCCCCGGTTTTTTGAACAGGAGTAGAAGTTTATCCAGCGTTAACAATTGAGTTCCCGATTCATTCTAAAGTCTACTTCAAATGTATCATTCTGTTCTATGAAATTTTATTTACTATTAATTATTTTTTTTCCTCAAAAAAATTACGTAGGTTTGTTTATCATCTGGTTTATACTTCTTTCCGGCCTTTTGAACAGGAGTAGAGGTATATTTTGTATTTGATGTTTCCGATTGGGTTTCCAGTTCATTCTAAAGTATTCTTTTTCATTTACATTGCATGGGGTGAATAAAAAAAATTAAACTCGTACCAAATCCGGAATCGATATTTTATGATGGAATAAAAAAAAATTTCTGAAAGTTGGTGAAATGTCTGAAAGATCCTGAGAAAAAATATTTCGATGGGGTTATTATAAAGTTATAAAAGATAGATATTACAATACTATCGTGGGAACTTTTACCCAAAACATTCTAAACTTAATTATGCAGTTTAAATATTAATTTATTTAATTGCTAGAAATATTTCGTTATATTGCCTTAGTTGGAAATCTGTCTATATTTCTGAGATGAGATATTATGTACATTATTTACATTATTCGAACTATTGTCCTCATGTTTGTCACCATATTTATTACAACGTTTCGGCCGTTGTACGCTCTGGCCTTCTTTAGGTAGTTGGAATGTCGAACTGAACCCTTTATTTCGCTCACTGGGGTAGACTGTTCTAGTTCCATGTGCCATGTTTAATGGATGTCAGATATCAGTTATCTCCTGTTAATTTCACTCTGAAAGTTCTCCACTGACTTAACGAAGTATTGAACAAGGGCACATAACTCAGTGGATAAAGACGTTAGTTAGATCCAGTGACAGGACCCAAAGAGTGTGAGTTCAATAACCCCATCAAGCTCTGATAAAAATAAACGTTTTAACTTATAGATGCTTTTTTTGAAGCTTTTCCCTACGTCGCTCAAAAGAGCAAAGTAAAACGTTCATAGACTGTCATGTACTTTTCAGTAAGTTCACTTGAGAAATACTTTCATAACTTCTGAATATTTTCTACTTTTTTCAAGCGAACCCTTCTGTTGATAACTGCAAAAAGAATAAAGATGCGATTAATCGACAAAAAATAAATATCCCGAAATTTGATTAAAACTTTGCAAAAATTGAAAAAATACCGTTGGTAATATTTTCCTGATATCAATAATTTTTACAATGATGTTCCCCTTGTACATGGCCTGAGAGCCTCTCGAGGTAGAGTGTTACAATTACTCAATTTAAGTGAATATGTGAGGAAGATACCAGTTAACTTTAGACTAAAATAGGTTAAGATTGTAGTCATCGAAGAATCATCATCTTGGAAATCGCTTTCACAAGCTGTGGTTTGTGAGAAGAAGCTTCTCGAGAACTTGCATCTCACCCAAGAAATACGAAGTGAATGACAGTGGTTTACAAGAATGTATGTAACATAACGGGTTTTAACCGTGAAAGAGAGAACTGGAGCAAGTAAGGAATATAGTTCGTCTGGCCAGGTTCCATGGAAATAGCGATAGAACAGTGAGAGACTTGTGACATTTCGCCAGTGAAAGTGGACAATAATTTGTCACCCACAAGTACGTGGACACCCTTTTGGACTGTATTGCGACTGGAAAATTAAAAATGTGCAGTTTTTGTGCATATATGGCAACAGTAATTCATTTTACCTTCCTATGAAAAACTTTAATTATGAAATTCTATGGAACTTGGCTGGATACATTTTTAAACAGTGTTTCTGCATAAAGAAGCAATGCAAATATTCGTATAGCCTTTCACTTCACTGTGTAACATTATATTTGTCCTTAACTATGATTTCCTATGTGCTTATGCCTGAAAAAGTATAAAATTGGCTATTTATTTCTTTAGACTTTGTTTTTGCCCTGAAAATAATGATATTTCTGAAATTTAACCCATTCGCATTGGAAAAAATGGAGAATGTTAACATTCTCGTTCACGCAAAACGACATAGGATTCAAAAGCAGCATTTATCTATTCTATAAGAGACAGCAGAAAAAATAGAAGTGAGTAGTAGTTTATGCATATATTGTAACGTACTTTGACGAACCAACTCCCAAATGTAGTCTTCCATCATGTTTCCGCTATACGATACTTGGTAACAGCGTTCAAAGACCAGTATATCTTGGTGGAATCGTTCATCCTACTCTTCTGATTACGCCCCCATGTTCGTAAATTTATCAATATGCGCGTGACGAGGATTTAAACAAGCTCAACATGCTTTTCGGCCTTGCGATTCCTCAGGAAGCCGCAAGCCACTGCAGTAAAGCTGTTTCACACTGGTTTCTTCGTTCTGGTGAGTATCTTGGGAAATTCATTGGACTTTATGATCTTCTTTATTTGTCTTAGGACGAAGACACGGGCTTAAAATTTTGCTTGAGACATCTTAGGGAATAAGTCTTGAAAGTAGCTGAAGGCTGCAGACTCCTTATCTAGAGATGTTGTTTCTTAGGGCCCGATTTTAAGTGGGGTGTAGGAAACACTACTTTCCCTGAGCCCAACAGTGGCTCCCACTTGACGTTGTAACTCCCGACACTCAAATTGGTCCGCTGTGGCAGTCCTGCCTGTGGTAGCGTATTGCGCTGTTCCTGTTATCCCAATGGTAAAGATAACTTCGTGAACCCGAGTTAGAGTCCCACGGCCATTGCCTTGATATATCCGATAACCTCCCAACCGTACTCTTCTTATTTCAAGACATTTAACAAGATCTTGACAGTTGTATTCTTCTTTGGTCCAGGGGAAGAGATGGATACATGTTCCCATTTTGAAGCACCACAGTTTTGAGTCTCCTAGGTCAGCTGTCGATGAAAAGGCAATTCCAGTTGCCTTGAACAGACCGGTCACATTGTGACAGAAGCAAAGCCCATCTCGGCGTTGTAATCGTTAGCAAGCTCGTCTTGCTGGAACATTTACGGCTGAGTAGTGAGTTCGACTCTCACTGGGTTTCACATTCTTTTGGCCTTGTGCCACATCTAAAGTACGATTGGAAAAACCCTATTAGCGGTTTCAACTGTCGGCCAAGTTCTCTGCTTAAAGGACTTCATAGAACTTTTAATTATTGTACATGCTCGATTTTGGTACTTTGAATTTGTAGTTCATATTCGTTTTTGTCTTTTGTTTTACTTACAAGGCATACTATTTAACCCATATCTTTGGAGAGGAAATGGATTCTAATGGGTATTGTCTTGTAAGTGAAAGTAACGAAACCTCTGATGAGCAATAACTGAAGCACTAGACAATGTATCCCTAAATATAGGATGTGGAACGAGATCAATCTGTCTCAGTAGATTAAACCAAGGATACAGTTTTAAATTTCCAGGTTACCTTGATACCCAGGATTTGATAACGTTTGGGAGTGCACAACGACCGAAATTTTATGATGAGGACTATTGTCAGACTGCAAATTATATAATCCAACCTCATTTCTGTCTATTTAAATACAGACCTATCAAATATCGTTTCGCTAGAAGTTGAGATCAAGATAAACACAGACGAGATTTGCCTATATCGAAAAATGAGGGAAATTTACGAAAGACAGGAAACAATCGGAAGTCATTTAGATGCCAATGTCTTCTTTTATTTCTGTCGGGGCATCAAAAGAAAAACAAACACATACAAAAGCGTGTCTGAAACACGGAAACAATTATAGAGAAACATCGACGTGAAATAGCCCGTGAATTCAAGGGAGACAATCTGTTGAAACCGCTGAAATAATAGACCCGCGTTTATGTAACATATCATTACAGATTAAAACATTTGTTTAAGGATAAGTTTATGTCGTGTGTTAAGAAGTTCTTGACTGTAAAAGAAAATCAATAAACATAAACCCCAAATAAATACACATAGATATGTCAAACATATACAACAACACACAAAAAAATATACTCAAGTGTAGATTTCACGTTGAGTACATATATATATATATATATATATATATATATATATATATATATATATATATATAGTTTATGAAAAAATAGGTAATCTGTATGGGTAACCTAAGGAGGATAAAATCCAGAGAGCTCAATGTAAATCCAGAGCAAATAATTTAAATAACAACAGACCATTTTAAAGTTCCATGTAATAAATTATTTCACCACAGCCCTTTTAAAAGGACTGCGGATCATCAAACTTTACTTTACTGGGTTTGGAAGTAAAGTCTGATGATCCGCAGTCCTTTTAAAAGGGCTGTGATAAAATAATTTATTACAGAGAAACTTAAAGTGTTCTGTTTTTATTTAAATTATGTATATATATATATATATATATATATATATATATATATATATATATATATATAAGGCAGGATGTGTGTGTGTGTGTAACGAATGCACAGCCGCAATTTTCGACGGATTTGCACCAAAATTTACATGCACATGCTCCAATTTAGCGGAAAGGCCAAGACCGACTTTGCATTTCCAAACTCCCAGTGGAAATAATCGATTTTTTCATGCTTTTACGGCAGTTTTCATGTATGCGTCCATTTTCTACTGGCCAGAGTGAGAGCCTATAGCTGGCTGCCACGAATAGGCAGGAAGATCCTATGGACCAGCTTGAGAGCCAACAACTGACTGACACGAATGTTAACTAGCATGCTAGCATGCAAAAAAAATCGATAGTTGAATTCGTCACAAGTGGGAAAAATTTAAATCTGCATGGCACTTTACTCCACTTGGCTCATTCACTTGCTTTTTCTCAACGTTGATTCTGATTCCGCAGAACTGGGTTCAGTGTGAAAAAGTATTTGTTGCTAAAATTCTGTTTTCATTCGCTTTTTCCAGTTACGATTCCTTTTTTTAAAGCTGATCGTTTTGTGTTCATTTTGTTTAGTTCTTTTTTCGTAACAGATTTAATGTTTAGTATAGAGCTTAGAAAAAATTCGCAGTGTGAGATAGGCAAGAAGTAAGGCATGTAGCAACATCAGCACGGCAAAGAGCACTACTTTAAAGGCAAGGAATGGCAAAACTATTTTAAGTCAAGTGATAGCGATTGCTGTATAAGTCGTACAATTTTTGAATCAAGCACGGGCAATGCTTGACCATGCTGCTAATATATATATATATATATATATATATATATATATATATATATATATATATATATATATATATATATATCATTGAATGTGACGCACACAGAATACTGTCCGTGAAATAAAACTCCAAGGATCAAACGTTGAATGAAGTATTAAGAAAGAGGAACATTTCTTTAGAAGCAAAGTGTAAAAGTGCATAACTGCAATGTCATATTGATTCTTCTATATGGCAGAGAATGATGGACAGTTTTGATGCAAGACATAGGGTCTTCCACCAGCCACCCTCTTGACCTAGGGGAAGATTACCTCCTTAAGGCATTTGATATAGGCCTCCGTGTTGATTCTGAGTCCCCGTGGAAAGAGAAATGGAGACATAACGTCACCATCAATAGAGATCAATCCAAACACCTTCGTAATCACTCTTAGACTCATACAACTCTTTGCAAATACTCTGCACTCGCGTCAACCACCTAAACAGAGTGAAATATTCGTATTAAAGCTTCCAGTGCAAATGTCAAGGAGTACAGAATATCTTTTCCAATTTTTTCGAACTGAAATGCGTCGTGGTGTTCTTTTTTCTCTCACAGACGGTGCCCAACTGATCCTACTATACTGTGCAGTCGACAAAATAAAATAAAAACCAAAAAAAAAAAAATAAAAAACGAAAATAAAACTACAATATATCGACAATTTACCTATCGCATCCTATATATATATATATATATATATATATATATATATATATATATATATATATACTTCGGTTTTTTTAGACATCTAAATTACTATCTATTCTTTACATAAATTACTAAAACCCAGTTACAGCCTCTTTCTCTTTACTTCCTCTCCCTCATCTTCCTTTTACCTTTTTCTTTTCTCTCTTCTCCCCTTCCATTTCAATATATCACTTCCGTTAAGTTAACCATCTAAATAGGTCAAGGTCTGGTCACTCCTCCTCCCCCAATATAAAGTATACTTGAGAGAGATATGAAATTAATCCCTCCCTATACTCTACCATGTCTCTTTAACTATCCCTTTTACACTCTCTGTTAAAATACAAAATCTTACACTACCCATCAATTTTAATTTCATTTCACTTTTGGAAGTGCTATAGAGCGTATGTAAATATAAATATAAAAGTGAACATTGAAGACAAAACTCAGCGGCAACAGGCCTGACGATTGCGTCCAGCATGAAGCAGCGTGTCGCCTCTGAATTTTGATTTCAATGTTCAATTATATATATATATATATATATATATATATATATATATATATATATATTATTTAAATAAAAATACCCGTGTATTAAGGCGGTTAGCCAATCCCTACTACAAACGCCTCTCAAGCACATTTCGTTTTTTTCAGCACCCAAAGAAACAACCTGGTTGGTTACACTGCAACTATTCTGAACAGACCTTAGTTACAGTTTCTGGGAGAGAGCGTGTTATCTAGCGTGATCAACAAGTTGAACAAGGTCCGCACACTCAAACACTCGATCCTGATGTCTTGTCACTTCATGCTAGCGCAGCTATCGATGGCCCCCAATTGCTCCGTCTACCCAATTTCACTCACAAGTCTTGGGTCAACCCGTGATATTGTTTTCTCGCACTTTCCAAAGGTGCCGCATGCTGGGACCGCCACCCACCTCCAGACCGATAACATCAGGAAGTCTACTTCCTGACAAATCTTTCGGGGTGAGATTCGAAATCATTGTCAGAAAGCGAAAGTTCTAACCACTCGGCCACGCGCACATATATGCTGTTTAGGGATCTATAATACAACATTATTTTCGCAATAATATTACTGAAGCAACGATATTGGTTAAATCGTAATTGAAGAAGATATCGTATAAATTTCATTTTATATTACCTATTATTTATTTTAAAAAAATATTGCAATCAAAGAAAAGCGTAATGAAATGTTATGTAATATGAAATTCTTCTCTCTGCCAATGAATACTGAATAATTTCCTACCAGGTGAAATTCGAATTGGGCAATTATTTAGCACATCTGAATTATATTATCCGCCCTTTAAAAAAAAAAAAAAAAAAACAACAAAATACTTTGAAATATAGAAGCATTTTTATGTGATAATCTTTCAATTAACACATCTTGGCCCTAAATATATGATAATTATCTGCATTTCTCTTTATATTCTAATCAGTTTTGTGGGTACATATCATGCACAAAGTATATAGACTTGTTCACCCGTGTAAAACAGCTAAAAATTTTCGGGAATTATTTTTGAACATCAAAAGACTTGAGTAGACTTTTTTTAATTTACAACATTTTTCGTAATCGACGGATATTGATATTTATCGATTTAGAAAGACGTGTACTGTTCATAACATACATACACTCTAAAATTGATGTCTTACTTTATACAGAATTCTTAAACAAAGTATATAAGATATATACGTATACTAATTTCTGTAAATTTGTGAAGAAAATTATATATTTCAAATTTATATTCAATTGTTCTTTAATTAAACGAAATCTTTTTGTAAAAAATGTAAAATAATATTTTATGAACCAAAGAATTGCTTGTTTAAAAGATATATCTCTCCGCTTATTCGGATTATTGTCCTCATCTTTGTCGCCATATTTATTACAACGTCTCGGCCGTTGTACGCTCCGACCTTCTTCAGGTGGTTGGAATGTCGAACTTAACCCTTTATTTCGCTCACTGAGGTAGACTGTTCTAGTTCCACGTGCCATGTTTAATGGATGTCTGTTATCTGTCATCTCCTGTTAATTTCCCTCTCAAAGTTCCCCGCTGCCTTAACTGGATATTGAACTCACGCTCTTTGGGTCCTGGTACAGTGGATAAAATCATTAGTTATTAGGTTCGTGCAAAAATAATGACGTAATGATGTCGTTTTTTGACGTATTTTTAACGTCAAAAAACGACAATATTACGTCATTATTTTTGCACCAATCTAATAGATCCAGTGATCCGTTTGTTATTCAATTAGAATGATTTTATACATTTGTTCTTAAATTAGACAAATATATAAGTTTCCTGCAACCGCCACTTCTACTATAATAGTTTGTTTTCTCACACTCTCCACCTGTGGAATTTACTTTCTATTTCTTGATTCCCTGATAACAATATTTTGAAAAATTTTAATTCAACAACTCGCCATTATCTGTCTTCTTGAATCGAATTGTTTTTTTTTTCTTTTCCCTAATCCTGTCTATTTTCAGTCTTCTCAATCTTTTTTCCCCTTTCACTCTATGTAACGCTATGCATCCTAGTGGCATTGTCGCCTTGCCTGGATTGAAATGATTTAAAAAGATATGCGAAAATCATGTCACAATTTTCGCGGACAAATTATTGCTATTCCTTGTCAAAGTATTTTCTTAAAATGCAACATATTGATAACAGTTCGCGGGAATTAGGACTGTGTGTCCTGTATACATACTTTTCCAAATACTTTATTTTTAGAAAGTTTATCGCAGACTATTTCGACCAGGAAGCAAGAAATTTCTCACCTCTGAACACCACAGACGCTCATTCGATCTAACAGCGGACCTTTTTGTGTTAGTAAGAAAGGCACTTACGACGGTATTTTAAGTGGAAGTTTAGTTAAAATTAGTAATGAGCGGAATGAGAAAATAGTAATCAGGAGGACAGTACATAACGATTACCATTGAATTTAAATGTTTTCAGATATAGTTGGCTAGAAAGCATAATGCCGGAAGGTGGTTCCACAAGAGAGAAGTCCGTCAAAATAATGTTAGCTTACAACTTACGGTTTACATCTAGCCAACTGTAAATTGATGAAATCTCGGCGCCAGTCTAAAACTGCGCTTAGAGATTTCACTTTATATCCACCGAGAACGTTAGTCATTTTCCTGGAGGTTAGCATCATCCATGTTGATATGAGGCGGAAAGGGGTCTCTCAGATGATTAATGAGTAGGAGTTTATTTTGAAGGCGTTAAAATTAACAAGCCATATTTTTCTCCAGTTAGCAACACGGTGAAGGTCGTTTTGGACATCGGCTACCATTTTGACCTTATCGAACTCATCAATCTTGCTATTGAAACAGGTGTAAATTATTTACTCCTGTCTCAATAGCAAGACCGATGAGTTCGGTAAGGTCATCAGCATAGATACCAAGTTTAGTGCTTATGCCGTCGTAAAGGTCGTTAATAAAAATTAAAATATAAATAAGAGCCTGCCAATTTTATTTTTTGGCGACTTTAACAGTTATACTGTCTGAATTTATATTTGTCTCTTTTAACACATACGGAGTACTCTTCAGTCAGTTTAGCTTTGCTCTACTCCTTAATTTCACTTCCTTCAAAAATCTCACGTTAGTTTCGATCTTCTTCACACTATAAGAAAACCTTCCTTTAGACGTCAACGGAATCTATCTTTTAAGTTGAAATACGCACTTTAATTAAAGGCGCTTGGATGAATATAGAAAGACAGTGGGAACTGAATAAGGAGTCTATCAAATTATGTGAGTAAAATAATTGATCAAAACCGATAGTGGAAACTTTTGTAGAAAGTATCTATATATGTATCCTTTAAAAAGCTGTATCGATAAAATGTTATCAAAGATAATTTCTTCGTTTGATGTCAGTTATTGAATTATTTATCTATTTATTGCCATGTATAGCATATTCATGTTTCTCCTCCTCTGAAAACTTACGAAACACTTCCTATGAAGTGGGTTATCAGAATACGTGAGGAAAATTCCAAACACGAAGCCCCTTAAGAGCATTATCGCTATGTTTCGTTTTTCATGTTTTTCCTTAATTTTACTCAATCCTACTTAACATCTCTAAAGAAGAAAATATTTAAAATTTCAGAGAATTTTGAAAGAATCCGAAGCGATCTTTTCTCCAAATCTGTAAGTAGTAATGATCTGCCCAATGAAGTGTTTCCAGTCATAGAGATTGTACATCGGAAAAAAAAAAACACAAACAAAAAAACAAAAACAAAATAAACAAAACAAAAAAAACAAAAAAACAAAATGACCTACGTGATTATAGGAATTATCTCTTAAAACGTTTGATAAAATTGAGCGATATGCTTATTTGACTTTACTACTATTTCGTTCCAACCGCTTTTACTCGTAATTTTTTTTCAAATACTATCCAAAAGATACGTACTTATGTACGCAAATAGTTATCCATGAATATATATATATATATATATATATATATATATATATATATATATATATATATATATATATATATAGTTTCGGTAATGCTGATATGAAAATTGAAAACAGTTATATAAAAATATGGACGTCGAATAAATGCGTAATTTTATAAATCAAATCAATATTTTCACAATAAATTCATTTCTAACCTCTCATCATCATCATCATTTGTCGACCGCAGACAGGGTCATCGAGCCAATATGAACAATTCTTTCCTTTAGCTGTATAATATGCGCTACATACGGTTTTGAATTCAGAGTTACTTTCTCCTAGATCGGTTGCCAACCAAGTCTAAAGAACCCAATATGTCCTGCTATTTACCCATAATTTGAGGCAGGGGAGAAGAAGAGCATTCATACCTTTCACACAAGTGAATGTAATGGATCCGACTGGAATTCAAACTCAGCTCTCCGATACCTAAATCTGAGCCGGCATTCATCACTCCACCGTGTTTCACGGTTGATAATATTTTCAGTAAATTGACGTTCAGAATACAATTTGACACCTGCTAATCATTTATAAGTAAACTTCCGACATTTATTAACTGAACAGTTATTATTCAAGCCCGAAATTACACACTCTAGGCGTGTTCCAAAGCGGTACCCGATCTATGTATCGGATTCGACGCCACATAATTTCGGTGATCATCTTAGGAATTTTCATCATATTATAAATAATTACATAAAATAGATCTCTACCTGATATACCTGTTATAGTTCTTACGTTTGGAAACGATTGGACCAATGAGTAGAACTCACTTGAACATTTGCCATAGAAATAGAGATAGAGGAGCGATATGCCTGCAACGTTGTGTCTGTGGAAAAGCTATCGTTATAATTTAATAAAGCATTGCTTAGATTTGCACATTCTCATAAGGGGGGCCAATGCATGCTATCTTCGTCACTCAGTAATAAAGGATAAATAGCCTAGCGTGCAAACCATTACTTAGCAGAGACGCGCCTAAACAAATCCTCTTCGGTATACCGTTTACCTTCAAGACATAGGCAATTATGGCTCTCCTCAACCGCCTCATCTTTGTAATGAATGTTTGTCCCTTTGCCAAGCACTCCAATGCCCGTTTTGCCATCGATTTTTGTCCTTCTTTAATTTGGTATATATTGTGATTGTCAAATCCTCCGAGCTGTCTTTTCTCATGATGTTACCAAGGAATTTCGACTCTCTCTTTCTGATTCTAATACAAGTATCATTTGTTTCCGTTTTCCTTAAGACATTGGTGCTTCATCATTTGTATTCTTATCATCCTTCTGTAGAAACATATCTTACCTAGAGTTTCCTTTTCATCTGTGAAGTGATTGTCCAGTATTCTCTACCATAGAGGAGGATTGATATTACATAAGGTTTCAAGAGTGATTCTGTTATATAGAAATAAAACATCGCTGCCAACACTGAAGTTTGAACACGGATCGCCAGAGAGCAAACACAAGCGATCCTATTATTGAATTAATTAGATCATCCTTTTTAATTCTATTCTCTATTACTTTACGGATTACTATTCTGATCACTATTAAGTAGTTAATATTTGAGCGAGTATCGTCAAGCAAGTACTATTAGTGCGAGTGTTATTCGAAGGCGTCTGACACTAGTATTGTTCAACGGCGTTACTATAGTTGTATATGCGATTATAAAGTCTCTACTACAACGAGCATTACAAAAGTGACAACGAGCATTCTTTGACATTACATAAGTGGCAACGAGTGTTCGTTGACATTACAAAACATTCATTTGTTTCTAACAATTTTTCCTATTTCTTATTACCTTGCTTAGCTTTTGAAATGCATTTTTTTTGGTGATTCAATGCGCTCTTAAAATTCAGTACCGCATTTTCCAACTTCTCTAAAAAGTTTTTCGAGATATTTTAACTTCTGTACATTTTGGCATTTAAGATTTATAGTTAACAGTTCGGGTGTCTCAGAGGAATTCAATAGAAACTCATATTGCAACCTTTTTAACAGATTAATCAGTAAATTGGTAAGGAATAAAGTTTGTTGATAGCGTACAGAATTTGAAACTTAACCTCTGCTTCAGGCTACAACCGCAGACTTGTATCAGGTTAGGCGTAAATCAATAAATAAAATCTCAATGAATAATAAATACAACCGTTAAATTATTCTTGTCCCCACTTTAAAAATCGCTAATTGGCATGTATCGTATGGCTTTATAGTCAAAAATATTCACTTCAAATATTAAAATTAAGTTCACCTAATGATTGATTGGTCTTCAATAAACATATAGTTTTGGTGCACAAACTACGAAATAGCCGTGACTATAATTACAAATGCAGAATCGATGTTCTTGATTGGAAATTCTATCAAACCAAATTATGCAAATCGAATTTCACCTGATCATAACGTCATCAAACCTGGCAAAATACCGCCGGAAATTTTGATAATTAAATCAGAATTCGAATAAATTAAAATTAATCAATTATTTGATTAATTTGCTCGTCCAGAGAAAAAAAAGAACAACTCGGCATTTTCTGTGTGAGTCTTCGAGATACGAATAAAGAATTGTAATTTGCCGAAAAAAAAATTATATTCTCGATCATTTTCGTCGAAAATATGATAGCAATAGATACGGCTTTTATTTTTGTTGATTCTTTTAACCATTCTAATTGTTAGTTAATTAAAGTTATTATTTTCAAGAAATAACGGAAGGAGGTTTGAATTTGAAGTGTTCGTATGATTATTAAGTCAGTGTAACTCGCATTAATACGTATTTAGGATTAAAACGTTTTTAGGATTAATACGTGTGTAGGATTTAGAAATTGTTAATATTTCTGTTATATAGATTAATTCTTAATACTTATCGTTTAAAGCACAAAGTGTTGGCTACTGTACGACAAGGTCTTTGCCAGGCGTCTATAATGTATTAATCCTTGATAATAGATTTCTGATCAAGTCCGGTATCTTTTGCAGCAACATCAGAAATTTATCGTCACCAGCTTCGGCTTTTCAAGTGAATTTTACCTCGACCCTCATTGCGGAAGCAAACGCCATGTTAAAACAAACATTAGAGCTTAAGATTGAAGTCAATCTTGGGTCGAAAAGCTTTCATAAAACAAATAAGAAACTATCCAAGATTGACAAAAATAAATAAAATGCAGCATCTTGTTTACAAAATAGTCCAACGACAAGTGAAGTATTTCATATATTCTGTTTTTTTAAATGTATTTAAGGTTTAATCAATCATGGCACTTAGCTGATTTCTTTTCTTTATTATTTGTGAGTTGCCATGTAAATGCTTTTCATTGCATCGGCATTCAGAGTATTTATTCTCTTAGACTGACTGCCTCACGGAAATATGAATCTAGCTTGCTAGTTACCCGTTAGCTGAGGGGATAAAGATTTGGGTTCATTCCCAGTGGCATAGTGATGGCTAAGGAGATTCTCTATTACCAAAAGCTTTAAGGGCTTAGCATTATTCAATAGAGCTTTGGTGCAGTCTTCATGTGTTCGTTGCTTTTAATCCAACATAAACATCGATTTGTTCATCGGACTTTTAAACGTGTTTTTAGTGCCATATTTGGACCACTTCATACACGAAAGGTAACATGCTTGGAGTCACCCTCTCTAATAATTAGTAAATTTCATATCTACTTTCATTTAATTAAGTCATGCTACGTAAGGATACTGAATATATTTAAATATATGGGGTTTATCTAAAATTTAAAATCCATCACCCCTATGACTACACTTGTAACAAATTAGTTTCGCCTACCTTTTTTTTTATAACTGCAGGCTTGATCATAAACGAGTACTTACACCGAGACAAATATTGGGTACTCTTTTGTTCCCATATAATTAAATAAAAGGCAGCTACTAAAACAAACAAAAATTAAATTGACAAAGCTCTTGGCGAGATATGAGATGTGCATATTAAAACTAGTTTATGGAATTCCTGGAGATGCTGCACCAGGTATTTTGTTGACTTCTTGAGTTCCTTTTTTATAAGACCCAGAGCTCCAACCACAAACAAATTTTTCCATTCTCTCTTTGATAATAATTCCAGTGCGATTTGCTTGTATTGTTCGATCTTTGTTCATAGAAACATCTCAGATTATGCTAACATCTGCACTTTTAACTACAAAGTGAGAACTTTGCTCATACAAGTTTGAAGCTTTTTTCTGTCCCCTAGTAATGACAGATCATTCATTGTAAATAGTGACCTAAATTCTCAGAACGATTTTTGTACTCATTCGCTAGGAATATTGAGCATCCTGAGATAAGGTGATCAATGGTTAGATCTATTGTTGACAGTGCGTGCATTCATGATTATTATTATTATTATTATTATTATTATTATTATTATTATTATTATTATTATTATTATTATTATTATTATCTATAATCCCAGGTTGGATTACAAAAAAGAATTACACCGAGGGAAGGATAGGGATCTGTTTTGTTCCCATGTAATTAAATAGAAGACAACTACTAAAAGAAACAAAATTTTAATTGACAAAGCTCTTGGTGGGATATGAAATGTGCTTAGAATTATTTATAGATTTTCTGGAGAGTTGCTGCACAAGGGAGTTTGTTTTGTTTTTATTTGTTTATTTTTTCAAAAGCCTTCGCAGATATCTTTTAGTCACTTGGTATCCTTCTATCAGCCTGTAAACTTTTTCTCTTCTTTCTTTGATAATAATGTTTGGGCGATTTGCTTATATTGTTCGATCTGTGTTTATAGAAAAATCCCAGAGATTAGTAACATATCCTCTCTTAAATACAGATTCAGGATGATGTTAATACCAGATTGCAGCTGTTTTTCTGTCCTGTAGTGATGACAGATCTTCCAAAGTAGATAGTGATATAAATTTTCAGAAGGGTTTGTACTCATTGGGTGGGAGAATTGAGCATCCTGAGATAAGGTGATCAATGGTTCAATGTTTGGTGACAGTGCCTGCAGTTATATTCATCATCATCATCATTATTATTATTATTATTATTATTATTATTATTATTATTATTATTATGATTATTTTCTTTGATTACTGGAGTATGCTCAGTGCTTTCCGGGTGCCAACAAAAGACTCATGGTCAGAAATGGTATCACGAATTTTGAACTGAACTTTTTTTTAATAAAAAAAAAAAACAACAAAAAATCCTAAGATCAGACGCATTTTACTTAGATAAAGCCCTTCGTATTGTATGGATTGTGCCTGTAAGTATTTTATTTGTATTTCTTTAAGGCTTGTACTACTAAGAATTCCTTCAATGGGTCTATCAGTAAATTTTTTCCAATCAATCCGAGCGTTCCAACTTCAACTAGAATTGTTGATACCTTCATGCGCTACATTTTTGAGATTTTGATTTCAATGTCCTTGTATGTTGATAGATATTATTATTATTATTATTATTATTATTATTATTATTTCCTTTGATTTCTGATGTGTACACATTTCTTTCCGGGTTCCG
Organism: Acanthosepion lycidas; assembly: GCA_963932145.1. Classification (NCBI taxonomy): domain Eukaryota; kingdom Metazoa; phylum Mollusca; class Cephalopoda; order Sepiida; family Sepiidae; genus Acanthosepion; species Acanthosepion lycidas. Next base: position 75,543,631 of record OZ010605.1, read on the forward strand.
CCCAGGGATCTAATGTTAGAAATCGCATCATGACGTTTTCCAATGACCAATAACAAAAAAATAAAAAATAAATAAAACAAAGTCAATAATAAAAAACAAAACTATTTTACATAGATAAAACCCTTTGTAACGTGTAGGCTGTACTTGTTAGAACATTTTTTTTGTATTTCTTCGAAGGATGAGCTTTCACGAATTACTTCACTTAGTCTACTGGAATCATTTCCAACCAATCCGAGGGCTCCAACTACATGAGAGATTGTTAATGTTCCCATGTGCCATATTTTTGAGATTTCGATTTCAAGATCCTTGTATTTTGATAGCTTTTTGAAGATCTTCAAAGATACACTGCAGTCTGCAGGAGATGTCATATCAATAAAGAGGCAATTTTTTGTTTGTTTGCGGTCTCTAATTATTATTATTATTATTATTATTATTATTATCATACGTCCCCTTGCGCAAGGGATTTCTGTTTTCTGCCTGAGATGCCGTTTGGTCTCAGATGAAGAGGTTAAGTTTGTACTGATCGAGGAAGCAAAAGCTTGAGAGTCTGTTCCACAATGCAGCAGTTCTGGGAATAAACTGACTCAATGGAACTTTGGAATTTATTTTCTCCAGCGGAAAACGAATTGAATGAAGACTAGTCAACTAAGTGTCAGACAAAATATTAAGGAAGAAAATAATTTGGTATTTGCTTGAAGATATTCAACAGCTGCAACAACTAAAATAGATAACACTTGTAAATAGAAAGGAAAATAATGAGATCGAAGTGTAAACTTTTCACATAACCTCATGTATAAAACCTGCAAGGAAACTCCTGTCAATATTAGAAAAAGCGTTAATATTGTACGTTTTCTCAGATTAGTATTTTCTTGCACATGGTTTACGTTTCTACGCGGATAGCTTGCATTATAGGTGTTATACATCAAATCATACGACCTGAGATCGAGAATATTTTTCATACAAAGTCCTGGTTATGACCATGAATTACATCCGGCACCAAGGCCTCTGATCTGAAGATTGGCGTTTTTGAGGAGAGTGGAATCACCATCTTAGTTACTGCTGTCTCCAGGTCTATCATGACCCATGGTGGCGTCGCCTGTTATGATTCCAGCAATGGGAAAATAGTGAACGCTCAGACAAAAACAGTACGATGAAAGTATAAAAATACATTTTTATATAAAAAATTGAACAATAGGTATTTATAATAAAAAATACCAATAATTACTATTTATAATAAAAATGACCAACAACAGATTTTCAAAGGAAACTGACAATCAATATATTTTATTTGTAGTTGAACGCATAAACTTGTGTTAAAAATATTTAGATTTCAGCATTAAATAACCCATAAAGGTTGATATGCTACTAAACAAAACCAAACAAAAAAAAAACAAAAAAAAAACAAAAAAACACAGGATTCATAGAATTAGAAAAGTCAATATTATAAAATTCGAAAAGTCAATAATATAAATAGTTTTCATAAATCTAGACGAGAAATACTGCCAACCAACTCAAACACGACTACAATTGAAAAGAATTTAACTAAAATTAATATAAAGTTTGTTACAATTAATTTCAAACTATGAGAGATTTGATTTAGAAAACAAGCTAAAACAATAAGCAATAATTTTTTGCATAGTCTGTAATAAAAATCACCACCAATACATTCTTAAAGCAAACTGAGCAGCAAGACATTTTATAGTAGAATTATAGAATTAGAACAAAGTGACAGACAATATATTTTATCTGTAGTTGGAGGCATTCAATTGCGTTCAAAATATTTAGATTTCGTCATCAAATAACCCATAGTGGTGTTGATATGCCGCTAAGCAAAATTAACCAACAAAACAAATGTTCATAGAATATTGAACCTGAATGTTTCTGAAGCGTTGGGATAAAAAGTTATTTCCTGATATTTTTTTGTCAAAGTAGGTCGTTGGTACAAAATCCAGCGATCCAATTGTAACTGGGACGTTAGTCGCCAAATGTACCACGTTTTCCCAACATCAGTCCGAAGTTCGGTGTTTTTCTTTTTCAAATTGACCATTTCTTTTCTTTTGATATTATTGTGACCAAAAAATATTTTCAATGAGAAGGCATTTTATTGCTTCTTTGTCAATGACGGTAAAGTCCGGTTTGGTAGCCTTACTGGGATGGGGTCTCTTTGGATGTTGAAAACGCACAAGATCTTAACAGGGGCGTTCCCGATAACCTTCTCTGGCTTGTGTTGGTAGCATATTATTCAGACGATATCCAGTCTCATTAATTTCAATCTTCAGCTCCACCATTTGCAAGAAAGAGCCCCCCCCCATGTGGGTGCTTATTCGAAAACTATAATCTTACACGCTTAATAATAGTGCGTTAATCGTTCTCTATCCGCCATAAATGTAAATTCAATACTTCTTTCAATTATATTCATATAACACTTCTTCAGTGGCGCTTAGGCCTTGACTTGAATGAACATTAAAAAAAAAAATTAACATCGACTTCAAAATTATAACTTCTACAATACAGACCACTTATTATTATTATTATTATTTTTATTTTCTTTGCTTTCTGGCGTTTACACATTTCTTTCCGGGTCCCACCCAGGGACCTAAGGTTAGAAATGGCATCATGGCCCTTTTTACTGACAAAAAAAAAAAAAAAAAATTACATAGATAGAGCCCTTCGTAAAGTGTGGGCTGTACTTGTCAGAACAATTTTTTGTATCTCCTTGAGGCATGGGCTTCCAGGAATCCCTGCAATTAGTCTACTGCAATCTTTTCCAACCAGTCCTAGGGCTCCAACTACAACAGGGATTGTTGATGTTCCCATATGCCACATTTTCGAGACCTCTATTTCAAAGTCCTTGTATTTTGACAGCTTTTTGAATATCTTCAAAGATACATTGCAGTCAGCAGGGACTGCCATATCAATAAGGAGGCACCGTTTTTGTTTGTGGTCTTTAATAACAATATCTGGTCGGTTGGCCTTGATTGTTCTGTCAGTGTGAATTGTGTAGTCCCATAGAATTGTAACAGGTCCTATCTCCGTAACTGGGTCTGGGTGGTGTTGGTACCAGTTTCTTTCAGTTTCCTTCCCGTAGAAGTTGCAGATTTTCCAGTGGAGATATTGGCCCACTCTGTCAACATCGTGCAACCTGATACAAGATGATCAATCGTTTCTGGATATTTATCACAGAATCTGCATTTTGGGCTGACACAATATTTTAGTATATGTGCTTGATAATTCCTAGTTAGCAAGCATTGGTCCTGCGCAGCAAGGATAAAACCTTCAGTTTCCGCTTTCAACCCTGCACTGCGTAGCCACTGATGGGTACGGGTTTTGTCTACATCAGCTTGGTTGATACGGGCAGAGTATTGGCCATGAAGCGGTTTATCTTGCCATCGCTTCTGTATCTGGTCGGTTGCATTCGTCTTTGCTGTCTTTTTCAAGTATTTTGCAGTTTCAGCCGGTGTATTGTACTGTAGTTGCATCTCTACGCCCATTTGAAGCTCCAGTTTGAATTTGTTGGCTTCTTTCATTACGGAGTAAAGACGCTTACTACTTTCATGTTCCTTGACGCATACCATCATCCAGTCTTCTGTAGTTTCCAAGTATTTTTGGAGGCTAATTGTTGTAGTTTTGTAGGACAGTTCTAGTTGAACTAATCCTCTGCCTCCTTCGGATCTGGGCACATACAGACGATCAACATCAGCTTTCGGATGATGCATGCGATAGCAAGTGAGAAGCTTTCTCGTTTTGGCGTCCATTCGCTTAATTTCAGCTATGGTCCAGTTAAGGACATTAAAGCTGTAATGCACCGCTGGGACAGCCAATGTGTTTATAGCTGATATTCTATTTTTTGAGTTTAGTTCAGTATTTAGTATCAGACGTACACGCCTGTAGTACTCTTTTCTTATTTTTTTTTTCATTTGGGGGTGTTGTATGCCAACTCCTTCGCTAATTCCTAGGTACTTATAAGCTTCTTCATGCTCCAATTCCCTAATCTTTGTGACAAAATCTAAATCTATTGAGGGTGTTTCTGTAATTCTACCTTTCTTGAATGTTACTTTTGCACATTTATCTAATCCGAAGTCCATACCTATGTCGTCACTAAAGTATTTTACAATATTGAGGAGGCCTTTCAACTGATTGTCGTCTTTGGCAAAGAGTTTGAGATCATCCATGTATAGTAGGTGATTGACAATTTTCTTATTTATTTTGCAACCATAGCTACTGTTGTTCAGTTCATGTGTAAGAGGGGTTAAGGATAAACAAAACAGAAGGGGTGACAGAGAGTCTCCTTGAAAAATTCCACGTCGGATATTCAGACGGTTGGATATAGCAGTGCCCCCGGTGTGCCTAAGGTATAGTTTTGTGTTCCACATCCCCATGCTGTGCTTAAGAAAGTTTAATACCACAGGGGAGACTTTGTACATTTCCAAAGCCTTAAGGATCCAAGAATGTGGAACACTATCAAAGGCTTTACGATAATCAATCCACGCTGCACTGAGATTTCTGCGTCGTCTCCTGCAATTTTCCAGGATCATTTTATTTATCAGAAGTTGATCTTTGCAGCCATATGAACCTCTACTGCATCCCTTCTGTTCCAGCGGGAGAATGCTGTTTGTTTCGAAGAAGGAGTAAGTACGGTTCGTCAGTACAGACGTGATCAACTTATACGTTGTGGAAAGACATGTTATCGATCTATAATTTTTCCGGTCGTCTGTTTCAGTTGTTTTTGGTATGAGGTATGTAATACCTTCAGTAACCCATTCCGGGATTTTATTGGGATTATTTACAAGCGTTGATAATGTTCTTGCAAGTATGTCATGGGTAGATGAGAGATGATACAGCCAGAAATTGGGCACCTTGTCATTTCCTGGGGATTTCCATTTTTGGGATTTCGTTAGTGCTTGCCTAACATCATCTGTGGATATATTTACCCATTCTTGCAGAGGTGTATCCAGCAGTCGTTCTTCTTCACGCCGTATCCATTCTGCATTTGGGTTACATTCCTTTGGGTTGCTCCAAATATTTTCCCAAAATGTCTGTACATTATCAATCGATGGTGGCGTTTCGACATGTATAGGCGTTTTTCCAATTTCCCTGTAAAATTTCTTAAGATCTGTTCGGAATGTTTTATTTTGGCGATAGAATCTACAACGTTTCTCGTATCGTCTTATTATTATTATTATTATTATTATTATTATTATTATTATTATTATTATTATTATTTTCTTTGATTTCTGGCGTTTAACCATTTCTTTCCGGGTCCCGCCCAGAGACCTAAGGTTAGAAATGGCATCATGACACTTTCAACTGACACAAAAAAAAAAAAAAATTACATAGATAAAGCCCTTCGTAAAGTCTGGGCTGTACTTGTCAGAACAATTTTTTGGTATCTCCTTGAGGCATGGACTTCCAGGAATTCCTTCAATTAGTCTACTGCAATCTTTTCCAACCAGTCCTAGGGCTCCAACTACAACAGGGGGGTTGATGTTCCCAGATGCCACATTTTCGAGATTTCTATTTCAAGGTCCTTGTATTTTGACAGTTTTTTGCATATCTTTTTGAATATCTTCAAAGATTCTTCAAAGATTATTATTATTATTATTATTATTATTATTATTATTATTATTATTATTATTATTATTATTATTATTTGCTTTGATTTCTGGCGTTTACACATTTCTTTCCGGGTCCCGCCCAGAGACTTAAGGACAGAAATGGAATCATGACATTTTCCACTGACCAATTAAAACACACACACACACACACACACACACACACATGCACATGCACACACACACACACACATACACATACACATACATTTTATATAGATAAAGCCCTTCATTAGGTATGGGCTGTAGTCGTCAGAACATTTTTTATTTCATTAAGGCATAGACTTCAAGTAATCACTTCAATAAGTCTACTGGAACATACAACAAACCCGATAACTCCTACTACAACAAGTATTGTTGATGTTCTCATGTGCCACATTTTTTTAGATTTATTATTATTATTATTATTATTATTATTATTATTATTATTATTATTATTATTATCATTATTATTATTATTAGGTTGGTGCAAAAATAATATCGTTTTTTGACGTTAAAAAAATACGTCAAAAAACGATATTATTCTTGCACCAACCTAAAATAGCATCTTGATACAATCATTTAACAAGGCATTTGCATGATAACATAGAGTAAATTAATGTTTTTCTTGGGAACTTATTGAGCAGATTTTATTGAAAGTGTTTTTTTTTTAAACTGAACGAAGTTATTGTATGAGTTTTAGATAAAGACGTCAGAAGTGCAGTTTATGAGGATAGGTAGGAAAGATAAAAAATGTGAGACGTTAACATCGTAGTAACGAGGAAGCATTCTGTTGGGAGTATGTTTCACAAATACCGGCTCTTTGGGAAAAAAAGCAGACCGAATATAATTTTTTCTTACAGCCGAAATACAAAAGCAATGGGGGGAAATCGTCACTGTTTCCGTTGCATGTCGGGTCTTACATGCATAGGTCTGAAATGGTAGGACTAATGAACGCAATTTGCACGCATATTTGCCCTGAAAAGCATAGGAACAGACGTGGGTCTGAGAAATATATTTAATTAACCTGGAGACACCAAGAGCTGTGTAGTCATAAACCAGGAGTTATATTTTCTACTACATTTTGCATTTGTAAATAAAATGTATTTCCTGTTACATGAAATTTCTATTTGTGTTTATGGGGCTTGGGACTCCTTTGCCGCCAAAAATGGGCCACAGAAAGGAAAGGTTTAGAAACATCACTGTAAATAACAATAGAATAGAAAGAAGCTTTTGGAGTTTCAGATGTGGGATGCGGTTTGTAGTTTAGAAAATGATTCGTCATTCCAAAGACGCTTCTGAACTCTATCAAGACAGTAAAGATAGGCTACAGACCATATATGACAGCAATAATCCAGTATGAATCTAATCTGATTCTTGTAATGATAGCAAGTGTTATCAAGTAGATAATTGAGTCGTACCAGGAACCGATCTTTTTTTTTCTCAAGCCTTTTTCAATCATATTTAGTATATACGAGTTCCAGTTGAGGTCTGGGAGACCCAATAGTGTTTAGGGTAAATAGCTGTCTTGACAGAACCCTCATTCATTTTAGAGGTTTCTAGATGAACATTCAGGGTTTGTACCGTGATGATGATTCATTTCTCGTTTATTTTAGATCTCTGAAAAAAATGGCTAGTAAAAAAAGGTATCAACGATGGATCAGTATAAATGTTTCATATGTTGACACTTAAAACGTTTTAAAGTCAAAATTGTGACAGTTACAGATTAACAGTATCAAAGATAATAACGTTCATGTATTTATAGTTTGTAACTCCATTTCTTGACATTTTTCCTATTTGAGGGTGGATACAGTTTTTAAAGGGTGCTCCAATAACTTGGACAGGTTTTAAATGTGCATTAAGTTTAAGCGTCTAATGATTTTTTTCTTTTTTCTTTCAGATTTAACAACTTATATCTTTGGCAATTTCGACCATGGAAAGATTAATAATCAAACAACGTGTTAAAGTTATCGACGCCTAATACGAAAATGGACGTTCAAACAGAAATGCATTCTGAATAAAAAATATACGCCTGTGAATGAAAGAAAGTATATGCTATATAAAGGGTGTTCCAATAACTTGGACCGATTTTAAATGTGAATTAAGTTTAAGTGTCTAATGGTTTTTTCGTTTTCCTCCAGATTTTCAACTTAAGTTTTTGACAATTTCAACCATGGAAAAATAAACAATCAAACAACGTGTAAAATTGTCGAAGCCTATTACGAAATGGATGTTCAAACAGAATTTGAATGAGAAGTTCCCAGGTCGCATAATATCTCGAAACAGCGAAGTCAGTTGGCCACTACGGTCGTGAGACTTGACGCCTTTAGTTTTCTTCTTTTGGGTGTCATCCCAAAAGTAAGGTCTATACCAACAAGCCAACAACAATTCAACAACTGAAGGATGAGATAATAAGGTATATTGTTGAGATTGAGGAGCAACTATGCAGAGACGTCATGAAAAATTTTGACCATCGAGGGGAGGTGTGTCGCCGAAGCCTTGACGGACATTTGGGCGATATTATTTTATTTAAATATCGTGAAGTGTTAGAATTCTCAGTGTTGAAAACAAGGATTAATTTATTAAGAAAAAATTCAATTATACGTGGAATGACACTGAGAGAGTAAACTTTCAATAAAAAACGCGGGAAATAAATGAATGTTTCTTATGCAAAAAGAAGGATGGAAAAAAATGATGGCGGAAAAAATATGACGTTGTTAAATGGAAATAAATCATATTCATTGAAACAAATTGGAAACAACACACATTATATAAGAACAGGTAATATAAGGGGACGCACACAGATGAAAAGATACGAACACATAGGAATAGACAAACGCTCAAAGACATTGCCGTGAAAATACATACGGACATATATGGATAAAAATTAAAGTATAAGGTCATACAGATATACACAGCAAAAGATCTACATGCATTAAATACTGCCTAAGATTTCCGTCAGATTAACTACGAACGGCTATTGATATATTTTACTTCAGTCAGTTAAAGAAGACACATATTCAAAAGTATACATAAATATGTAATACACTAAGATCGCACACATACAAAAATACAAACACACAGAGATGTGTGCTCAAAAAACGCAGAATATATATATATATATGTATGTATATATATATATATATATATATATATATATATATATATATATATATATATATATATATGTATATGTGTTTGTGTGTGTATATATATATATATATATATATATGTATATACGTATATATATGTGTATATATGTATATATGTATATATACGTATATATATATATATATGTAAATATATGTATATATATATATGTATGTATATATATGTATGTATATGTATGTATATATATGTATATATATGTATGTATATATGCATGTATATATATATATGTATATATATATATGTATATATATATGTATATATATGTATGTATATATATATGTATGTATATATATATGTATATATAGATATAGATATAGATATATGTACGTATATAAAACTTTTCTTCACAATTATTGTGATACAAGAAAAAGTTCTAATATAACCCCAAAAAATTATGAACTTTGGGCAATTTATTTCTAACTTCAATCTTAATCAACGACACCTCAATCGGAAATTGTCAAAATATAATAAAATGCTGAATAGACAGTCCTTGTCGCTAGAATTTAATAAAATTTCTTCAAATGAATTCTTTCAGCCTATATATATATATATATATATATATATATGGGTGGGTGCGTTTTGGGGTTTGTATGTGTGTTGAATTTGTGTGATGCTTTCGTATGAGTGCGTGGATATACTTGAATATAACACACACATGTGTATACATATATACAGGCATGCGTACATATAGACGTACATAAATTCATGGGCACATACATACACGAAGAAAGAGTCGCACATATATATATATATATATATATATATATATATATATATATATATATATATATATATATATATATCCAAATCTTCTCAAGATTGCGTTGCGTGTAACTCGATTTATTTATAGCGGTCATTTCATAGGATTTTAACGTTGGTATGCATTTTTTGCTCGGTTTATGCAATCTCGCGGGTAAGATTACTTCTAGTCTTTTTTTTTTTGCCATCTTTATTAAAAAGTGTATCTGGTTAGGTTTTGACAACCTGACTTTTGGTTCCATTAATATATATATATATATATATATATATATATATATATATATATATATATATATATATATATATATATATATATATATATGAAGAAATATAGTCTTATGATGTGCTATATTTATGGGATAAAGAGCTCCTCAATATCAGAGATAGAGCGTGCGTAAATACAAAAGTGAACATAGACGTCAACACTTAGAGGCGACAGTCTGTTTCATGCTAAATGCAATCGCCAGGCCAGGTGATGATTGCGTTTAGCATGAAACAGACTATTGCCTCTAAGTTTTGACTTCTACGGTCACTTTTATATATATATTAAAGCATCTTTTATGTTTATACGATCTTTTTATAGATACAAATATTTAAGTAAATGCTCTGTTTATGATAAACAGAATTAATGACATTTCTCGGCCTAAAATATCCGCGAAATTTCCATAGAAAATATTCGTCCTCCGACTCAGACATTCAGGCCTTAATACTGTTTATTATAAACAGAACATTTACATAAATATTTGTATCTATAAAAAGAACGTATAAACATAAAAAAATGTCTTAAAATAATTGTCGGATTGTGTCCATTTCATAATATGTACACATATATCCACTGAAAGACTGTTTCGCTGTATCACATGTCATCAATGCGGTTAGACACTCAAGCCAGGATCGAAACCCGACAGACTGACATCAGTCGGAGACTCTCGCCCTTAGGTCATCAGCTCACGCAGCGGAGAAAGGGAATTTTTTAACACCTTATGTACGAGATATAGACATTATCGGCTACCAGAGTGCTTAATTTATAGCGAAGAGATTTTACCGTTAATAGCAGCAGTCGACAAATTCCCTTTCTTTCAAAGAGCTCAGCCTACAAAATGAGACATATGTATATATATATCATTAACTGTGTTAATGTTTATTACATCGAAAAAATATTTTATTAGAATTATTTTCACGTTGTAAAAGAAAATCCATTTCTTAAGAAAAGTAGAACTTTTCACAAAGTTTCTTCATTATCTCTACATCACAATTCTTTCGAAATAACTGGAATAATGAAATTATTGTGATTTTTGCTTATTACTAACTTTGAAGTATGCGAAACCTTGTAAACTTGCTTGATAAGTATAAATGAATGAAGGAATCCGAAAATTCGCTCTTATCGCGTGAATGTTTTTTTTTTTTTTATAAAGAATTTTGATAAATATTGTACAGGCGGAAAATTATTTAAAACATTTTGGAAACATGCGTATATTTCAATTTACCTACAACGTTTCCTTGCAGAACGGAAGTATAATATAATAATCTTTCTAATATCGCTTTTAAACCAAGTTATATATATATATATATATATATATATATATATATATATATATATATATATATATATATATATATATATCTGAGACACTCAGAAATTATTGCTTTTGAAACCAATGTATTATATATATATATATATATATATATATATATATATATATATATATATATATAATACATTGGTTTCAAAAGCGATATCATAATGATTATCATATAATAGTTCCGTTCTATATATATATATATATATAATTATGTGCTGGATGTATGAGTGTATATGTAGGTAAATAAATATATCAAGCTGTAATAAGCATCTCCTTCCATTGTTTTTGTATCATCCTTAAACTTCATCCCTAAAAAGCCTTTAGACGATGGTATCCCTGAAGATCTCTATCGGACATATGCTCCCAAAATGTCTTCTTTTCTCTCTAAACACTTACATTATAGCTGCTTCTACTTGTTGAAAATCATCTTGTGTCTTTACATTCTTAAAAAAGGACAACTATCTTTCTAACTACCGGACTATTAGAATTTTATCCCTCTTTAGCAATGTGCAAGAGGATCAATCAACTCTGAAGTAGTTAATCACCTCCATTCGCAAGTTCTTCTTCAGATATGCAATATGGCTGAAATTGGCTAGAACGCCCATTTCTTTTTTTTTTTTTTTTAGATATTTTTGCATTCATGCAGATGTCCGACAGGGCTTTATCCTTGAGCCCAGAGTATTTCTAATTTTTAGCTTCCAGATGACATAAATCTCCACCTCGATATCTATTCTGATGGCCAAAAAATTTCCAGTTTTAATGATAAGTCTGGGTCGTTCGATAAGGTCAATTTGGCAAGTGATCAAAATTATCAACTTTCTGTTGTTAATTGAGACAAAGAATTGTTTGAGCAGAAGCTTGGACTTATGGATACATGTAGGAATCAATTCAGGCTTTTTGTTCAGAAAGGATTATTTAATAGTATTTAATGCAATAAGCTTCTCCAACAGATACAAGTTACATCTGTCTCCCTTTCCATTGTATTGTTTCCCTTTCGCGGTTATCTCCCAGCTAACTATTGGTTTCTCATGATTGGTTGTTAGTCGCCAAGCATACTTTGAAAGTGTTGTGCAGTTTTTGTATTTGATATTGCTTAGTTTCATTTTGTGGAGATAAAAACACGATTTCCATCTGTTCTCGATGGATACAAAGTAACTGACATATTGACCCCGATTAAAAGAGATTACATAATAGATTTTACGAATATTAATATTATATGCAACAGCTATTGATACTCTAAGAAACCATCTTGGAAAATATCTTGGAAAATAAGGAAAAGATCATCAGCTTACAACAACCAATCAAAAACTTGCAAACTTTCAAAATAGCTATCATTACTTACTCAGACCAAAATAAATTATTAAATAAAAGATCCGAGCTCACCCCAAAATGTAGACATGAAAACAAATTTTTACTACGTTACTTAAAAAATTGAAAACAGAAAAAATAAAATAAAAACAAATAAATAAACAAAATAACAATAAAAAAAATCAAAATTAATTAATCCAAATTACCAAATCACACCTGCTAGAATAGACGAAATAGAATAATAATAATAATAATAACAAAAAACAAAACAAAAAAAACACGAACCCAAATAAATAAAGTAAATAATAAACAAAGTAGCAAACCATTATGACCAAAATATTAGTTAGACTAAAAAATCAAACCAAAAAATCGGACGAAAAATAGCTATAACTGTTATATAACGATAAAAAAAATAAATAAAACAAAATAAAAAAAAAAAAATATATGCTACGTTACTTAAAAACCGAAAAGAGAAAATATACAAGTAAAATAAATTGACCTAAATTCATCCAAGTAAATAAATAAACTAACCAATCCCGATAAAGTTACCTTTAGAAAAAACAAATAAAGATAATCAACCCAAATAAACACGAATTAAAAAACTGTTTCTGCCAAATTAATAGCTAGAATAAACTACAACCAACCCCCAAACCGAACAAATAACTTTAATTAAATTCTCAAACCAAAGCAAAACTATTAAATAAGTGATATAAACAAATCTTTACTACGTTAATAAAAAAACACCGATTAAAAAATAAGTAAATAAATAAAGAAAATAAGAAACAAAAAATAAAAACAAGCAAAATAATTTAACCCAAATAAATAAATAAACGACTTCCGGTAAAATAACCGCCATAATAGACTACCCACGTGGCCTGACGATTGCATATATCATGAAACAGACTATCGCCTCTAAGTGTTGACTTCTATGTTCACCTTTATATATATATATTACTCTTAGAGGCATTGGCTCAACATATGATATCATTTTGGAAACATGTCGTCTCCGTGGGCAAATTAAAAACATTCCAGCCTGGATTCGGACCCGCACTCCTGAAATTTGGGATGCTTAAGTTTTCCTTACTGCGATTGTTTTCGGCGATTTTTTTTACGTGTTCTTTTTTTTTTTTTTCTGCGAGGAATTTTTTTGTACGATAATAATTTTTATAACTTGGAAATAAATTTCGGAATAATCGAAATTAATTACATAATCCAGCGACAATTACGTATAAAACTAAAAATAATTAATTTGTATGTACGGAAGATAAGGACCTACATATATTAAATTGCCTTTAATTTAAGTGGTGGTAAAAGAATGCATACCATATTTTTTCAAGACAGGAACAACTCTGATGGACTTTATCAAAGTAAATGAAAGTAGTTTATTTCGCAATACATTGCATTCATAAACAGAGATATAAAAAAAAAGTTCGATTTTCAAATTTGTAATTAGGAGAAAACTCGTAAATATTCTTAAGGCTAACTGTGGAGGTCAAGGTAATAATACGTTGTGTAGTTTAATACCTAATAAAAACAAAGGTGAATAAATTCTGCTATTTTTGTTTATTCTACTCTTTTTAAGTTATTATGTTTTATTTGATTATATGTAATTTATTTTATTTATTTTATTTTTAAAGTAATTACTGTTTATTATTTTAACCTTTTTTTTATTTATTTATGCATTGTATTTAAATAATAGAAAGTCTTCATTAAACCATTTTATTTTGATTAAAACAAATTCATGGTCATTTTTGTTGGCGGACAAAAGGACTACATCAAAACTATGGTTGAACTTATTTCTGTGTATGATAAATGCATTTGATAAATTGTTATTTATAAGGCCCCTTTGTCTTCATATATACATTTTTATTTCTCCAGGTTTCCCCAGTATAGTGATTTTCTAAGCCCGGCTTAGATGTGACACATGGCCGAAAGTATGGGGCACTCAGTTAGGATCGAACTCACTACTCAATTTATATATACCTGGTTTAGAATTATTATTGTAATGACTATTTTCTCTTCTGATTTTATCATAAACAGTTGTGGACGGGATTGTAATTATTTTAATATTAGTGTCTGAATAAATTGTTTTGGATAGTATATTTTAGGGAGTTTGTAGGTGTTATTATATGCCTGTTTTATCTAGTTCATTTTCACTTGTTATTAATCTCATTACTTTTATCTAGTTGTATACTTTGAGTGCTTTTCTCATACATATAATGATATATTAATTGAAGATTTTTATAAGTGTTTTGTATGTATATTTCTCCTTCAAGTAATTATTGGGATCTATGGATTCATAATTCTCTTAAATAAAATCCTGTAATTATTCCAGATTTGATTTTCTTTTTGTAGTGTGAGAATTAAAAAGAAAAAAAAACTTTGCTATTTTCCCGAATCAAGTAATAGCAAAAAAAGATCTATACGCGTTATCCCAAAATATGGACAGGGAGTCGATAACAATTAACCGACATAGACTAAATGAATGTTACCCGAATCGACAAGCACCTGATGAAAGCCGAAAGTCAAAAGTCGAAACATTGTGAAAATAGCAACATCTATGAGTATAATAGTTTGCATATAAATTGTGTTAATAAGGAACAGAGATTTACTCTCATTTCAAAACCGTGGAAATGGAATCCTGCTTGACTATCTGTCAGCAGAATTCATGACAATTCACACAAAACAAAGATAAATAAGCCTGCGATCTGTGATCGTCTCCGCCATAAATATGTATTGCATTATAAAAAGATAAGCGTGTTACTTCCGAGTAGTAGTAATGTATAGCTATACTCTCTGATATTGAATATAAATCATTTTCATGAAATCAAAACAAACCAACCCAAAAATATATTTCAGTTGGGGACAAGGATTCCAATGAACTTTTCGCTAAGTGAATATCTCTTTGATATCATCATGTGGGAAAAATTATCATTAAGTCCTACAGACAATTCTCAATTTAAAATTAATTTTTAAATTGAAAAGCCAGATAAAATTCACATTTGTTTTTCTGTTCAACATTTCAGGACGTTTTCTGTTCATTTATTATAAGGTTTGATTCACGTTCACACAAAACAAAATGTGACACAAAGTAGATTTAATATTAGTCTCAGCAAATGTGTGTCAATTTTTAAACTACGCCCTCGTGCAAATTAATTGAAACAACCGCTATAGTTTCCTTTCTTTCACCATACGGTCAGTGTTAGACCCACTGGAGTGACAGGGTGTAATCGATTTTTATTTTTTCTCAGATTATGTCATTCGCACTGGTGTGCAGTAATATGAATCTATTTTTGGTGTGTATGATGAAATTTGTTTGGCCTTGAAAAATAGTGCGTTATCCTTGATTGCATCCCTATTGTTTGGACTGTCGATTAGTTGTCATACGACCATTGTCTGCTTTGGACATTACCCCAAAGAAGCGTACAAAAATTGTAACGCTGCGCGAACTCACTGGGAAGTCTTACTAGTGAGCAAATCAAAGTTCTACAGACTGTCCGGGAAACTCTCCTGATTTTAGTCCAATCGGGAATCTGTGTTCAATCTGCAAAAAACGACTTAATGGAATGGACATAAGAAGTACTAACATGTGCACTGGGTCATGTTTCATTGAAAAAAAAGGAAATAATAACGTAATTATTCGCTTTGTTTAAATTACAAGTGTGTAGATATCATCCAAGAAAATGCTTGAGAACCACTCAAGGATGATGTGTAATGATGTATTATTAACATTATATAAGAATAAGAAATAACTTTAGTCACTTCTGAACCCTATTAAACTAACGCTGACCGAATAGGGATTTATGTTGTTTCAGATCTTAATTTGACGTTCGATCAATAATGCAAGAGGTCCTATATATCTTTCTCACCTCATAGTATATAATATAACAGATTATCTTGTGTATGGATATCCCCAGTCCCCTTTTTTATGTGAATGCATCCCTCGATATCCTGAGAGATTGGAATGTGAACAGCTGTGTTTCAGAGGATTTCTTTTAATGCAGCAATACATACTGCGATTTGCACCGTTTAAATTTTCCCAATGAACATTAAATGCTCATTCACATTAAGACATCTGGCATTTCTCGGCGTGAATTACATGCTATATTCTGTTAAAACGTTAATGGTGAATGAGGTGTGTGACATGAAGGGAAGACAAGGATGAAAAATGTGAAAACCTAACGATTCCAAAAATTGTTAGATCATGCAAAAATGCTGTCTGAGTGGAATGCTCTGATTATTTTTTAAGGATTTCACTCCAAGCAAGTCAGGAGTGCCACTAGCACGTAAGTGATTGGTTACCGTGTTTGTGTGTGTGTGAGAGAGAGAGAGAGAGAGAGAGAGAGAGAGAGGGAGAGAGAGAGAGATACGATTGCATCTAGCATGAAACAGCCTGTCGCCTGTAAGTGTTGACTTCCATGTTCACTTTCATATTTACACCCGCTCTATCTCTGATATTAAGTATTTTATCCCATAAATATAGCACACCTTAAGAGTATATTTCTTTATATTTTTCATATATATATATATATATATATATATATATATATATATATATATATATATATATATATATATAACATAGAAGTCAACACTTACAGGCGACAGAGAGAGAGAGAATAGAAGTGTTTGAGGAAAGGATATAGAGAAGGACGGGGATCAAAGCATCAGATGATGTCGATTGACATTACATTTGAATATTTAAAGATTATAGTTATCAGGAAAGAAAGTATGAGGAAGGGAGTTCCACTGTCGGGAAGTGAGAGAGAGAGAGGAAGCTTTTGGAGTAGAAAAGGCGGTTACATTTAACTCTTTCGACAGTAGCAAGATAGCAATTCATGCAGTTGAGGTACCAGTGAAAATCGCTCGTCAGCGCAGTTTCCATGAAAAGATTTGTAGAAAAGACAGAGGGAAGACATATCATGTCTGTGAGAAAGCGACTGTAAACGCGATGCCAGATCAGGATCTATTGCATTGCATATCCGTCTCTGGATTTTGTCGAGGACCTCGAGATTATATTTGAAATGTGAGGAAAATCGTGGAAGTGGCTTTTTGTGTCCGAGCTTAAAAAATGTAATGTCTTAACGAAAGTATGGACGTGCCAATAAAAGCTGAATCACGTAGACTAATAAGAGAGTATTGAACTTTCCAGGGACGATATATATATATATATATATATATATATATATATATATAATTATTTATGTAAAAATTATAATATAAATGAATTATAAATTCACTACAAAATGACTTCGCTCTCTCCGTCACTGAAAAGTAATCAACATCATTTCCCTACTGGGGACAATAACAGTAGCCAATACATCCCATATACGTTGTTTTATTAAATATTAGAGAAAAATACATTTTTTTCTTGTTGAATGACATTTACTTTTACTCTTATTACGAAAGATAAACATTTTATTGAGCTGAAGATAGCGTTGGAGACTAACGCCGACACTTAGAGGCGACAGGCTGTTTCATATTAGACGCAATCATATGGCACACATTAAGACTATATTTCTTTATATTTTTCATATATATATATATATATATATATATATATATATATATATATATATATATATATAAATATATATATATATTTATATATATATATATATATATATATATATATATATATATATAGAGAGAGAGAGAGAGAGAGAGAGAGAGAAATAGGAAGACTTATCTTGGCAGACGAGTTTCGTCCTGTGATATGCTTTATCTAGGCAAATGCAAGGATTTTATTTTGTTAATAAGTATTTATATACAAGCGCAAAAATATTATTGGTTTTGCAAAGTTTTTAACTATATCAACACGCTTAAATATCCATCAGATTAGCTAAAACGTCTCGGCGTGATAAAATTCAATGTCTAATGAAAGAAAATTGATGAGTGCTGCTTTTGATTTTTATGCAAGTTAGTATTTAAATAATTTTTGTTTGAGATTAATGTATGTGTTAATATTTGAAATAAAATGAGGGTAATAAACTGTTTACTTTCAATTTTTAAATTTTTTGTGGTCATATATGTTAATTTGGGAAAGTATTAAATCTCTCAGGGATGGAGATATTAAAAAAATACAGAACGCAGAGTTATCATTTAATAAGTTTCGATAGCGGCACTCAAGGAAATTTTTCTTTTAAGTTATTTCTCTTTGAATAAGTTTGGCATTCTTTAGATGAAACTTGTGGTTGAATTTATTTCGATGTATAGCTAATGCATTTAATAAATTATTGAGTGTTAAATCATATTTGTGTTCTAGATAATTTTAAAAAAATTCTGTAAGTTTCACCAATGTATTTTGAGGAGCATTTCTGACATTTTATTTTATATATACCTGCTTCAGAAATATTATTGTTATAGGTGTAATATATATTATTACTATAAACGTTATTTGTAGTGGGTACATGTATTTGAGTTGCTATCACTATTTCAGATAATAATTGGTTTTCTGGCGGACACTTTCGGTTCCTGTCAGAGTCACAATGTTTCTTTAGAAGGACTTCATAATTTAGGCCGGTTGTTTTTAATTTCACTGTTTAAGAAAAAATCAGGTTAAATTTTCACCTTAAGTTTGGCTGACCTTAACACCGTCTAGTCGTCTAGATACTGTGTGTAAATGTTCCTATTAGATAATTTTTGGCGAGTGGTTTTTCTTCACCAGTTTGGGGTAGTTTTGTACAAAACGAATGAACACCATTTATTTGATACAATATTGCCCAGGATGATGGTCATTACTACAATATTTGACTACGGTAAGAAAAAAATAATCAAGTTTTTCATTAAAAAAATTAACGGGTTGCACTACACATCACAACAGAAATGTGGTTCTACAGAAGGATACTGAGAATTCCATGGACAGCGTGACTAAGCAAAACGGATGTCAACAAAAAGAATACTTGTCTCAGAATCAGCAACCGGCTGCTGAAATTCCTTAGGCATAACGAAGAAGGAATGCCTGGAAAACGTAATCCTTACAGTGAATATTGAGGGAAAGAGAGATAGAGGAAGACAGTGAGTCGTTTGACTGACGAAATAGTTGAATGGAACGAAGGAGGGAGCACAAGGAGAAATGTTCTAAGGCTTCCAAATTATAGGAAGATTTGGAGAGTCAAGATAGCCCATCTCCTGAAGGGACTTGGCACATAGAAAAATATGCTATTTCTTTATTCATTTTAATTATCCTATGGGTATGTATTTTCCGAATCTTAACATCAGCGCTCAGTCCTGGGTATGACGATAAACTACGTCCAGCAGCAAGGCTTCTGATGAGTAGGTTTTCAGGATCGTGGAACCACCTCTTATTTACTAGAGTTCCCAGGTCCATCCTGACTCCAGGTGGTAGCACCTGTTAGGGTTCAAGCTTTGGACAAATAGTGACACCCAAACTTGTTTAAAAAATAGGTTTTAATACCAGACATGTTTTTTATCAGCAATACTTTAAAAAAATACCAGCAATACTAAGAGTTATACGTTCTTTGAAAAAATATATGACCAGCTATAGAATTCTTCAAGGAAAAATATTCCCAGAAATAGATTTTTGAAGAAAAACTTATTACCAGCAATAAAAATTTTGTCGGCATGAAATAACCCATTGAGGTTAATATGCCGTAAACCAAACCAAACCAAACCAATTATCATCAGCGCGAAACCTCGACCAACATTTTACAGTAAAGTAATTTAAACAAGGCTTATATTCTTTGGTTTCTTCTATGTACAATCATGGTAGTCCACGATATTCTAGTCTTTGTTCTACCATTTAATAACACAAACTCGTTAAAATGTTTATTCGTTGCTTTCCTCTGTCGCTCTAGGCGTCAATGTGTTCTCTGAGAATAACATTCTCCAATCAGTCTTTCCTTATGCAGCAATAAAGTTCATCGGTCTTTTTCTGATTCTAAAGATAAGTGTGTTCTTTGGCTTCATTTTTCCTTAAAATTTCCTTGCAACACACATACTCCATCCCTGCTGGTCCCAACAATATTCTATAGAACCTCATTTTTATTGCCTCTAGTATCGATGTTTAATAATAGTTATTTATATAGGCAATTGCTTTTAGGCGAAAGTATATTTCAACTCCGAATTCCGCAGTTTGAACTTCGGGGCCGGATGTAAGACATAATCAGAAAGTCGATTTCCATTGTCTGAGCTAGCGTGGGAATGATAGAGAAAGATTTTTCAGAGAGTTGTTTCTTGACCCTCAAGCTATGTAGACGTGCTATCTTTCGCGTCTGAAATGGCTCCCCAGTGGGGGTCTTCCCAACTGAATAGTTAGATATCATGTATGTGTCGACATGATTCATAAAAAAAAGATGAGTTAAAATTATTTTAATTATCGTACCGAAACGACTGGGGATCACCCGATGAGAGAAAAAAAAACCGAGCTGCGATCATTTACTCCTGTCAATATGCAACATCATCTTCATCTTCGATTAGATATTCTAGCATCCTCTGCCATATACAAGGACTGATTATTACATAACTGATATTAAATATCACTGTCTTCTTTGTTTATATTGATTTTTTCCTGTTTCTTAATACTTTACTTACCTTTTGAGTATGCCTTTTCGTTGTTTCAATATGCGTATTGGATTTCATTTTCTCTCCCGTGTAAAAATATTTAATCTCTAATCCGTAGTTGGCATTAGAGGCTGCGCAACCCACCTTTCGATGGAGCAGTCCCTTCGATCGTTGACCCATCTATCAATACACTTTTCATTTCTCAAGTCACAGCCATCACTCCTCCGCCCCGGGAACTAACTATTCTCCTCTTTTTCGTCTCAGACTTGAGTCCCTAGGTACACTAACGTGGGTGGGCCATACCGACCTTACAATTAATGGGGCTTTCTTTTTCCTCCTCGGATGGGGTTGGTATATCGGCTCCATAGGGTTTAATCGGGTTTCCCAAAATCTCAAGATATTGGGATTGATGGCTAAGTCTAGTCTGACCGTGAAGTAAGTGATAGCGGCTCGGATTAAAGAATCGGAGAGCCGAGTTCGAATTACAGTCGAATCCATTACATTCAGTTACGTGCTAATACCATTGAGAAAGGTATGAATCCTCCTCCCCCCAGCTATGGTTAATAGCAGGACAGACCGGGTTCTATAGCCTTGGATGGCAACTTGTCTACTACCGAAATAAATGGCAACCTACTGCAGAAAAAAAAATCGGCCTCGTCAGTCAAGTATCGAAAGATACATAATCGCATAAAACGCATGACATATAACTGGCTGATTCCTTGTATATATGCCGAGTTCGAATTCCTGTCGAATCTATTAGATTCAGTTACATACTAATACCCTTGGGAAAGGTATGAATCCTCTTCTTCTCCCCACCCCAGCTGTGGGTAAATATCAGGACAGACAGAGTTCTATAGTCTACCGAAGAAAGAAATGACAACCTACTGCCTCGTCAGTCATGTATCGGAAGCTACATCATCGCTTAAGCGTGTATCACGCACTGCACTGACTGACTATGGATAGGATTGTATGACTCCTGTCTACAATTACATAAGTTCTATTGAAGATTACACAACATCTATCGAAAATAACACAACTCCGTCCATAAACAGGATAAACTTTTGTCTCTTTCTTCCGGGCACTCGTCGAAACTCAGGCCAGAAAGAGAACACATTACAAATCCGTTGATAAATCTAGCAACAGTTTTTATGAATATAAAGAAAACGTAGTGGAATAAAATGTCTCTATTAGCAACTGCAAATCAAACTACTTTAAAGCAGGAATAGTCATTTGAAGATTCTAGTTTGGTGTTGGGGATTTCTAATCATAACAATAAGAACCATTTAGTCAAGGTTTTTTAATTCTTCTGTCATGCGTGTGTCTAAGATTTCGTACCGTTCCGGAAATTGCGAGTGAGCTCTTTAGCAACGAATGCCTTAAAAGAAATTGCAAGCCGTACCGTGCTACTGAAATGTCAGCTGTCTGCTTTTCGCTCGTAAAAGAATGAACATCTAGCGAAAGCGCGCTGGCCATAAATAAGGAGAATACATTTCCGATAACAATGATTGATGACTTCCTTTACCTACACAGATGACAGAAAATGACAATTCACAGTGACCAAATATTTTAGTTAATACGTCACTGTTTACTGACGATTGTCGTACAAGAAATTTCGGGGCGTAACGAAAAAGAGTTTGAAAGGAAAACCCAAACCAGAAAGTGTGTAAGAAAATGGGTGTTACAATCTCCAGGTGAATGTCGCCATGTTTTTGTTCTGTCTACCTTTTCTTTAGGTATTGTTCAAAAAAGACAAGGCCAAAAACGTCATTAAAGTGGTGGGAGATGCGGTAAATAAGAAGAGCGTAGTATTTACAATGTAGAGGGTGCGATAGATAAATTATCGTCGAAATGATGCAAAAAAAAAACAAACGAAAATAACTCTGACCCTTTATTTTAACAGATATACTTACCAAAACTACACAATCATATCTTGAAATATTAAAGAGTAACTTTATTCAATAAAATCGCAATTGACACCAACCACGACCTGCAAACGATGTCGGAATCCAAAATTACACAAACATATCTTGAAATATTCTTTAATATTTGAGGATATGTTTGTGTAATTTTGATAAATGTTTATGTAATTTTTAACCTTATTCAATAAAATCGCAATTGACTTCGACCACGACCTGCAAATGACTTCGGAATCTCCTGCATCTCCTCAGGACATTCTCTTTTTTTATGTTGGTAAATTCCTCCCATAAACCATGACTTCAATTCATGCTTTGTTTTACAAGGAATTTTGATCTCTTACTTGTGTGGCATCGTGTATATCGCTTTCGCCAGACACAGGGTCTTCCATCAACCATCTTCTTGACTCATGCAAGCCCTACCTCCTCAGGTCACTTGATGTAATCCTCCGTGTTGAGTCTTAGGGTCTGTGGGAAGACGAAGACAGGCATGACATCGCCATCACTAATAATCACTCCAAACACAATGCTGTTGACTGGATATATCATTCAACTCTCTCCGAATCATTTGAACTGTTTTCAGATTGACACCCAAACTATCTGAAATGTTGGTATTGGAGATTTCGGCGCAAATGCCAAACAGTACAGTATACCGTTTCTAAATGTCTGGCGGATTGAATTGCATCATGGTGCCCCTTTTGCTCATAGACGGTTCCCAACTGCCCCTACTGTATTATGCAGTCGACAAAATCAAAATCAAACAACGCGCATGCGCAAAATTTAAAATTCAAAATGTCGACAAATTACCGATAGAACCCCGTATAAGGTTGACTCTCGACTTGAAGAAGTTGATCGTAGTGAACGGAGAAGGATCCACTCAAAGTCTGTTTCATGAAGTAAAACATTTTGGGGGTATTTTACAGGGTGAATATCATTGTATAAAACATTGTAGGTAAGCTCTCTTTCCTATTGTATTTGGAAAGGAGAGCTTACCTAGAATGGAAAAAAAGGGAAATGGAGGATGATTCGAAACTTTGTACGTGACGGGTTCTAGCTCTGAAGGCTTAAACTTGTGGAATTACGGAATATAGTTCGTTTAAACCTTTGCCATGTAAATAGTGAGAGAGCGGTAAGGGAGTAGGTTTATGAGTAAACACTTCTGAAGATGAAGTGGTCGGTGAGTAACAAAAAAAACAAAAAAACATTACTCCCATACCGCGTCAACGATTTCTTTTTAACACAATACTGGACTGGAAATAATGATTGGACAGGTCTAGATAAAAAAAAAAATCCTCTCATCTTTCTTCTGTCAGTTTTAAATGACAAGAAGGCATAATCAACGAGAGACACTTAAAGCCTCTCTTTATCTCTATTCAAACTCCATCTATCATTTCATAGAGCTGAAGGCGGCAAATGCAAGCAGTTGATCAGCTTCACAGGCTTGAGAGATGAAAATTAATATTTTTGTGAGTAAAAAAATCATTGAGATATTTCTTTGATATTACGGCATCTGTCGGCTAGATTTTACCTTCCGTCAAACTTCTAAAACATCTGAGATCTTGAACGTAACAGAAAGTCTCACAATAGAGGACATTCAGAATGAATTGCGAAAAATGGAATAATAGCGCCGGCGAAAACGTCAAATGTGGAATAACTTCGCATGTTATCTTAATAATCGTCGGAGTCGCAGCATAATGATGGACGTTGATAGGAAGCCATGATGGGGTTTTCTTTCCTATCAAGTCATACAAAGGAGAGCAAATCAGAGAAAGCCATGGCCGCAAACAAATAATAATAATAATAATACCAAAGCTCACTGCCCAGACATTGTTATTAGAGACCGCAAACAAAAACGTATTACAATACAAGTACCTTGAAATCGAAAACTCAAATAATTGGTCAGTGGAAAATGTCATGATGCCATTTCTAACCTTAAGTCTCT
>OZ010605.1:75573420-75730920 GCA_963932145.1 Acanthosepion lycidas
ATTAAGAAAAATATCCTATACTTTGACATCTAGCAAAAGGTAACAAAGAAAATTTATCAAATAACATATTGACATTCCGTTTATTTGTTTATGGTATTAGATTGGCAGTCGTTCTTGTATATTATTGTAGACAAAACGTGGTCGTGAGTTCAATTCCTGGCTCAGGCAGTGAATTCAAACACTGGTACATTATAAATGAACCAGAAAATGTTTGGTTTGGTTTATTTTTTTTTAACGGCTTATCAACCTCAATGGATGATTTAATGCCGACAACATTTTTAGTATAGATTCGTATGAATAGAATATGTATTCTTCGGTTTAGATTGGTTTGGCTTATTTTCTTTATGGCATATCAACCTCAATGGGTCATTTAATGCTGACAAAATTTTTTATTGCTGGTAGTATTTTGTTTTGATATAAATCTTTTTCTGGTAATATATTTCCTTCAAAATTGTACTGCTGGTAATACATTTTTTCAAAAGAAGTATTGCTGGTATTAGTTAACTGTTTGCTCATAGCTGGGACCCAAACAGTTGCTAGCACTCTGGGTCAGGGTGAACCTCGGAACACCAGCAATTACGAGGTGGTTCCATGCTCCTCAAAACCTCTTGATCAGAGACCTTGCTGCTGGACGTAGTTTAACCCAGGGCGCGGATGTAGTTTAACGTCTTACCCAGGACGCGGATGTAGTTTCAAGTCTTACCCAGGACGAGAACCAGAAAAGGTATGAAAGCGATGACAATAATCATACTTATTCTAAAACTATTGTGTGTGTGTGTCTGTACGTTTATATATTGGATCGGATTTCCTACATTTTTCAACCGATTTCAACAAAACTTCACAGGACTACGTAAAATTACCTTGCGGTAGTTCTGACAGCGCCAAAAATGGGAAAAACACAATTGTTTTTGCACAAAATCAATTTGAAAACACGATTAGGAGGCATCGCTTTCGCGGAATAAAAGGGGGACAACTCATATCGAGTTATTATAAAACCCACGTTGTTTGTGTGTGTGTGTGTTTTTTTTTTTGGCATGTAGTGTTTCTTATTGTCTTGCACACTTTTTTCTTTTTTTTTACATACAGAATGCTTTAAAAATTCCATTTACAAGACAATTGTTTATAATAAAATTCTATTCAATCGGTAGACTCATAACGATTGAAAACAATGTTTGGGTTTGACAAATTCTTAAAAAAAACAAAAAAACAAAATCTAATTAAGACATGCGTATCCGTCAACCTTAAACAATAATCTTTGTCAATTTTATTTTTCAGTCTTTATGATGGTCGATACTTGATGTATCTCTTACTTTTACATCCCCGGGCAACGCTGGTCTCTACTGCTAGTCTATATAATACGCCACACCCATGAATATATATTTCTAATTTTTTGTGTGTAACAATTGAGAGGCAGTGTGCAAAAAGTTGATAATCTATCCAGTGCCGTGCTAACTTGGTCCCCTTGACGCGTAATCATATCGCTATCGATCAGGGGTCGTATATATAATACGCCACATATAACTTCAAGAACGCATTGTTCATTTTTTTAAATTCATTTTAAACTTTAAAAATTATAATTAAAAAATGAAGAGTGGGAGGAATAAATATATCTCGTAAGACGTTGCTCTGAGTAGGACGAGAAAGAAGCAGACTCTGATATTACAGATTGAATCTAGGGACAGCAAAGTGTTATCCAAACCTTACAAAGTTTACACAAAAAATATTGTGCAGTGACAACTTTTATATTGCACATAATTTTGGTTGTAAATATGTAACATTTATGAGGATAATATATGGATATCTTTCTTAAGGTGTTTATAAATTTTTCACTGTTCAATTATTAACGTTAAAAATGAACTATTTTAAATTACAAAATTGTACTTGGATTAAATGAAAATTAGTTGCACTATAATACATATTACATAATACATTCCTTCTTGCCGTCAATTTTGACGGCACGGGTACACTTGTACAATAACAATCAGTTAATACAAGATACAACCTCTCAGCCCAAATAAAAAAAAAAACGCCTGACAATGGCCGGAATGTATTGAATCGAAATAGCATTTATAAAAAGCAACGATGAGAATAATTTTTTAATAACTTAAAGTATGAAAAAATTAATTTGCATTTTCTGGGAATGATGTTATTTAAAAAAATATTTTAAAAATATTGTTGTAAAATGACTTATATTATATTAATCACTAAAATGACTTATATTATATTAATCACTAAAATGACTTATATTAATCACTAAAATGACTTATATTATATTAATCACTAAAATGACTTATATTAATCACTAAAATGACATATATTATATTAATCACTAAAATGACTTATATTAATCACTAAAATAACTTATATTAATCACTAAAATGACTTATATTATATTAATCACTAAAATGACTTATATTAATCACTAAAATGACTTACATTAATCACTAAAAAGACTTATATTATATTAATCACTAAAATGACTTATATTAATCACTAAAATGACTTATATTATATTAATCACTAAAATGACTTATATTAATCACTAAAATGACTTATATTAAACTTTTGCCATTTTGAATTCGTAAATTCGTTTCCACTTAATTAAAGTATTACCTAAAAGAAAGTAATACAGAATTTTAAAGGATTTTTTAATTATTAGGTTGGTGCAAAAATAAGGACGTAATAATGTCGTTTTTTGACGTATTTTTTAACGTCAAAAAACGACATTATTACGTCCTTATTTTTGCACCAACCTAATATTATAAATTATTATAATTAAAATAAAACAAATAGCTTTTATAAAAATCAAATATAAGAATAATAATAGCTAACTTGCATTTTATTGAAAAATTATTTGTGTTTCCTTCCACAAAGATTCAATTTGATTTGACTAATTAATTAATAACATGGACATTCCATAAAATGTAAAAGCTATAGGTACTTTTCAATTATATTTTATTGAGTAAATATATTAGTTAAAAAAAGTTGTAGGAAAAAGTTTCATCCAATATTGTTTTCTATTCAAAAGGATTAATTGGTTTTTACGAATCTAGAATTTAATCCATGCGTGTCAACGCGTATTATTTCGTGTTTGTGTGTGTAAAGATGGGTTGATAATGTAATGGCCAGCGGTCGATTACGTTACATTGCCATTCATACAATTCATCTTGGGATACGTATGTATCCATCTCCCTCTAATCGGTTAAATGTCACCAGAGTTTGGACTCTCTAACAAGTCGGGTAACAAGTGAAGGCTAACTCTGAGTTCTATATCGCCGTGTCTCAGTTCTTCGTTATCATATTCTTCCAGGTCTCTGTACAGACTTTTATCACATTAATCAAATCATATATGTAGGTAACCTGGTGGTTCAGTTACCACGACCTAATTGGTGGTACAGTCCTAAAACACCCCACCACACAGGCATATATATATATATATATATATATATATATATATATATATATATATATATATATGTGTATATGGTGGACTCTCCCGTCGTATTCGACGTATGAGGATCAAACATCTCAGGCCCTAAGAACCGACAATCAGACACCTGCACATATGATTTGATTATAGTGATGAGTGCTCTGTGCGGAGCCAACCACATTTTTAAAGAGCCGAATACAGAGACCTGGTGGACCATGTTCCACAAGGGCCCCAAACGATCCACCGCAGGTATTGAATTCAGAATTGTCCTTTATCATAGACCAGTTACTATCCAAGGCTATAGATCCCAAACTTTTTTGATATTTACCCATAGATGGATGGAGAAGAAGGGGATTCATACCTTTTCCAAGGGTATTAGCACGTAGGCGAATATATTGGATTCGATACTCCACCGTACCTCCATATATATATATATATATACAGATAAAATGAGAACGAATGGAGTATGATTCTACTGTATGTAACATTTAAGTGGGTCAATACATACTAGAGCTAAATATTATTTATCTTAGGATATTAAACATTTCATGGCATGTTTTAATATCGTAAACGAATTATATATATATATATATATATATATATATATATATATATATAGTATGTATTTAGGCAGTATTTTTTCATTAATGGATGTTTTATTAAATAATATAGACAAATTTTGTCTATTTATTTTAAGCAAATTCCTTTCATGTCGTTAATAACTTAACGACATTATCATTGTAAGACGAAAGAAAATCACCATATTGATACATGTTTCTTAATCCTATCTAAGCTTTCATAGCAACAATGATAGTCTGTTTTGTTTGCATGGAAGATTTCCAAGCAACGACAAACTCGTGCATACGAGCCACTTGAATCTCGGTTTCAGTCACTATCCCACAGCCGTAATGATGTTTTCACTCTACCTTTTCTGCAAATATTTCAATAGCAACTGAACTATGAGATTACGCTCAGTATTAGACTGGCGACCAATATACATATGTAATATGGTTATATGTAGCCGAGTGGTTAGAACGTTCGCATTCTGACCATGAGACCCGGGTTCGAATGTCACCATAGTCGATTTGTCAGGAAGGAAACTTCCTGATTTCATCGGACTGGCGGGGTTGATCCAAGTGAGGCACCTTTGGAAAGTGTCTAAAAACCATACCATGGGTTGACCGAAGCCTCGTGAGGGAAACTGGGCCCGTCGATAGATATGGGGGCGTCGATACCTGTGCTAGCACAAAGTCAGAAGTCACCGTGACCGAGAGATTGAGCGTGTTGGCCTTGTTCAAATTGTTGATCACACTAGATAACACGCTCTTTCCTAGAAACTTTAACTGAGTTCTACTCAGCATAGTTGCAGAATAAACCACAGGTAGACTCTGTGGGTGTTAAGCATCAGCAAGAGTAACTGGCTAGCCGCTCTAGTAGACAGGTATCCTCGAATACGAGTGGCCAGCTATACCTACATACATGTAGACATGAATTCTTTACTCTCAATTTATTTTTTACGCCTCTCGCTTGTGTAAGTATTTTCTAGTTATGTTCATTCCAGTCAAATTTATTCTATGAATGTTTATATGCAACGTCAATCGTTTTCTACTGTCCTGATTGCTATTCTTTTGTTCTTGCTTAGTCATGTTTCTGTTTCTAATTCCTCCATACCCAATAACTCCTTGTGTCCCAGCGGCATTATTGCCTTGCTTGGGGTGAAATACATTAAAATAAAAACAGTAAGTACCTTGATGTTATTAAATTATGATTGTATGTCTTCTTTTTATGAATATATCTCTTTTTCTTTTCTGAATAAACAGCTAACAACACTGTACCATTAATATTAAAGATGGTAAGAAATATAAATAAACATATCAAAGACAAACAAATATTTCTCTCAATGTCAGAACCAAGTAAACAACTGAGAAGTAAACACGCTGACAAAACTTTATAAAATAAATAAAACAAACGTCACCACTCTATAAATGTTTTCCTTAATCTATTTTTTTTTTTGTTTTTAAAAAGTCCAGTATGAATTATTGATGAACATATTATTGGTAATGTCTGTCAAGACTGCTAATAGTTTCAACAGCTTTCTGATATCACTACCCAAATTAATAAGTCCTTTGTTAAAGCATTCGCCTATAATTAGTATACCTGTCCGGGCCGAAGAAGTGCCAAAAGATAATTATCCAGAAGAAGATAAACTCCAAAACAAATGGCCAGAAAAGAATTTCAAAATGCAAACGGGTAGAATTACTACTCATCTACTTAAAGCAAACGCTGACAAGCTACTGTTGTTATATATATATATATATATATATATATATATATATATATATATAACTCGAGAAAAATACATGAAAACCACTTTTTTTAAACCAGATACTGTTGTATCTATTTCAAAAAATAAAATGTGAAATATTAATATTTAAATCAATTTTGACTTGGTTTGGCAGTAAAAAATAACTGTTTATATATATGTATATACATATTAGTTGATTCATCGAGTCTGATAGAAACCTCAGGAAGCACTGGACGGCCGTTTCGTCCTACATTTGGGACTCATCAGCAGTGCGCATCCACTACCGAGGGAATCGAAACCCCGACAGTTAGGTTGGCAAGCGAACACTATACCAACTGCTCCACCGGGCCTCGATGACGAAGTGATTGCAAATCAGACTCTAAGAAGCACCGCTCACTCCGACATTCCGTGGTGGAACTCAACTGAAATTCTCTCTGACCATAGGACTGAGCCTCCTGGAGCCACGACTACTCACACCAAGCCGCTCCAACTGGAGCATTAGAAGCTGGTTCAAGCGAAGATAAACACACATAGTAATGAGGAGCAGTTGGTATGGTGTTCGCTTGCCAACCTAACTTTCGGGGTTTCGATTCCCTCGGTAGTGGATGCGCACTGCTGATGAGTCCCAAATATAGGACGAAACGGCCGTCCAGTGCTTCCTGAGGTTTCTATCAGACTCGATGAATCAATTAATATAATTATCAAATCCTCCTCATTACTATATATATATATATATATATATATATATATATATATATATATATATATATATATATATATATAGTCATCCACAAACAGAATGTTTCGCTGTATCACAGTTCATCAGAGTGACGGGATCGAAACTCGATCGAATTGACATCAGGCAGAGACACTTACCCTAGGCTATCTTCGGACGGCAGAGAAAGAAAAAATTTAAAGCATTATATACGTGATATATAAACGCCATAATGGCAGTTCTAGCGCTAAATTCTTACGAAGAACGATGCATTAAAGCGGCATCTGTTAAAAATTCCCTTGTCTATATAATGATCAATCGGCGAACGATCTCATATATATATATATACGCAGCGTGTTACAGGAAGAGAAGGAAAAGACTAAGAAGAGAGAATAGCAAAGTAATCACAAATGATGAACGTGATTCAATAAGACAGAAGATAGCGATTGATGTTGCATTTAAGTTGTTCAACATTGTTTTTATTCGGGAAGCAAGGAAAAGGAAAAAGAGCCCCAGAAATAAATTGCCGCAGTAGAATTTGAGGTTACATTTCGAAAAAATCAACCGTAACAGTGTGGGACCTAGATGCCGATCTATTAGTTCGTTTAAATTCATCTAGTCGGGGAACTAAGGAAAAAGAATTGTCAGCGCAGTTCCGATAAAAATCCTTGTAGAAAAGAAAGAGAGAAATCACCTTTCGACGGGAAAAACGTGACTGGACACGAGATGCCAAGTTAAGATCAATTACATTACAGATTCTTATTCTGATTTTGACAAGAATCACGAGATTTTTTTTTTAAGCGTTTCACCCCCAAGCAAGGCGGGAAGCCACTAGGACGCAAGGGGTTACAGAAAATTTGGAGCAAGATCAGATAAGAGTGATAGAAGAAAGGATGAGGAGAAGGGTAGTGGATAGATCAAGGCAACTGCAGATCTCGATTGACATTACATTTGAATAGCTGAAGATTATAGCTCTCAGGGAAACTGAAATAGCGAATGGAGTTCCACAGGTGAGAAGTGCGAGACATGAAGCTATTGGAGTAGAAGAGACGGCTACATTTAGCAGTTTCGACAGTGAAAGGGTGAGATCGGCATGCCAGTCTCGTAGGGCACTTGAAATCATGAAGTCTGTAAAACAGACAGAGAGAGGCGACGGCGCATGTGTGAGAAAGTGATTGTACACGAGATGCCAGAGCAGGGCCAACTACATTGCATATCCGCCTCTAAAGCCTATCAAGAACCCGAGGAAAACAGAAGAGGCTCCAGACCATATATAGCAGCAATACTCCATGCAAGGGCGAATTGTTGATTTGTAGATCTAGTGGATCGATTCCGGGGAGAAAAATTTCATGGAGCGGCACAGGGAGCCAACTTTCCTTGCGGTGGACGAGCAGGAACACCAGACAAGATATAAAACATTATTCAATGCACGGAAGAATGTTAGATTTGTAAATGTGCAATATGGTCTTCGATGAGAAACATTTTCTGGTACGCCACAATGCCCGAACTTTCCTGGCAGTAGATGCGTCTATAGAGTGGATATATTCGATCCACTTCCAGTCAAACGTCAGGTCAAGTAGACAAATTGCTGCTCTCCTGGAGTCTAGAATCAGGCATGTTGATGGCGGACAGAAAAGGTTCTCTGTAGTGGTTAAATTAAAGCAGATTGGGGGGGGCGTTAAAATTTACAATCCATTTCTTGCCCCAGTTAACAACTTATAGATGGTCCTTTTGAAGAACAGCTACTTGATTTACTTCGTTAGATCAGACGGATTTGCTGCTGAGACAGGAGTAAATTGTACTGTCATCAATATAAATAACACGTTGAGAATAAATGATATTGAGGAGATCATTGATGAAGATCGAAAACGGCGTAGGATCCAGGATAGAGCGTTCGGAAACCCCTGCGTTTGTCTGAAAGGATCTGGAATCGATCTCATTCAACACGATCTTCATTTTACGATTTGACAGGAAGAACTGGGTTAAATCGAATATTCTTGTGATAACGTAGCCATGGAGCTTGCACAGAAGGCATTATCTGAAACACTGTCGAGCTCTCTAGAGCCCAGACCGAGCTTCAATGTTTTTATCTCGAGCTTGATATACAGATTCAGTGATGGAAGTTAACAAATCAGCGGTAGATCTATCAAAACGGAAGCCATATTGTTTGTCCGAAAGGAGGCCGTGAGAAGTAAGATGATTAACCAGCTCAGCATTTATTTGAGCCTTGAAAACTTTGCCAAAATGGTGTAAGAAACTAATAGAGTGATAATTTAAGAATCAGAATTTTCTCTAGATTTCTTAAAAACAGGGGTACAGTCTGGAAAGGAGCGGGCAGCGTTTTGTAAAGATTGGAGAGACCTGGAGTTCGCTCAGGAGCACAGTTCTTTAAGACGACGGCAGGGATCCCGTCATATCGGCTTGTCTTGTGGGTGTCTAGTTTGGAAATTATTTCTGAAACCAGTGACGGGGTCATATGCATATCACTCAGTAGAGCCACCTCTATTCTAGTGGAGTGGAATCAGCCATGAGTTCTAGAAATGTCGAAATCAAACGATAACAATCTACTAGAAATAAAATTACCAGAGTTTCATTATATGAACCTAGATTAATTTCAAATCAGTAATATATGGTAATGGTAATTACCATATATTACTCCCTCCAGTATTGATAATGTGTCGAAAGCCAACATTTTGATTTTGTCATTATTTTCTCTTAACGTTACGTTTTTTTTTTTTAGTTCTTGCTATCTTTAAAATTTCTCAAGTTCTGTATTTGTGATTCACTAGGCGCAGGCCACAATGTTCGACGAAAAATTGTATTATTCAAGATCCACAGGATTCGTTCGCTCAAAGTCATTTTTAGCCATTGATAAAAGAAAGCGTTTGTATACAGTTGACATTTTAGATAATTCTGAACGGGTTGCCGCCATGCATCGCATCCATATGAGATGAGGCTATTTAAGAACATGACTCGAGTTTTCAGGCTAATGCTTTGCTTTTTTTAGCAATTTGCGGTGTTGAACGAAACTACATCTAGCACAGTCTATTCTATGTTCAATTTCCTTTTCTCCTGTACTAAATTTGTTATAACTGATCTATACACAGTGTGTACTATTTACTTGAATGTTTATGACAGATTGGATACATCTGTCATCACTATTTTTATTTCAATTCCACACACAGACAAAATTTTGTCTGACTTCGAAGTTTCTTGATAAAATTTCCAGTCTTCACGGGGTTTTGGTTTTATAGGATATTTCCAATATTTTTCAATTTGTTCCGCGTTTCTTTCAAGTCACTGGTGTACTCCGTTTTGTACACGTGCGTATTCATGAATTTAATGTTCTTTTAAAGGCACACATTCATGAATTCTTGATTTTTTTTTACGTCTTTTATTTTTTCAGATGTAGATTTTTCTTCCAGTTGTAATTTTTTTTCTTCAATATAAAAGGCAGTATCGTTTCATATGCGAGAGACTTATCCTCACTTTCTCCAGTTATCTTTCCTTGGAGAGGTACCTTGCTTCCCCTGTCAAGTCTACGTCCCGCTGTGAAGCTAAAATTATTTCCAGACGAGTTGAGTCGTATTGTTTTTTGCAAGCAGAATTTTAGTTTAATTTGCTTTACATTTTGAAGTATTTTTGTTCAGGTTTGGATTTTTTTTCTAATTTTATTTTTCAGTTTTGTTTTCTTTTTGTATTTTTTATAACCACGTCCAGCTTGGAGCTATTTTTTTTTATTTGAGTTTACTTAATCTTTTTTTTCTATTAATTTGCTGTAATTAGTTTTTGGTTTATACACGTTCCCCTCCTCTTTTTTGCTTTAATCTTTATTGTTGTTCTTTTAAATCTTTTTTTTTTGGTTTTAATCTTTATTGTTGTTTTTTTATTGTTGTATTTTTTAATCTTTATTGTGTATCAAATTCCTGTGTGCCAAGTGATTTTGAGGCGAACTTTTTAATTATTTGGCTGTCGAATTAACTCAGACACTGCACCTCCTGTGGAGAAGCATGTCCCAAAAAGACGGTGATTACTACACACAACTTCCGGCAAAGTATCAGGATTATATAAGAGGAAATTAGTTTCTCACTGTTCCGGAAGTACTGGACGCCGTCAATACGAAAACAGTCTCCCTGCTGACCACCACATAAACACTCGGAAATTAATTGAGGTTAGCAGAGAAACAAAGTAGAAGGCGTTAAACAGCCTGAGATTTGGCGTGAAGATACTGTAAAGAAGATCATTTCCAGACCAAATATATAAACACCTGAAAGAAGGGGTGACAGTACATGGGAGGTACCCTGTGGTTGTTAGCGAGGACAGAATGGCGGCCTTTTTCGCCCGAAACGAACAAGTAGAGAACGTCTCAGCAATAATAAGTAAAAAGGGTATTGCTACCCTGGACTTTGTTCTCCAAATAACAATGACCTGCAAGAGCTGTTCAGAAGGCATCAACCTTCAGATATGTCTGTGGTTGTAGAAGGTCGTCGACCGTACTGAACACACATGAAAGGTGTGCCCCGCTAAGAACACGGCACCACACCCTCGCCCAAAACAGGAACAGCAGAAGTGGCGGGAGAGTCTGTCAAGGCTCCCGACGGCCTCAGTGTTTGAAGGGCCTGGCAAGGAGGGGACAGAAGATGGTAAGCTCTGCTCCCCAGCAAGATATCCCACAACAAACCCAGAATCGGATATAGGAGGAAAAATAGCAGCAAACACAACATCAAGATGAACAGCAACAAAAGGAGCAGCATCCATAACAGAAACTGCTGCAGCAAGAAAAACAAGAACAAAAAACAGCGACAATAACAAAAACAGCAGTAAAAGCAAGAGCAACAACAACAACATCAACAAAAGAAGTAACAGCAGCAACAGCATCAACAGAAGCAGCAGCAACAACAAAAGCAGCAACAGCATAAGCAACAACAAAAGTAGCAACGGTCGGACTCAGATATGGAGGCGGAGGATATCCGTCCAGGTCGGTCCTCCTCTTTGGAAAGGATGATGAAATAAGAAAATGGAGAAAAGGAGGAAAAATTACCCAGACGGAAAAGCGAGCTGGACGAAGTAGGGCGGAGAAGGATATGGACATGACTAAGTCCCAATCCGTCCCTGCTTTGTCGGTAAAAATTGAAGATAACACCTAAAATTCAAGGATCCCTCTATCCCTTTATAAGGAGGGCTCCTTTCCTCTCCATTTCCATCCCTCTCACTCTGTCCAAAGAGAAGAAAAAAGACAAATGGGCACAAGTCGTCTAAGACAATCCAAGGGAGTCCTTGTCCCATCAGATTTCCGCGCAGTCAGTGTCTAGATGATCCAACTTGTAAAATGTCTCCCAAGATAGCCAGCAGAATCCGAGGGGCTTGGGAAATCGGAGTAAGGCTGCCCGCCTGCTTCGTGATCTCTTGTCCATAGATGTTGCTGCGATCGAGAAGACACTTTGTTTGCGAAATTGATGCTTGTGCGCTTTCTACTGACTTTGTTGTCTATTCAGCATACGGGGACCGGTTGTCCAGAGGTGTTTCCTTGCTGGTTAAACGTCGCCCTGGGTGCGAGGTTGGACCTTATCCGTGTTGATATTGGGGCCGGTTGATTGTTGCCGATATTGCCGTAAACAGTAGTTCGTTTCGGATCATTGCGGTTTAAGCACCCAGATGTAACATGTCGCGTTTTTCTGTCAGTTAGGATTGTTCCTGGTGGAATCGTCGAGCTTATTCTTAAAGGTGGACAGGAATGCTATCCTGGACGTCGTCATTGAGAGGGCCGAGGAGCTAACGGGAGGTGGAGCGATTGTGGATTGGTCGAGCTGATCAGCAAGTTTGGTCTCGTCGATAGATACAGGTTCGATCACTCTGGGCGGAAGATGTGGACGTGGGCACTTAGTTAACTAGCTAGCTGGAGAGAATGTTAGTAAGAAGGGCCGATATAGTTCTAGATTATCCCAAATTCCACTGGTTAGGCTATTCAGACTTGTCTGTTCCCGGATCGCGTTAGGTGCTCGGCCTGGAATGACTGGACACTGAAAGTTCAATCTGTTTTTACAGGAGGGTTGGGATTTTGGCAATATCTTATTCGGTTAGCACAGCTGGAAATTCTGGGGACGATTATTTGGAGTAAGCGGTGGCAGGGGTTACCTTGCGATTGGTTCGAATAAGAATATCTCTCAATGATGAATCCTTCAGATGGGGGCGAATTTGTCTGACTGTCATCAGTGTGATCTTGGCTTAGAGGAAAAAGTTTCACACACCTAAATTTCTTCTGATGTGTGTCTTTCTGGTACTATATCGGCGAGTTGGCTCGTATCGCTCGGAAAAAAATTGTACTCATCGATCTTGTATAGGCGTGAGATAATGTGTCGCCGCCGTATCCTGGAGTGAAATGGATGGGTTTTTCTAGCCGTGGTAAGAATGGTGATTTGGACGGAATGGTGATTTGGAGGGAATCTTGCGATACAAACGCTATCCTCATAGGATCTGATCGGTTTCTTTGCGCATCAGCTTAAGATGAAGATCGGAACTGATAGAAAACATTTGTTATCGACAGATTTCATTGACTGTTTGGTAAAAGTAGTGTATTTGTTTCGTTGTGAACTGGGCTAACTGTGATTTTCTATTTTAAGTTCGCTTGGTTACAACGGGGCGTATTCTTGTGAAAACTTCCATTAGTTAAAACAAACTCTCTTTGCGTACCTTGTTAATGTGAGTAAGTGTGGTTTCCGCCTTGCTCTGTTATTTTTCATTTGTTATTGTTGTGGAGTTATTTCGTAGTGGAGGGTTGTATTTGTAATAAGTCGGGTCTAAAATAGGTTCGACGTACAAAACGTTAGGAACTTGATATAATAGGTATTACGCAGAGTAATCTTGTTGTGGTCGCTGATACTTTCATATTCGACTAACTGTCGTCCGACATCGACGCTATTTAGTACTAACCCACGCAATCACATGTGGCACGAGGCCGAATTTAATGTGGGGTTCTCGAGCCCGTAGGCTCGGGCAAAAAATCCCCGTAGACCCTGCATAAACGGGATCGGGTCTGTCTACCTCCCCAGACGAAACTCTGCCTTTCGGCATAGCTTCGTCCGGGTTCCTCTCTGCCCGAATGCAGAGAGTACGACTGTCGTCCGACAGCGACTAGTATTTAGTCGCCCCCTCACGAGGGTATCATGTGGCATAGGCCGGTTTAACGTGGTATCTCCGAGCCCGTGGGCTCGGCCAAAAATATACCCTTTGAACCTGTATAAACGTGTTCAGGGTCGGTTTACCTCCCCGAAAGAAACTCCGCCCTACGGTGTAGCCTCGTTCGGGTTGCTCCCCACCCGAAGGGAGAGAGTTCAGCCGTTCAGCCGGTCGTCCGATATCGACTAGTATTTAGTCACCCCCCCCACGCAGGTATCGTGTGGCACAAGGCCGGTTTAACGTGGGATCTCCTAGCCCGTGGTATCTCCGAGCCCGTGGGATATATACACTTTGAACCTGTATAAACGGGTTCAGGGTCGGTTTACCTCCCCGAAAGAGAATCCGCCTTTCGGCGTAGCCTCCTTCGGGTTCCTCCCCGCACGAAGGCAGAGAGTTCAACCGTTCAGCCGGTCGTCCGATATCGACTGACCATCGTTTCTCTTACTACATCTACTTATATTAGGTGGGAGAGTCTATTAACTATAGAATAGGTGTGTTTCACCATAAGAGTTATAATCCAAGTCGAGATTCACAACCTCCCCGTTTTTTTTTTTTACTTCCTTCTTCATCTCAATTGTGTCAGTCTTTGATTTTCCAGTATTCATTTTATACTTCCTTCCCCGTTAGATCAGCTTCTTTTCCTAATTGTGTCGGAAAACGGAATACAACGGCCCCTCTTATTTTGGGGGTCTGGACAGGTCCTACTAATATCTCTTATTTTCGTTTGTGTGTTTTGTTATATTTTAGCTTGTTTTTAGGGTACATCACCTCCCCCTCATTTCATAACATCACTGTATATATATATATATATATATATATATATATATATATATATTTCGATAGACATTTGTATATAAGAGATTTTGATGTCATGAACGTTTTGTAATGTACGCTGTCAATATGGGGCATTGTGGTATATGTCAGGATGAATGGTGAAGGCTGCCTTTTTGGCGAATGAGTAAGCTGTAATGTATGAGGGGCCGTGAATCTGATTATATAGGTATAGGATAGTAAATATTGACCAACCTCACCCCATTTTCACCTTTTGGCCTTGTGCCACAGTTATTTTGTTTTTAACAATAAGAAATAATCTGTCACCTTCTATTGACGAGACCACATCTGTCAGAGAGAATACCTATCATTGCAATATGACGTCACCAATCGGTTACTTAAACAAGATGGTGGATAGCGAGTATGTAGAAAAGGGTCTTAGGCGTTTCGCAGCGGCGGCGAGAGTAAAGACGTTAAAGGACACCAAATCTAGTGGAGGAAAAAATGAAGTTACGGATCTGTTTTTGGCCTCCTTCAGAGTCTGTCCCAAAGATATAGCGTATGAATAAATTCCGGTCATCATATAATGTACAACCAAATAAAAGATTTTTCAGAGTGGAAAGAACCAAATTTCTCGAAAGTAGACAGAAACCGGACGTAGCTATCATGTAATATGTAGAGAGACTGAAAGAATAGTCGAGATATCCTGAGTTTGAAAAAATGAGTTCGTAACAAATGTTTATTGAAGACTAACTAATTTTGCTAAGACTGGTTGAAGGAATGTTTGATATCTCGTACAAGCGGAAAATTCTAGAGCGGCTTCAAACTCATGATATGAATCTGGAAGCATGTATGGAGTTCTTACAACAATTGGAATTGATTAAGAAATGTAATGCCTTCGAAGGCAGTATAGAGACTTACAGTGCTACTAAAAGCTTAATTGTATGGAGAGATTGCAATAAGGAATGTAAAAGGAGTAGAAATAAGTGTCTGGTCTTTGGAAAAAGTATGTTTTTAGTGTAAAAAGAGAAATCTTTTCCAAGCGGTAAATATAGATCCTCTGATTGAATGTACGGGAGTGCCTAAGACAAAAGCTCAGGATAAAAATATGGAATTGATGAAGTTGAACGGAGTAACTTTACACATACAGGTGGATAAGTGAAGCGATGATACCGAGGAATTTTTAGGAAAGAATGGTTAAAGTAAAGTTAAAAAAAGTAATATTTTAAGATGCATTGAAGGCAAGTTTGAGACGAAAAATAGATTCTATAGTGGTGTAGTGGTGAAAAACATCAAATTTTTTTTAGGGATTTGAAGTATTAAGTATGGATAAAATGAAGCTGGTAGATTCCATGAAGTCTGCAGTGTTGGATATTGGATTATTAAAGGGAATAAGAGACGTTTACTCGGGTTAAAGAAATCAGTCAACCCATGTAATTTTAAGTTCCTGTACACTTGCTAGCTGCTAAGCTGAACAAAATGGTGGAACCAGGAATAATAGAATAATCAGCCAGGGTGGTAGCAACTGGGCTTCAATGTAGCAATACGAAATATCTATGAAGATTTATGTATTTCTGTCGATTATAAGATGGGCGTGAATCACCAGATCTGTTCGGATTCACTCCTGTTGCTAAACACTGAAAAAGTGCGACATGATTTTGCTGGTATGAAATGCTTTGTTAAAGTTGACCTTTGTTAAAGTCAGAATATAATGCGATAAAAGTTGATAGCAGGCTTCAAGATATCATCACAATGAACACCAGTATTGGATTATAAAGATAGACTCGACTGCCGTTTGGAATAAAAACGTCACATTTTCTAAAAACCAATCGGGTAAGTTTTAGAGGTTATTAAAAATATAATTATATATCATGACAACATTGGTATGCGCTTAAGAAGAGCTCAAAAGTAAAACGGAGAAAATTAAATAGCTCAGGTATGACAGTTAATCGCGATAAATGCGAGTTTAATTGCCAAACATTCGTACATAGGATAGCAAATATCTAAATATGGTATATCGCCTAATGATAACCTCAATAATATCAGAAATAGCCGCACCCAGAAATAAAAAAAGAGTTTTAGGGTTAACCAATTTCTGTATTAGATATCTACCGCGGTATAGTGACCTCGCGGGAGGATTTAACGGAATAAGGAAGAATACCGAGTTTCAATGGACAAAAAGACAGGGAATCGCTTTCTTGAATGTAAAAAAAAGCACTCGAAAACAAGCCAGTTGTTAAAATCTTCGACCCCGTTAAAGAATTGAAGTTAACTACTGATGCCAGTAACGGTACTACAGGCGTAATATCATCACAGAAGGATCACCCTGTAATGTATTAGGTTGGTGGAAAAATAATGTCGGTTTTTGACATTGTAAATATACGTCAAAAACCGACATTATTTTTGCACCAACCTAATACTTATCTAGAAAACTAATATCGACGGAGCCAAATTATTCGAATATTGAGAAATAGCTACTGGTGATTGTGTGGAGCACGAGAAGAGCAAGAAATTATTTTCTGGGAAGGAAATTTTGACAAAATATATATATTAAAGGAAATGCACTTCTGTATGGGGATACGTTATCTCGTTTACATTTTGAGAGTAAAAATGTTGAAGTGAAAATATTCAGGACAGGATTTTGCACTGAATAGATCCGGAAATATTACCCTTTAATCGGCTTTGGTTTGGAATTTGGCAGGATCCAGTGCTGAATATAATTGTGGATAGAATAAAAAGAAATACATGGAATAATTTTTCGATGGCTGAAAGGCCTTATAATGAGTCAGGACAAATTAACAATATAAAAATTAAGTATACGTAATGGAGATATCATATCATAGTCTCTGAGATAGGAATAATTTAAGTCTATACATGCTTGAATGTATATTAGCTATAAAAATGAGTTTAATGTTGCAAACATGGTGGCCAGGCTATTCGATAGACGTGGAAGTGTATGTTTAATTATACCCAAAGTGTGCAGAAATAAAGAAATTTAGGACTAAAATTCACTCTTGACATAGTATATGGTATCGTGGAAACGAGCATATATGTAAAAGGCAAAGATTCAAGTCATGAAAAAGTGAATTTTGTAGTGTAAAAGGGATTTAATACAGCTGTGTTACCAAAGAATCTACTGAGCATACTGGCTCATGAAGGCTAATTTAGAAGCAGGAGAGAGCATGAGGTTATGGGAAAGGAATAGGATATAGAAGAACAGACGACGCAAGAAAGGATGAATGGATCCAGTATTGGATCCATTCCTCCTTTCTTCATTCATCGCTTGAAACCACGATTTACATGTTAGTCGGTTACAGACCAATGGCTGATCTAGATGATTTGATTTCAAATGCCTTATCAGCCCGCTAGAATTTCTGCAAAACTTGCCAGAGATGGTACACGAAAAGTCATCTAGAATGTCATACGGAACAGCTTGGGTACCATTTAGTGTGATCTAGTATGACTTGCTTTCGACTAGCAGATACAGAAACAGATGTGTAAAGTCAGGTTTTCCTTAAATCTTTTTGTTCGAAGGGGTGTGACCTCCACCATATGCCGAGCTGCAAACTTAACTTCAGCACTTTTTATCCTTCATTCCTCAAAGCCATTCACGGCCTGCACAATGTTGCTGTCCCACACATCTCTATCCATGTCTGTATTAATACACATTTGAGTAGTAATGCAGGTTTTCTTAAGGGAGGCCTTTAGGCAGTCTTTAAAACGTTTTCGGGGCTTAGAAGCTGGTCTCTTGCCATCTCTAAGTTCACCCCACATGGCTTGTTTAGGCAGTCAATTGTTCTCAAGGCGAACATGTCCGTACCAAAGATAGCGCTGTTCCATGATCAGTGACTCAATGTTAAAGAGACCTGTCCTTTGAAGCACCACAGGGTCTGGAGTGTAAGCTTGCCATAATATTTTCCTAACTTAGCGGAGACACATTTCTCCAGACGCTTGATGTGCCTTCTGTAAGTTACCCAAGTTTCACATCCGTATAAGAAAACTTAAAATACAGGCATGATAAACACCAATCGTTGTGGTGATAGAGATAGCTCCCAGGTTGCCATAAGACATCACAAGTAATTATTTTTTCATCAAAGGTGCTAACTCTTGAGAGTGTACTCCTAAATTATACAAGAGTATCAACTACTTCCAATTTCTTGCCGTTGGCATTAATTAAAGTAGGGACGCATGTGGTCTCCGGTGCAGATTGGAACATTACTATGGTTTCCAAACTAATTAGCAGGCAAAACTCGCCACCAGCTGCAGATATACATGAGAAATTGTAGATCTCTCCTCAGAATGTGTGGCGAGTTCGCAGTCATCAACATAGAGCAGATTTCGCGTTGGTGTTACGACCGTTATTTATATATATATATATATATATATATATATATATATATATATATATATATATGTTAATGGCCAGAGTTTAATCAGATCAGAGAAAAATAGTATTAAAAAAAGCTCAATACACGTGAAGAAGAATATAAGTAGAAATGAAAATAACATATAGAGCTTTTTTTAGTTTAAAAATCAGAATGTCAATTAAAATACGTGACCACGGTTTCGACTTGACGGTCTCTTCGGGCGATACTTTTAAAGTGGTCACGTGTTTTAACTGACCTCCTGATTTTTAAACTTATATATACATATATATATATATATATATATATATATATATATATATATATATATATATATTAGTGCGCAGGTATGCAGAAAATAGAAAAGAACACGTTGGGTGCATAATCCGGAGTTCCTTAGTATTTTTGTTTTTATTTTTAAGAAGACAGTGTTCTATACAGAAGTAGAACTTTATTATAATATTTTTTTGTTTAAAAATAGGATTCCTTTGCTACATAAGAGTTCTCATGTTTCAAAAACGAGAGCCGAAACCATCCAAAAATTATTAAAATTAAGTTGAATTGAGGTGTTTAGTCCCGTTTCATCTTCAAGCGAAATTTTAGGAACGGGACTATATAATAATTTCTTTAGGCTTATTTTACTTTTCATGATTAATTTTATATATATATATATATATATATATATATATATATATATATATATATATATATATATATATGTGTGTGTGTATTTCAAATAGGTAGCGATTGTCTAGATACATAATTTTAACTGGATTTTGTTTGTGTTTCCTTCCTTCTCCCTACATCTGTACAATGCTATGAAGTGGGAAATTCAACGTTTCCTACTTGAATATATTTGCCTCTATTGTAAAAGAATTGATTGGGTTGTATTTGTTTTTTTTACGGCTTATTAATGATTTGTGAAACTGAAACGTTTTGTTGGGACTAAGCATAAACTGCAATAGTAGAATGCATGGTTATCTGTAAAAGTATGAGTCCGAAATGCAATTTGAAGGCCGGGAACGCTAGATTCAAGCAAACGCGGAAGTTTAAATATCTGGGAAGCGTGTTGACAGAGGACGGTAAGAGCGTCACTGAGATCTGTAGATGTATTGGGATGGCCAAGGACGCATTTCAAAAGCTGGGCAGTATTGCAAGACAGGTGATTTTGGTAACAAAGAA
Organism: Acanthosepion lycidas; assembly: GCA_963932145.1. Classification (NCBI taxonomy): domain Eukaryota; kingdom Metazoa; phylum Mollusca; class Cephalopoda; order Sepiida; family Sepiidae; genus Acanthosepion; species Acanthosepion lycidas. Next base: position 75,593,364 of record OZ010605.1, read on the forward strand.
AAGAATACTGAGCTGTTACGTGACATCTGTCCTTTACGGCAACGATTTCCTCAAAGATGAAGAAGAGATTCGGGGCAAAGGAGATGTGGTTCTACAGAACGATGATGAGGATATCATGGACCGAGAAGAATGTGGAAGAGACAGCTGAAGTTTCTGGGATACTTAATGATGAAGGAGGCCCTGGAGAATCTGATACTCACGGGTCGAATAGAGGGAAAGGGAGACAGGCTAAAACAACACGTGACATACCTAGCGGGCTTAAGCAAGTGGATGACACAACGTGGTCAGGGTGAGATTGCTGACGGAAGGGGCTTGTTAACAGCTGCAAGGGGTAGAGGGAGGTGGAGAGCCATGATCGCCTACGTCCTGCAATTACTTGGCACAAAAAAGAAATGTTTTTTTTTAGATTGAATATGATGGATGAGTGGATGAGATGGATGAGATGGATTCATATCTTTGACAACTTTGTTCTCTGATTTTTTTTAGTATCTGTCTATATTCCTGAGATGAGTTATTATGTACAGTATTTTCATTATTCGGACTATTGTCCTCATATTTGTTGCCATATTTATCACAACGTTTCGGCCCTTCAGTATCTGTCTATATTTCTGAGATGAGGTATTATGTACATTATTTACATTATTTGGACTATTGTCCGCATCTTTGGAGCCATATTTATCACCCTTCAGTATTTGTTTATATTTCTGAGATAAGGCATTATGTACACTATTTACATTATTCAGACTATTGTCCTTATCTTTGTCGCCATATTTATCACAACGTTTCGGCCGTTGTACGCTCCGACCTTCTTCAGCTGGTTGGAATGTCGAACTGAACCTTTATTGTGCTCGCTGGGGTAGACTGTTCTAGTTCCACGTGCCATGTCTAATGGATGTCAGTTATTTCCTGTTAATTCCCCTCTCCAATTTCTCCACTGCCTTAGCCGGGTATTGAACTCACACTCTTTGGGTCCTGTCACTGGATTTAACTAACGCCTTTATCCCCTGTGCCATGTGGAGTTCATTTTGTCTGAAGAAGTCTTTTTGAAGGACGAAACGCGACACGGTATTTTCTTATCATTTTCCCATTCGTTTATCCATCATATATACGTGTCTGTTCTCTCGATATATTTAAATATATCTTACCTATTCTTTCAAAGTCTTATAATGACACTGAAATATTGTATTTGAAAAGCTTTAAGCTGTTATTTCAGTATTCATATTCCCCAAATATATTTGTCAGGAGAATAAATTCAATTTTATAAATTTGATATTAAACGGTTTTGTCACTATTTCTGAGTTTCGGCTGAATACATATATAAGCCGGCATACAAGTTAAGCTGGAACTGGAAATAGTGACATTTATACGCGCTTAAAATAGACAGCAGCCATTATAGGAAGAATATGTTAAGTTAGTGAGTTTCGTATTAAAACTCATTGAACATGGCTGTCTCCTGCAAGCACCAGTTAAGGCGCTTCGTTTTCGTATAATGCAAAACAGTCTTTACGACCATTAATCATGATTTATAAAAACTAAAGTTTACCTCGGACAAAACCCAACAACAACTCAAGATAAAGCAATGATTCCCAACGTGGGGCACATGCTTAGGATGTGAAACCCTTTCAACTATACCAGCGTGAGGCCACATTTATTTTTGCATTATTATTTCATGATTAAAATGATCAAATTATATTACAGAATAAGCTTAGATTCAAATATTTTATATTTCTACCTTTCAGTTCTTCAGTAAAATGAATTGGAGCACTCCGGCTGATTCGCATGTGTTTACATTCGTAAAAACAATACGCTGGATTTAGTTATTTCTCTCTGTCGAATGAAGATAGCTGAGTGGTAGAAACTCTGACTAATCGGTTGGGTTTTGATCCGGGCTTGAGGTATTCGGATGTCTAGTCGCACTGAGGAGCTTTGATACAGCGAAACAGTACTCTCTGCGAATGACATATCTATCTATCTATCTAATTTTTGCATTTTTCTCTTTCATGGACGCCAAGTTCCCTGGGGAGCATGTTTAGAGACCTGGTTAATGGACTTTTAAGCTTCCTTCACATGAATTTCAGTAAAATTTTGAATATGTAAGATGGGCACCAAAATTTTGGAAATACAAAAAGTCGTGCATGACCCCAAATCGGTCGAAAACCATTAAGATGAAGAGTATTGAATGATGTGTATGATTTTTTTAAAATCATTTCCCCCTAACCAAGTCGACAATGCGAACAGGACGCAAGTTATTACTGGCAGTGAAAGAGAAGGAGAAGGTGTTATTGAGGAGAAAGGACAATAAAAGAATAGTTTCAGGAAGACAGAAGATGGCGATAAAGCCACTAATACGCAAGGGGTTACTGGAAGTGAAAGGGCATGCGAAGATTTTAGAGAAGAGAAAGTACAATGAAAGAACACGATGCAGGAAGACAGAAGATGGCATTTAAAAATTTGAAGATTGTAAGTGGCAAGAAACCAGTAATGAGTTCTGCAGGTAAGAAAAGTAATAATTAAAATAGAATAGGTGTAGATAGGCTCGCCTATTGTACGGTCTTTTGGACAGGAGCAGAGGTTTATCACTTGTTTTCCTGTTTAGGGTTGGGTTTCCTAATCATTCAAAAATCTACCTCAACTCTATACTCCTAAAATCTGCGCCTAGAATCTGAAATTTTATTCGCTATTTGTTTCATTTTATTTCCCCTCCTCCATCAATAACTGCAGATAGGTTCGCCTATCGTCTGGCTAAAACTCCTCACTAGTTTTTTTGAACAGGAGTAGAGGTCTATCCCATGTTTCCTGTTTAGGTTTGAGTTTCAGGTTCCTTCTAATGTCTGCTTCAGCTCTATAATTCTGTTTGTTCTTTCCTGTGCTAATATAAGTCAACATATTAACCCTCTACCTTTTAGTGGCTCTTAGGTTGAATTGGTTGAACATTAGTTAAAACAAAAAAAAAATTACGGTTACATCTAGCTAGTTCAACAGTAAAACTGTGAGACCTAACTGCCAATCTAGTAGCACGCTTAAGCTCATGCATTCGAGGCAACTATGATGAAAGCTTATCCAAAAATTGCTATAATATTATTTGTAGAAAAGACAGAGAGAAGCCACGCGAAAACTTGTGGAAAAGTGACTAAAATTGAGATGTTAGTCTGGATCGATTACATTGCAGATCCTTTTTGTTAAGAATCTTGATATATATAGAAGGAGCACCAGACTAGATATGTCAACTGTATTCAATGTACAGACGAATGGTAGAATGAAAGTAAGAGGTGGAAGTATGAAGTAATTTTATAAGTATATAGGAAAATAGATAACGATTGATCCTAGTCATACTGAGGTTAAGGCAACAGTAGTTGTGGAAGCACACAAACGGGGATCTGTTAGACAAAGTAGTGCTTGTACTCGAGAATCTTTTAAATTAGAAACTTCAACTTTATATGCTGTGTCACTTCAGGACGTAGGGAATCATGGCTCTCCCCAATTTTCTCTCTTTCTTTGATCTTAATACATTTTGACTTTTCGTTATTTCTTCTAAAACTTTTTACTCAAGCTATCTCAGTATGATATTCTTTCGTTGCTTTCATCTGTCATTTTTGCCTTCAATCTCTCCTGTGAGTGTCAGATTTTCCAACCCCTCTTTCCTCACTATGTGCCCTGGAACTATCAACTGCCTCTTCGTGATGTTAATTATGCCCGTTACGTTCCCATTTCTTCTAAAGCTTCGTCGATGCTCCCATGTTCGGTCCATGGTATTCTCAGCATCCTTCTGTAGAACCACATTTCTGTTGCTTCAAGTCTTTTCTTCATATATGAAGAGATTGACCAGCATTCTCTGCCATGTAGAAGGACTAATACTATTGGGTTGGTGCAAAAATAATGACGTAATGATGTCGTTTTTTGACGTATTTTTTAACGTCAAAAACGACATTATTACGTCATTATTTTTTGCACCAACCTAATACATCAACTCAAATAAAATCACGTCCAGAAATCATATACCATGATGGTTAGTTAGTATAATAACACTTAAATACATACTGTTTAACAGATTACCTGATAATCCCAGTATTATTATTTTTATTTAATTAAATCATGTTAAAATATGTAATAAAAAAAAAAAACAAAAACATAAAAAACAACTAAGTACTGATAAATCATCAGCTATATCTTTATCTATAAGTTGACCATAAGTTATTGCTGCTATTAGGTTGGTGCAAAAATAATGACGTAATAATGTTGTTTTTTGACGTTAAAAAAACGTCAAAAAACGACATTATTACGTCATTATTTTTGCACCAACCTAATACATATGGTTTTGTGCTTCTTATTTTGAGCTCCTTATTTTGAGCTCCTTGATAAGATCCAAATAATAATCAGCAATATTATTGTTCCTGATCTGGCAGCTCAGCTTCAATTACTTTCCCAGCCAAACAAGAATTTAATTTACTACATTTTCTAACCTTAGATAATCAGATTCATCGGGACCAAATTGTTAGCATGTCACACATTATTATCATTCATAAGTGAGGTTGACATGGTTTTGGTACAGTGGTAAAATTAAAGTATGCACATTAAATAGCAATAAGAATATTCCATATAAATCAATATTTTTTTCAAAATTAAGCGGCTTAAAATTCTCCCGTTGTATGTGAGAAATTGAAACATCCCGTAGGGTAATTTGATCATCAGCGCACGTAAAGAGACCTTCCCTCATCAAACATCATCATCTAGGTTTTACTTTATCACCAAGTCGATATCCTTCAAAAAAGTTGACCAATATTGAGTATGCATATGTCCTAGCTGTCATTGCCAAGACCATTATCAATGCCACAATACTCCTAAACCATCTAGAAAATGCTGCCAATGATGTTGGACTCTATGTCAATGCCTCTAAAATTGAATTCATAGGCTTCAACTGGCAACGGGTCAATACAAACTGTTTCAGGCCAATCAATAAAATCTGTTGAATCTTTTACTTATCTATGAAGCGAGATAAATTCTACTGAAAAGGATGTGAAAATTTGCATAACTAAATCCTGGGCCACCTGAAGAAAATGGGTGTAAGCTGGAAATCTGATATACCAGACAACCTCAAGCAGAGATACTTTCGATCAACCTTAGAGACGGTATTAATACAGGGTGTCCATAAGGTTCGTGTGCACTATAAAGTTATAGATTATTAAAAACGTGCACATGAACTTTATGGACATCCTGTATATAATGCCAGTGACTGGATTCTAACTAAAATCGTAGTCTAAACTTGATCGAACCTGGACTGAGATGCTCGGATCTATACTTAATATCTCTTGGAGACTACATGCAACTAAATCACAGCACTATGAAACCATCCCTGATATTTCTACAATCTTCCGGCAAAGTGGAATGCATTTGCAGGACACCGCTGGCAAGCAAAACAAGAACTTGCGCATGATCTGTTGTTCTGAACACCTATCATACAACGACGTTCATTGACCAGCTATGTCATGACAAAGAATGCCTCTAATGACCAGCTATGTCATAACACAGAATTCCCTAATGACCTACCGATCCTCATGCAAGACAGTGAGGATTGACGGTGATAGAAAAATGAATGACCGAGCTAACTCGACCGTATACAAAATATGACCGTTGAAAATTTCACTGTTTTCCTATTTCAAATTTTTGATAAATATTTATTCTTCTATTACTCTTTAAATAAGCTCATAGCGCGTTTTACAACAATAAAAAATCCGTAGAGATTCCCCTATCGCATCGTTAAATATTTGAGCTTAACAAATTTGATTAAATATTGCAATCACAATCATACATAGGAATTCTTGTCGTTATTTTAAGAAGTAAGAGGATACAAATGAAAAGGTTTGAACCTGGAAACATTTTTTTCTATTTCCTAAAACAGATGTTAAACACTTGTCTTCCTTTCATTCTTCCATTTTTGTACTGAAAAAGTAGCGTTTCTTTGCCTTCTCACGTGATCAAAACGTAATCGTCCGTTATTAGGTCCGACGTTGCTCCTTGGGTGTTTGGTTAGGATCAAAGTGTAGTAACTGCTGGCAGATACTACACTATCTCTCATTTGTGTCTGGGTCTTCGGACAGACCGAAACTCAGCTGTGTCTCTATCTGCGGCAGGGCGTAACTGAAAATATTATCGAGCGGTAGTCGATCTTAGGAAGCAGCTGCCCGTTGCAGTACCTCCCTAGAGGGGGGTGGAATCGGTAGTAATACGCCAGCATAACCGACGGTCGCGATGACTGAGCTATTTTTTAACCTCACCCGGTTGCACGCGCTCTGGCTCCCCACTTTAAACTGACCTTGCGTGACAACCTTCCAGCGTGAGGCGGCACGGAAATAAAATCGCTTCTCAACTACGATCAAACTGAAGTATCTGTTTGTATCAGCTTAATCTCTCCACTTATATCTTTTCTTCTTTCTTTCATTTTCTCACTGAACACAAGTAGTGACCTTTTCTCCGCTTTCCAGGTTATCAAAATGGAATAGTCCATTATTTATGAAGTATTCGCAGGGCGTCTGATGAGAAACGGTGGAGCAATCCATTGCCGTTCTACTAAGTTATCGGAGAAACATGTTCAAATTACGGTTATTACATACATTCACTTACGTGCTAATACTCTTAGGAAAATTATGAATCCAACTCTTTAAACTAACTGTGGGTAAATAGTACAGACAAGTTTCTACAGCTTTGGTTGACAACTAGTTTAGGAGAAGAAAAACTCTGAATGCAAAACTGTATGTAGCCCTGGCGGAACATATATTAAACATGCAGGTAAGGAAAGAATCGTTCGCATTGATTCGATGTTCCCCAGTACAGCTGACATATTATTGGCAGGGCGTAACGGTCGTGCTAAATAAAGAATAGAGGGACATGCATAATTATTATTATTATTATTATTATTATTATTATTATTATTATTATTACTGTTGTTGTTGTTGTTATAATAGTTACTATTATTGTCAGTGATCCAAACGGAATTATATATCAAAGTACCGGCGACTTTCGTCGGAACCAGCAGAGCTTCCGTATATAAGTATGCTTCACAAACGATTACCGTGTATATAACGCTGGAATAGCGATAGGCATATAAGGTTGCGTCTGTGGGGAAATCAATGAAAAGGACGAGTGGACAGTTATGACCTCTGTTCAGGCTGGGGAGTGATCAGCATGAAGATAGATATGGCAACAATATTCATTTTTTTTTTTTTGGTCTCTGATCCGACTCTTTAAAAGAAAGAGCTGCACTAGCGAAGTCAGTTATTTTCTGTAGCGGTACAATCGACGACTCAGGCCGGCGTCTTCAGCGATTGATCTTATAAACGAGTTCGAGTTGTGTGGGGGTGTTCACTGATCTTTTGTCTTATTGAACACTCAAATTAAGAACCTATATTAATCTTTATATCAGGTGATCCCATAAGTTCTGTCCGAATTTTAAATTTCTGTTAAAATAAACGAAATTTCAAGAGTATTTTATAATGTCTAATGGATCTGAACATTATTTTTATGTTTAGATGCATTTAAACTGATCAAATTTTATTTCAGAGAACAATAAAATTAAATTTTGTTTGATTAAAACCCTGCTAACATGGAAGTACCCAAAAATCATTTGCGGCACATAATGCTTTATGAGTTCAAGAAAGGAAACTCAGCAGCCGAAGCGGTTAGAAACATTCACTCAGTTTATGGAGAGGAATGTGTGAATGAAAGAACTCGCAGAAGATGGTTTGCAAAATTCAGAGGTGGAGATTTCACACTTGAAGATGAAGATCGAACCGAACGTCCAGTTGAGTTTGATGAAAAGCTTCTTGAAGCAGCCCTTGAAGAAAATCCTCCTTTGTCAGTTGAAGAAATGCCAGTGGTTTTCAGTTCAAATCATACAACTGTTCATCGTCATCTTCAACATCTTGGAAACTGGGTGCCTCATGAATTGTCTGAAAATAACCTCAAATCCCGAATTGACATCTGCTCTTCTCTCCATTCTCGCCAATTTGTTCACCTTTTTTGGATAGACATGTAACTGGCGACGAAAAATGGAAGTTTTATCGAAATGTTAAGCCTCGTAGACAGTGGCTTGGTAAAAGGGAAGGACCCCAGTCACAGCCGAGAATAGAACATCATGGGCAAAAGGTTCTTCTATTAATCTGGTGCGATTGCCAAGGAATAATACACTTTGAATTCTTACCATCTAATGCAACAATTAAACCTCAAATATACTATCAGCAATTAGAGCGTTTGAACCAAGCTTTCAGGAAAACAAAGACCTGCTCTAGTGAATCTAAAAGGGGTGATGTTTCATCAGGACAATGCGTGACCCCACACAGCAAGAATCCCGTCACAAAAGATAGATAAACTTGGTTGGGAGAAAATTCCGCATCCACCATATTCTCCCGATCTTGCTCCTTAAGACTACCATTTGTTTCGTAGCTTACAGAATCATTTGGAAGAAACAGCTTTTATAACACAGGAAGAGGTTAAGACTGACATTTGTGAGTTCTTCGAAACTAAGCCAAAACAATATTACAGTAATGGAATTAGTAAGCTTGTTAATAGAAGGAAAGAAGTGATAGATAAACAGGGAAAATACATTGTTGATTCAATCTGTAATTAAAATATAACATTTGGTCACTTGTTTTCTTTATTCAAAATTCGGACAGAACTTATGGGATGACATGATAGATGGAAGGAAGTCATAGATATTCAGGGGAAATACATTGTTGATTGAATCTGTAATTAAATATAATATTTGGTCACTTGTTTTCTTTATTCAAAATTCGGACAGAACTTACGGGATCCCATGATAGATGGAAGGATGTCATAGATAATCAGGGAAAATATATTGTTGATTGAATATGAAATTAAATGTAACATTTGGTCAATTGTTTTCTTTATTCAAAATTCGGACAGAACTTATGGGATGACCTGATAGATGGAAGGAAGTCATAGATAACCAGGGAAAATACATTGTTGATTGAATTTGTATTTAAATGTAACATTTGTCACTTGCTTCCTTATAAAAAATTCGGAGAGAACTTATGGGATGACCCGATAGATGGAAGGAAGTCATAGATAATCAGGGAAAATATATTGTAGATTGAATCTGTAATTAAATGTAACAATTAGTCAATTGTTTTCTTTATTCAAAATTAGGACAGAACTTATGGGATGACATGATAGATGGAAAGAAGTCATAGATAAACAGCGAAAATACATTGTTGATTGAATCTGTAATTAAAATATAACATTTGGTCACTTGTTTTCTCTATTGAAAATTCAGGCAGATCTTATGGGATGCCATGATAGATGGAAGGAAGTCATAGATAATCAGGGGAAATACATTGTTGATTGAATCTGTAATTAAATGTAACATTTGGTCACTTGTTTTCTTTATTCAAAATTCGCTACAGAACTTACGGGATCCCATGATAGATGGAACGAAGTCATAGATAATCAGGGAAAATATATTGTTGATTGAATCTGTAATTAAATGTAACATTTGGTCAATTGTTTTCTTTGATCAAAATTAGGACAGAACTTATGGGATGACATGATAGATGGAAAGAAGTCATAGATAATCAGCGAAAATACATTGTTGATTGAATCTGTAATTAAAATATAACATTTGGTCACTTGTTTTCTCTATTGAAAATTCAGACAGATCTTATGGGAATGCCATGATAGATGGAAGGAAGTGATAGATAAACAGGGAAAATACATTGTTGATTCAATCTGTAATTAAAATATAACATTTGGTCACTTGTTTTCTTTATTCAAATTTCGGACAGATGGGATGACATGATAGATGGAAGGAAGTCATAGATAATCAGGGGAAATACATTGTTGATTGAATCTGTAATTAAATGTAACATTTGGTTACTTGTTTTCTTTATTCAAAATTCGCTACAGAACTTACGGGATCCCATGATAGATGGAAGGATGTCATAGATAATCAGGGAAAATATATTGTTGATTGAATCTGTAATTAAATGTAACATTTGGTCAATTGTTTTCTTTGATCAAAATTTGGACAGAACTTATGGGATGACCTGATAGATGGAAGGAAGTCATAGATAATCAGGGAAAATACATTGTTGATTGAATCTGTAAGGAAATGTAACATTTGGTCACTTATTTTCTTCATTCAAAATTCGGACAGATGGGATGACATGATAGATGGAAGGAAGTCATAGATAATCAGGGAAAATACATTGTTGATTGAATCTGTAATGAAATGTAACATTTGGTCACTTATTTTCTTCATTCAAAATTCGGACAGATGGGATGACATGATAGATGGAAGGAAGTCATAGATAATCAGGGAAAATACATTGTTGATTGAATCTTTAATGAAATGTAACATTTGGTCACTTATTTTCTTTATTCAAAACTCGGACAGAACTTATGGGATGACATGATAGATGGAAGGAAGACATAGATAATCAGGGAAAATACATTGTTGATTGAATCTTTAATGAAATGTAACATTTGGTCACTTATTTTCTTTATTCAAAATTCGGACAGAACTTATGGGATGACATGATAGATGGAAGGAAGACATAGATAATCAGGGAAAATACATTGTTGATTGAATCTTTAATGAAATGTAACATTTGGTCACTTATTTTCTTCATTCAAAATTCGGACAAAACTTATGGGATGACATGATAGATGGAAGGAAGTCATAGATAATCAGGGAAAATACATTGTTGATTGAATCTGTAATGAAATGTAACATTTGGTCACTTATTTTCTTCATTCAAAATTCGGACAGAACTTATGCGATAACATGATAGATGGAAGGAAGACATAGATAATCAGGGAAAATACATTGTTGATTGAATCTGTAATGAAATGTAACATTTGGTCACTTATTTTCTTCATTCAAAATTCGGACAGAACTTATGCGATAACATGATAGATGGAAGGAAGACATAGATAATCAGGGAAAATACATTGTTGATTGAATCTTTAATGAAATGTAACATTTGGTCACTTATTTTCTTTATTCAAAATTCGGACAGAACTGTTGGGATGACATGATAGATGGAAGGAAGTCATAGATAATCAGGGAAAATACATTGTTGATTGAATCTGTAATGAAATGTAACATTTGGTCAATTATTTTCTTTATTCAAAATTCGGACAGAACTTATGGGATGACATGATAGATGGAAGGAAGTCATAGATAATCAGGGAAAATACATTGTTGATTGGATCTGTAATGAAATGTAACATTTGGTCACTTATTTTCTTCATTCAAAATTCGGACAGAACTTATGCGATAACATGATAGATGGAAGGAAGACATAGATAATCAGGGAAAATACATTGTTGATTGAATCTTTAATGAAATGTAACATTTGGTCACTTATTTTCTTCATTCAAAATTCGGACAGAACTTATGCGATAACATGATAGATGGAAGGAAGACATAGATAATCAGGGAAAATACATTGTTGATTGAATCTTTAATGAAATGTAACATTTGGTCACTTATTTTCTTTATTCAAAATTCGGACAGAACTTATGCGATAACATGATAGATGGAAGGAAGACATAGATAATCAGGGAAAATACATTGTTGATTGAATCTGTAATGAAATGTAACATTTGGTCACTTATTTTCTTCATTCAAAATTCGGACAGAACTTATGCGATAACATGATAGATGGAAGGAAGACATAGATAATCAGGGAAAATACATTGTTGATTGAATCTTTAATGAAATGTAACATTTGGTCACTTATTTTCTTTATTCAAAATTCGGACAGAACTTATGCGATAACATGATAGATGGAAGGAAGACATAGATAATCAGGGAAAATACATTGTTGATTGAATCTGTAATGAAATGTAACATTTGGTCACTTATTTTCTTTATTCAAAATTCGGACAGAACTTATGGGATGACATGATAGATGGAAGGAAGACATAGATAATCAGGGAAAATACATTGTTGATTGAATCTGTAATGAAATGTAACATTTGGTCACTTATTTTCTTCATTCAAAATTCGGACAGAACTTATGCGATAACATGATAGATGGAAGGAAGACATAGATAATCAGGGAAAATACATTGTTGATTGAATCTTTAATGAAATGTAACATTTGGTCACTTATTTTCTTTATTCAAAATTCGGACAGAACTTATGCGATAACATGATAGATGGAAGGAAGACATAGATAATCAGGGAAAATACATTGTTGATTGAATCTGTAATGAAATGTAACATTTGGTCACTTATTTTCTTTATTCAAAATTCGGACAGAACTTATGGGATGACATGATAGATGGAAGGAAGACATAGATAATCAGGGAAAATACATTGTTGATTGAATCTGTAATGAAATGTAACATTTGGTCACTTATTTTCTTCATTCAAAATTCGGACAAAACTTATGGGATGACATGATAGATGGAAGGAAGTCATAGATAATCAGGGAAAATACATTGTTGATTGAATCTGTAATGAAATGTAACATTTGGTCACTTATTTTCTTCATTCAAAATTCGGACAGAACTTATGCGATAACATGATAGATGGAAGGAAGACATAGATAATCAGGGAAAATACATTGTTGATTGAATCTTTAATGAAATGTAACATTTGGTCACTTATTTTCTTTATTCAAAATTCGGACAAAACTTATGGGATGACATGATAGATGGAAGGAAGTCATAGATAATCAGGGAAAATACATTGTTGATTGAATCTTTAATGAAATGTAACATTTGGTCACTTATTTTCTTCATTCAAAATTCGGACAGAACTTATGCGATAACATGATAGATGGAAGGAAGACATAGATAATCAGGGAAAATACATTGTTGATTGAATCTTTAATGAAATGTAACATTTGGTCACTTATTTTCTTCATTCAAAATTCGGACAGAACTTATGCGATAACATGATAGATGGAAGGAAGACATAGATAATCAGGGAAAATACATTGTTGATTGAATCTTTAATGAAATGTAACATTTGGTCACTTATTTTCTTTATTCAAAATTCGGACAGAACTTATGCGATAACATGATAGATGGAAGGAAGACATAGATAATCAGGGAAAATACATTGTTGATTGAATCTGTAATGAAATGTAACATTTGGTCACTTATTTTCTTCATTCAAAATTCGGACAGAACTTATGCGATAACATGATAGATGGAAGGAAGACATAGATAATCAGGGAAAATACATTGTTGATTGAATCTTTAATGAAATGTAACATTTGGTCACTTATTTTCTTCATTCAAAATTCGGACAGAACTTATGCGATAACATGATAGATGGAAGGAAGACATAGATAATCAGGGAAAATACATTGTTGATTGAATCTTTAATGAAATGTAACATTTGGTCACTTATTTTCTTTATTCAAAATTCGGACAGAACTTATGCGATAACATGATAGATGGAAGGAAGACATAGATAATCAGGGAAAATACATTGTTGATTGAATCTGTAATGAAATGTAATATTTGGTCACTTATTTTCTTCATTCAAAATTCGGACAGAACTTATGCGATAACATGATAGATGGAAGGAAGACATAGATAATCAGGGAAAATACATTGTTGATTGAATCTGTAATGAAATGTAACATTTGGTCACTTATTTTCTTCATTCAAAATTCGGACAGAACTTATGCGATAACATGATAGATGGAAGGAAGACATAGATAATCAGGGAAAATACATTGTTGATTGAATCTTTAATGAAATGTAACATTTGGTCACTTATTTTCTTTATTCAAAATTCGGACAGAACTGTTGGGATGACATGATAGATGGAAGGAAGTCATAGATAATCAGGGAAAATACATTGTTGATTGAATCTGTAATGAAATGTAACATTTGGTCACTTATTTTCTTCATTCAAAATTCGGACAGAACTTATGCGATAACATGATAGATGGAAGGAAGACATAGATAATCAGGGAAAATACATTGTTGATTGAATCTTTAATGAAATGTAACATTTGGTCACTTATTTTCTTTATTCAAAATTCGGACAGAACTTATGCGATAACATAATAGATGGAAGGAAGACATAGATAATCAGGGAAAATACATTGTTGATTGAATCTTTAATGAAATGTAACATTTGGTCACTTATTTTCTTTATTCAAAATTCGGACAGAACTTATGCGATAACATAATAGATGGAAGGAAGACATAGATAATCAGGGAAAATACATTGTTGATTGAATCTTTAATGAAATGTAACATTTGGTCACTTATTTTCTTTATTCAAAATTCGGACAGAACTTATGCGATAACATAATAGATGGAAGGAAGACATAGATAATCAGGGAAAATACATTGTTGATTGAATCTTTAATGAAATGTAACATTTGGTCACTTATTTTCTTTATTCAAAATTCGGACAGAACTTATGCGATAACATAATAGATGGAAGGAAGACATAGATAATCAGGGAAAATACATTGTTGATTGAATCTTTAATGAAATGTAACATTTGGTCACTTATTTTCTTTATTCAAAATTCGGACAGAACTTATGCGATAACATAATAGATGGAAGGAAGACATAGATAATCAGGGAAAATACATTGTTGATTGAATCTTTAATGAAATGTAACATTTGGTCACTTATTTTCTTTATTCAAAATTCGGACAGAACTTATGCGATAACATAATAGATGGAAGGAAGACATAGATAATCAGGGAAAATACATTGTTGATTGAATCTTTAATGAAATGTAACATTTGGTCACTTATTTTCTTTATTCAAAATTCGGACAGAACTTATGCGATAACATAATAGATGGAAGGAAGACATAGATAATCAGGGAAAATACATTGTTGATTGAATCTTTAATGAAATGTAACATTTGGTCACTTATTTTCTTTATTAAAAATTCGGACAGAACTTATGCGATAACATGATAGATGGAAGGAAGACATAGATAATCAGGGAAAATACATTGTTGATTGAATCTGTAATGAAATGTAACATTTGGTCACTTATTTTCTTCATTCAAAATTCGGACAGAACTTATGCGATAACATGATAGATGGAAGGAAGACATAGATAATCAGGGAAAATACATTGTTGATTGAATCTTTAATGAAATGTAACATTTGGTCACTTATTTTCTTTATTCAAAATTCGGACAAAACTTATGGGATGACATGATAGATGGAAGGAAGTCATAGATAATCAGGGAAAATACATTGTTGATTGAATCTTTAATGAAATGTAACATTTGGTCACTTATTTTCTTCATTCAAAATTCGGACAGAACTTATGCGATAACATGATAGATGGAAGGAAGACATAGATAATCAGGGAAAATACATTGTTGATTGAATCTTTAATGAAATGTAACATTTGGTCACTTATTTTCTTCATTCAAAATTCGGACAGAACTTATGCGATAACATGATAGATGGAAGGAAGACATAGATAATCAGGGAAAATACATTGTTGATTGAATCTTTAATGAAATGTAACATTTGGTCACTTATTTTCTTTATTCAAAATTCGGACAGAACTTATGCGATAACATGATAGATGGAAGGAAGACATAGATAATCAGGGAAAATACATTGTTGATTGAATCTGTAATGAAATGTAACATTTGGTCACTTATTTTCTTCATTCAAAATTCGGACAGAACTTATGCGATAACATGATAGATGGAAGGAAGACATAGATAATCAGGGAAAATACATTGTTGATTGAATCTTTAATGAAATGTAACATTTGGTCACTTATTTTCTTCATTCAAAATTCGGACAGAACTTATGCGATAACATGATAGATGGAAGGAAGACATAGATAATCAGGGAAAATATATTGTTGATTGAATCTTTAATGAAATGTAACATTTGGTCACTTATTTTCTTTATTCAAAATTCGGACAGAACTTATGCGATAACATGATAGATGGAAGGAAGACATAGATAATCAGGGAAAATACATTGTTGATTGAATCTGTAATGAAATGTAACATTTGGTCACTTATTTTCTTCATTCAAAATTCGGACAGAACTTATGCGATAACATGATAGATGGAAGGAAGACATAGATAATCAGGGAAAATACATTGTTGATTGAATCTGTAATGAAATGTAACATTTGGTCACTTATTTTCTTCATTCAAAATTCGGACAGAACTTATGCGATAACATGATAGATGGAAGGAAGACATAGATAATCAGGGAAAATACATTGTTGATTGAATCTTTAATGAAATGTAACATTTGGTCACTTATTTTCTTTATTCAAAATTCGGACAGAACTGTTGGGATGACATGATAGATGGAAGGAAGTCATAGATAATCAGGGAAAATACATTGTTGATTGAATCTGTAATGAAATGTAACATTTGGTCACTTATTTTCTTCATTCAAAATTCGGACAGAACTTATGCGATAACATGATAGATGGAAGGAAGACATAGATAATCAGGGAAAATACATTGTTGATTGAATCTTTAATGAAATGTAACATTTGGTCACTTATTTTCTTTATTCAAAATTCGGACAGAACTTATGCGATAACATAATAGATGGAAGGAAGACATAGATAATCAGGGAAAATACATTGTTGATTGAATCTTTAATGAAATGTAACATTTGGTCACTTATTTTCTTTATTCAAAATTCGGACAGAACTTATGCGATAACATAATAGATGGAAGGAAGACATAGATAATCAGGGAAAATACATTGTTGATTGAATCTTTAATGAAATGTAACATTTGGTCACTTATTTTCTTTATTCAAAATTCGGACAGAACTTATGCGATAACATAATAGATGGAAGGAAGACATAGATAATCAGGGAAAATACATTGTTGATTGAATCTTTAATGAAATGTAACATTTGGTCACTTATTTTCTTTATTCAAAATTCGGACAGAACTTATGCGATAACATAATAGATGGAAGGAAGACATAGATAATCAGGGAAAATACATTGTTGATTGAATCTTTAATGAAATGTAACATTTGGTCACTTATTTTCTTTATTCAAAATTCGGACAGAACTTATGCGATAACATAATAGATGGAAGGAAGACATAGATAATCAGGGAAAATACATTGTTGATTGAATCTTTAATGAAATGTAACATTTGGTCACTTATTTTCTTTATTCAAAATTCGGACAGAACTTATGCGATAACATAATAGATGGAAGGAAGACATAGATAATCAGGGAAAATACATTGTTGATTGAATCTTTAATGAAATGTAACATTTGGTCACTTATTTTCTTTATTCAAAATTCGGACAGAACTTATGCGATAACATAATAGATGGAAGGAAGACATAGATAATCAGGGAAAATACATTGTTGATTGAATCTTTAATGAAATGTAACATTTGGTCACTTATTTTCTTTATTAAAAATTCGGACAGAACTTATGCGATAACATGATAGATGGAAGGAAGACATAGATAATCAGGGAAAATACATTGTTGATTGAATCTGTAATGAAATGTAACATTTGGTCACTTATTTTCTTCATTCAAAATTCGGACAGAACTTATGCGATAACATGATAGATGGAAGGAAGACATAGATAATCAGGGAAAATACATTGTTGATTGAATCTTTAATGAAATGTAACATTTGGTCACTTATTTTCTTTATTCAAAATTCGGACAAAACTTATGGGATGACATGATAGATGGAAGGAAGTCATAGATAATCAGGGAAAATACATTGTTGATTGAATCTTTAATGAAATGTAACATTTGGTCACTTATTTTCTTCATTCAAAATTCGGACAGAACTTATGCGATAACATGATAGATGGAAGGAAGACATAGATAATCAGGGAAAATACATTGTTGATTGAATCTTTAATGAAATGTAACATTTGGTCACTTATTTTCTTCATTCAAAATTCGGACAGAACTTATGCGATAACATGATAGATGGAAGGAAGACATAGATAATCAGGGAAAATACATTGTTGATTGAATCTTTAATGAAATGTAACATTTGGTCACTTATTTTCTTTATTCAAAATTCGGACAGAACTTATGCGATAACATGATAGATGGAAGGAAGACATAGATAATCAGGGAAAATACATTGTTGATTGAATCTTTAATGAAATGTAACATTTGGTCACTTATTTTCTTCATTCAAAATTCGGACAGAACTTATGCGATAACATGATAGATGGAAGGAAGACATAGATAATCAGGGAAAATACATTGTTGATTTAATCTTTAATGAAATGTAACATTTGGTCACTTATTTTCTTTATTCAAAATTCGGACAGAACTTATGCGATAACATGATAGATGGAAGGAAGACATAGATAATCAGGGAAAATACATTGTTGATTGAATCTTTAATGAAATGTAACATTTGGTCACTTATTTTCTTTATTCAAAATTCGGACAGAACTTATGCGATAACATGATAGATGGAAGGAAGACATAGATAATCAGGGAAAATACATTGTTGATTGAATCTTTAATGAAATGTAACATTTGGTCACTTATTTTCTTTATTCAAAATTCGGACAGAACTGTTGGGATGACATGATAGATGGAAGGAAGTCATAGATAATCAGGGAAAATACATTGTTGATTGAATCTGTAATTAAATATAACATTTGGTCACTTATTTTCTTTATTCAAAATTTGGACAGAACTTATGGGATGACCTGATAGATGGAAGGAAGTCATAGATAATCAGGGAAAAAACATTGTTGATTGAATCTTTAATGAAATGTAACATTTGGTCACTTATTTTCTTTATTCAAAATTCGGACAGAACTTATGGGATGACATGATAGATGGAAGGAAGACATAGATAATCAGGGAAAAAACATTGTTGATTGAATCTGTAATGAAATGTAACATTTGGTCACTTATTTTCTTCATTCAAAATTCGGACAGAACTTATGGGATGACATGATAGATGGAAGGAATTTATAGATAATCAGGGGAAATACATTGTTGATTGAATTTGTAATTAAATGTAACATTTGCTCTATTGTTTTCTTTATTCAAAATTCGGACAGATCTTATGGGATGACATGATAGATGGAGGGAAGTCATAGATAATCAGGGAAAATACATTGTTGATTCAAACTGTAAGTAAATGTAACATTTGGTCACTTGTTTTCTTTATTCAAAATTCGGACAGAACTTATGGGATGACATGATAGATGGAAGGAAGACATAGATAATCAGGGAAAATACATCGTTGATTGAATCTGTAATTAAAATATAACATTTGGTCACTTGTTTTCTTTATTCAAAATTCGGACAGAACTTATGGGATGACCTGATAGATGGAAGGAAGTCATAGATAATCAGGGAAAATACATTGTTGATTGAATCTGTAATGAAATGTAACATTTGGTCAGTTGATTTCTTTATTCAAAATTCAGACAGAACTTATGGGATGCCATGATAGATGGAAGGAAGTCATAGATAATCAGGGAAAATACATTGTTGATTCAATCTGTAACGAAATGTAACATTTGGTCACTTGTTTTCTTTATTCAAAATTCGGACAGAACTTATGGGATGACATGATAGATGGAAGGAAGACAGATAATCAGGGAAAATACATTTTTGATTGAATCTGTAATGAAATGTAACATTTGGTCAGTTGATTTCTTTATTCAAAATTCAGACAGATCTTATGGGATGCAATGATAGATGGAAGGAAGTCATAGATAATCAGGGGAAATACATTGTTGATTGAATCTGTAATTAAATGTAACATTTGGTGACTTGTTTTCTTTATTCAAAATTCGCTACAGAACTTACGGGATGACATGATAGATGGAAGGAAGACATAGATAATCAGGGAAAATACATTGTTGATTGAATCTGTAATGA
This sequence comes from Acanthosepion lycidas, assembly GCA_963932145.1. Taxonomy (NCBI): domain Eukaryota; kingdom Metazoa; phylum Mollusca; class Cephalopoda; order Sepiida; family Sepiidae; genus Acanthosepion; species Acanthosepion lycidas. Next base: position 75,613,223 of record OZ010605.1, read on the forward strand.
AATGTAACATTTGGTCACTTATTTACTTTATTCAAAATTCGGACAGAACCTATAGGATGACAAGATAGATGGAAGGAAGTCATAGATAATCAGGGAAAATACATTGTTGATTGAATCTGTAATGAAATGTAACATTTGGTCACTTATTTTCTTCATTCAAAATTCGGACAGAACTTATGCGACAACATGATAGATGGAAGGAAGTCATAGATAATCAGGGAAAATACATTGTTGATTGAATCTGTAATTAAATGTAACATTTGGTCACTTGTTTTCTTTATTCAAATTTCGGACAGAACTTATGGGATGCCATGATGTATGGAAGGATGTCATAGATAATCAGTGAAAATATATTGTTGATTGAATCTGCAATTAAATGTTACAATTAGTCAATTTTTTTCTTTATTCAAAATTTGGACAGAACTTATGGGATGACATGATAGATGGAAAGAAGTCATAGATAATCAGGGAAAATACATTGTTGATTCAATCTGTAATTAAAATATAATATTTGGTCACTGGATTTCTCTATTGAAAATTAAGACAGAATATTATGGGATGACCTGATAGATGGACGGAAGTCATAGATAATCAGGGAAAATATATTGTTGATTGAATCTGTAATGAAATGTAACATTTGGACACTTGTTTTCTTTATTCAAAATTCAGACAGAACTTATGGGATGACCTGATAGATGGAAGGAAGTCATAGATAATCAGGGAAAATACATTGTTGATAGAATCTGTAATTAAATGTAATATTTGGTCACTTGTTTTCTTCATTCAAAATTCAGACAGAATTTATAGGATGCCATGATAGATGGAAGGAAGTCATAGATAATCAGGGAAAATACATTGTTGATTGAATTTGTATTTAAATGTAACATTTGGTCTATTGTTTTCTTTATTCAAAATTCGGACAGAACTTATGGGATGCCATGATGTATGGAAGGATGTCATAGATAATCAGGGAAAATATATTGTTGATTGAATCTGTAATTAAATGTAATATTTGGTCACTTGTTTTCTCTATTGAAAATTCAGACAGATCTTATGGGATGCCATGATAGACGGAAGGAAGTCATAGATAATCATGGGAAATACATTGTCGATTGAATCTGTAATGAAATGTAACACTTGGTCACTTGTTTTCTTTATTAAAAATTCAGACAGAACATATGGGATGCCATGATAGATGGAAGGAAGTCATAGATAATCAGGGGAAATACATTGTTGATTGAATCTGTAATGCAATGTAACATTTGGTCACTTGTTTTCTTTATTCAAAATTCAGACAGAACTTATCGGATGACCTGATAGATGGAAGGAAGTCATAGATAATCAGGGGAAATTCATTGTTGATTGAATCTGTAATTAAATGTAACATTTCTCACTTGTTTTCCTTATAAAAAATTCGGACAGAACTTGTGGGATGCCATGATAGATGGAAGGAAGTCATAGATAATCAGGGAAAATATATTGTTGATTGAATCTGTAATGAAATGTAACATTTGGTCACTTGTTTTCTTTATTCAAAATTCAGACAGAACATATGGGATGCCATGATAGATGGAAGGAAGTCATAGATAATCTGGGAACATACATTGTTGATAGAATCTGTAATGAAATGTAACATTTGGTCACTGGTTTTCTCCATTCAAAATTCAGACAGAACTTATAGGATGCCATGATAGATGGAAGGAAGTCATAGATAATCAGGGGAAATACATTGTTGATTCAATCTGTAATTAAATGTAACATTTGGTCACGTGTTTCTTTATTCAAAATTCGGACAGAACTTATGGGATGACATGATAGATGGAAGGAAGTCATAGATAATCAGGGAAAATACATTGTTGATTCAATCTGTAAGGAAATGTAACATTTGGTCACTTGTTTTCTTTATTCAAAATTCTTACAGAAATTATGGGATGACATGATAGATGCAAGGAAGACAGATAATCAGGGAAAATACATGGTTGATTGAATCTGTAATTAAATGTAAAAATTGGTGAATTGATTTCTTTATTCAAAATTAGGACAGAACTTATGGGATGACATGATAGAAAGAAAGAAGTCATAGATAATCAGGGAAAAAACATTGTTGATTGAATCTGTAATAAAAATATAATATTTGGTCACTTGTTTTCTCTATTGAAAATTCAGACAGATCTTATGGGATGCCATGATAGATGGAAGGAAGTCATAGATAATCATGGGAAATACATTGTCGATTGAATCTGTAATTAAATGTAACATTTGGTCACTTGTTTTCTTTATTCAAAATTCGGAACGAACTTATGGGATGACCTGATAGATGGAAGGAAGACATAGATAATAAGGGAAAATACATTGTTGATTGAATCTGTTATTAAATGTAACATTTGCTCACTTGTTTTCTTTATTCAAAATTCAGACAGAACCTATGGGATTACCTGATAGATGGAAGGAAGTCATAGATAATCAGGGAAAATACATTGTTGATTGAACCTGTAATGAAATGTAACATTTGTCACTTGTTTTCCCTATAAAAAATTCGGACAGAACTTATGGGGTGCCATGATAGATGGAAGGAAGTCATAGATAATCAGGGGAAATACATTGTTAATTGAATCTGTAATTAAATGTAATATTTGGTCACTTGTTTTCTTCATTCAAAATTCAGACAGAATTTATAGGATGCCATGTTAGATGGAAGGAAGTCATAGATAATCAGAGGAAATACATTGTTGATTGAATCTGTAATTAAATGTAACTTTTGGTCACTTGTTTTCTTTATCCAAAATTCGGAGAGAAATTGTGGGATGGCATGATAGATGGAAGGAATTTATAGATAATTACGAGAAATACATTGTTGATTGAATCTGTAAGAAAATGTAACATTTGCTCACTTGTTTTCTTTATTCAAAATTCGGACAGAACTTATGCGATGACCCAATAGATGGAAGGAAGTCATAGATAATCCGGGAAAATACATTGTTGACTGAATCTGTAATTCAATGTAACATTTGGTCACTTGTTTTCTTTATTCAAGTTTCGGACAGAACTTATGGGATGATATGATAGATGGAAGGAATTCATAGATAATCAGGGAAAATACATTGTTGATTGAATCTGTAAGTAAATGTAACATATGCTCACTTGTTTTCTTTATTACAAATTTAGACAGAACTTATGGGATGACCTGATAGATGGAAGGAAGTCATAGATAATCAGGGAAAATACATTGTTGATTGAATCTGTAAATAAATGTAATATTTTGTCAATTGTTTTCTTTATTCAAAATTCAGAGAGAACTTATGGGATGACCTGATAAATGGAAGCAAGTCGTAGATAATCAGGAAAAATACTTGTTGATTGAATCTGTAATTAAATGTAACTTTTGGTCAGTTGTTTTCATTATTCAAAATTCGTACAGAACTTATCCGATGACCCAATAGATAGATGGAAGTCATAGATAATCAGGGAAAATACATTGTTATTTAAATCTGTAATGAAATGTAACATTTGGTCACTTCGTTTCTTTATTCAAAATTCGGACAGAACTTGTGGGATGACCTGATAGATGGAAGGAAGTCATAGATAACCAGGGAAAAAACATTGTTGATTGAATCTGTAATTAAATGTGATATTTGGTCAATTGTTATCTTTCTTCAAAATTCGGACAGAACTTATGGGATGACATGATAGATGGATGGAAATCATAGATAATCAGGGAAAATACATTGTTGATTGAATCTGTAATTAAATGTAACATTTGTCACTTGTTTTCCTCATAAAAAATTCGGACAGAACTTATGGGATGTCATGATAGATGGAAGGAAGACATAGATAATCAGGGAAAATACATTGTTAATTTAATCTGTAATTAAATGTAATATTTGGTCACTTGTTTTCTTTATCCAAATTTCGGACAGAAATTGTGGGATGACATGATAGATGGAAGGAATTCATAGATAATTAAGAGAAATACATTGTTGATTGTATCTGTAATTAAATGTAACTTTTGGTCACTTCTTTTCTTTATTCAAGATTCGGACAGAACTTATGGGATGACATGATAGATGGAAGGAATTCATAGATAATCAGGGAAAATACATTGTTGATTGAATCCGTAATTAAATGTAACATTTGGTCAATTGTTTTCTTTATTCAAAATTCAGAGAGAACTCATGCGATGACCTGATAGATGGAAGGAAATCATAGATAATCAGGGAAAATACATTGTTAACTGAATCTGTAATTAAATGTAATATTTGGTCACTTGTTTTCTTTATCCAAAATTCGGACAGAAATTGTGGGATGGCATGATAGATGGAAGGAATTCATAGATAATTAGGAGAAATACATTATTGATTGAATCTGTAAGTAAATGTAACATTTGCTCACTTGTTTTCTTTATTACAAATTTAGACAGAACTTATGGGATGACGTGTTAGATGGAAGGAAATCATAGATAATCAGGGAAAATACATTGTTCATTGAATCCGTAATTAAATGTAACATTTGGTCAATTGTTTTCTTTATTCAAAATTCAGAGAGAACTTATGGGATGACCCAATAGATGGAAGGAAGTCATAGATAATCAGGGGAAATACATTGTTGATTGAATCTGTAATGAAATGTAACATTTGGTCACTTATTTTCTTCATTGAAAATTCGGACAGAACTTATGGGCTGACATTATAGATGGAAGGAAGACATAGATAATCAGGGAAAATACATTGTTGATTGAATCTGTAATGAAATGTAACATTTGGTCACTTATTTTCTTTATTCAAAATTCGGACAGAACTTATGGGATGACATGATAGATGGAAGGAAGACATAGATAATCAGGGAAAATACATTGTTGATTGGATCTGTAATGAAATGTAACATTTGGTCACTTATTTTCTTCATTCAAAAATCGGACAGAACTTATACGATGACATGATAGATGGAAGGAAGACATAGATAATCAGGGAAAATACATTGTTGATTGGATCTGTAATGAAATGTAACATTTGGTCACTTATTTTCTTTATTCAAAATTCGGACAGAACTGTTGGGATGACATGATAGATGGAAGGAAGACTTAGATAATCAGGGAAAATACATTGTTGATTGAATCTGTAATGAAATGTAACATTTGGTCACTTATTTTCTTCATTCAAAATTCGGACAAAACTTATGGGATGACATGATAGATGGAAGGAAGTCATAGATAATCAGGGAAAATACATTGTTGATTGAATCTGTAATGAAATGTAACATTTGGTCACTTATTTTCTTCATTGAAAATTCGGACAGAACTTATGGGCTGACATTATAGATGGAAGGAAGACATAGATAATCAGGGAAAATACATTGTTGATTGAATCTGTAATGAAATGTAACATTTGGTCACTTATTTTCTTCATTGAAAATTCGGACAGAACTTATGGGATGACATTATAGATGGAAGGAAGACATAGATAATCAGGGAAAATACATTGTTGATTGAATCTGTAATGAAATGTAACATTTGGTCACTTATTTTCTTCATTCAAAAATCGGACAGAACTTATGCGATAACATGATAGATGGAAGGAAGACATAGATAATCAGGGAAAATACATTGTTGATTGAATCTGTAATGAAATGTAACATTTGGTCACTTATTTTCTTCATTGAAAATTCGGACAGAACTTATGGGCTGACATTATAGATGGAAGGAAGACATAGATAATCAGGGAAAATACATTGTTGATTGAATCTGTAATGAAATGTAACATTTGGTCACTTATTTTCTTCATTGAAAATTCGGACAGAACTTATGGGCTGACATTATAGATGGAAGGAAGACATAGATAATCAGGGAAAATACATTGTTGATTGAATCTGTAATGAAATGTAACATTTGGTCACTTATTTTCTTCATTGAAAATTCGGACAGAACTTATGGGCTGACATTATAGATGGAAGGAAGACATAGATAATCAGGGAAAATACATTGTTGATTGAATCTGTAATGAAATGTAACATTTGGTCACTTATTTTCTTCATTCAAAAATCGGACAGAACTTATGCGATAACATGATAGATAGAAGGAAGACATAGATAATCAGGGAAAATACATTGTTGATTGAATCTGTAATGAAATGTAACATTTGGTCACTTATTTTCTTCATTCAAAATTCGGACAGAACTGATGGGACGACCAGATAGATGGAAGGAAGACATAGATAATCAGGGGAAATACATTGTTGAATGAATCTGTAATGAAATGTAACATTTGGTCACTTATTTTCTTCATTCAAAATTCGGACAAAACTTATGGGATGACATGATAGATGGAAGGAAGTCATAGATAATCAGGGAAAATACATTGTTGATTGAATCTGTAATGAAATGTAACATTTGGTCACTTATTTTCTTCATTGAAAATTCGGACAGAACTTATGGGCTGACATTATAGATGGAAGGAAGACATAGATAATCAGGGAAAATACATTGTTGATTGAATCTGTAATGAAATGTAACATTTGGTCACTTATTTTCTTCATTCAAAAATCGGACAGAACTTATGCGATAACATGATAGATGGAAGGAAGACATAGATAATCAGGGAAAATACATTGTTGATTGGATCTGTAATGAAATGTAACATTTGGTCACTTATTTTCTTTATTCAAAATTCGGACAGAACTTATGGGATGACATGATAGATGGAAGGAAGACATAGATAATCAGGGAAAATACATTGTTGATTGGATCTGTAATGAAATGTAACATTTGGTCACTTATTTTCTTTATTCAAAATTCGGACAGAACTGTTGGGATGACATGATAGATGGAAGGAAGACTTAGATAATCAGGGAAAATACATTGTTGATTGAATCTGTAATGAAATGTAACATTTGGTCACTTATTTTCTTTATTCAAAATTCGGACAGAACTTATGGGATGACATGATAGATGGAAGGAAGACATAGATAATCAGGGAAAATACATTGTTGATTGGATCTGTAATGAAATGTAACATTTGGTCACTTATTTTCTTTATTCAAAATTCGGACAGAACTTATGGGATGACATGATAGATGGAAGGAAGACATAGATAATCAGGGAAAATACATTGTTGATTGAATCTGTAATGAAATGTAACATTTGGTCACTTATTTTCTTCATTGAAAATTCGGACAGAACTTATGGGATGACATGATAGATGGAAGGAAGACATAGATAATCAGGGAAAATACATTGTTGATTGAATCTGTAATGAAATGTAACATTTGGTCACTTATTTTCTTCATTCAAAAATCGGACAGAACTTATGCGATAACATGATAGATGGAAGGAAGACATAGATAATCAGGGAAAATACATTGTTGATTGAATCTGTAATGAAATGTAACATTTGGTCACTTATTTTCTTTATTCAAAATTCGGACAGAACTGTTGGGATGACATGATAGATGGAAGGAAGACATAGATAATCAGGGAAAATACATTGTTGATTGAATCTGTAATGAAATGTAACATTTGGTCACTTATTTTCTTCATTCAAAAATCGGACAGAACTTATGCGATAACATGATAGATGGAAGGAAGACATAGATAATCAGGGAAAATACATTGTTGATTGAATCTGTAATGAAATGTAACATTTGGTCACTTATTTTCTTTATTCAAAATTCGGACAGAACTGTTGGGATGACATGATAGATGGAAGGAAGACATAGATAATCAGGGAAAATACATTGTTGATTGAATCTGTAATGAAATGTAACATTTGGTCACTTATTTTCTTTATTCAAAATTCGGACAGAACTGTTGGGATGACATGATAGATGGAAGGAAGTCATAGATAATCAGGGAAAATACATTGTTGATTGAATCTGTAATGAAATGTAACATTTGGTCACTTATTTTCTTTATTCAAAATTCGGACAGAATTTATGGGATGACATGATAGATGGAAGGAAGACATAGATAATCAGGGAAAATACATTGTTGATTGAATCTGTAATGAAATGTAACATTTGGTCACTTATTTTCTTCATTCAAAAATCGGACAGAACTTATGCGATAACATGATAGATGGAAGGAAGACATAGATAATCAGGGAAAATACATTGTTGATTGAATCTGTAATGAAATGTAACATTTGGTCACTTATTTTCTTTATTCAAAATTCGGACAGAACTTATGGGATGACATGATAGATGGAAGGAAGACATAGATAATCAGGGAAAATACATTGTTGATTGGATCTGTAATGAAATGTAACATTTGGTCACTTATTTTCTTTATTCAAAATTCGGACAGAACTGTTGGGATGACATGATAGATGGAAGGAAGACTTAGATAATCAGGGAAAATACATTGTTGATTGAATCTGTAATGAAATGTAACATTTGGTCACTTATTTTCTTTATTCAAAATTCGGACAGAACTTATGGGATGACATGATAGATGGAAGGAAGACATAGATAATCAGGGAAAATACATTGTTGATTGGATCTGTAATGAAATGTAACATTTGGTCACTTATTTTCTTTATTCAAAATTTGGACAGAACTTATGGGATGACATGATAGATGGAAGGAAGACATAGATAATCAGGGAAAATACATTGTTGATTGAATCTGTAATGAAATGTAACATTTGGTCACTTATTTTCTTTATTCAAAATTTGGACAGAACTTATGCGATAACATGATAGATGGAAGGAAGACATAGATAATCAGGGAAAATACATTGTTGATTGAATCTGTAATGAAATGTAACATTTGGTCACTTATTTTCTTTATTCAAAATTCGGACAGAACTTATAGGATGACATGATAGATGGAAGGAAGACATAGATAATCAGGGAAAATACATTGTTGATTGAATCTGTAATGAAATGTAACATTTGGTCACTTATTTTCTTTATTCAAAATTTGGACAGAACTTATGCGATAACATGATAGATGGAAGGAAGACATAGATAATCAGGGAAAATACATTGTTGATTGAATCTGTAATGAAATGTAACATTTGGTCACTTATTTTCTTTATTCAAAATTCGGACAGAACTTATAGGATGACATGATAGATGGAAGGAAGACATAGATAATCAGGGAAAATACATTGTTGATTGAATCTGTAATGAAATGTAACATTTGGTCACTTATTTTCTTTATTCAAAATTCGGACAGAACTTATACGATGACATGATAGATGGAAGGAAGTCATAGATAATCAGGGAAAATACATTGTTGATTGAATCTGTAATGAAATGTAACATTTGGTCACTTATTTTCTTCATTCAAAAATCGGACAGAACTTATGCGATAACATGATAGATGGAAGGAAGACATAGATAATCAGGGAAAATACATTGTTGATTGAATCTGTAATGAAATGTAACATTTGGTCACTTATTTTCTTTATTCAAAATTCGGACAGAACTTATGGGATGACATGATAGATGGAAGGAAGACATAGATAATCAGGGAAAATACATTGTTGATTGGATCTGTAATGAAATGTAACATTTGGTCACTTATTTTCTTTATTCAAAATTCGGACAGAACTGTTGGGATGACATGATAGATGGAAGGAAGACTTAGATAATCAGGGAAAATACATTGTTGATTGAATCTGTAATGAAATGTAACATTTGGTCACTTATTTTCTTTATTCAAAATTCGGACAGAACTTATGGGATGACATGATAGATGGAAGGAAGACATAGATAATCAGGGAAAATACATTGTTGATTGAATCTGTAATGAAATGTAACATTTGGTCACTTATTTTCTTTATTCAAAATTCGGACAGAACTTATAGGATGACATGATAGATGGAAGGAAGACATAGATAATCAGGGAAAATACATTGTTGATTGAATCTGTAATGAAATGTAACATTTGGTCACTTATTTTCTTTATTCAAAATTTGGACAGAACTTATGCGATAACATGATAGATGGAAGGAAGACATAGATAATCAGGGAAAATACATTGTTGATTGAATCTGTAATGAAATGTAACATTTGGTCACTTATTTTCTTTATTCAAAATTCGGACAGAACTTATAGGATGACATGATAGATGGAAGGAAGACATAGATAATCAGGGAAAATACATTGTTGATTGAATCTGTAATGAAATGTAACATTTGGTCACTTATTTTCTTTATTCAAAATTCGGACAGAACTTATACGATGACATGATAGATGGAAGGAAGTCATAGATAATCAGGGAAAATACATTGTTGATTGAATCTGTAATGAAATGTAACATTTGGTCACTTATTTTCTTCATTCAAAAATCGGACAGAACTTATGCGATAACATGATAGATGGAAGGAAGACATAGATAATCAGGGAAAATACATTGTTGATTGAATCTGTAATGAAATGTAACATTTGGTCACTTATTTTCTTTATTCAAAATTCGGACAGAACTTATGGGATGACATGATAGATGGAAGGAAGACATAGATAATCAGGGAAAATACATTGTTGATTGGATCTGTAATGAAATGTAACATTTGGTCACTTATTTTCTTTATTCAAAATTCGGACAGAACTGTTGGGATGACATGATAGATGGAAGGAAGACTTAGATAATCAGGGAAAATACATTGTTGATTGAATCTGTAATGAAATGTAACATTTGGTCACTTATTTTCTTTATGCAAAATTCGGACAGAACTTATGGGATGACATGATAGATGGAAGGAAGACATAGATAATCAGGGAAAATACATTGTTGATTGGATCTGTAATGAAATGTAACATTTGGTCACTTATTTTCTTTATTCAAAATTCGGACAGAACTTATGGGATGACATGATAGATGGAAGGAAGACATAGATAATCAGGGAAAATACATTGTTGATTGAATCTGTAATGAAATGTAACATTTGGTCACTTATTTTCTTTATTCAAAATTCGGACAGAACTTATGGGATGACATGATAGATGGAAGGAAGACATAGATAATCAGGGAAAATACATTGTTGATTGGATCTGTAATGAAATGTAACATTTGGTCACTTGTTTTCTTTATTCAAAATTCGGACAGAACTTATGGGATGACATGATAGATGGAAGGAAGACATAGATAATCAGGGAAAATACATTGTTGATTGAATCTGTAATGAAATGTAACATTTGGTCACTTATTTTCTTTATTCAAAATTCGGACAGAACTTATGGGATGACATGATAGATGGAAGGAAGACATAGATAATCAGGGGAAATACATTGTTGATTGAATCTGTAATGAAATGTAACATTTGGTGACTTGTTTTCTTTATTCAAAATTCGGACAGAACTTATGGGATGACATGATAGATGGAAGGAAGACATAGATAATCAGGGAAAATACATTGTTGATTGAATCTGTAATGAAATGTAACATTTGGTCACTTATTTTCTTCATTCAAAATTCGGACAGAACTTATGCGATAACATGATAGATGGAAGGAAGACATAGATAATCAGGGAAAATACATTGTTGATTGAATCTGTAATGAAATGTAACATTTGGTCACTTATTTTCTTTATTCAAAATTCGGACAGAACTGTTGGGATGACATGATAGATGGAAGGAAGACTTAGATAATCAGGGAAAATACATTGTTGATTGAATCTGTAATGAAATGTAACATTTGGTCACTTATTTTCTTTATTCAAAATTCGGACAGAACTTATGGGATGACATGATAGATGGAAGGAAGACATAGATAATCAGGGAAAATACATTGTTGATTGGATCTGTAATGAAATGTAACATTTGGTCACTTATTTTCTTTATTCAAAATTCGGACAGAACTGTTGGGATGACATGATAGATGGAAGGAAGACATAGATAATCAGGGAAAATACATTGTTGATTGAATCTTTAATGAAATGTAACATTTCGTCACTTATTTTCTTTATTCAAAATTCGGACAGAACTGTTGGGATGACATGATAGATGGAAGGAAGACTTAGATAATCAGGGAAAATACATTGTTGATTGAATCTGTAATGAAATGTAACATTTGGTCACTTATTTTCTTTATTCAAAATTCGGACAGAACTTATGGGATGACATGATAGATGGAAGGAAGACATAGATAATCAGGGAAAATACATTGTTGATTGAATCTTTAATGAAATGTAACATTTCGTCACTTATTTTCTTTATTCAAAATTCGGACAGAACTGTTGGGATGACATGATAGATGGAAGGAAGACATAGATAATCAGGGAAAATACATTGTTGATTGAATCTTTAATGAAATGTAACATTTCGTCACTTATTTTCTTTATTCAAAATTCGGACAGAACTGTTGGGATGACATGATAGATGGAAGGAAGACATAGATAATCAGGGAAAATACATTGTTGATTGAATCTTTAATGAAATGTAACATTTCGTCACTTATTTTCTTTATTCAAAATATGACAGAACTGTTGGGATGACATGATAGATGGAAGGAAGTCATAGATAATCAGGGAAAATACATTGTTGATTGGATCTGTAATTAAAATATAACATTTGGTCTCTTGTTTTCTCTATTCAAAATTCGGACAGAACTTATGGGATGACATGATAGATGGAAGGAAGACATAGATAATCAGGGAAAATACATTGTTGATTGGATCTGTAATGAAATGTAACATTTGGTCACTTATTTTCTTTATTCAAAATTCGGACAGAACTTATGGGATGACATGATAGATGGAAGGAAGACATAGATAATCAGGGAAAATACATTGTTGATTGGATCTGTAATGAAATGTAACATTTGGTCACTTATTTTCTTTATTCAAAATTCGGACAGAACTGTTGGGATGACAAGATAGATGGAAGGAAGACTTAGATAATCAGGGAAAATACATTGTTGATTGAATCTGTAATGAAATGTAACGTTTGGTCACTTATTTTCTTCATTCTAAATTTGGACAGAACTTATGCGATAACATGATAGATGGAAGGAAGACATAGATAATCAGGGAAAATACATTGTTGATTGAATCTTTAATGAAATGTAACATTTGGTCACTTATTTTCTTTATTCAAAATTCGGACAGAACTTATGGGATGACATGATAGATGGAAGGAAGACATAGATAATCAGGGAAAATACATTGTTGATTGAATCTGTAATGAAATGTAACATTTGGTCACTTATTTTCTTTATTCAAAATTCGGACAGAATTTATGGGATGACATGATAGATGGAAGGAAGACATAGATAATCAGGGAAAATACATTGTTGATTGAATCTGTAATGAAATGTAACATTTGGTCACTTATTTTCTTTATTCAAAATTCGGACAGAATTTATGGGATGACATGATAGATGGAAGGAAGACATAGATAATCAGGGAAAATACATTGTTGATTGAATCTTTAATGAAATGTAACATTTGGTCACTTATTTTCTTTATTCAAAATTCGGACAGAACTTATGGGATGACATGATAGATGGAAGGAAGACATAGATAATCAGGGAAAATACATTGTTGATTGAATCTGTAATGAAATGTAACATTTGGTCACTTATTTTCTTTATTCAAAATTCGGACAGAATTTATGGGATGACATGATAGATGGAAGGAAGACATAGATAATCAGGGAAAATACATTGTTGATTGAATCTGTAATGAAATGTAACATTTGGTCACTTATTTTCTTCATTCTAAATTTGGACAGAACTTATGCGATAACATGATAGATGGAAGGAAGACATAGATAATCAGGGAAAATACATTGTTGATTGAATCTTTAATGAAATGTAACATTTGGTCACTTATTTTCTTTATTCAAAATTCGGACAGAACTTATGGGATGACATGATAGATGGAAGGAAGACATAGATAATCAGGGAAAATACATTGTTGATTGAATCTGTAATGAAATGTAACATTTGGTCACTTATTTTCTTTATTCAAAATTCGGACAGAATTTATGGGATGACATGATAGATGGAAGGAAGACATAGATAATCAGGGAAAATACATTGTTGATTGAATCTGTAATGAAATGTAACATTTGGTCACTTATTTTCTTTATTCAAAATTCGGACAGAATTTATGGGATGACATGATAGATGGAAGGAAGACATAGATAATCAGGGAAAATACATTGTTGATTGAATCTGTAATGAAATGTAACATTTGGTCACTTATTTTCTTTATTCAAAATTCGGACAGAATTTATGGGATGACATGATAGATGGAAGGAAGACATAGATAATCAGGGAAAATACATTGTTGATTGGATCTGTAATGAAATGTAACATTTGGTCACTTATTTTCTTTATTCAAAATTCGGACAGAACTTATACGATGACATGATAGATGGAAGGAAGTCATAGATAATCAGGGAAAATACATTGTTGATTGAATCTGTAATGAAATGTAACATTTGGTCACTTATTTTCTTCATTGAAAATTCGGACAGAACTTATGGGATGACATGATAGATGGAAGGAAGACATAGATAATCAGGGAAAATACATTGTTGATTGAATCTGTAATGAAATGTAACATTTGGTCACTTATTTTCTTCATTCAAAATTCGGACAGAATTTATGGGATGACATGATAGATGGAAGGAAGACATAGATAATCAGGGAAAATACATTGTTGATTGAATCTGTAATGAAATGTAACATTTGGTCACTTATTTTCTTTATTCAAAATTCGGACAGAATTTATGGGATGACATGATAGATGGAAGGAAGACATAGATAATCAGGGAAAATACATTGTTGATTGAATCTGTAATGAAATGTAACATTTGGTCACTTATTTTCTTTATTCAAAATTCGGACAGAATTTATGGGATGACATGATAGATGGAAGGAAGACATAGATAATCAGGGAAAATACATTGTTGATTGAATCTGTAATGAAATGTAACATTTGGTCACTTATTTTCTTTATTCAAAATTCGGACAGAACTTATACGATGACATGATAGATGGAAGGAAGTCAAAGATAATCAGGGAAAATACATTGTTGATTGAATCTGTAATGAAATGTAACATTTGGTCACTTATTTTCTTCATTGAAAATTCGGACAGAACTTATGGGATGACATGATAGATGGAAGGAAGACATAGATAATCAGGGAAAATACATTGTTGATTGAATCTGTAATGAAATGTAACATTTGGTCACTTATTTTCTTTATTCAAAATTCGGACAGAATTTATGGGATGACATGATAGATGGAAGGAAGACATAGATAATCAGGGAAAATACATTGTTGATTGAATCTGTAATGAAATGTAACATTTGGTCACTTATTTTCTTTATTCAAAATTCGGACAGAATTTATGGGATGACATGATAGATGGAAGGAAGACATAGATAATGAGGGAAAATACATTGTTGATTGAATCTGTAATGAAATGTAACATTTGGTCACTTATTTTCTTTATTCAAAATTCGGACAGAACTTATACGATGACATGATAGATGGAAGGAAGTCATAGATAATCAGGGAAAATACATTGTTGATTGAATCTGTAATGAAATATAACATTTGGTCACTTATTTTCTTTATTCAAAATTCGGACAGAACTTATGGGATGACATGATAGATGGAAGGAAGACATAGATAATCAGGGAAAATACATTGTTGATTGGATCTGTAATGAAATGTAACATTTGGTCACTTATTTTCTTTATTCAAAATTCGGACAGAACTGTTGCGATGACATGATAGATGGAAGGAAGACTTAGATAATCAGGGAAAATACATTGTTGATTGAATCTGTAATGAAATGTAACATTTGGTCACTTATTTTCTTCATTCTAAATTTGGACAGAACTTATGCGATAACATGATAGATGGAAGGAAGACATAGATAATCAGGGAAAATACATTGTTGATTGAATCTGTAATGAAATGTAACATTTGGTCACTTATTTTCTTCATTCTAAATTTGGACAGAACTTATACGATGACATGATAGATGGAAGGAAGTCATAGATAATCAGGGAAAATACATTGTTGATTGAATCTTTAATGGAATGTAACATTTGGTCACTTATTTTCTTTATTCAAAATTCGGACAGAACTTATGGGATGACATGATAGATGGAAGGAAGACATAGATAATCAGGGAAAATACATTGTTGATTGAATCTGTAATGAAATGTAACATTTGGTCACTTATTTTCTTCATTCAAAATTCGGACAGAACTTATGGGATGACATGATAGATGGAAGGAAGACATAGATAATCAGGGGAAATACATTGTTGAATGAATCTGTAATGAAATGTAACATTTGGTCACTTATTTTCTTCATTCAAAATTCAGACAGAATTTATAGGATGCCATGATAGATGGAAGGAAGTCATAGATAATCAGGGAAAATACATTGTTGATTGAATCTGTAATGAAATGTAAGATTTGGTCACTTGTTTTCTTCATTCAAAATTCAGACAGAATTTATAGGATGCCATGTTAGATGGAAGGAAGTCATAGATAATCAGGGAAAATACATTGTTGATTGAATCTGTAATTAAATGTACTATTTGGTCACTTGTTTTCTTCATTCAAAATTCAGACAGAATTTATAGGATGCCATGTTAGATGGAAGGAAGTCATAGATAATCAGGGAAAATACATTGTTGATTGAATCTGTAATTAAATGTAAGATTTGGTCACTTGTTTTCTTCATTCAAAATTCAGACAGAATTTATAGGATGCCATGTTAGATGGAAGGAAGTCATAGATAATCAGAGGAAATACATTGTTGATTGAATCTGTAATTAAATGTAACTTTTGGTCACTTGTTTTCTTTATCCAAAATTCGGACAGAAATTGTGGGATGGCATGATAGATGGAAGGAATTTATAGATAATTAGGAGAAATACATTGTTGATTGAATCTGTAAGTAAATGTAACATTTGCTCACTTGTTTTCTTTATTCAAAATTCGGACAGAACTTATGCGATGACCCAATAGATGGAAGGAAGTCATAGATAATCCGGGAAAATACATTGTTGACTGAATCTGTAATTCAATGTAACATTTGGTCACTTGTTTTCTTTATTCAAGTTTCGGACAGAACTTGTGGGATGACCTGATAGATGGAAGGAAGTCATAGATAATCAGGAAAAATACTTGTTGATTGAATCTGTAATTAAATGTAACTTTTGGTCAGTTGTTTTCATTATTCAAAATTCGGACAGAACTTATGCGATAACATGATAGATGGAAGGAAGACATAGATAATCAGGGAAAATACATTGTTATTTAAATCTGTAATGAAATGTAACATTTGGTCACTTCGTTTCTTTATTCAAAATTCGGACAGAACTTGTGGGATGACCTGATAGATGGAAGGAAGTCATAGATAACCAGGGAAAAAACATTGTTGATTGAATCTGTAATTAAATGTGATATTTGGTCACTTATTTTCTTCATTCAAAAATCGGACAGAACTTATGCGATGACATGATAGATGGAAGGAAGTCATAGATAATCAGGGAAAATACATTGTTGATTGAATCTTTAATGGAATGTAACATTTGGTCACTTATTTTCTTTATTCAAAATTCGGACAGAACTTATGGGATGACATGATAGATGGAAGGAAGACATAGATAATCAGGGAAAATACATTGTTGATTGAATCTGTAATGAAATGTAACATTTGGTCACTTATTTTCTTCATTCAAAATTCGGACAGAACTTATGGGATGACATGATAGATGGAAGGAAGACATAGATAATCAGGGGAAATACATTGTTGAATGAATCTGTAATGAAATGTAACATTTGGTCACTTATTTTCTTTATTCAAAATTCGGACAGAATTTATGGGATGACATGATAGATGGAAGGAAGACATAGATAATCAGGGAAAATACATTGTTGATTGAATCTGTAATGAAATGTAACATTTGGTCACTTATTTTCTTTATTCAAAATTCGGACAGAACTTATACGATGACATGATAGATGGAAGGAAGTCATAGATAATCAGGGAAAATACATTGTTGATTGAATCTGTAATGAAATATAACATTTGGTCACTTATTTTCTTTATTCAAAATTCGGACAGAACTTATGGGATGACATGATAGATGGAAGGAAGACATAGATAATCAGGGAAAATACATTGTTGATTGGATCTGTAATGAAATGTAACATTTGGTCACTTATTTTCTTTATTCAAAATTCGGACAGAACTGTTGCGATGACATGATAGATGGAAGGAAGACTTAGATAATCAGGGAAAATACATTGTTGATTGAATCTGTAATGAAATGTAACATTTGGTCACTTATTTTCTTCATTCTAAATTTGGACAGAACTTATGCGATAACATGATAGATGGAAGGAAGACATAGATAATCAGGGAAAATACATTGTTGATTGAATCTGTAATGAAATGTAACATTTGGTCACTTATTTTCTTCATTCTAAATTTGGACAGAACTTATACGATGACATGATAGATGGAAGGAAGTCATAGATAATCAGGGAAAATACATTGTTGATTGAATCTTTAATGGAATGTAACATTTGGTCACTTATTTTCTTTATTCAAAATTCGGACAGAACTTATGGGATGACATGATAGATGGAAGGAAGACATAGATAATCAGGGAAAATACATTGTTGATTGAATCTGTAATGAAATGTAACATTTGGTCACTTATTTTCTTCATTCAAAATTCGGACAGAACTTATGGGATGACATGATAGATGGAAGGAAGACATAGATAATCAGGGGAAATACATTGTTGAATGAATCTGTAATGAAATGTAACATTTGGTCACTTATTTTCTTCATTCAAAATTCAGACAGAATTTATAGGATGCCATGATAGATGGAAGGAAGTCATAGATAATCAGGGAAAATACATTGTTGATTGAATCTGTAATGAAATGTAAGATTTGGTCACTTGTTTTCTTCATTCAAAATTCAGACAGAATTTATAGGATGCCATGTTAGATGGAAGGAAGTCATAGATAATCAGGGAAAATACATTGTTGATTGAATCTGTAATTAAATGTACTATTTGGTCACTTGTTTTCTTCATTCAAAATTCAGACAGAATTTATAGGATGCCATGTTAGATGGAAGGAAGTCATAGATAATCAGGGAAAATACATTGTTGATTGAATCTGTAATTAAATGTAAGATTTGGTCACTTGTTTTCTTCATTCAAAATTCAGACAGAACTTATAGGATGCCATGTTAGATGGAAGGAAGTCATAGATAATCAGGGAAAATACATTGTTGATTGAATCTGTAATTAAATGTAATATTTGGTCACTTGTTTTCTTCATTCAAAATTCAGACAGAATTTATAGGATGCCATGTTAGATGGAAGGAAGTCATAGATAATCAGAGGAAATACATTGTTGATTGAATCTGTAATTAAATGTAACTTTTGGTCACTTGTTTTCTTTATCCAAAATTCGGACAGAAATTGTGGGATGGCATGATAGATGGAAGGAATTTATAGATAATTAGGAGAAATACATTGTTGATTGAATCTGTAAGTAAATGTAACATTTGCTCACTTGTTTTCTTTATTCAAAATTCGGACAGAACTTATGCGATGACCCAATAGATGGAAGGAAGTCATAGATAATCCGGGAAAATACATTGTTGACTGAATCTGTAATTCAATGTAACATTTGGTCACTTGTTTTCTTTATTCAAGTTTCGGACAGAACTTGTGGGATGACCTGATAGATGGAAGGAAGTCATAGATAATCAGGAAAAATACTTGTTGATTGAATCTGTAATTAAATGTAACTTTTGGTCAGTTGTTTTCATTATTCAAAATTCGGACAGAACTTATGCGATAACATGATAGATGGAAGGAAGACATAGATAATCAGGGAAAATACATTGTTATTTAAATCTGTAATGAAATGTAACATTTGGTCACTTCGTTTCTTTATTCAAAATTCGGACAGAACTTGTGGGATGACCTGATAGATGGAAGGAAGTCATAGATAACCAGGGAAAAAACATTGTTGATTGAATCTGTAATTAAATGTGATATTTGGTCACTTATTTTCTTCATTCAAAAATCGGACAGAACTTATGCGATGACATGATAGATGGAAGGAAGTCATAGATAATCAGGGAAAATACATTAATGATTGAATCTTTAATGGAATGTAACATTTGGTCACTTATTTTCTTTATTCAAAATTCGGACAGAACTTATGGGATGACATGATAGATGGAAGGAAGACATAGATAATCAGGGAAAATACATTGTTGATTGAATCTGTAATGAAATGTAACATTTGGTCACTTATTTTCTTCATTCAAAATTCGGACAGAACTTATGGGATGACATGATAGATGGAAGGAAGACATAGATAATCAGGGGAAATACATTGTTGAATGAATCTGTAATGAAATGTAACATTTGGTCACTTATTTTCTTCATTCAAAATTCAGACAGAATTTATAGGATGCCATGATAGATGGAAGGAAGTCATAGATAATCAGGGAAAATACATTGTTGATTGAATCTGTAATGAAATGTAAGATTTGGTCACTTGTTTTCTTCATTCAAAATTCAGACAGAATTTATAGGATGCCATGTTAGATGGAAGGAAGTCATAGATAATCAGGGAAAATACATTGTTGATTGAATCTGTAATTAAATGTACTATTTGGTCACTTGTTTTCTTCATTCAAAATTCAGACAGAATTTATAGGATGCCATGTTAGATGGAAGGAAGTCATAGATAATCAGGGAAAATACATTGTTGATTGAATCTGTAATTAAATGTAAGATTTGGTCACTTGTTTTCTTCATTCAAAATTCAGACAGAACTTATAGGATGACATGTTAGATGGAAGGAAGTCATAGATAATCAGGGAAAATACATTGTTGATTGAATCTGTAATTAAATGTAATATTTGGTCACTTGTTTTCTTCATTCAAAATTCAGACAGAATTTATAGGATGCCATGTTAGATGGAAGGAAGTCATAGATAATCAGAGGAAATACATTGTTGATTGAATCTGTAATTAAATGTAACTTTTGGTCACTTGTTTTCTTTATCCAAAATTCGGACAGAAATTGTGGGATGGCATGATAGATGGAAGGAATTTATAGATAATTAGGAGAAATACATTGTTGATTGAATCTGTAAGTAAATGTAACATTTGCTCACTTGTTTTCTTTATTCAAAATTCGGACAGAACTTATGCGATGACCCAATAGATGGAAGGAAGTCATAGATAATCCGGGAAAATACATTGTTGACTGAATCTGTAATTCAATGTAACATTTGGTCACTTGTTTTCTTTATTCAAGTTTCGGACAGAACTTGTGGGATGACCTGATAGATGGAAGGAAGTCATAGATAATCAGGAAAAATACTTGTTGATTGAATCTGTAATTAAATGTAACTTTTGGTCAGTTGTTTTCATTATTCAAAATTCGGACAGAACTTATGCGATAACATGATAGATGGAAGGAAGACATAGATAATCAGGGAAAATACATTGTTATTTAAATCTGTAATGAAATGTAACATTTGGTCACTTCGTTTCTTTATTCAAAATTCGGACAGAACTTGTGGGATGACCTGATAGATGGAAGGAAGTCATAGATAACCAGGGAAAAAACATTGTTGATTGAATCTGTAATTAAATGTGATATTTGGTCAATTGTTATCTTTCTTCAAAATTCGGACAGAACTTATGGGATGACATGATAGATGGATGGAAATCATAGATAATCAGGGAAAATACATTGTTGATTGAATCTGTAATTAAATGTATCTTTTGCTCAGTTGTTTTCATTATTCAAAATTCGGAAAGAACTTATGGGATGACATGATAGATGGAAGGAAGTCATAGATAATCAGGGGAAATACATTGTTGATTGAATCTGTAAATAAATGTAACATTTGTCACTTGTTTTCCTTATAAAAAATTCGGACAGTACTTATGGGATGCCATGATAGATGGAAGGAAGACATAGATAATCAGGGGAAATACATTGTTGATTGAATCTGTAATTAAATGTAACATTTGGTCACTTGTTTTCTTTATTCAAAATTCAGACAGAGCTTATCGGATGACCTGATAGATGGAAGGAAGTCATAGATAATCAGGGGAAATTCATTGTTGATTGAATCTGTAATTAAATGTAACATTTGTCACTTGTCTTCCTTATAAAAAATTCGGACAGAACTCATGGGATGACATGATAGATGGAAGGAAGACATAGATAATCAGGGAAAATACATTGTTGAATGAATCTGTAAGGAAATGTAACATTTGGTCACTTATTTTCTTCATTCAAAATTCGGACAGATGGGATGACATGATAGATGGAAGGAAGTCATAGATAATCAGGGAAAATACATTGTTGATTGAATCTGTAATGAAATGTAACATTTGGTCACTTATTTTCTTTATTCAAAATTCGGACTGAACTTATGGGATGACATGATAGATGGAAGGAAGACATAGATAATCAGGGAAAATACATTGTTGATTGAATCTGTAATGAAATGTAACATTTGGTCACTTATTTTCTTTATTCAAAATTCGGACAGAACTTATGGGATGACATGATAGATGGAAGGAAGACATAGATAATCAGGGGAAATACATTGTTGATTGAATCTGTAAGGAAATGTAACATTTGGTCACTTATTTTCTTCATTCAAAATTCGGACAGATGGGATGACATGATAGATGGAAGGAAGTCATAGATAATCAGGGAAAATAAATTGTTGATTGAATCTGTAATGAAATGTAACATTTGGTCACTTATTTTCTTCATTCAAAATTCGGACAGATGGGATGACATGATAGATGGAAGGAAGTCATAGATAATCAGGGAAAATACATTGTTGATTGAATCTGTAATGAAATGTAACATTTGGTCACTTATTTTCTTTATTCAAAATTCGGACAGAACTTATGGGATGACATGATAGATGGAAGGAAGTCATAGATAATCAGGGAAAATACATTGTTGATTGAATCTGTAATGAAATGTAACATTTGGTCACTTATTTTCTTCATTCAAAATTCGGACAGATGGGATGACATGATAGATGGAAGGAAGTCATAGATAATCAGGGAAAATACATTGTTGATTGAATCTGTAATGAAATGTAACATTTGGTCACTTATTTTCTTTATTCAAAATTCGGACAGAACTTATGGGATGACATGATAGATGGAAGGAAGTCATAGATAATCAGGGAAAATACATTGTTGATTGAATCTGTAATGAAATGTAACATTTGGTCACTTATTTTCTTCATTCAAAATTCGGACAGATGGGATGACATGATAGATGGAAGGAAGACATAGATAATCAGGGAAAATACATTGTTGATTGAATCTGTAATGAAATGTAACATTTGGTCACTTATTTTCTTTAATCAAAATTCGGACAGAACTTATGGGATGACATGATAGATGGAAGGAAGACATAGATAATCAGGGGAAATACATTGTTGATTGAATCTGTAAGGAAATGTAACATTTGGTCACTTATTTTCTTCATTCAAAATTCGGACAGATGGGATGACATGATAGATGGAAGGAAGTCATAGATAATCAGGGAAAATACATTGTTGATTGAATCTGTAATGAAATGTAACATTTGGTCACTTATTTTCTTCATTCAAAATTCGGACAGATGGGATGACATGATAGATGGAAGGAAGTCATAGATAATCAGGGAAAATACATTGTTGATTGAATCTGTAATGAAATGTAACATTTGGTCACTTATTTTCTTTATTCAAAATTCGGACCGAACTTATGGGATGACATGATAGATGGAAGGAAGTCATAGATAATCAGGGAAAATACATTGTTGATTGAATCTGTAATGAAATGTAACATTTGGTCACTTATTTTCTTTATTCAAAATTCGGAAAGAACTTATGGGATGACATGATAGATGGAAGGAAGACATAGATAATCAGGGGAAATACATTGTTGAATGAATCTGTAAGGAAATGTAACATTTGGTCACTTATTTTCTTCATTCAAAATTCGGACAGATGGGATGACATGATAGATGGAAGGAAGTCATAGATAATCAGGGAAAATACATTGTTGATTGAATCTGTAATGAAATGTAACATTTGGTCACTTATTTTCTTTATTCAAAATTCGGACAGAACTTATGGGATGACATGATAGATGGAAGGAAGTCATAGATAATCAGGGAAAATACATTGTTGATTGAATCTGTAATGAAATGTAACATTTGGTCACTTATTTTCTTTATTCAAAATTCGGAAAGAACTTATGGGATGACATGATAGATGGAAGGAAGACATAGATAATCAGGGGAAATACATTGTTGATTGAATCTGTAATGAAATGTAACATTTGGTCACTTATTTTCTTTATTCAAAATTCGGACAGAACTTATGGGATGACATGATAGATGGAAGGAAGTCATAGATAATCAGGGAAAATACATTGTTGATTGAATCTGTAATGAAATGTAATATTTGGTCACTTATTTTCTTTATTCAAAATTCGGAAAGAACTTATGGGATGACATGATAGATGGAAGGAAGACATAGATAATCAGGGGAAATACATTGTTGAATGAATCTGTAAGGAAATGTAACATTTGGTCACTTATTTTCTTCATTCAAAATTCGGACAGATGGGATGACATGATAGATGGAAGGAAGTCATAGATAATCAGGGAAAATACATTGTTGATGGAATCTGTAATGAAATGTAACATTTGGTCACTTATTTTCTTCATTCAAAATTCGGACAGAACTTATGGGATGACATGATAGATGGAAGGAAGACATAGATAATTAGGGAAAATACATTGTTGATTGAATCTGTAATGAAATGTAACATTTGGTCACTTATTTTCTTTATTCAAAATTCGGACAGAACTTATGGGATGACATGATAGATGGAAGGAAGTCATAGATAATCAGGGAAAATACATTGTTGATTGAATCTGTAATGAAATGTAACATTTGGTCACTTATTTTCTTTATTCAAATTTCGGACAGAACTTATAGGATGACATGATAGATGGAAGGAAGTCATAGATAATCAGGGGAAATACATTGTTGATTGAATCTGTAATTAAATGTAACATTTGTCACTTGTTTTTCTTATTCAAAATTCGGACAGAACTTATGGGATGACATGATTGATGGAAGGAAGGCATAGATAATCAGGGAAAATACATTGTTGATTGGATCTGTTATTAAAATATAACATTTGGTCACTTGTTTTCTCTATTCAAAATTCGGACAGAACTTATGGGATGACATGATAGATGGAAGGAAGTCATAGATAATCAGGGAAAATACATTGTTGATTGAATCTGTAATGAAATGTAACATTTGGTCACTTATTTTCTTTATTCAAATTTCGGACAGAACTTATAGGATGACATGATAGATGGAAGGAAGTCATAGATAATCAGGGGAAATACATTGTTGATTGAATCTGTAATTAAATGTAACATTTGTCACTTGTTTTTCTTATTCAAAATTCGGACAGAACTTATGGGATGACATGATTGATGGAAGGAAGGCATAGATAATCAGGGAAAATACATTGTTGATTGGATCTGTTATTAAAATATAACATTTGGTCACTTGTTTTCTCTATTCAAAATTCGGACAGAACTTATGGGATGACATGATAGATGGAAGGAAGACATAGATAATCAGGGGAAATACATTGTTGAATGAATCTGTAATGAAATGTAACATTTGGTCACTTATTTTCTTTATTCAAAATTCGGACAGAACTTATAGGATGACATGATAGATGGAAGGAAGTCATAGATAATCAGGGAAAATACATTGTTGATTGGATCTGTTATTAAAATATAACATTTGGTCACTTGTTTTCTCTATTCAAAATTCGGACAGAACTTATGTGATGACATGATAGATGGAAGGAAGACATAGATAATCAGGGGAAATACATTGTTGAATGAATCTGTAATGAAATGTAACATTTGGTCACTTATTTTCTTTATTCAAAATTCGGACAGAACTTATAGGATGACATGATAGATGGAAGGAAGTCATAGATAATCAGGGAAAATACATTGTTGATTGGATCTGTTATTAAAATATAACATTTGGTCACTTGTTTTCTCTATTCAAAATTCGGACAGAACTTATGGGATGACATGATAGATGGAAGGAAGACATAGATAATCAGGGGAAATACATTGTTGAATGAATCTGTAATGAAATGTAACATTTGGTCACTTATTTTCTTCATTCAAAATTCGGACAGAACTTATGGGATGACATGATAGATGGAAGGAAGTCATAGATAATCAGGGAAAATACATTGTTGATTGAATCTGTAATGAAATGTAACATTTGGTCACTTATTTTCTTTATTCAAAATTCGGACAGAACTTATAGGATGACATGATAGATGGAAGGAAGTCATAGATAATCAGGGAAAATACATTGTTGATTGGATCTGTAATTAAAATATAAAATTTGGTCACTTGTTTTCTCTATTCAAAATTCGGACAGAACTTATGGGATGACATGATAGATGGAAGGAAGACATAGATTATCTGGGGAAATACATTGTTGAATGAATCTGTAATGAAATGTAACATTTGGTCACTTATTTTCTTTATTCAAAATTCGGACAGAATTTATGGGATGACATGATAGATGGAAAGAAGACATAGATAATCAGGGAAAATACATTGTTGATTGAATCTGTAATGAAATATAACATTTGGTCACTTATTTTCTTTATTCAAAATTCGGACAGAACTTATAGGATGACATGATAGATGGAAGGAAGTCATAGATAATCAGGGAAAATACATTGTTGATTGGATCTGTAATTAAAATATAACATTTGGTCTCTTGTTTTCTCTATTCAAAATTCGGACAGAACTTATGGGATGACATGATAGATGGAAGGAAGACATAGATAATCAGGGTAAATACATTGTTGATTGAATCTGTAATGAAATGTAACATTTGGTCACTTATTTTCTTTATTCAAAATTCGGACAGAACTTATGGGATGACATGATAGATGGAAAGAAGACATAGATAATCAGGGAAAATACATTGTTGATTGAATCTGTAATGAAATGTAACATTTGGTCACTTATTTTCTTTATTCAAAATTCGGACAGAACTTATGGGATGACATGATAGATGGAAGGAAGACATAGATAATCAGGGAAAATACATTGTTGATTGAATCTGTAATGAAATGTAACATGTGGTCACTTATTTTCTTCATTCAAAATTCGGACAGAACTTATGGGATGACATGATAGATGGAAGGAAGACATACATAATCAGGGAAAATACATTGTTGATTGAATCTGTAATGAAATGTAACATTTGGTCACTTATTTTCTTTATTCAAATTTCGCACAGAACTTATAGGATGACATGATAGATGGAAGGAAGTCATAGATAATCAGGGGAAATACATTGTTGATTGAATCTGTAATTAAAATATAACATTTGGTCACTTGTTTTCTCTATTCAAAATTCGGACAGAACTTATGGGATGACATGATAGATGGAAGGAAGACATAGATAATCAGGGGAAATACATTGTTGAATGAATCTGTAATGAAATGTAACATTTGGTCACTTATTTTCTTCATTCAAAATTCGGACAGAACTTATGGGATGACATGATAGATGGAAGGAAGTCATAGATAATCAGGGAAAATACATTGTTGATTGAATCTGTAATGAAATGTAACATTTGGTTACTTATTTTCTTTATTCAAAATTCGGACAGAACTTATAGGATGACATGATAGATGGAAGGAAGTCATAGATAATCAGGGAAAATACATTGTTGATTGGATCTGTAATTAAAATATAACATTTGGTCACTTGTTTTCTCTATTCAAAATTCGGACAGAACTTATGGGATGACATGATAGATGGAAGGAAGACATAGATAATCTGGGGAAATACATTGTTGAATGAATCTGTAATGAAATGTAACATTTGGTCACTTATTTTCTTTATTCAAAATTCGGACAGAATTTATGGGATGACATGATAGATGGAAGGAAGACATAGATAATCAGGGAAAATACATTGTTGATTGAATCTGTAATGAAATGTAACATTTGGTCACTTATTTTCTTTATTCAAAATTCGGACAGAACTTATACGATGACATGATAGATGGAAGGAAGTCATAGATAATCAGGGAAAATACATTGTTGATTGAATCTGTAATGAAATATAACATTTGGTCACTTATTTTCTTTATTCAAAATTCGGACAGAACTTATGGGATGACATGATAGATGGAAGGAAGACATAGATAATCAGGGAAAATACATTGTTGATTGAATCTGTAATGAAATGTAACATTTGGTCACTTATTTTCTTTATTCAAAATTCGGACAGAACTTATACGATGACATGATAGATGGAAGGAAGTCATAGATAATCAGGGAAAATACATTGTTGATTGAACCTGTAATGAAATGTAACATTTGGTCACTTATTTTCTTTATTCAAAATTCGCACAGAACTTATGGGATGACATGATAGATGGAAGGAAGACATAGATAATCAGGGGAAATACATTGTTGATTGAATCTGTAATTAAATGTAACATTTGGTCACTTATTTTCTTCATTCAAAATTCGGACAGAACTTATGGGATGACATGATAGATGGAAGGAAGTCATAGATAATCAGGGAAAATACATTGTTGATTGAATCTGTAATGAAATATAACATTTGGTCACTTATTTTCTTTATTCAAAATTCGGACAGAACTTATGGGATGACATGATAGATGGAAGGAAGACATAGATAATCAGGGGAAATACATTGTTGAATGAATCTGTAAGGAAATGTAACATTTGGTCACTTATTTTCTTCATTCAAAATTCGGACAGAACTTATGGGATGACATGATAGATGGAAGGAAGTCATAGATAATCAGGGAAAATACATTGTTGATTGAATCTGTAATGAAATGTAACATTTGGTCACTTATTTTCTTTATTCAAAATTCGGACAGAACTTATGGGATGACATGATAGATGGAAGGAAGACATAGATAATCAGGGAAAATACATTGTAGATTGAATCTGTAATGAAATGTAACATTTGGTCACTTATTTTCTTTATTCAAATTTCGGACAGAACTTATAGGATGACATGATAGATGGAAGGAAGTCATAGATAATCAGGGGAAATACATTGTTGATTGAATCTGTAATTAAATGTAACATTTGGTCACTTATTTTCTTCATTCAAAATTCGGACAGAACTTATGGGATGACATGATAGATGGAAGGAAGACATAGATAATCAGGGAAAATACATTGTTGATTGAATCTGTAATGAAATGTAACATTTTGTCACTTATTTTCTTTATTCAAAATTCGGACAGAACTTATAGGATGACATGATAGATGGAAGGAAGTCATAGATAATCAGGGAAAATACATTGTTGAATGAATCTGTAATTAAAATATAACATTTGGTCACTTGTTTTCTCTATTCAAAATTCGGACAGAACTTATGGGATGACATGATAGATGGAAGGAAGACATAGATAATCAGGGGAAATACATTGTTGAATGAATCTGTAATGAAATGTAACATTTGGTCACTTATTTTCTTCATTCAAAATTCGGACAGAACTTATGGGATGACATGATAGATGGAAGGAAGTCATAGATAATCAGGGAAAATACATTGTTGATTGAATCTGTAATTAAAATATAACATTTGGTCACTTGTTTTCTCTATTCAAAATTCGGACAGAACTTATGGGATGACATGATAGATGGAAGGAAGACATAGATTATCTGGGGAAATACATTGTTGAATGAATCTGTAATGAAATGTAACATTTGGTCACTTATTTTCTTTATTCAAAATTCGGACAGAATTTATGGGATGACATGATAGATGGAAAGAAGACATAGATAATCAGGGAAAATACATTGTTGATTGAATCTGTAATGAAATATAACATTTGGTCACTTATTTTCTTTATTCAAAATTCGGACAGAACTTATAGGATGACATGATAGATGGAAGGAAGTCATAGATAATCAGGGAAAATACATTGTTGATTGGATCTGTAATTAAAATATAACATTTGGTCTCTTGTTTTCTCTATTCAAAATTCGGACAGAACTTATGGGATGACATGATAGATGGAAGGAAGACATATATAATCAGGGAAAATACATTGTTGATTGAATCTGTAATGAAATGTAACATTTGGTCACTTATTTTCTTTATTCAAAATTCGGACAGAACTTATGGGATGACATGATAGATGGAAAGAAGACATAGATAATCAGGGAAAATACATTGTTGATTGAATCTGTAATGAAATGTAACATTTGGTCACTTATTTTCTTTATTCAAAATTCGGACAGAACTTATGGGATGACATGATAGATGGAAGGAAGACATAGATAATCAGGGAAAATACATTGTTGATTGAATCTGTAATGAAATGTAACATGTGTTCACTTATTTTCTTCATTCAAAATTCGGACGGAACTTATGGGATGACATGATAGATGGAAGGAAGACATAGATAATCAGGGAAAATACATTGTTGATTGAATCTGTAATGAAATGTAACATTTGGTCACTTATTTTCTTTATTCAAATTTCGGACAGAATTTATAGGATGACATGATAGATGGAAGGAAGTCATAGATAATCAGGGGAAATACATTGTTGATTGAATCTGTAATTAAATGTAACATTTGTCACTTGTTTTCCTTATTCAAAATTCGGACAGAACTTATGGGATGACATGATTGATGGAAGGAAGGCATAGATAATCAGGGAAAATACATTGTTGATTGAATCTGTAATTAAAATATAACATTTGGTCACTTGTTTTCTCTATTCAAAATTCGGACAGAACTTATGGGATGACATGATAGATGGAAGGAAGACATAGATAATCTGGGGAAATACATTGTTGAATGAATCTGTAATGAAATGTAACATTTGGTCACTTATTTTCTTTATTCAAAATTCGGACAGAATTTATGGGATGACATGATAGATGGAAGAAAGACATAGATAATCAGGGAAAATACATTGTTGATTGAATCTGTAATGAAATGTAACATGTGGTCACTTATTTTCTTTATTCAAAATTCGGACAGAACTTATGGGATGACATGATAGATGGAAGGAAGTCATAGATAATCAGGGAAAATACATTGTTGATTGAATCTGTAAGGAAATGTAACATTTGGTCACTTATTTTCTTTATTCAAAATTCGGACAGAACTTATGGGATGACATGATAGATGGAAGGAAGACATAGATAATCAGGGAAAATACATTGTTGATTGAATCTGTAATGAAATGTAACATTTGGTCACTTATTTTCTTTATTCAAAATTCGGACAGAACTTATAGGATGACATGATAGATGGAAGGAAGTCATAGATAATCAGGGAAAATACATTGTTGATTGGATCTGTAATTAAAATATAACATTTGGTCACTTGTTTTCTCTATTCAAAATTCGGACAGAACTTATGGGATGACATGATAGATGGAAGGAAGACATAGATAATCTGGGGAAATACATTGTTGAATGAATCTGTAATGAAATGTAACATTTGGTCACTTATTTTCTTTATTCAAAATTCGGACAGAACTTATGGGATGACATGATAGATGGAAGGAAGTCATAGATAATCAGGGAAAATACATTGTTGATTGAATCTGTAATGAAATGTAACATTTGGTCACTTATTTTCTTTATTCAAAATTCGGACAGAACTTATGGGATGACATGATAGATGGAAGGAAGTCATAGATAATCAGGGAAAATACATTGTTGATTGAATCTGTAATGAAATGTAACATTTGGTCACTTATTTTCTTTATTCAAAATTCGGACAGAACTTATGGGATGACATGATAGATGAAAGGAAGTCATAGATAATCAGGGAAAATACATTGTTGATTGGATCTGTAATTAAAATATAACATTTGGTCACTTGTTTTCTCTATTCAAAATTCGGACAGAACTTATGGGATGACATGATAGATGGAAGGAAGACATAGATAATCTGGGGAAATACATTGTTGAATTAATCTGTAATGAAATGTAACATTTGGTCACTTATTTTCTTTATTCAAAATTCGGACAGAATTTATGGGATGACATGATAGATGGAAGGAAGACATAGATAATCAGGGAAAATACATTGTTGATTGAATCTGTAATGAAATGTAACATTTGGTCACTTATTTTCTTTATTCAAAATTCGGACAGAACTTATACGATGACATGATAGATGGAAGGAAGTCATAGATAATCAGGGAAAATACATTGTTGATTGAATCTGTAATGAAATATAACATTTGGTCACTTATTTTCTTTATTCAAAATTCGGACAGAACTTATGGGATGACATGATAGATGGAAGGAAGACATAGATAATCAGGGAAAATACATTGTTGATTGAATCTGTAATGAAATGTAACATTTGGTCACTTATTTTCTTTATTCAAAATTCGGACAGAACTTATACGATGACATGATAGATGGAAGGAAGTCATAGATAATCAGGGAAAATACATTGTTGATTGAATCTGTAATGAAATGTAACATTTGGTCACTTATTTTCTTTATTCAAAATTCGGACAGAACTTATGGGATGACATGATAGATGGAAGGAAGACATAGATAATCAGGGAAAATACATTGTTGATTGAATCTGTAATGAAATGTAACATTTGGTCACTTATTTTCTTTATTCAAAATTCGGACAGAACTTATAGGATGACATGATAGATGGAAGGAAGTCATAGATAATCAGGGAAAATACATTGTTGATTGGATCTGTAATTAAAATATAACATTTGGTCACTTGTTTTCTCTATTCAAAATTCGGACAGAACTTATGGGATGACATGATAGATGGAAGGAAGACATAGATAATCTGGGGAAATACATTGTTGAATGAATCTGTAATGAAATGTAACATTTGGTCACTTATTTTCTTTATTCAAAATTCGGACAGAACTTATGGGATGACATGATAGATGGAAGGAAGTCATAGATAATCAGGGAAAATACATTGTTGATTGAATCTGTAATGAAATGTAACATTTGGTCACTTATTTTCTTTATTCAAAATTCAGACAGAACTTATGGGATGACATGATAGATGGAAGGAAGTCATAGATAATCAGGGAAAATACATTGTTGATTGAATCTGTAATGAAATGTAACATTTGGTCACTTATTTTCTTTATTCAAAATTCGGACAGAACTTATGGGATGACATGATAGATGGAAGGAAGTCATAGATAATCAGGGGAAATACATTGTTGATTGGATCTGTAATGAAATGTAACATTTGGTCACTTATTTTCTTTATTCAAAATTCGGACAGAACTTATAGGATGACATGATAGATGGAAGGAAGTCATAGATAATCAGGGAAAATACATTGTTGATTGGATCTGTAATTAAAATATAACATTTGGTCACTTGTTTTCTCTATTCAAAATTCGGACAGAACTCATGGGATGACATGATAGATGGAAGGAAGACATAGATAATCTGGGGAAATACATTGTTGTATGAATCTGTAATGAAATGTAACATTTGGTCACTTATTTTCTTTATTCAAAATTCGGACAGAATTTATGGGATGACATGATAGATGGAAGGAAGACATAGATAATCAGGGAAAATACATTGTTGATTGAATCTGTAATGAAATGTAACATTTGGTCACTTATTTTCTTTATTCAAAATTCGGACAGAACTTATACGATGACATGATAGATGGAAGGAAGTCATAGATAATCAGGGAAAATACATTGTTGATTGAATCTGTAATGAAATATAACATTTGGTCACTTATTTTCTTTATTCAAAATTCGGACAGAACTTATGGGATGACATGATAGATGGAAGGAAGACATAGATAATCAGGGAAAATACATTGTTGATTGAATCTGTAATGAAATGTAACATTTGGTCACTTATTTTCTTTATTCAAAATTCGGACAGAACTTATACGATGACATGATAGATGGAAGGAAGTCATAGATAATCAGGGAAAATACATTGTTGATTGAATCTGTAATGAAATGTAACATTTGGTCACTTATTTTCTTTATTCAAAATTCGGACAGAACTTATAGGATGACATGATAGATGGAAGGAAGTCATAGATAATCAGGGAAAATACATTGTTGATTGGATCTGTAATTAAAATATAACATTTGGTCACTTGTTTTCTCTATTCAAAATTCGGACAGAACTTATGGGATGACATGATAGATGGAAGGAAGACATAGATAATCTGGGGAAATACATTGTTGAATGAATCTGTAATGAAATGTAACATTTGGTCACTTATTTTCTTTATTCAAAATTCGGACAGAACTTATGGGATGACATGATAGATGGAAGGAAGTCATAGATAATCAGGGAAAATACATTGTTGATTGAATCTGTAATGAAATGTAACATTTGGTCACTTATTTTCTTTATTCAAAATTCGGACAGAACTTATGGGATGACATGATAGATGGAAGGAAGTCATAGATAATCAGGGAAAATACATTGTTGATTGAATCTGTAATGAAATGTAACATTTGGTCACTTATTTTCTTTATTCAAAATTCGGACAGAACTTATGGGATGACATGATAGATGGAAGGAAGTCATAGATAATCAGGGGAAATACATTGTTGATTGGATCTGTAATGAAATGTAACATTTGGTCACTTATTTTCTTTATTCAAAATTCGGACAGAACTTATAGGATGACATGATAGATGGAAGGAAGTCATAGATAATCAGGGAAAATACATTGTTGATTGGATCTGTAATTAAAATATAACATTTGGTCACTTGTTTTCTCTATTCAAAATTCGGACAGAACTTATGGGATGACATGATAGATGGAAGGAAGACATAGATAAACTGGGGAAATACATTGTTGTATGAATCTGTAATGAAATGTAACATTTGGTCACTTATTTTCTTTATTCAAAATTCGGACAGAATTTATGGGATGACATGATAGATGGAAGGAAGACATAGATAATCAGGGAAAATACATTGTTGATTGAATCTGTAATGAAATGTAACATTTGGTCACTTATTTTCTTTATTCAAAATTCGGACAGAACTTATACGATGACATGATAGATGGAAGGAAGTCATAGATAATCAGGGAAAATACATTGTTGATTGAATCTGTAATGAAATATAACATTTGGTCACTTATTTTCTTTATTCAAAATTCGGACAGAACTTATGGGATGACATGATAGATGGAAGGAAGACATAGATAATCAGGGAAAATACATTGTTGATTGAATCTGTAATGAAATGTAACATTTGGTCACTTATTTTCTTTATTCAAAATTCGGACAGAACTTATACGATGACATGATAGATGGAAGGAAGTCATAGATAATCAGGGAAAATACATTGTTGATTGAATCTGTAATGAAATGTAACATTTGGTCACTTATTTTCTTTATTCAAAATTCGCACAGAACTTATGGGATGACATGATAGATGGAAGGAAGACATAGATAATCAGGGGAAATACATTTTTTAATGAATCTGTAATGAAATGTAACATTTGGTCACTTATTTTCTTCATTCAAAATTCGGACAGATCTTATGGGATGACATGATAGATGGAAGGAAGTCATAGATAATCAGGGAAAATACATTGTTGATTGAATCTGTAATGAAATGTAACATTTGGTCACTTATTTTCTTTATTCAAAATTCGGACAGAACTTATGGGATGACATGATAGATGGAAAGAAGACATAGATAATCAGGGAAAATACATTGTTGATTGAATCTGTAATGAAATGTAACATTTGGTCACTTATTTTGTTTATTCAAAATTCGGACAGAACTTATGGGATGACATGATAGATGGAAGGAAGACATAGATAATCAGGGAAAATACATTGTTGATTGAATCTGTAATGAAATGTAACATTTGGTCACTTATTTTCTTTATTCAAAATTCGGACAGAACTTATAGGATGACATGATAGATGGAAGGATGTCATAGATAATCAGGGAAAATACATTGTTGATTGGATCTGTAATTAAAATATAACATTTGGTCACTTGTTTTCTCTATTCAAAATTCGGACAGAACTTATGGGATGACATGATAGATGGAAGGAAGACATAGATAATCAGGGGAAATACATTGTTGAATGAATCTGTAATGAAATGTAACATTTGGTCACTTATTTTCTTCATTCAAAATTCGGACAGAACTTATGGGATGACATGATAGATGGAAGGAAGTCATAGATAATCAGGGAAAATACATTGTTGATTGAATCTGTAATGAAATATAACATTTGGTCACTTATTTTCTTTATTCAAAATTCGGACAGAACTTATAGGATGACATGATAGATGGAAGGATGTCATAGATAATCAGGGAAAATACATTGTTGATTGGATCTGTAATTAAAATATAACATTTGGTCACTTGTTTTCTCTATTCAAAATTCGGACAGAACTTATGGGATGACATGATAGATGGAAGGAAGACATAGATAATCTGGGGAAATACATTGTTGTATGAATCTGTAATGAAATGTAACATTTGGTCACTTATTTTCTTTATTCAAAATTCGGACAGAATTTATGGGATGACATGATAGATGGAAGGAAGACATAGATAATCAGGGAAAATACATTGTTGATTGAATCTGTAATGAAATGTAACATTTGGTCACTTATTTTCTTTATTCAAAATTCGGACAGAACTTATACGATGACATGATAGATGGAAGGAAGTCATAGATAATCAGGGAAAATACATTGTTGATTGAATCTGTAATGAAATATAACATTTGGTCACTTATTTTCTTTATTCAAAATTCGGACAGAACTTATGGGATGACATGATAGATGGAAGGAAGACATAGATAATCAGGGAAAATACATTGTTGATTGAATCTGTAATGAAATGTAACATTTGGTCACTTATTTTCTTTATTCAAAATTCGGACAGAACTTATACGATGACATGATAGATGGAAGGAAGTCATAGATAATCAGGGAAAATACATTGTTGATTGAATCTGTAATGAAATGTAACATTTGGTCACTTATTTTCTTTATTCAAAATTCGGACAGAACTTATAGGATGACATGATAGATGGAAGGAAGTCATAGATAATCAGGGAAAATACATTGTTGATTGGATCTGTAATTAAAATATAACATTTGGTCACTTGTTTTCTCTATTCAAAATTCGGACAGAACTTATGGGATGACATGATAGATGGAAGGAAGACATAGATAATCTGGGGAAATACATTGTTGAATGAATCTGTAATGAAATGTAACATTTGGTCACTTATTTTCTTTATTCAAAATTCGGACAGAACTTATGGGATGACATGATAGATGGAAGGAAGTCATAGATAATCAGGGAAAATACATTGTTGATTGAATCTGTAATGAAATGTAACATTTGGTCACTTATTTTCTTTATTCAAAATTCGGACAGAACTTATGGGATGACATGATAGATGGAAGGAAGTCATAGATAATCAGGGAAAATACATTGTTGATTGAATCTGTAATGAAATGTAACATTTGGTCACTTATTTTCTTTATTCAAAATTCGGACAGAACTTATGGGATGACATGATAGATGGAAGGAAGTCATAGATAATCAGGGGAAATACATTGTTGATTGGATCTGTAATGAAATGTAACATTTGGTCACTTATTTTCTTTATTCAAAATTCGGACAGAACTTATAGGATGACATGATAGATGGAAGGAAGTCATAGATAATCAGGGAAAATACATTGTTGATTGGATCTGTAATTAAAATATAACATTTGGTCACTTGTTTTCTCTATTCAAAATTCGGACAGAACTTATGGGATGACATGATAGATGGAAGGAAGACATAGATAAACTGGGGAAATACATTGTTGTATGAATCTGTAATGAAATGTAACATTTGGTCACTTATTTTCTTTATTCAAAATTCGGACAGAATTTATGGGATGACATGATAGATGGAAGGAAGA
Organism: Acanthosepion lycidas; assembly: GCA_963932145.1. Lineage (NCBI taxonomy): Eukaryota > Metazoa > Mollusca > Cephalopoda > Sepiida > Sepiidae > Acanthosepion > Acanthosepion lycidas. The sequence goes on from OZ010605.1 coordinate 75,651,268, forward strand.
CATAGATAATCAGGGAAAATACATTGTTGATTGAATCTGTAATGAAATGTAACATTTGGTCACTTATTTTCTTTATTCAAAATTCGGACAGAACTTATGGGATGACATGATAGATGGAAAGAAGACATAGATAATCAGGGAAAATACATTGTTGATTGAATCTGTAATGAAATGTAACATTTGGTCACTTATTTTGTTTATTCAAAATTCGGACAGAACTTATGGGATGACATGATAGATGGAAGGAAGACATAGATAATCAGGGAAAATACATTGTTGATTGAATCTGTAATGAAATGTAACATTTGGTCACTTATTTTCTTTATTCAAAATTCGGACAGAACTTATAGGATGACATGATAGATGGAAGGATGTCATAGATAATCAGGGAAAATACATTGTTGATTGGATCTGTAATTAAAATATAACATTTGGTCACTTGTTTTCTCTATTCAAAATTCGGACAGAACTTATGGGATGACATGATAGATGGAAGGAAGACATAGATAATCAGGGGAAATACATTGTTGAATGAATCTGTAATGAAATGTAACATTTGGTCACTTATTTTCTTCATTCAAAATTCGGACAGAACTTATGGGATGACATGATAGATGGAAGGAAGTCATAGATAATCAGGGAAAATACATTGTTGATTGAATCTGTAATGAAATATAACATTTGGTCACTTATTTTCTTTATTCAAAATTCGGACAGAACTTATAGGATGACATGATAGATGGAAGGATGTCATAGATAATCAGGGAAAATACATTGTTGATTGGATCTGTAATTAAAATATAACATTTGGTCACTTGTTTTCTCTATTCAAAATTCGGACAGAACTTATGGGATGACATGATAGATGGAAGGAAGACATAGATAATCTGGGGAAATACATTGTTGTATGAATCTGTAATGAAATGTAACATTTGGTCACTTATTTTCTTTATTCAAAATTCGGACAGAATTTATGGGATGACATGATAGATGGAAGGAAGACATAGATAATCAGGGAAAATACATTGTTGATTGAATCTGTAATGAAATGTAACATTTGGTCACTTATTTTCTTTATTCAAAATTCGGACAGAACTTATACGATGACATGATAGATGGAAGGAAGTCATAGATAATCAGGGAAAATACATTGTTGATTGAATCTGTAATGAAATATAACATTTGGTCACTTATTTTCTTTATTCAAAATTCGGACAGAACTTATGGGATGACATGATAGATGGAAGGAAGACATAGATAATCAGGGAAAATACATTGTTGATTGAATCTGTAATGAAATGTAACATTTGGTCACTTATTTTCTTTATTCAAAATTCGGACAGAACTTATACGATGACATGATAGATGGAAGGAAGTCATAGATAATCAGGGAAAATACATTGTTGATTGAATCTGTAATGAAATGTAACATTTGGTCACTTATTTTCTTTATTCAAAATTCGGACAGAACTTATAGGATGACATGATAGATGGAAGGAAGTCATAGATAATCAGGGAAAATACATTGTTGATTGGATCTGTAATTAAAATATAACATTTGGTCACTTGTTTTCTCTATTCAAAATTCGGACAGAACTTATGGGATGACATGATAGATGGAAGGAAGACATAGATAATCTGGGGAAATACATTGTTGAATGAATCTGTAATGAAATGTAACATTTGGTCACTTATTTTCTTTATTCAAAATTCGGACAGAACTTATGGGATGACATGATAGATGGAAGGAAGTCATAGATAATCAGGGAAAATACATTGTTGATTGAATCTGTAATGAAATGTAACATTTGGTCACTTATTTTCTTTATTCAAAATTCGGACAGAACTTATGGGATGACATGATAGATGGAAGGAAGTCATAGATAATCAGGGAAAATACATTGTTGATTGAATCTGTAATGAAATGTAACATTTGGTCACTTATTTTCTTTATTCAAAATTCGGACAGAACTTATGGGATGACATGATAGATGGAAGGAAGTCATAGATAATCAGGGGAAATACATTGTTGATTGGATCTGTAATGAAATGTAACATTTGGTCACTTATTTTCTTTATTCAAAATTCGGACAGAACTTATAGGATGACATGATAGATGGAAGGAAGTCATAGATAATCAGGGAAAATACATTGTTGATTGGATCTGTAATTAAAATATAACATTTGGTCACTTGTTTTCTCTATTCAAAATTCGGACAGAACTTATGGGATGACATGATAGATGGAAGGAAGACATAGATAAACTGGGGAAATACATTGTTGTATGAATCTGTAATGAAATGTAACATTTGGTCACTTATTTTCTTTATTCAAAATTCGGACAGAATTTATGGGATGACATGATAGATGGAAGGAAGACATAGATAATCAGGGAAAATACATTGTTGATTGAATCTGTAATGAAATGTAACATTTGGTCACTTATTTTCTTTATTCAAAATTCGGACAGAACTTATACGATGACATGATAGATGGAAGGAAGTCATAGATAATCAGGGAAAATACATTGTTGATTGAATCTGTAATGAAATATAACATTTGGTCACTTATTTTCTTTATTCAAAATTCGGACAGAACTTATGGGATGACATGATAGATGGAAGGAAGACATAGATAATCAGGGAAAATACATTGTTGATTGAATCTGTAATGAAATGTAACATTTGGTCACTTATTTTCTTTATTCAAAATTCGGACAGAACTTATACGATGACATGATAGATGGAAGGAAGTCATAGATAATCAGGGAAAATACATTGTTGATTGAATCTGTAATGAAATGTAACATTTGGTCACTTATTTTCTTTATTCAAAATTCGCACAGAACTTATGGGATGACATGATAGATGGAAGGAAGACATAGATAATCAGGGGAAATACATTTTTTAATGAATCTGTAATGAAATGTAACATTTGGTCACTTATTTTCTTCATTCAAAATTCGGACAGATCTTATGGGATGACATGATAGATGGAAGGAAGTCATAGATAATCAGGGAAAATACATTGTTGATTGAATCTGTAATGAAATGTAACATTTGGTCACTTATTTTCTTTATTCAAAATTCGGACAGAACTTATGGGATGACATGATAGATGGAAAGAAGACATAGATAATCAGGGAAAATACATTGTTGATTGAATCTGTAATGAAATGTAACATTTGGTCACTTATTTTGTTTATTCAAAATTCGGACAGAACTTATGGGATGACATGATAGATGGAAGGAAGACATAGATAATCAGGGAAAATACATTGTTGATTGAATCTGTAATGAAATGTAACATTTGGTCACTTATTTTCTTTATTCAAAATTCGGACAGAACTTATAGGATGACATGATAGATGGAAGGATGTCATAGATAATCAGGGAAAATACATTGTTGATTGGATCTGTAATTAAAATATAACATTTGGTCACTTGTTTTCTCTATTCAAAATTCGGACAGAACTTATGGGATGACATGATAGATGGAAGGAAGACATAGATAATCAGGGGAAATACATTGTTGAATGAATCTGTAATGAAATGTAACATTTGGTCACTTATTTTCTTCATTCAAAATTCGGACAGAACTTATGGGATGACATGATAGATGGAAGGAAGTCATAGATAATCAGGGAAAATACATTGTTGATTGAATCTGTAATGAAATATAACATTTGGTCACTTATTTTCTTTATTCAAAATTCGGACAGAACTTATAGGATGACATGATAGATGGAAGGATGTCATAGATAATCAGGGAAAATACATTGTTGATTGGATCTGTAATTAAAATATAACATTTGGTCACTTGTTTTCTCTATTCAAAATTCGGACAGAACTTATGGGATGACATGATAGATGGAAGGAAGACATAGATAATCAGGGAAAATACATTGTTGAATGAATCTGTAATGAAATGTAACATTTGGTCACTTATTTTCTTCATTCAAAATTCGGACAGAACTTATGGGATGACATGATAGATGGAAGGAAGTCATAGATAATCAGGGAAAATACATAGTTGATTGAATCTGTAATGAAATATAACATTTGGTCACTTATTTTCTTTATTCAAAATTCGGACAGAACTTATGGGATGGCATGATAGATGGAAGGAAACATAGATAATCAGGGAAAATACATTGTTGATTGAATCTGTAATGAAATGTAACATTTGGTCACTTATTTTCTTTATTCAAAATTCGGACAGAACTTATACGTTGACATGATAGATGGAAGGAAGTCATAGATAATCAGGGAAAATACATTGTTGATTGAATCTGTAATGAAATGTAACATTTGGTCACTTATTTTCTTTATTCAAAATTCGGACAGAACTTATAGGATGACATGATAGATGGAAGGATGTCATAGATAATCAGGGAAAATACATTGTTGATTGGATCTGTAATTAAAATATAACATTTGGTCACTTATTTTCTTTATTCAAAATTCGGACAGAACTTATGGGATGACATGTTAGATGGAAGGAAGACATAGATAATCAGGGGAAATACATTGTTGAATGTATCTGTAATGAAATGTAACATTTGGTCACTTATTTTCTTCATTCAAAATTCGGACAAAACTTATGGGATGACATGATAGATGGAAGGAAGTCATAGATAATCAGGGAAAATACATTGTTGATTGAATCTGTAATGAAATGTAACATTTGGCCACTTATTTTCTTCATTCAAAATTCGGACAAAACTTAGGGATGACATGATAGATGGAAGGAAGTCATAGATAATCAGGGAAAATACATTGTTGATTGAATCTGTAATGAAATGTAACATTTGGTCACTTATTTTCTTTATTCAAAATTCGGACAGAACTTATGGGATGACATGATAGATGGAAAGAAGACATAGATAATCAGGGAAAATACATTGTTGATTGAATCTGTAATGAAATGTAACATTTGGTCACTTATTTTCTTTATTCAAAATTCGGACAGAACTTATGGGATGACATGATAGATGGAAGGAAGACATAGATAATCAGGGAAAATACATTGTTGATTGAATCTGTAATGAAATGTAACATTTGGTCACTTATTTTCTTTATTCAAAATTCGGACAGAACTTATAGGATGACATGATAGATGGAAGGAAGTCATAGATAATCAGGGAAAATACATTGTTGATTGGATCTGTAATTAAAATATAACATTTGGTCACTTGTTTTCTCTATTCAAAATTCGGACAGAACTTATGGGATGACATGATAGATGGAAGGAAGACATAGATAATCAGGGAAAATACATTGTTGAATGAATCTGTAATGAAATGTAACATTTGGTCACTTATTTTCTTCATTCAAAATTCGGACAGAACTTATGGGATGACATGATAGATGGAAGGAAGTCATAGATAATCAGGGAAAATACATTGTTGATTGAATCTGTAATGAAATATAACATTTGGTCACTTATTTTCTTTATTCAAAATTCGGACAGAACTTATGGGATGACATGATAGATGGAAGGAAGACATAGATAATCAGGGAAAATACATTGTTGATTGAATCTGTAATGAAATGTAACATTTGGTCACTTATTTTCTTTATTCAAAATTCGGACAGAACTTATACGATGACATGATAGATGGAAGGAAGTCATAGATAATCAGGGAAAATACATTGTTGATTGAATCTGTAATGAAATGTAACATTTGGTCACTTATTTCTTCATTCAAAATTCGGACAAAACTTATGGGATGACATGATAGATGGAAGGAAGTCATAGATAATCAGGGAAAATACATTGTTGATTGAATCTGTAATTAAAATATAACATTTGGTCACTTGTTTTCTCTAATCAAAATTCGGACAGAACTTATGGGATGACATGATAGATGGAAGGAAGACATAGATAATCAGGGGAAATACATAGTTGAATGAATCTGTAATGTAATGTAACATTTGGTCACTTATTTTCTTCATTCAAAATTCGGACAGAACTTATGGGATGACATGATAGATGGAAGGAAGTCATAGATAATCAGGGAAAATACATTGTTGATTGAATCTGTAATGAAATGTAACATTTGGTCACTTATTTTCTTTATTTAAAATTCGGACAGAACTTATAGGATGACATGATAGATGGAAGGAAGTCATAGATAATCAGGGAAAATACATTGTTGATTGGATCTGTAATTAAAATATAACATTTGGTCACTTGTTTTCTCTAATCAAAATTCGGACAGAACTTATGGGATGACATGATAGATGGAAGGAAGACATAGATAATCAGGGGAAATACATTGTTGAATGAATCTGTAATGTAATGTAACATTTGGTCACTTATTTTCTTTATTCAAAATTCGGACAGAACTTATGGGATGACATGATAGATGGAAGGAAGTCATAGATAATCAGGGAAAATACATTGTTGATTGAATCTGTAATGAAATGTTACATTTGGTCACTTATTTTCTTTATTCAAAATTCGGACAGAACTTATGGGATGACATGATAGATGGAAGGAAGACATAGATAATCAGGGAAAATACATTGTTGATTGAATCTGTAATGAAATGTAACATTTGGTCACTTGTTTTCTTTATTCAAAATTCGGACAGAACTTATGGGATGACATGATAGATGGAAGGAAGACATAGATAATCAGGGGAAATACATTGTTGAATGAATCTGTAATGAAATGAAACATTTGGTTACTTATTTTCTTTATTCAAAATTCGGACAGAACTTATAGGATGACATGATAGATGGAAGGAAGTCATAGATAATCAGCGAAAATACATTGTTGATTGAATCTGTAATTAAAATATAACATTTGGTCACTTGTTTTCTCTATTCAAAATTCGGACAGAACTTATGGGATGACATGATAGATGGAAGGAAGACATAGATTATCTGGGGAAATACATTGTTGAATGAATCTGTAATGAAATGTAACATTTGGTCACTTATTTTCTTTATTCAAAATTCGGACAGAACTTATAGGATGACATGATAGATGGAAAGAAGTCATAGATAATCAGGGAAAATACATTGTTGATTGGATCTGTAATTAAAATATAACATTTGGTCACTTGTTTTCTCTATTCAAAATTCGGACAGAACTTATGGGATGACATGATAGATGGAAGGAAGACATAGATCATCTGGGGAAATACATTGTTGAATGAATCTGTAATGAAATGTAACATTTGGTCACTTATTTTCTTTATTCAAAATTCGTACAGAATTTATGGGATGACATGATAGATGGAAAGAAGACATAGATAATCAGGGAAAATACATTGTTGATTGAATCTGTAATGAAATATAACATTTGGTCACTTATTTTCTTTATTCAAAATTCGGACAGAACTTATAGGATGACATGATAGATGGAAGGAAGTCATAGATAATCAGGGAAAATACATTGTTGATTGGATCTGTAATTAAAATATAACATTTGGTCTCTTGTTTTCTCTATTCAAAATTCGGACAGAACTTATGGGATGACATGATAGATGGAAGGAAGACATAGATAATCAGGGAAAATACATTGTTGATTGAATCTGTAATGAAATGTAACATTTGGTCACTTATTTTCTTTATTAAAAATTCGGACAGAACTTATGGGATGACATGATAGATGGAAAGAAGACATAGATAATCAGGGAAAATACATTGTTGATTGAATCTGTAATGAAATGTAACATTTGGTCACTTATTTTCTTTATTCAAAATTCGGACAGAACTTATGGGATGACATGATAGATGGAAGGAAGACATAGATAATCAGGGAAAATACATTGTTGATTGAATCTGTAATGAAATGTAACATGTGGTCACTTATTTTCTTCATTCAAAATTCGGACAGAACTTATGGGATGACATGATAGATGGAAGGAAGACATAGATAATCAGGGAAAATACATTGTTGATTGAATCTGTAATGAAATGTAACATTTGGTCACTTATTTTCTTTATTCAAATTTCGGACAGAACTTATAGGATGACATGATAGATGGAAGGAAGTCATAGATAATCAGGGGAAATACATTGTTGATTGAATCTGTAATGAAATGTAACATTTGTCACTTGTTTTCCTTATTCAAAATTCGGACAGAACTTATGGGATGACATGATTGATGGAAGGAAGGCATAGATAATCAGGGAAAATACATTGTTGAATGAATATGTAATGAAATGTAACATTTGGTCACTTATTTTCTTCATTCAAAATTCGGACAGAACTTATGGGATGACATGATAGATGGAAGGAAGACATAGATAATCAGGGAAAATACATTGTTGATTGAATCTGTAATTAAAATATAACATTTGGTCACTTGTTTTCTCTATTCAAAATTCGGACAGAACTTATGGGATGACATGATAGATGGAAGGAAGACATAGATAATCAGGGGAAATACATTGTTGAATGAATCTGTAATGAAATGTAACATTTGGTCACTTATTTTCTTTATTCAAAATTCGGAAAGAACTTATAGGATGACATGATAGATGGAAGGAAGTCATAGATAATCAGGGAAAATACATTGTTGATTGAATCTGTAATGAAATATAACATTTGGTCACTTATTTTCTTCATTCAAAATTCGGACAGAACTTATGGGATGACATGATAGATGGAAGGAAGTCATAGATAATCAGGGAAAATACATTGTTGATTGAATCTGTAATGAAATGTAACATTTGGTCACTTATTTTCTTTATTCAAAATTCGGACAGAACTTATAGGATGACATGATAGATGGAAGGAAGTCTTAGATAATCAGGGAAAATACATTGTTGATTGGATCTGTAATTAAAATATAACATTTGGTCACTTGTTTTCCCTATTCAAAATTCGGACAGAACTTATGGGATGACATGATAGATGGAAGGAAGACATAGATTATCTGGGGAAATACATTGTTGAATGAATCTGTAATGAAATGTAACATTTGGTCACTTATTTTCTTTATTCAAAATTCGGACAGAATTTATGGGATGACATGATAGATGGAAAGAAGACATAGATAATCAGGGAAAATACATTGTTGATTGAATCTGTAATGAAATATAACATTTGGTCACTTATTTTCTTTATTCAAAATTCGGACAGAACTTATAGGATGACATGATAGATGGAAGGAAGTCATAGATAATCAGGGAAAATACATTGTTGATTGGATCCGTAATTAAAATATAACATTTGGTCTCTTGTTTTCTCTATTCAAAATTCGGACAGAACTTATGGGATGACATGATAGATGGAAGGAAGACATAGATAATCAGGGAAAATACATTGTTGATTGAATCTGTAATGAAATATAACATTTGGTCACTTATTTTCTTCATTCAAAATTCGGACAGAACTTATGGGATGACATGATAGATGGAAGGAAGTCATAGATAATCAGGGAAAATACATTGTTGATTGAATCTGTAATGAAATGTAACATTTGGTCACTTATTTTCTTTATTCAAAATTCGGAAAGAACTTATAGGATGACATGATAGATGGAAGGAAGTCATAGATAATCAGGGAAAATACATTGTTGATTGAATCTGTAATGAAATATAACATTTGGTCACTTATTTTCTTCATTCAAAATTCGGACAGAACTTATGGGATGACATGATAGATGGAAGGAAGTCATAGATAATCAGGGAAAATACATTGTTGATTGAATCTGTAATGAAATGTAACATTTGGTCACTTATTTTCTTTATTCAAAATTCGGACAGAACTTATAGGATGACATGATAGATGGAAGGAAGTCTTAGATAATCAGGGAAAATACATTGTTGATTGGATCTGTAATTAAAATATAACATTTGGTCACTTGTTTTCCCTATTCAAAATTCGGACAGAACTTATGGGATGACATGATAGATGGAAGGAAGACATAGATTATCTGGGGAAATACATTGTTGAATGAATCTGTAATGAAATGTAACATTTGGTCACTTATTTTCTTTATTCAAAATTCGGACAGAATTTATGGGATGACATGATAGATGGAAAGAAGACATAGATAATCAGGGAAAATACATTGTTGATTGAATCTGTAATGAAATATAACATTTGGTCACTTATTTTCTTTATTCAAAATTCGGACAGAACTTATAGGATGACATGATAGATGCAAGGAAGTCATAGATAATCAGGGAAAATACATTGTTGATTGGATCTGTAATTAAAATATAACATTTGGTCTCTTGTTTTCTCTATTCAAAATTCGGACAGAACTTATGGGATGACATGATAGATGGAAGGAAGACATAGATAATCAGGGAAAATACATTGTTGATTGAATCTGTAATGAAATGTAACATTTGGTCACTTATTTTCTTTATTCAAAATTCGGACAGAACTTATGGGATGACATGATAGATGGAAAGAAGACATAGATAATCAGGGAAAATACATTGTTGATTGAATCTGTAATGAAATGTAACATTTGGTCACTTATTTTCTTTATTCAAAATTCGGACAGAACTTATGGGATGACATGATAGATGGAAGGAAGACATAGATAATCAGGGAAAATACATTGTTGAATGAATCTGTAATGAAATGTAACATTTGGTCACTTATTTTCTTTATTCAAAATTCGGACAGAACTTATACGATGACATGATAGATGGAAGGAAGTCATAGATAATCAGGGAAAATACATTGTTGATTGAATCTGTAATGAAATGTAACATGTGGTCACTTATTTTCTTCATTCAAAATTCGGACAGAACTTATGGGATGACATGATAGATGGAAAGAAGACATAGATAATCAGGGAAAATACATTGTTGATTGAATCTGTAATGAAATGTAACATTTGGTCACTTATTTTCTTTATTCAAAATTCGGACAGAACTTATACGATGACATGATAGATGGAAGGAAGTCATAGATAATCAGGGAAAATACATTGTTGATTGAATCTGTAATGAAATGTAACATGTGGTCACTTATTTTCTTCATTCAAAATTCGGACAGAACTTATGGGATGACATGATAGATGGAAAGAAGACATAGATAATCAGGGAAAATACATTGTTGAATGAATCTGTAATGTAATGTAACATTTGGTCACTTATTTTCTTCATTCAAAATTCGGACAGAACTTATGGGATGACATGATAGATGGAAAGAAGACATAGATAATCAGGGAAAATACATTGTTGATTGAATCTGTAATAAAATGTAACATTTGGTCACTTATTTTCTTTATTCAAAATTCGGACAGAACTTATACGATGACATGATAGATGGAAGGAAGTCATAGATAATCAGGGAAAATACATTGTTGATTGAATCTGTAATGAAATGTAACATGTGGTCACTTATTTTCTTCATTAAAAATTCGGACAGAACTTATGGGATGACATGATAGATGGAAGGAAGACATAGATAATCAGGGAAAATACATTGTTGATTGAATCTGTAATGAAATGTAACATTTGGTCACTTATTTTCTTTATTCAAATTTCGGACAGAACTTATAGGATGACATGATAGATGGAAGGAAGTCATAGATAATCAGGGGAAATACATTGTTGATTGAATCTGTAATTAAATGTAACATTTGTCACTTGTTTTCCTTATTCAAAATTCGGACAGAACTTATGGGATGACATGATTGATGGAAGGAAGGCATAGATAATCAGGGAAAATACATTGTTGAATGAATCTGTAATGAAATGTAACATTTGGTCACTTATTTTCTTCATTCAAAATTCGGACAGAACTTATGGGATGACATGATAGATGGAAGGAAGACATAGATAATCAGGGGAAATACATTGTTGATTGAATCTGTAATTAAAATATAACATTTGGTCACTTGTTTTCTCTATTCAAAATTCGGACAGAACTTATGGGATGACATGATAGATGGAAGGAAGACATAGATAATCAGGGGAAATACATTGTTGAATGAATCTGTAATGAAATGTAACATTTGGTCACTTATTTTCTTCATTCAAAATTCGGACAGAACTTATGGGATGACATGATAGATGGAAGGAAGACATAGATAATCAGGGGAAATACATTGTTGATTGAATCTGTAATTAAAATATAACATTTGGTCACTTGTTTTCTCTATTCAAAATTCGGACAGAACTTATGGGATGACATGATAGATGGAAGGAAGACATAGATAATCAGGGGAAATACATTGTTGAATGAATCTGTAATTAAAATATAACATTTGGTCACTTGTTTTCTCTATTCAAAATTCGGACAGAACTTATGGGATGACATGATAGATGGAAGGAAGACATAGATAATCAGGGGAAATACATTGTTGAATGAATCTGTAATGAAATGTAACATTTGGTCACTTATTTTCTTCATTCAAAATTCGGACAGAACTTATGGGATGACATGATAGATGGAAGGAAGACATAGATAATCAGGGGAAATACATTGTTGATTGAATCTGTAATTAAAATATAACATTTGGTCACTTGTTTTCTCTATTCAAAATTCGGACAGAACTTATGGGATGACATGATAGATGGAAGGAAGACATAGATAATCAGGGAAAATACATTGTTGATTGAATCTGTAATGAAATGTAACATGTGGTCACTTATTTTCTTTATTCAAAATTCGGACAGAACTTATGGGATGACATGATAGATGGAAGGAAGACATAGATAATCAGGGGAAATACATTGTTGAATGAATCTGTAATGAAATGTAACATTTGGTCACTTATTTTCTTCATTCAAAATTCGGACAGAACTTATGGGATGACATGATAGATGGAAGGAAGTCATAGATAATCAGGGAAAATACATTGTTGATTGAATCTGTAATGAAATGTAACATTTGGTCACTTATTTTCTTTATTCAAAATTCGGACAGAACTTATAGGATGACATGATAGATGGAAGGAAGTCATAGATAATCAGGGAAAATACATTGTTGATTGAATCTGTAATGAAATATAACATTTGGTCACTTATTTTCTTTATTCAAAATTCGGACAGAACTTATACGATGACATGATAGATGGAAGGAAGTCATAGATAATCAGGGAAAATACATTGTTGATTGAATCTGTAATGAAATATAACATTTGGTCACTTATTTTCTTTATTCAAAATTCGGACAGAACTTATGGGATGACATGATAGATGGAAGGAAGACATAGATAATCAGGGAAAATACATTGTTGATTGAATCTGTAATGAAATGTAACATTTGGTCACTTATTTTCTTTATTCAAAATTCGGACAGAACTTATACGATGACATGATAGATGGAAGGAAGTCATAGATAATCAGGGAAAATACATTGTTGATTGAATCTGTAATGAAATATAACATTTGGTCACTTATTTTCTTTATTCAAAATTCGGACAGAACTTATGGGATGACATGATAGATGGAAGGAAGACATAGATAATCAGGGAAAATACATTGTTGATTGAATCTGTAATGAAATGTAACATTTGGTCACTTATTTTCTTTATTCAAAATTCGGACAGAACTTATACGATGACATGATAGATGGAAGGATGTCATAGATAATCAGGGAAAATACATTGTTGATTGGATCTGTAATTAAAATATAACATTTGGTCACTTGTTTTCTCTATTCAAAATTCGGACAGAACTTATGGGATGACATGATAGATGGAAGGAAGACATAGATAATCAGGGAAAATACATTGTTGATTGAATCTGTAATGAAATGTAACATTTGGTCACTTATTTTCTTTATTCAAAATTCGCACAGATCTTATGGGATGACATGATAGATGGAAGGAAGTCATAGATAATCAGGGAAAATACATTGTTGATTGGATCTGTAATTAAAATATAACATTTGGTCACTTGTTTTCTCTAATCAAAATTCGGACAGAACTTATGGGATGACATGATAGATGGAAGGAAGACATAGATAATCAGGGGAAATACATAGTTGAATGAATCTGTAATGTAATGTAACATTTGGTCACTTATTTTCTTCATTCAAAATTCGGACAGAACTTATGGGATGACATGATAGATGGAAGGAAGTCATAGATAATCAGGGAAAATACATTGTTGATTGGATCTGTAATTAAAATATAACATTTGGTCACTTGTTTTCTCTATTCAAAATTCGGACAGAACTTATGGGATGACATGATAGATGGAAGGAAGACATAGATAATCAGGGGAAATACATTGTTGAATGAATCTGTAATGAAATGTAACATTTGGTCACTTATTTTCTTCATTCAAAATTCGGACAAAACTTATGGGATGACATGATAGATGGAAGGAAGTCATAGATAATCAGGGAAAATACATTGTTGATTGAATCTGTAATGAAATGTAACATTTGGTCACTTATTTTCTTTATTCAAAATTCGGACAGAACTTATGGGATGACATGATAGATGGAAGGAAGACATAGATAATCAGGGGAAATACATAGTTGAATGAATCTGTAATGTAATGTAACATTTGGTCACTTATTTTCTTCATTCAAAATTCGGACAGAACTTATGGGATGACATGATAGATGGAAGGAAGTCATAGATAATCAGGGAAAATACAATGTTGATTGGATCTGTAATTAAAATATAACATTTGGTCACTTGTTTTCTCTATTCAAAATTCGGACAGAACTTATGGGATGACATGATAGATGGAAGGAAGACATAGATAATCAGGGGAAATACATTGTTGAATGAATCTGTAATGAAATGTAACATTTGGTCACTTATTTTCTTCATTCAAAATTCGGACAAAACTTATGGGATGACATGATAGATGGAAGGAAGTCATAGATAATCAGGGAAAATACATTGTTGATTGAATCTGTAATGAAATGTAACATTTGGTCACTTATTTTCTTTATTCAAAATTCGGACAGAACTTATGGGATGACATGATAGATGGAAGGAAGACATAGATAATCAGGGGAAATACATTGTTGAATGAATCTGTAATGAAATGTAACATTTGGTCACTTATTTTCTTCATTCAAAATTCGGACAGAACTTATGGGATGACATGATAGATGGAAGGAAGTCATAGATAATCAGGGAAAATACATTGTTGATTGAATCTGTAATGAAATGTAACATTTGGTCACTTATTTTCTTTATTTAAAATTCGGACAGAACTTATAGGATGACATGATAGATGGAAGGAAGTCATAGATAATCAGGGAAAATACATTGTTGATTGGATCTGTAATTAAAATATAACATTTGGTCACTTGTTTTCTCTAATCAAAATTCGGACAGAACTTATGGGATGACATGATAGATGGAAGGAAGACATAGATAATCAGGGGAAATACATTGTTGAATGAATCTGTAATGTAATGTAACATTTGGTCACTTATTTTCTTCATTCAAAATTCGGACAGAACTTATGGGATGACATGATAGATGGAAGGAAGTCATAGATAATCAGGGAAAATACATTGTTGATTGAATCTGTAATGAAATGTAACATTTGGTCACTTATTTTCTTTATTCAAAATTCGGACAGAACTTATGGGATGACATGATAGATGGAAGGAAGTCATAGATAATCAGGGAAAATACATTGTTGATTGAATCTGTAATGAAATGTTACATTTGGTCACTTATTTTCTTTATTCAAAATTCGGACAGAACTTATGGGATGACATGATAGATGGAAGGAAGACATAGATAATCAGGGAAAATACATTGTTGATTGAATCTGTAATGAAATGTAACATTTGGTCACTTATTTTCTTTATTCAAAATTCGGACAGAACTTATGGGATGACATGATAGATGGAAGGAAGTCATAGATAATCTGGGAAAATACATTGTTGATTGAATCTGTAATGAAATGTTACATTTGGTCACTTATTTTCTTTATTCAAAATTCGGACAGAACTTATGGGATGACATGATAGATGGAAGGAAGACATAGATAATCAGGGAAAATACATTGTTGATTGAATCTGTAATGAAATGTAACATTTGGTCACTTATTTTCTTTATTCAAAATTCGGACAGAACTTATGGGATGACATGATAGATGGAAGGAAGTCATAGATAATCTGGGAAAATACATTGTTGATTGAATCTGTAATGAAATGTTACATTTGGTCACTTATTTTCTTTATTCAAAATTCGGACAGAACTTATGGGATGACATGATAGATGGAAGGAAGACATAGATAATCAGGGAAAATACATTGTTGATTGAATCTGTAATGAAATGTAACATTTGGTCACTTATTTTCTTTATTCAAAATTCGGACAGAACTTATGGGATGACATGATAGATGGAAGGAAGTCATAGATAATCAGGGGAAATACATTGTTGAATGAATCTGTAATGAAATGTAACATTTGGTCACTTATTTTCTTTATTCAAAATTCGGACAGAACTTATAGGATGACATGATAGATGGAAGGAAGTCATAGATAATCAGCGAAAATACATTGTTGATTGGATCTGTAATTAAAATATAACATTTGGTCACTTGTTTTCTCTATTCAAAATTCGGACAGAACTTATGGGATGACATGATAGATGGAAGGAAGACATAGATAATCAGGGAAAATACATTGTTGATTGAATCTGTAATGAAATGTAACATTTGGTCACTTATTTTCTTTATTCAAAATTCGCACAGAACTTATAGGATGACATGATAGATGGAAAGAAGTCATAGATAATCAGGGAAAATACATTGTTGATTGGATCTGTAATTAAAATATAACATTTGGTCACTTGTTTTCTCTATTCAAAATTCGGACAGAACTTATGGGATGACATGATAGATGGAAGAAAGACATAGATAATCAGGGGAAATACATTATTGAATGAATCTGTAATGAAATGTAACATTTGGTCACTTTTTTTCTTCATTCAAAATTCGGACAGAACTTATGGGATGACATGATAGATGGAAGGAAGTCATAGATAATCAGGGAAAATACATTGTTGATTGAATCTGTAATGAAATGTAACATTTGGTCACTTATTTTCTTTATTCAAAATTCGGACAGAACTTATAGGATGACATGATAGATGGAAGGAATTCATAGATAATCAGGAAAAATACATTGTTGATTGAATCTGTAAGTAAATGTAGCATTTGCTCACTTGTTTTCTTTATTACAAATTTAGACAGAACTTATGCGATGACCTGATAGATGGAAGGAAGTCATAGATAATCAGGGAAAAAACATTGTTGATTGAATCTGTAATTAAATGTAACATTTGGACACTTGTTTTCTTTATTCAAATTTCGGACAGAACTTATGCGATGACCAAATAGATGGAAGGAAGTCATAGATAATCCGGCAAAATAAATTGTTGATTGAATCTGTAATTAAATGTAACATTTATTCACTTGTTTTCTTTATCCAAAATTCGGACAGAACTTGTGGGATGGCATGATAGATGGAAGGATGTCATAGATAATTAGGAGAAATACATTGTTGATTTAATCTGTAATTAAATGTAACATTTGGTCACTTGTTTTCTTTATTCAAGATTCAGACAGAACTTATGGGATGACATGATAGATGGATGGAAGACAGATAATCAGGGAAAATACATTGTTGATTGAATCTGTAATGAAATGTAACATTTGGTCACTTATTTTCTTCATTCAAAATTCGGACATAACTTATGGGATGACATGATAGATGGAAGGAAGTCATAGATAATCAGGGAAAATACATTGTTGATTGAATCTGTAATGAAATGTAACATTTGGTCACTTATTTTCTTTATTCAAAATTCGGACAGAACTTATGGGATGACATGATAGATGGATGGAAGACAGATAATCAGGGAAAATACATTGTTGATTGAATCTGTAATTAAATGTAACAGTTGGTCAACGTTTTTCTTTATTCAAATTTCAGACAGAACTCATGGGATGACCTGATAGATGGGAGAATCCTAAATAACCAGCGAAAATACATTGTTGATTGAATCTGTAAATAAATGTAACATTTGGTCAATTTTTTTCTTTATTCAAAATTCAGACAGAACTTATGGGATGACCTGATAGATGGGAGGAATCATAGATAATCAGGGTAAATACATTGTTGATTGACTGATGGGATGACCCGATATATTTTAATTCAAACAATAGATTATTTATATTTAGGTGATCAACAAATTTATGATTTGCATAATATAAACTTAAAATATTATTCTATCTCGTTCCAATAAAATCTCGTTTTATCCACACGCACCCCAACACACGCACAGACACAGACACATACAGACACACACACACGCACATACACACACCCACACATACACGCACATACACACACCTATATATATATATATATATATATATATATATATATATATATATATATATATATATATTATGCATGCACACTTAGATCACACTTGCAGCATATCAACCTGAATGTGATATTTAATGCCAACAACATCTTTAGGATACGTTCGTATGAATAGAATATGTATTAATATTTTTTTTTCAAAACTCTTGCTGGTAATTTTTTATCTATTGCTCGTATTTTTACTATTAAAATCTATCTATCTATCTATCTATCTATCTATCTATCTATCTATCTATCTATATATATATATATATATATATATATATATATATATATATATGAAGAAATATACTCTTAAGGTGTGTTATCTTTATGGGATAAAGTGCCCAATACCAGAGATAGAGTATATATACATATATATATATATATATATATATATATATATATATATATATATATATATATATATATATATATATATATATATATATATATATATATATATATATATATATATGGATTCATGTGAGTTTGACCCTGGGTTTCACGCTTTTGCGATCCTCAGACAAACTGATTAATTTTTTTAAATTTTGGGTTCATCTAGATTGCGTGTATTGGTGTTATTATGGAAGTTGGGGGTATAAACCTCTTTGTGGTGTCATCGTACTAACGCAAACATCGATGTATTCATACGCCCAATGAAGTACGCAGACTCTCGTACACACTTGGTCGTCCGTCGGGACTCTTACATATATAAACTTATGTGGACAGTTTCGGATATGACATATGTATGTATACGGGTGGTGTTGTGTCTATACATACGCATTTGTATGTTGAAATTCAAAGATTGGAAATGTAGCGAAAATTTCTCGTGAATGTCTTGTGAATGTTTACATGTCATTTTTCTATTTTCCACTTAAGAATATTTCCTCGCATGTATGTATATATTGAGACGCATATAATATAGAAATAATTATATATATATATATATTTATTTGTATTTATATACACACACTTTTCACACACACACACAAGCAATATATATATGACTTCCTTCCATCTAGTGGGTCATCGCATAAGTTCTGTCCGAATTATAAATAATGAAAACAACACACACACATATATATATATATATATATATATATATATGTGTGTGTGTGTGTGTGTGTGTGTGTATTTGTGAAATAATAGATAGCGTTTCGGATTGAGGAATCGGAGAGCCGAGTTCGAATTCCAGTCGAATCCATTACATTCATATACGTGAGTGTAATGCTAATAACCTTCGGAATGGTATGAATCATCATCTTCTCCGCCAGTTATAGACAAATCGCCGTACAGATTAGCTTCTATGCAACCACTCTGAATTGAAACCTACGTGAGCACGTTTTGAGCCCTTGCGGAACACGTTGTACCAGGTCTCTGTATTCGGCTATTCTTCAAAAATGTGTGTCTGGTCATACACAAGCCTTCACTACTCTAAAGCAATCTTCAATGTGTCTAGTCTACAGTTCAGTTCTGCGTTCAGGATTGTTGGGTCATAAAGAAAAACTGAACCGAAAGAAACTCATTCATTCTTCTGAAGCCGTTTCATTCTCTTTCACTTACAGTAGCTTCTTGAGTGCGTCTTAGTGGCACTGTTGTCTTGTTTGAGGTAAATTCAAACAGACTGAGTGACTGCTCACTTTCATCACTCTGTAATGCGACGTCATTTAGCGGCTGACCCGTGACCCACGTGATATATCTCGACTAAAGTGAGATAATCGCCTTGTGTATCTTTACACCCTTTTTTCACAGGAACTGCTAATTGTTTATTTTGTTTTATTTGAGACTATTGTGCCACTGCGAAGCGTCCTTCAGCCAATTCCGGAAGAAAAAAAGATTACTCTTTAATAATAATTGCAGCTGCAATACGTGCAAAACGGTGAATGTAGCGTGTCGTAACCCAATGCAGAAGCAAATTAAACTCTTACGGAGTGCGATGCCTCGCCAAACCTGCAATATAAGAGTGGTGGGTATGAAAAATGTCAGTGACATCTGTGTGTTGTGGTGTGTGTGGCCTTACTCTTTCGGTGGTAAGAAAGGCATCAATATGATAATGGTTTTATCTTGGTGAATACATATTTTAAATTTTTACAGCAATTCTTTGTGATTGCATGAACTAGTTCCTGGCACGCAATATTCTTTAATTGTTCAATTAAATCTTTTTCTCGCTGTCGTTTTGAAGTGTCGGCTTTTCAATTTTTTTCATCCGCGTCTTTTAAATTACGTCTGTTGTATTTTAAATAATAATTCTAATTTATTTCTATAATTTTATATCAACTCTCATGATTTAGTTAGAATTGCAGATTTATTGACTGATTATGCAATATTCAAGTGGAAATTATAATTTTAAAGAGTTTATAAATTAAAACATGCTGTCAAAGTTTGTACATTTTGAGACCCAAAAATAAAATAATACTTTTTTTTTTAGTTTAATGGTTTGTTTAAAAGAAAGGCCATTTCAAAAAGGGAAGATAGTTCAAATTTGTGTCTTGAATTTGCATTAGATGCTAATTTTGAATACATAAGTTGAATTGATTTTAGTTACTGAAAACAAAATAATTCTAATTAATATGCAATCATCAGAAAGACAGTGTTGTTATATTAATAGATGAGACTTTTTTTTTAGAAAAACACCAGAAGCTTTTATTTGAGGCGGATCTTGTGAACATCATTTTTTCTTCATCACGAATTTTTGAGAATAGATGAAGCCTGTTATTTTTATTTATTTATTTGTTTGCTTAAGAATCAAAATAATCTGTTTATTAAGGGTGAAAATGTGACTGCTCACGCGTAGGTTGTAGATATGGGTTTACCTAAACAAATGATTTGGATTATAGATAAAACGTCTTATTTTTCTTGCAAACAAAAATGACATCTACTTTACCTGAGATTATTTTTATTGGTGTGGGGGTGGCGCTCATAAGTAATAAATGAATATCGCTTTTCCTCATTAAGATCGTTCGACAATAGACGGAACCACTTCTTTTTCCATTACCTATACTTATGTGTACCCGGGGGTACCCTCATTTGATTTGTTAAGAGCGGGTATGGCTCATTAGGAAAGATGAAGACTTTATTTTTCTTACGAAGCTAAATGAAATGTGCTTCCTGAGGGTGATAATTTGCCACCTTCATATGATTTGTGGGAATCGTTTTTTCTTAATCCCAATATTTTAACAAGCAATACGGCCTTTATTTATTGTCAATTCATTACAAAACTTGTGTAGTAGAAAAATAAATCTATTTTCCTGAGCGTTTAAGAATTGAGAACTCTATGAACATGTAAACATGAAGTTAGTTTCAAGGCATTACAACCTGATGTGGGTCCAAAGTCGGGACCACGGAAGGAAAACACGGAACATGGTTTAGAGGTAAGAAAGATATATTAAGCAAAAAGGTTACAAAGATAGTGTAAGTGTAAGCGGAGCTTACTATGTGCTAGTGTCCAATATTGGTAGTCATACGCGGCTGATACTACGGTATTAGAATACTCTTTCTCTTCCTCCTCTTCTTCTTCTCACCTAGAGTGTTATATCGCTTACTTTATATAGTCCTGGAAGAGTCCATGTTGTAGGTATGTTATGGTCTCACAATACAACCAAAATAATCAGTATAATTAGAATGATAAAGCCATATCGTCTTGGTCATATGATAAGGTAAGAAGACCTGGCGAAATAACACTCACAAAACATAGTAAAATCAAAAGTAGCAGGGGGAAACAGAGAGTAAGATAGTTAATGAATTTTTGTAAATAGATTGCAGAACAAAGTCAAATATTACTTAGAACGACAAAAGAAAAGAAATTTTTATACAACTGTGAATGCCCACGTTCTTAAAAGAACATAAAAAAAAGATAATTATTTATTGCAGCCTTCCTATTCTATATAATAAATGCGAATGTCAGTGTGTCACACTTTTAAACTTAAAGGGACTTTTGAACTTTCAATAGCTCATGTCTATTGGAAAAAAAAATACTGTTCTCAAATCAGAGTGTTTCAAAATAAAATTGTTCGCGTTTTCAACCTTACTCCTAAATTTCATAGCCCATCATTTTGGAATCAGGCCGATGCTGTGACAAAATTAAAAACATTCAGGACAGGATTCGGACCCGCAATCCTGAAATTTTGTATTCCCAAGTTGTCATTACTGCGATTGTTTTCGGCGATTTTTTTACGTGATTTTTTCTACGAAAATATTGTACGAAAACAATTTTTTAATATATGAAAATAAATAATTAATTGAAACTAACTGCGCAATCCAGCGAATGTCATCCGCAGAATAAAAATAATTGTTTGTATGGAAATTAAGGATCTACGTACATCAAATTTTCTTTAATTTAAGAGGCGGATGAAGAATAGAACTTTTAAAAGATTAGAGTACATATTCAAGCAATACTTAAATGCAGCAACCACTTTGGCGTCCTTCTGTAGTTTATTGTTTCTTATCGCATCTACTCTTCCTTACGTATTGTAATGAAGGACCAATCAACAATCAATTGCTCTCCGCAAGAGTTAATTTAAATGGCGCCCGATATGGCGGCTTCTAAGGTAGTTGAAAAATAAAAGTCGAATTCGGTATTCACTGACTTTCATTTTTCGCTCAGAATTAGGAGCTAAAAGATATGTGCGGGTGATGCAATGGATATCGGCTTGGTTGTAGATATCGGATAAGTGAGTTCAAATTACAATCGACTTCATTGCATTCGAGTTTTATTACCTTTTATACAAACCTATTTAGGAAAAGTATGAATCAGTCGTTTATCCACCGACCAGCTATGGGTTAAATAGACAAATAGTTTGGAATTTCTAGCCGTCGTTGACAGCCAGTCTCGTATTCAAAACTATAAGAGTTGTCGATGACCCCCGACCAATGGCGACAATAAGAAGAAAAAAGATTGATAAAAAGCGTCGATAAATAATGGTACTCTAATGGCATCGCCCCAGACTGTGGTGGTTTTCATGTTTTGGATGTTTCGTGGTTTATGTTATTTTAGAACAACCATAGTAACAACGTATTTTGCTAAGTATTTACAATTACCAAGTTCCCACATATGAGATTTTCAATTTATTTTCCAATTGCTACATGGGAAATCATTTCTGCATAAGTTCTGGAATTTAGGGTAATTATAATTTACATTAATTACACTTGGATTATTTTTCTCATATTAGTTGTTATTATCGCAACGTTCCGATCCTTCGGCCTTCATCAGGCGTTTTTCTTACTGGACCCTTTATTTAATCTACGGAGATAGAAACGATATTTCGTATAGGTATTATTTATTATTACCGTTTACTTATTGCTTTCTTATTATCTGGATAGACAATTACCTGGTCAAGTCCGGACGGCCCAACATCCAAAACATTGGTCTTATAACGATAGCCCTAATGTAAATAATGAGGAGCGGTTTATTATTTAATAAAAATGGACAAAACCTTCCAATCTTATTAGAAGGGATTCTTTTAATTTCTAGAGATTAATGTGGCAAAAGTGGTTGGAGAATCTAACAATTACAAAACATATTGAAGATAAAAGAAGGAGGAGGTACGGTAACGTATTTACCGTGTTCCCTTGAGAGAGTAGGACAATAAGGACATATAGGAATCGTAAATCGTTAAATGTTATTTAGAGAAAGAAAATACAGGATATTGTGGAGAGCTGTTATCGCAAACATTCTCTAATGATGCAGCTCCAAAAAGAAGAGTAAGCGTACCCTTGCTTCCAAAAATGCCAACTCATTTCATTAATTTGTTGATATTATTATAATTTTGTCACATATGTAAGAGAAATTGTACAAGGAAATATACTTTGAGCAAAAAAAGACAGGAAGTTGTGGAGACTTGTTATCGCAAACATCTTGAAAATATATGGATCCATCTGTCTTTAAATATATATGATAGCATTATTGTTATTATTTTTTATTGTTATGGAATAGATCTTTCGTAAATATGTTTTACTAAGTCGCTATATTCGATTCAAAACTACAGTCGTCTGGTATCTGCTGCAAAAGCAAGATAGCTGAATAAAAAAGAGCTTACAAAGAAAATAGCTTAATTAAAAAAGGTTACAAAAAAGGTACCTTAATTGAAACAGGTTACAAAGAAGATAGCTTAATTAAAACAAGTTACAAAGAAGATAGCTGAATTAAAACAGGTTACAAAGAAGATAGCTGGATTAAAAAAATTTACAAAGAAGATAACTTAATTAATAAAGGTAACACATAAAAATATGCAAATATTATAATAATGAGAAATTAATGTTTTCGACTCTTTTATTTCTAAAATGTATTACAATCAGCATTTGAATATCTGGGTTTTACCCTAACCCGAGCAACACACAATAAAACCCATAGAAATCTCAACCAATAGATATTTAGTAAGCGTTCGACTTCCCTTCCCGAGTTCAATGTACTGGTGATGAGAGAGGGGGGTCTATGCTGCTAACAAAGGTATTCATATTTTGGGTAGGAATGGTCTTGAAAAGAAAATCAACATCCTTTATCAAGTGTTCCAAGAAATAGGATTCTAGCTAAACATTTCCAAAACAGAATCTATGGTCCAGATTTGAAAGGTAAGCAGTGATGGCACCTACCTTGAACCTGTCATAAAAATTCAGGATGCAAAATTATTAAATATTAAATACTTGAAATACATCTGCGTATGGATCACTTAAAACTCATTTAGTATACGAGAAAAGGAAATTGAACACATACTAGGTCGTGTGTATGGTAGTTTCACCTCACACTGTAAATTTTAATTTATTTTAAATTTTCATTAATGAACTTCCTGATGATATCAGCACTTATGTTGGTATCTACACTAACGACACAAAAATTTACTCCTGCCGCGATAGTAATGGTTATCAATTTGACAAAGTCGAAAAGGCAGACGATGCCCAAAGCTACTTCAGCTTCGTAGTTTACTGGGCCTAAAGATGGCTTGTGAATTTAACGCTTCCAAAACTAAATTTCTCTCCATTAATCATGTGGGAGACACCTTGCTACCTTCCATCAGGATGGCTGATGAGATCATCCAGGGAAATGACTCATTGCACCTTCTCGGGATCATGTTCTTTGCTGATATGAAGTGAAAAGACTATATTGAATCCATTGCTAGTTCAGCTACTAAGAAAATCGGTTTGCTATGTCGGGTGAGACAATTATTCTCTCCAGAATCTACAGGTCTACTATTCAGCAATCGTTGAAATACCACAGCCCCATATGGTCCGATGCTTCTGATATTTATGTTGCGCTCCTTGATAAGACCCAAATAAGAATCTGCAATATTATAGGTCTTGATCTGGTGGCTCGGGTTCAGTCATTTTACCACCGCCGTAAGCTTGTCTCTCTATGTCTTTATTATAAATACTTTCATGGTAATTGTTCGAATGAGCTCCTCGCTATGGTAAATAGATTTTATGATATTTAAGCGCAGTGCTAGACTGGCGTCCGAGATCTCATCCATTTACAATCGAGCTGGCTAGATTTAACCGTAAATTCTCTGGTAACAGTTTCTTTTCTCGCAATTATCGCTTGTGGAACTCCCTTCCGGCTCCATGCTTTTCAGCCAATTCTGATCTGCAAAAATTTAAATGCATGTCAATCGGTAGTTGGACTTGAAAAAATATTTCCCTGAAAAAATTTTCTAAGATTTTATAAATTTCAACCGAAAGCAGTACTGGCTTTTCAGTCAATGAATGCTAAATGTTTCCTTATATGGAAACGGCAAATATTTCAATTATAATTACCTTTAGTTTAGTATGGTAAAAGGCTACAAGTTTCAAACTCACTACATTAGAGAATATACTGTGAGGTGAAGTATTCACATAATATGGTGATGTGGGCCCAAAGACGGAACCACGGAAAGAAAACACGGAACACGGATTAGAGGTAAGAAAGATATAATTAACAAAAGGTTACAAAGATAGTGTAAGTGTAAGCGGAGCTTACTATGTGCTAGTGTCCAGTATTGGTAGACGTACGCGGCTGATACTACGGTATTAGAATACTCTCTCTCCTCATCTTCTTCTTCTCTCCTAGAGTGTTATGTCGCATACTTTATATAGTCCTGTCGGTATGTTACGGTCTCACAATACCCACCTTCCAAGAGTTTTCTTTTTTTTCTCTTTTTGAAAAGGAGAAAGAAAAACATAAAACTGTTAATACTTTTTACTCTTGGGATTTACGTCGAGCGGTTGAGTAAATTTACTTTTCCTTCCTGAGCGTCGCACTTCAGGAGAGATTTGGGGCGTGTCGAGATCGAAGTGATCGAAAATTACATCGATCGGCTCTTCACAGCTATTTTGTAGTGATTTCTCCGATTCCTTCAAACGGCATTTTCTGAGCTGGTTCTAATGGCGTTTGTGAGTGTTTTTCGGTCCTTGGACAATATAGACCAGTTAGCCAAATCTTTGTTTTATGGTGCCTACTTCCCAGAATGTTATGTTGTTTTGTAAGCCTTGAAAAAGACTTTATCGCCAGGATTGAAATATTTCTTATGAGGCGATACGGTTTTTTTTTTTAACTTTGCTTGACGTGGAATAAGTTTGTCAAAGACAGACTTGATTTTCCTTGCGAACATTGTTTCTGCGGGCGAACATCCCATAGGCGTGTTCGGATTAGGGGTTATGCGATACACCTGCATGAACTGTTGCAATGCTCTATTTGTCGGTGTGCCTAGTGCCTTTTTTAAAGCCCTTTTTACAGTGTCCACGAATCTTTCGGCCTGGCCATTCGACGTAGGGTGCTACTGAGGCGTTGTAATGTGGTCCATCTGATATGACTTGCAGAAGTCTCTAAATTCACTTTATGTGAATTGAGTGCCATTATCTGTAACTACACAATCTACCACGGCAAAACGCGCGAATAGCTCGTGTAGACATCCGATCGTGCAGTTTGTGGATGGTCTTTTGCATTGTAGGACCTGAGGCCATTTTGAGTGGCTATCCACAACAATGAGGTAGTACACGTTGTCTATAGGCCCTGCAAAATCGACATGAATTCTTTGCCATTGATGGTCTGTGTTTGGCTATGGTTTTCACGTCGTGTTTGGAGCTTTTGCTGCAAGCGCTCATCCTTTGCATGATTCTATCATGTCTGCTATGTCCTTGGCCATGTTTGGCCAATAAACATAGCAGCGCATGAGGCTTTTCGTACGGTTCTTCCCCGGATGTCCCGTGTGAAAATCCCTGAGGATTTTTCTTTGTAGGCTATTTGGAATAACTACGCGATCATTGCATAGTAGGACATCATCGCAGAGGGAGAAAACTTCAGGCACATTGGGGTCTTTGTTGTGAATATTGCTTTTTATGGATTGAATGGATTCATCCTCTCGAGACTCCCTCTTTATGTCGGCCAAAGTAACTGGGAGCTCTCTTATGGTACTTGCGATCATGTTTTTGATTTCACAATTTGTCCTTAGACAATGATGGAGTCTTCAAAGACTTCTGTATTTTTTGGAATGGGTCGCGATAAACTGTCTGCATGGCAAATATTTTTGGATGTTAGGAACTCTATCTTGAAATTATAGTTTAAGAGAATCGTTCCCCAACGAAGTAGTCTATTTGCAGTATAG
Source organism: Acanthosepion lycidas (assembly GCA_963932145.1). Taxonomy (NCBI): domain Eukaryota; kingdom Metazoa; phylum Mollusca; class Cephalopoda; order Sepiida; family Sepiidae; genus Acanthosepion; species Acanthosepion lycidas. Next base: position 75,679,132 of record OZ010605.1, read on the forward strand.
ACTGGCAGGCCTTTTTTAGAACCAAAAATTGTAATTAGAGGTTTATGGTCCGTCTGCAGTATGAACCGTCTACCATGTAGATATCTGTGAAACTTTGCCACAGCGAATATTAACCCTAGAGCCTCTTTCTCTATTTGGGAATATTGTTTCTCAGCTGGAGATCTTGATGCGTGACCCACAACTTTTCGGTAACAATCTAGCAGTTTATGCAGAATGCAAGCACCAATGCCGTACGAGCTTGCATCACTTGCGACTATGATGTTGAGACTAGGGTCGTAATGGGTGATGGAGAGGTCCGAAGTAAGAGTTTTCTTGATCTTCTCAAATGCGTCTTGCCATTCCGGGGTCCCTGACCATGGTTTGTCCTTTTTTAAAGTTGGTTGAGAGGCCCTCTCAAATTTTGCATGTTCTTAATGAACCCTTGGTAAAAATCAGCTAGGCCGAGGAAGCTTTGTAACGCTTGAACGTTATCTGGGGCCGGCATGTTTCTGATCGCGTTGGTTCTTTCTGGATCCGGCCGACGACCGTCTTTATTTATGATGTGCCCTAAGTATTTAATCTCTGGTAAGAAAAAGTCACACTTTGCCTCCTTAATCTTAAATCCGTATTCTTGTATCTTTTCGAATACGTTTATTATATGGTTGCGGTGCTCTGCCGTAGTTTTACTAGTAACCATTATATCATCCAAATAGGCTGTTGCGTAGTCAAGGTCGCCCAGCATCGTGTCCATTACCTGCTAGAAAATTGCAGGCGCAAACTTTGCTCCAAAAGCCAGTATATTGTATTTGTACATCCCTCTATTGGTGTTTATGCAGAGCAATTTGGAACTTTCTTCTTCCACCTCTATCTGATGGTATGCGTCCGAAAGGTCGATTTTAGAAAAAAAATTTCCATCATTGATTTTACTGAAAATTTCTTCAGGGCTTGGCAGAGGATAGTGGTGATCTTGCAAGGCATCGTTTAACCCTGTGGAAAAATCTGCGCATACTCGTATTTGATTGGACTTCTTTTTTACGTAGACCGTAGGTGCTGCCCACTCACTGAAATCTGGTTTTGACAGAATACCTGCTTGTTCGAATCTATCGAACTCTTTGTTGATTTGCTCTAGAGCAGCGAAAGGGACATTCCGTTTCTTTTTGAATACCGGTTGTGCACCGTCCTTCACCTTGAACTTAGCTTTCATTTTAGTACATTTAAAAAAGCCGCCAGAAAAAACCTGGGGAAATTGTTGTTTGAGTTCCTTTTTGAGATTTACCAAATTGGACGTTGTACTTTTTATCTTGCTACAAAATGTAATCATCGGGCAATCCCAAATATTGAATTTTTCTATCAAATCTGTTCCAAATAAGTTATCTGAAGTTTTCAATACGTAGGCTTTGAGCTTTTTGGTAACTCGATTTAGTTTTACTGTAAGTATTACCTCGCCTAAAATTTTAATCTTTTCGCCAGTTACGGATTTTGCTGTTTTATCCGTTTTAAATAAGGTCGGCTTGTTTATTTTTCGCCAAGTACGCCAGTTAATGTTTGAAAGATCGGAACCCGAGTCAAGCTGGAATTTAATGGATTTATTGAAAATATCCACAGTTACATATTTCCTTAAATTCCTATTGACAATATTGTCAGATTGAGCTTGCGTAATTTTTATTTTTGGCTTTTCTCGTTCTGTTGGCGTACCAGCACCGATTTAAAGTATGCCCACTTTTATTGCAATTTTTTTTTTAACTGGACAGAATTTCATCCAAGGCCATTTACCACAATGGTAACATGGTCCGGGCGGTTTCTTTAAAGTATTTGGGTTTTGGTTACTGCGGAATTTAGGACATGAGATTTGCCTTTTGTCTTTTTGAGGAGAATAGGAGGTAGACTTGCTTCTGATTTTATTAATCTGAGCCACATCTGATTCCTCAATAGTGTTTAAGTCACGCTTTACAGATATTACTCTTTAACAGTCCTCTGCCAGTTTTTGGAGAGTCAATCCTTGTTCGTTCTGAAACTTGGTCAGTACCCGTCGTCTGACTTCGGCGTCTTCTGCTGATACTAGACCTTGTGCAAAAATTAAGCACTTGAAATCATCGGCAGTCAGTTCGGCTAGTTTAAAATCATTACAGAGCATGTTTACCGATGCTGCAAACGTTAGAAAATCTTGCTGCTGGTCTTTGACTGTGTTCAGGGATTTCCAACGTTTATGGAACAAGGATGTGTTAGGCCTGAATAGTTCCGAAAAGAGCTTAATAGTCTCTGAAAAATCCAAGTCAGTGGGTTTCTTGGGTAGTATGAAGTCTACGAACCTACTATGTTCTGTAGTTCCCAGTTTTCTCAGTAGTAGACGTACCTTTTTTTACTGGGCCATTGTTCACAGTCTACATTGAAAATATCTTCGTAGTGCCCGTAAAAAGCCTCGAACGTTTTATCTTTCTCTGGTACGTATTCAAATGTTTCCATTGAATTGTAGATTGTACTCTGGGAGAATATTGTATCTTTTTCAGAGTTTGAGCCTTTTAATGCATTTACGAGTAATTCTTTAAGTTGTTTCTGTTGCAGTTCAGCATTCTGAAGCGTAATTTATTGGAATTCTATTTGTTGTTTATGTAATTCCAAAAATAGTTGTTGTTTTTCTTCTGATTTTTGTTGCTGATCCAAATTTACTTTTAGAATTTGGACAATTACTTTTTGAAAATCTTCCATATTTAGACAAACAAAAATGAGAGGGATTTTTTGTTGCTTTGAAACCCGTGTACCAAGGGGATGTACACAAAAAAATCTTGGTAGTTTTTTTTTTCTTTTCTTTTTCTTTTACAAAAAAAAAATAAGGACAGACAATTAGTTAAACTGAACTAGTTATGTGTTTAGCTTTTTTGCTCTTCCGTGGTTCCGTTAATTTTAACGTAATTGTATCAATTTTCACCACACTTATGTATTTTTTTTTATAGAGGTACAAAAAAGAGAAAACTCGCCTAAGTGAATTTGAGGGGAGAATAATTCTATGCACGAGATCCAACTCAGTTACATAAAAAAAATTTAGATAGTTTTTGTCGAAAACTTGAGTCGTCAATAGTACTTCGGCTCTTGTGTTGTCAGTTTGTTTTATGAACAAACTGGTTTTTTTGTGTGTGGATGTGTAAGAAATCGTTCTCGTAATGTTATTTGGACAGACTTTAATATTCCGTAGATGTCGAATCGCTAGTTCGTCACTGCTGTTTGGTATCGGAATATATTTTTTTTTATATGTAGACGATGGGTGTTGCGTTTAAATCGCTAATGTAGTAATACCAGTTTAATTTATCGTTCAACACTGCGGTGGGAACGTGTGGAGTTTCTGTATATTTTTCAAGTACTCTGTTGCTATTGATATGGTGAGAACGAAATTCTCGAATATTTCTGTCGCCACTGATGTGGGACTGGTAAGGTATTTCGGTTTTCGACGTGAATGCGTTTCTCGAATTCTTCGTCGCCACTGATGTGGGACTGGTAAGATATTGAGGTTTCGGCGTAAGTGCGTTTCTCGAATTCTCCGTCGCCACTGATGTGGGCCCAAAGTCGGGACCACGGAAGGAAAACACGGAACCCGGATTAGAGGTAAGAAAGATATATTAAACAAAAGGTTACAAAGATAGTGTAAGTGTAAGCGGACCTTACTATGTGCTAGTGTCCAATATTGGTAGTCATACGCGGCTGATACTACGGTATTAGAATACTCTCTCTCTTCCTCCTCTTCTTCTCTCTCTAGAGTATTATGTCGCATACTTTATATAGTTCTGGAAGAGTCCATGTTGTAGGTATGTTACGGTCTCACAATATTTGGTTTGGTTGATTTTAAGGTTTATCAACCCATTGGATCATTTAATTCTAAACTTTCACATAATCAATCTACTTCAAGCATAGAAGATGAACGAAAGAACACTTTCAAACAATGACACAAAGCCAACATTTTACAATCCTGTGCAAATTAATTGAAACAGCTGTTTTAGTTATCCTATCTTTCACCATACGGTCAATTTTAGACCCACTGAAGTGACAGGGTGCAATCGATTCCTAGTTTTTCCTCAGATTAGGTTATTTGAAATGGTGTGCAGTAATATGCATGGATTTTCAGTGGTGTTTGCTGAAATTTGTTTGGCCTTGAATAATATTGCGTCATCCGTGATTGCATCAGATTTTCATAACGCCCAGACTCTACTGTTTCGACTGTCGATTAGTTGTCCTACGGCCATTGTCTGCGATAGACGTTACTTCAAGGAAGCGTAAGAAAATTGTAACGCTGCACGAAAACAGGCAAGCCTTACTAGTGAGCAAAGTACTATCGACTGGCCCAGAAAATCTCTTGATTTAAATCCAATCGAGAATCTGTTGTCAATCTGGATGGAACGACTTTGTGGAATGTACTATCATGTTCACTCGGTCATGTTTTACTGGAAAAATACAAAAAAGAAATAATAACGGAATTATTCGTTTTGTTTCAATTAATTTGAAAATGTGTGTATAAACTCGTGTATAAGTAGAAATAGTTTATTGGGTGATACAGAATTTGTTTTCAGAACGTATTGATAATATATTCCAAACTTATAACTTACCGGCAAAGCCTAGCCTTCTAAATATTATTCAGAACCCAATGAGTCAATATTGAATTAGAAAATTGAGAATCGTTTCTCTTCATAACGGACATTTCTTTTTATGATCATATAGACTTATTCTAACTATCTCTCCATGAATACCGACGAGGAAATAAACACTTAACTTAAGTCTTAGATGACGAGGATCGATTTATAATTAATGTCGCCTGACACATGGTATCGCTAACAGTAGAGATAAAACCATGTTTGAACATGCCTTCGTTAGTACATATACACCTGTTCAAACACGATTAATGTCAATTCGCTTTGTGGTGATATTGACTAGTAGCGTTCTTCATTGATGTGAAGACCGTCTGGGTTACAGAGATATCAGGGATTAGGGAACCTTTTACACGGAATTCCTGTCAAAGGGAATGACGATCAATTTCGTAAGGGATTATGAAACCTTACGAGAACACACACAATTCATTCTCCGAATAAGGACTGGAAAGAGGGATTTTTGCATGATATCGACGATTGGCTGCATTGCAGTTAAAAAACGAAGGAAAGGATTAGACGCCTGGAATTCAGTATCGATACACACACTATGTAGAAGTCTTAATGGACATTAGAAAACTTCTGCTCATTCACAGAATTAAAAGGCGCATTAAAAGGTCAATATCTATCATGGAATTCCGAAGTCGATGTTACCGTTCTCAGTTGGATCATAAGTGGAGAGATTGTTCGGAAAAATATGTAAAACAAATGGCATCGATGTTGATATACAAAAACTTGGATATCTCAGGCGAAATAAAGTTGCTTCATTTTAATAAGAATTTCATTGAAAGATCAGGTTTAACACTTTTTTATGGGATCGGGGACTTTACTTACCAAAAATTTGGGCTTAAATGTCGAATTTGCAGGAGTAATTAAATAGAAAAAAAGAAGCTTTCCTAACAATTACTGATCATACGATGTGTAGCAGTTCAATAAAAAAAAAAAAAAAACTACCTGGTACAGGGTGCAATCTTTTATAGGCGTCGAAGTTGACTTACTCTTCCCTACTACTGACAATGGCCTCTTTCTGCTTATAAAAATGACAAGTATTCACACTAGAGTAGATTTGATTTACTCACGATATACCGTTCTTTATTTACATTATTCGGACTATTGTCCTCATCTTTGTCGCCATATTTATTACAACGTTTCGGCATTCTTCAGGTGGTTGGAATGTCGAACTGCACCCTTTCGGTAGACTGTTCTCCACGTACCATGTTTATCAGTTATTAGTCAATTTCCCTCAGAAAGTTCTCCACTACCTTAACCGGGTATTGAACTCACACTCTTTGTGTCTTGTCACTGGATCTAACTAAGGCCTTTATCCACTGTGCCATGTCTCCGTGAGGGCATCTGGGTATTAATTTCTGGGTATTATAAACCTAATGTCATCAACCCATTTTTTTTACCAGTGTTCATATTGCAATTTTTGCTGTTATTATTGGATGTTTTTTACCACAACTCATATTGCAGTTTTTGTTGTTATTATCGCTTTTCTCTGGAACTCCTTATTACTGGTTCTATCTATGACTATTTAATAAACCTCTTCTAGCTAGTTTTCTGTTCCTTCGATACTCTCTCTAAGTAAGGCATTCTTAATGCATGGCTATTTTGAACAAAAAACATTATTACAACGGAAGGATAGGTCTCAAACAATATCAGATTTTTCCGTGCTGCGATCAGCCTGTTGCGATTTTGGACAGTTTTCAGAAGACGTTGAACCCACACTGCAGAAAACTTCGTCATGCCAAGTACATTGTGCAGAATAATCACGACTTCTCCATGTAGGCCGGCTGATATCAATTTAACTGGTTAATAATAAAATGGGCGTCAACTCATAGACGTGTAACCATAATGACGTTTTTATAAATAAGAAATAAAGTTGGTAAAAAAAATCCATTAAAATATGTAGACTTAATGCAATCTTGGAGAAATATTAATTTATCATTCTGTTAGCAGCAATCATTGCAAGGTCAACAGATGTTAAATTCTGGTTGCCGAAACTATACTCTCACAGCTACACTACCTCATTACTTATTACATCAGATATATATTATCTGACAGATACCTTTTATCGTACTACTGTTTTTAAATTATTGGCACTTCAGTTACACCCATACCTTGCTGCCATCAGTTGAGAGTAACGAAATATCTTTCCGTCTCCCCAAACCTCAAGTGGAACTCATCTATAATTATAAAATATGGAAAATGTAAAGTGTCCAAGAACTTTATGGAAAATAATCACGGTTTATGGAACAAAAAATAAAGCCTCAGTTGCAAGTGACGCCAGATGCATCTAGCGCAGACATCATCAAACTTTAACGCATTAACAGCTAGCGTAAAATCGGATATAGATTTTTTTAAAAATAAGAGAATACAGAGTGTTTCATAATTCTTGAAATAAAATGATTGGGCACAAGCCAAAGACCGCAAATGTTAGATTACATAACACATTAGGATCTGCAAACATGTCGAAAATAATCCGTACATTGTACCCCGTCAGTAAGTATCTGACTCCGTATTCTATACTCTGTAACTGCAAGAGACAAATCAGACCATACATGACATATTTCAAGCATATCTGGGCTCAAGTTGCTCAGTCATTATAAAGTTTAAAGGCGGTTAAGAGTCCATGTGAGTGAGGGATTATTTTACACCTTACAATCACTTTACCACAAACGAAACATCAAGAGGCGCTCGCTGTAATGTGTTCTGATGAACTAGATTCTAGTTTTAATCGTTAACTTTCCTACATAGCGCCATAAATTCCACCTGTTTTCTTTGTCTTATGCACATACAAGACTGTAAAGAAACTGTCTACCTAGAATGGTTCGTGGGCCTTGTACTTGATTAAAAAGATTATAACACTATAATTATAAAGTATTATTTTGGAAAATGTAAAATATCCAAGAACTTTATGGAAAATTACATTTATTGAAAGGTAAAAGGATAACATTTTAAGATCTGCAACCATTTAGTATCAAACATGAACGGAAAATGTCACGAAGAGACCGAGAGTACATGCTCCAGGAACCCGCCGTTCAGTTGAAGGAACCGCAATGTTGTTGATAAGGCGTACACATTACTTCTGGGTGATCGCTTGAGTCTTCAATGCAGCAATGATGCGAGGATTGCCCTGGTAGATGTTGTCATTGAGTAAACCCCAGAGAAATAAATCTGGAGTGTTCATGTCGTGTGAGTGAGGGTCCTATTCCATTTCAACTTTGCGGTTAATGAGACGATCCCAAAATCTTTCACGGAGGCATGCCATTGTAACATTAACAATGTGAAAAGGAACCCCATCCTGCTGGAACACCTGTTCCTCCTCATCAAAGTCCTCACGCTCTGATAGGCCTCTACTTTGGTTCAACAGTTTTTAAACACCTTGTGTACCCTATTAATTAAAAGCTTCTAAAATGGTTCTTAATTATAATTTTCTAAAAAGTAATAAATAGAAATAAATTAAACGTTTCTGAATAAAAAAAAATCCTGTACTAATTATGTATGTATAGCTGGTCACTCGCAGTCGAGGATACCGGTCTAATAGGGCCGCTAGCCAATCCCTATTGCAGACGCTTGCTCAGGCGCATTTGTGTTTATTCAAAACCGACAGAGCCCACCTGTGATTTTAACTACAACTATGCTGAGCAGACCGTTACAATTTCTGGGAAAGAGCGTGTTATTCAGTGTGATCAACAATTTGAACAAGACCAGCACGCTCAAACCCGATGATTTGTGACTTCGTGTTAGCAAAGCTGTCGACGGCAGCCAAGCGTTCCGCCTAGCAAATTTCACTCACAAGTCTTACAACACGTGGTATATTTTTCAGGCACTTTCCAAAAGTGCCGCTCGCTGGGTTCGACGTCTCTAGTCTGATAACACCACGAAGTTTCCTTACTGAAAAATCGACCATGGTGAGATTCGAACCCGGGTCTCATGGTCGGAATGCGATCGTTCTAACCATTCTGCCGTGTACTAATCATAAAAGTTTTAAAAGCGTATATTAGAAGTGAAACAAGGTCGATTTTATGGCGGACACAGTAAGGAAAGAACGGACTACTCTGTCGTAATTGATCTAATATGAAACGCTTGTTAACCATATCTGCCACCTTGAACTGCACACCCTATATACATAGTAGCTTTCCAAACATTGTATAGTGAAAATTATACGTTACTAAAAAAAATCTGGTACGATACTTCTTTCTTCTTTTATGTGCCGTATCCCTTCAGGACGTTGATAGTTATGGTCCTCCACATTCTCCTGTTCCATGCAAATCTTAATAAGCTTTGTCTTTTTGTTATTTCCTTCAAACTCTATGTTCTATTATACATTTACTCAAGCTCATCAATTATGCTAGGCGGTAATTTTCTTTGTCCCTCTTTCTCTCAATCTGTCCTGTGAGTATCAGATTTTCCAAACCCTCTTTCCTGATTACGTGTCCCGGAAATTTTAACTGCTTTTTCTTAGATGTTAAGTATAAATTTCCTTTTTGTTTCTATTTTCTGTAAAACTTTCTCATTTGTCACATGTTAGATCCATGGTATTCTCAGCATCTTTCTGTAGATTTCTGTTACTTCACTTCTTTTCTTCATCAGTGAGGAGACTGTCTAGCATGTGCTGTCAGAGAATGGCAGATATCACATAGCAGTTCAATACTTTTTTCTTTGTTTCTAACCAAATTTTTCCATCTCTTAATACTTAGCCAACCCAATACATCTTCAGGTATTAGCACCGCGTTTTCTGTTTCTGATATTTTAATTTTTGTACTTGTTTGATTTTTGTATCTCCGATTTGTAAGTTGCATTTGGTCCTCATCTGTTTTGCTGATAAACATGCATTCTGTCTTCTTGTAGCTTATACTTACTGCTTTCTTTTCGTTTTCCTTCGCTACTTTTTTTATAGAAACTTTTGTAGTTTCTTTTCCGTGTCTGCTATCAACTCTGTGTCATCTGCATATCTTATGTTGTTAAGACTGTAGCCGTCGACACGGAATACTGGTAGGACTTCTAAATTTCTCCGAATTACATCGCAGTATAGATTGAATAAGTTCAGTGAGAATACACATCCTTGTTTTAGTTTACATTCTATTTTTGTCTATCTGCTGAACTAATTTTCCTGTCTGTACGCAGGCGGTTTGCTGCCAGAACAGATTCTGGATTATTCTAATATCGTTCTAAACTATATCAATGCAAGTTTTCCAACAGTTCATTGTGACATAGTTTAGCAAACTCTTTTCCATTATTATTTTTTATAAAAAAAAAAACATTTTAGAAAGTCGATTTACATTACATTACGGTATACTTCATTAAAAATAAATAAATAAATAAAAAACTGCTTCATTTTGTTTTGCATTTCTCGATTCTCTTTATTAAAACAATTAAAAACAAATGTGTTTTAATGAATTATTATTTAATGACAATTTATTCAAGTATTAGTATTATTTATCAGCCAGCCATAGTTTACCGGCTATTTAGTGTTAGGAAGAATAATGTATTTTAGCGTTACTATTAGTATACCGAGTACCAATATTAGCATTAGCGTAGCCATTGATACACTAACACTGAATGTGAATATATTAGGTTGGTGCAAAAATAATATCGTTTTGTCACATAGTAACATATGTTAGAAAACGACATTATTTTTGCACCAACCTAATAGAAAGACGAGATACGGGAGCGTAACAAACAAAACATTTAATAAGGCAAACAACTTAGATATATAAAAAAGATTTACATATGTCGCAAAACAAATGATTGTTCATATTGTCCGAAAGGAACGAGGAGGTTTACAGAACGAGGACAAAGAAATAACATAACCAATTTTATGGCCTTTGATCGTCCGCGGATAAGGGAATAGAAATTACTTTTTCTTTCGCTAGCCCGTGCACATGTTGACCAGTTTCCACCTGTGTGGATGCCCTGGTGGTCAGGAAGGTAAAGAAGCTGTTCCTGGAAAAAAAAAAAAAAAAAAAAAAAAAAAAAACGGAGGCAAAAACTAAAGGGACAGAACTCCCATGAGCTTAACCCAAGGGGAAACAACTGTGGTCTCCGTACACATGATTTACTTTATTAAAAATAACTAAAAACAACAAAAGAGAACTGTTTCATATTTTACATAATTTCTTTTCAGATGTCTTATTTGAAGAAAAATATTCATTAATTAACGTTTTAATCCTCATTGATTTACTTTTATTCAGTTATAAAAAAAAAAGTTATGAGTTTTTGGTGCTGCTTCCGCGTTAAACATATATGAATGTCTTTATATTTTTATTACTGTCTTTCAAAGTTCCGATCACTCTCTGTGGAAATAAAGCTGTAAGGAGGCAACAGTTGTTTTACCTTGCGTTGAACACGTGGGAGTTCAGCCCCTTAAGAGAAGAGAGCTCTTCTCTTTTTTATTTGCTTCCTTTTGGGGGAACGGTCATTACCTTCCTAATCCTGGAAGATTGCCCTGTTCCCGTTGCCACTTTCCACACGCATGGAAAATGGACAACATTTGCACTGCCTAACTTGGAGAAAAAAATAATTTTGATTTACCAAGCTACGGATGATCAAAGGCCATAAGGCTGGTATTTTCTTTCTTTGTTCGTTGTTCTGTTAAACTTTCTCGTCTTTTTGACACTATGAACAATCATTTGTTTTGGGATATGTGTAAATCCTTTTAATATGTATATGTAAGTTGTATTTGCCTTATTAAATGTTTTGTTTGTTACGGGCATGTGTCTCGTCTTTCTATATTTGAATTCAGTGTTAGTGTATCAATAGCTACACTAAAGCTAATATTAATACCTTGTGTACAGGACGGCATCATTCTTCATAGCACTAAATAACCGGTAAATTATGGCTGGATTATAAAGAATACAACTAAAGCCCAAAAAACTGCCTCTTAATATTTTTAACCTCACCAATCCATCTATGTATGTATGTATCTGTCTATCTATCTATCTTTTATATTTCGTTTATTCCTCACAGGAATTCGCGTTTACACCCATTTTTGCCTATCTTACTATCCATCGATCCTTCCTGAGTACTTCGGTAAATAGCGATCAAACTGAAGTATCTGTTCGATGTGCAGCAAATCTTATCTGAAATCAGTTACACTTTATGACCGAAAAATCAATATAAAAATATGTAATATTATGTCGTTTTTTTTTTCGATCATAAAGTATTACTTATTTCAAGTTTTCTGAGAATGAACAGATACTACACACTGATCGGTATTTACCGAAATACCTCAAAAGATAGGATGCTACTGATGGTTGTTTTTTTAGTGCAGGTTGTCTATCCCCTTATATAGGGTCAAATGCCAAGAATTATCCAGCCTTTAAAACCACCGTGACAGGGATATAAATGAAAATACTTTGGCATCACTCAAAGACTTTTTTGAACTGCACGAAGGCTTAAATATGACAAAAAGCTAAAGAAAATATGCTACACTTTTCCCATAGCTAGAACCGTTACTGCCGCATTTAGTTTATCGTTGTACCGAGGACAGCAGATTTCGTGCATATATATGTTTGTCTGAATAGAGAAGCGGTTATGTATGTGTTTTTAGATAAGGTTTCATTTATGTATTTTTGTAAACGACAAATGTATTGCTGGTAATTTTTTTAAAAAAATGTAGTACTTGTATTTTTACTAAAAAATCTATTTTTATATTTTCATAGTATTTTGATTCTAGTTTGGGGGTTCACTATGTGCCCATAGCTGGGACCCCGCGCCAGGCTGGCCCTAGGAACAACCACAATTAAGAGGTGTTTACACGCTTCTCAAAACCTCTCGATTAGAGGCCTTGCTACGCGATGTAGTTTATCGTCATGCCTATGCAGGCATAGGCATATGAGCCAAGTATCTAAATTGCATTGTCTCCTCGACCACTTTCATCCTAGCATCGATAGTATATCGACCCCAAATTCCTTAATGCAAAGAAGAAATTGCTGTTGCAAGGTTGGAATGCAAAGGATCAGACCCCTTATAAAAGAAGTTAGACTACACTGTTTCCCTGATGGTATGATGTGGCACAAGTTCCATTTTATGCAAAGTGTCCATGCGTATGCATAGGCATATGGAAGATTGCCTAGTTCCTGTTGCCACTTCCACGTGGACGACGATATTATATGAACCATACCTCTCTGAGTGGAATTAGGAATTAGGTTCCTCCTCAGAGTGGAAATTCCAGGAACTATGCAAAATCTTCTCTGTAAAATTCGTATTTGTAAGTGAACCTGCGTCGCTGTGACACAAGTCAGATTAGAGTTGGTATAAGGCAATACATTTGAAAAGTTGTTCAAGCCTATCGGCTCTTCCTCTTTTGGGGAACCTTAAGACACTGGGCAATAAACTCCTTCCCAAAGGATAGCTACTGCTTTGAAGCGATGCCCCTGAGGAGATTGTGCTGTACCGGCAATATTTCCACTGTATAATGAGAATAGATACTACACTTTAACCGCGGTACAAATATAGAAAACAGAATAGCAGTATACTTCAGAAGGGCTGCTTACAAATTATATCTACTACACTTCGTAATACTCTCTTAAATAAAGTAACTGTATAAATCAGAAGAGCAGATGATTAGGCATATAAACTATTCTCTTATCCTAGGTTAAAAAGCATAGCGGGCGGATATACAAATGAGCAGGTATAATACTACAAGTGCTGTGTGATATTCTATTTTTATTCTTAGCAAGTTTCCTTATTGAAGTTTCCTGCTACGTTTTTTGTTTATTCGAAGATCAGAACATATTGCTGTTTATCCCGAACTAGTATCGCGCAAGCACAGACAGCAGAACGTATGACAAACCGTGTCCGTTCTGCTACAATAAACAGAATGTTCCAACGTAAATAATTTGTACTTTTGAAGCTTTCTGTAAAAGAATTCGCCCTCGGCGGAGGAAACCGAAATACAATATTAAGAAACATCAAAGGCTACCATCAGAGGTCTATTGTTCTTAGGCCAAAGATCCCGAGGCTGGGATCAAAGACTAATTTTAGCAAAATTATAGAGGCAAAGCCTTCATATTTGCGAAATGCCGCTTCTCTTAGACCCTCATATTTTAATCATACAGTAACCCCCTTTACACAGTATACGTAAGTTGTATAAATAGTGCCGATACACGTACGTGTGTGTGTATATATATTTTAAGATATTTTTATGTTTATACATTCGTTTTATAGATACAAATATTTAAGGAAATGTTCTGTTTATAATAAACAGAATTTACCCGTCTGAATCTCCGAGAAAATTTCATAGTAAATATTCATCCTCCGATAGAAATCGAACCTGTATCTTCTACTGAACCGTCATATAGCCTAGGTACGTTTAACCGATTGGGCCACAGAGGAGCATTCGGTTAGCAAGGTCGATTTTACTGTCTTTAATACTGTTTATTATAAACAGAGCATTTACTTAAATATTTGCATCTATAAAATGAATGTATAAACATAAAAATATATTTCATATATATATATATATATATATATATATATATATATATATATATATATATATATATATATATTCTCTGTACGATACCAGATTTTGTAATTCAATTCAATGTTTTCATAATTCAATTAGTATTGATTGGTAATGTTTGGTAAATTTATCAGTATCTATTTATATGAAAGATATATCGTATGCCTTTCAGTTTCTAAACCTATCGTTATAAAATATTGATAAGATTTTGTAGGAATGTTACTTTTCATTAGTTATCAACCAAATAAAATCTAAATTTTTACTCATAAATTAAATCCCCAAAAGATATTTCACGTAAGCACGCATTTGATTAAATATATATACAGGATGTCCCCAAAACAACTGATATAATTTTGTAGTCCAATAGCATATCCAGATCTTGCTCAAATTTTAACAAATTATGTAACACCTAAGTCCTCTGTGAGGACATATCTAAATGAGAAGATGGATTGGACGTGTCAGTGATAATGACAATGTACTGTTGAAATTGCCACCACAGTCTTGACAAATGGTTGTTTTCTATGGGGCTATGTGAAAGAAAAGATCTATATCACAACTCTTCCAACTAGCATAGCGGAATTTAATCAGTGAAGCATTGAGTCGCTGGAGAAAGTTACGCAAGACATGCTACAGCGTATTTGGCAGAAGCTGGACTACCGACTTGTTGTGTGTCGTGTCTCACTTGGTTAGCATATTTGTGAAGCATTGTGAATTCGTTAATAACATCTACACCCCCCTTTGAATATCTTGTTAAAATGCTGGTAGAAAAAAAAACTTTTATTGTTCAACATGAAGCCTATTTAATTTCGTTTGCTTGGAACATGCAGTTACTTAGTTTTTAAACTAAACTTCTCGTCACTATATCATCTGAGAGACCCATCTCCCTCTTCCACCAGCATGTCTAATGCTGACTTTCAGGAAAGGGACTCGTTTTGATTTCTCGTGTTAACGCACCCAGCTGACATGAAGTCGAAAGACTATATTGAATTCATTGCTAGGTCAGCTGCTAAAATGTTCGTTCACCATGCCGTGCGAGACAATTTGTCTCTCAAGAATTAATCTTACATATCTATAAGTCTACCATTCGTCCATGTTTAGACTATTGCTGCCATATATTTACCTTGAACTCCTTGATAAAATCCAAAGAAAAATCAGCAATAATATCGGTCCTGATCTGGCAGCTTCAATCACTTTTTCACTAACGTAATGTAACCCCCCTATTTGTTCTGTAAATACACCCTGTTTGAAATTATTAAGCAAATCATATAAACTTCAATAATTCAAATTTGGATTGAAAAAAAAAGTCGAATTTTAAACAATCAATTTGGATGTCTAAACAAATCCTGACATACAATTTTAACTCGTATCAATATATTTTATTGAATTCATTTGAGGTATTCTAAAAAACTGTCGTCTGAAGTTATTAGGCAAAACCATATAACCATATACTACAATAAAAATGCATTAGGTTGGTGCAAAATAATGACGTAATAATGTCATTTTTTGACGTATTTATAACGTCAAAAAACGACATTATTACGTCATTATTTTTGCACCAACCTAATAATAAAATTAGCAATAATAAATCTGCACCTAGGAATATTCGATTGTTTTCTCTCCTGTAAATCTTTTTTTTTTCTCAAATAATTCACGCGTACGCTTAGTTACATGAGAAGGAGCCTCTGCCCTGCATAAATACACTCTTCACTTTGATACTGCGAGATTGGGATTTCCAGCATGCAAAGAAATTGTTGTTTTTAATATCGCAATAGTTAACAGTGTTCAGTTTAATTACTTCATTGATTCTGAATAGCCTAATAATGGTTTCCTCGAGAATTCCAGCCGATAATATAACTCTACTGCCTCCCCGTTGCCTTCTCCTAGCCACAGGCACGTCTGAATTGGATAAAATCCATCTTTTGCTCTGTATATCAGGTCTATCAAATGTCACTCGAGATTCGTCCGTGAAAATTAGTTTAGAAAGTCAATTTTTATGTATTTCTTGGCCAAGTTTTAGAAATTTAAATGTTCTTTATTGGGAGGCCGTTGTTCTGCTATAATTCGCTTTAGTTTGTGAGGAAGCAAGTTTTAAGGCTTTTTCCTTGGCTTCGAATTCCCGACTTATTTTATCATTCGATGCTCTCTGCAAAGCTCCTTTGATATCTACAATGTGAACATTAACTCTCTCAATAACTTTGTTATTTTCTTTTTTCAGCAGTTATTAGATCATTCCCTTTACCCACATTTCAACATATGTTATAGACAAAAAGAAAAAAAAAATAATTCATGGATTTCAGTGGTTCTAAGTTGATATTAGTTTAATCTGTATACTAATTTCAGTCCGTCCATTTTAATAAATTCCAAATATTTGCGCATCGATTCATTAAAAAAATGTCAGAAAATAGTTAAATATTCGACTAAGGCTGGGAATGAACAAGGGGCACTCACCTCCGCGAATTCTTCCGGAGAGTTTTTTAGAAGAAGAGAAAGTTTTTTCCCCCTTTGCAGTAGATAGTGCATTTGTATTAGGTTGGTGCAAAAATAATGTCGTTTTCTCACATATGTTACTATGTAAGAAAACGACATTATTTTTGCACTAACCTAATAGTATCTGTTCCATAGCGGTGGTATGACCGGCTCTGACTAGCTTAGACAAGCTCTGACCAGTTTAGACCAGCAGCACGAGTGGAAATACTTGGGTCCTTAATTTAAAAACTGACCTTGCGTCACAATCTAATTCAGTAGGGGCGTTATCGTAAATCTCGGATGGAAATGGACGAGACTAAATTTGACAAATTTTGGTTCAGAATCTTTTGAGTTATTGAAATATATTTGAAAAAAATCTTCGGACACGCTGTACGTTCAAGGTAATAGTTCAGATGAGCTCTTCTCTATGGTAACTAAGCTTTTTGAATTTGGCGTCGATATCTCTTTAATTTACAGCTGTGCTGGATATATGTAAATCCTACGTTAACGATTTCTTTTTTCACACTATTCGCTTGCGGAAATCTCTTCTGGCTTCATGTTCTCAAACCAACTTTAATCTGCAAAAGATTTAGATGCATGGTCAATCGCTATCTACTTTCCTCTCGATTTTTCTTTCCTCTTACCGCTTATAATTAATGATTATCTTTCTAATTCTTCCATTAACAGTAACACTTTGCGTATTAGTGGGTTTGCGTCCTTGCATGAGGTGATACCGATTAAAAGAAAGATGATTTTTGAGGGGGGCCAACTCTGTAAAGATAACTATTTCCAAGTAACCCTATTTGTGGAAGATATTTCCGCGTAGTTACTTCCCAGAACACTAAAATCTTATCCTCTTAAAGTGTAAGGTCAATCATTATCTATCCGCCATATCCTTATAATCATAACTACATAATATTCTTACGTTTATATCACACACCCCATTGAGAAATACTCTGCCTCGAATGTCTCTTGGGCCTTATATTTGGTGAATTTTAGTAATATTCAGATAACTTTTACATTTTAATTCACAATTTACGTGAATAAATTAATTTTTTCATTTTTATTTATGAATTAAATCCTAAAGATATTGGCCTCCTAAATATATATGGCGAGCGAAAAGTAGGCTTACACTTATTTGGTAAGCGAATAGTAGGCTTACATTTATTCAGTATGCACTTTACGTTTTCAAAACCATTTGCTTACATTTATATTTATTTTTTGCAATCATATTCAAAACTCTTTAATTTTATTTGTTTAACAATTTACTCATATTTTTTTTAGTACAGTTTAATATTTTAAGCGCTCAAAATGTCCTCCTTAAAACATTGCAACATTCCTCGAGCCTCCCTAGAATACTATGACACACGGCGTGACACAAATCCCGACCAGCATTAAATTTAATAAATACTTCTGAGATGTACTCTTTGAATTCGTCCAATGTGTGGGGATTTCTCTAATAAAACTTGTTCTTTAATACAAACCCCCAAAAATGAGACCCATTGCTATTAGGTCAGGTGAACGTCCTGTTCATTCGATGCTGGCCCCATTTTCCCGTCAACGCAGTGGAAATTTTTGGTTAACGTAGTCCATTACTGCCAAAGAATAATTAGAAGGTTCTTCATCTTACTAAAAAAAAACGGTCCGATGAAGTTAGCTCTAGTTGTGAATCGAATACTGAAACAACTGTAAGCTTACTTTTGGCCAACCCTGTATATTTGATTCGCCCAATGTAAACCCGGCTGAAACTGATCATTCTTGTAATGTGGCACATTCGTTGTATTTTGGTTGTGGGCAGTGAGATGTTGTGGCAGCCACTCGTCTCCATCGTTGTCACATGTTAATGGAAACGTAGCTAAAAATTCGGCATAGGCTAATGACAGCTGAATATATTTTCTCCATTTAACAATATGTATAGAAGTTACAGTGTCAGTTATATTTTTTGTATTCGAGAATCGTTAATTCACATGATGCAATTTCTTTTCCCTCGTGTAATTTTCAATGCATCCTAGATGCAAATTTGCTAGGTAACGTTGGGAGAACGTTGTGGGGATTTTACTAAGAAAACAGTTTCTCAACTTCTATATAACCTTGCTGCAAATCATTTTGATGGCCTTACTCATACCTGAATACATACTTTTTATTAATTGTCTATATTTTTGAGATGAGGTATTATGTACATTATTTACATTATTCGGACTATTGCCCTCATCTTTGTCGCCATATTTATTACAACGTTTCGGACGTTGTACGCTCCGGCCTTCTTCACATTGCAAAGTGGATAAAGGCATTAGTTAGATCCAGTGACAGGAACCAAAGAGTGCGTTCAATACCCGGGTAAGGCAGTGGAGAATTTTCAGAGGGAAATTATCAGGAGATAGCTGATAACTGACATCCATTGCACGTGGAACTTGAACAGTCTACCCCAGTGAGCGAAATAAAGGGTTAAGTTCGACATTCCAACCACCTGAAGAAGGCCGGAGCGAACAGCGGCTGAAACATTATAATAGATATGGCGAAAAAGATGAGGACAATTGTCCGAATAATGTAAATATACTTTTTATTTATAAATAAATATAACTTAATATATTATAATTCTGTTATTTTTATATCAGCATATATTTAATAACGCAATATCTGTATACACAAATGAATAAAAACGTTCATAAGTCTTTATCTTATTGGTACTGCCCTGACATCTCGGCGTCTGTTCTATTTCCATCGTCGTAACATAGGTGCATGGTGCTATTACTATAAATATTCATGATAATTGTTCTGAGAGCTATACACTTTGGTACCTAGAGTTTATAATTTTAAGTTCAGTAACAGTTCTCATAATTTCACAGGTGAAATGGCTACATGTAACCGTAAGTTGTGTGCTAACAGTATATTTACGTACGTCTCGTTTGGGGAAATCTCTTTTTTTTCTTTCCAGTCAAGATCTTCAAAAATTTAAATGCAATGTTGATCATTAACTTCCGTCCTTATTAGTATTCTTTTTTGCTGTCACTCATAAATAATCTTTTATTTTTCGTTTATTCTTTTATAGTCAGTAACACCCTTGTCTCTTAGTGGCTTTATTTCCTTCTTTGGGGCGAAGTAATTAAAATTAAGAAAGAAGTATTGATTTTGTTAATTTTTCTGAGCTTGCAAATTTTACATTAATAGCAACTATTTTCAGGGCGCATAATGAGAAAAGTGGGCTTAGAAAATTTGATACTCCCAGGACAGGTGGCAGGCAAAGGGAATGCAGGAAAACAGCGCATAACCTACCTAGCGAACCTGAATAAATGGATGACGGAACAAGGTTTGGGAGAGATAACAAAAAGACAATATTTATTAAGAGCAAAAGATTGAAGGACATTGAGGAGAGCTATGATCGACAACGTCGTGAAGGAACAAGGCACATAGAAGAAGTAGAGTTAGTGAACATTGGTAACCCCACCTAAAAAAAACAAAAACAAAAAATAAACACAAACAAAAAAGCAACAAAAAAAAAATCAAACAAAACACAATTAGGTAAAATTTTATTACAACACAAATATAATTAGTAAATAAAATAATGATTTTGTGTCGGGGGTGCGAATTATATGAGGCCTTATTTTTGGTTTTAATATTGGGATTATATAAATTCGTCCACAATATATTAATATTCTTGTGCAATAATACACGAAAACAAGAAAGAAATGATGTATAGTTTTTGTTGTCTATTCAACAGTATACAACATACTTATTGAATGATTGATAAATGTTTTATGTTATTCACGTAA
Source organism: Acanthosepion lycidas (assembly GCA_963932145.1). Taxonomy (NCBI): domain Eukaryota; kingdom Metazoa; phylum Mollusca; class Cephalopoda; order Sepiida; family Sepiidae; genus Acanthosepion; species Acanthosepion lycidas. The sequence continues at coordinate 75,699,447 of OZ010605.1, forward strand.
CACACACACACACACACAGACACACACACACATATATATATATATATATATATATATACTTTAAAAAACAGGAGATCAGTTCTTGGTTCAAAACATACTATATCCTCAGGGGATTTTTGTCGAATGGCCTCTTTACGTTTTTTTTTTTTTTTTAATATTAAACACTATATTATTATTTTCATAAGTAAACAAACTTACGACTTTGGGTGTAATAGAAAACGAGGAGTGGATATGAAGAAGAAGAAGAAGAAAAAAAAGAAGAAGAAGAAGAAAAGCAAGCGTATTATAAAAGTATCGGTGGGCAGTTAATTGAAATGTTAATTTTCTTTATCCAGCCTCTTATATGCTTAAGAGGAATTTCTGAATATGTATTCAAGGACTCAAGATTTCGGTTTTCTAGTTCAAAGGTTCTTTGGATACGGAAATATTATTATTGCTATTTTTACCTGTTGGCAGAGATTGTGTTTGTTATAAGGCTTATATATATATATATATATATATATATATATATATATATGTTAGGTTGGTGTAAATATAATGACGTAATAATGTCGTGTTTTGACGTATTTTTAACGGCAAAAAAACGACATTATTACGTCATTATTTTTGCACCAACCTTATATATATATATATATATATATATATATGTATATATATATATATATATATATATATATATATATATATATATATATATATGCATGTTTCATTAAAAAATATAGACAAGTTTTGTCTATTTATTTTATGCAAATTCCTTTCATATCGTCTGATAAGCTTAATAGCATTATCATTGAAAGACGAAAGAAAATCACCATATTGATTTTTTAATCCTATCTAAGCTTTCGGCTTACATAAACCATCATCAAAGATGACAACAACGTTCCCATATATTAAACAATACACGGACGTATCAACAATTATAGTCTGTTTTTATTTGCATGGAAGATTTACAAGCAACGGCAAACTCGTGCATACAAGACGCTGGAAGCAAAAATCGCACTGCGGCTCATGACATCACACATGATCACGCGAGATTGAAAACGAGAAGTGTTAATTATATATATATATATATATGCATGTATGTATGTATTTCAAGAAAGAAATAGTTTTAGGTTTATACATCAAGAGACGTCTTTCTTGTGAGGTCATTCAAGATGATACGTTTTTCTGGTCAAACTAAGATGGAGGGACGGATAAGGGGAGAGATATATCGTATTTTCGCGCCAAAACTGACTTTCAGGTGTATTATGGGAATTCAATTTCTTTTCCATTCTTGTAACCAAACAAGGCAGGTCATGCAATTCTGCTTGTTATTCATGAACCACTACAATATAATCCGGAAGTTAAATTTTCACACAAGCAAAAATATTTTTTTTTAATCATATAATCCTATGCAAGGCAATGATGCCACTATGACACAAGGGGTTACTCCATGTGAAACAATAAGATAAAAGAGAAACATTAGGAAGCAAGAAGAAGACCAATCAAAACTGTAGATAACGATTGATATTGCATTTAACTTTTTGGAGATTTAAGTTGACTGGGATGTATGGAACAGAAAGAGTCTTCCACAAAGTGCAAGAAAAGAAACTGTTTGCATAGAACTTACGATTACATTTAGCCAATTCAACTGTGAATTGATTAGACTTCTGCCAATTTAGTACTGCGTCTAACTTCCTAAACACGGCGTACCATAATAAAGAGGGATATTTATTCTGATATATACACAGAAATGTGGCACAAGGCCAATATGGGGAATGGGTAGAAAGGACAGTCCTCTTTTGTCTTAATGATAACTTAGCTAGTGACAAACACTGACCCAAACGTAAAGCAATACTCCTTACACCAAAACAACGCATTCTTACTTACCTTTTTTTACTACATCCACCATACTGCCTCCATGAAATTCCTAACTAGTTCCCGTATGTACAATTTATTGTCTGTGCTGGGAGGGGAATAAAACAACAGCAATTGGGAAGAGTTCATCCGAACAATTACCGTAAAAAATATTTATAGAAATAACATAGGGAAGCTAGATTATGGCGGTAGGAAAGTGACTGAATCCGAGGTGTAAATCAAGACTATGGATATTGCTAATCCTCTTTTGTATTTTGTCAAGAATCTCTAAATACATATCGGAATCACTTGACCAGATTTGACAGGAATATTAATAGGATGGATGAATTCTAGAATTATAAGTATGATAGATTATGGAAAGAAAAAATTGTCTAGCATGGCACAATCCCTAGTAATAAATTCAGTTTTTCTTTTTCACTTCATATCAGATTAAAATGTTAGACTGAGAAGGAGTATTGAGTCACCATCATCGAGGTCATCCTTAGTCATGCAAATCGAAAGCAGGAAAGGGTCTTTTGCCTGATTAATTGAGAAGTATCGTTTTGAAAGCATATCTTTATCCCAAATAACAACAAAATTTACGTTATTCTTTTCACGTCATCTATCAATTCCAACTTATCGAAGTGATCTTTTATCTTTGGTAAGAAACTCCCATCTAGAACATATCTTCCAAAAAAAAAAAAAAAATGACGAAAAATATTTTAAAATCGCAATTGATAGTAACGCTAACTTCTTATCAATATTTGTCAAATGTTTTGTCTTTTTAAATGGTTAATTTTACTATCACCAAAACTTATTTTACAATTTCAAAAATAAATAATCAAAGAAGACTGACTTCTGAAAAATAACTAACGAACGTGTAGTTTATTTATTTTTTATTTTTATTTATTTATTGAAATTCATTAATGTTCAGTAAAAGACACAGAAATCTTAGAAAGGAAACTATGAGGAATGGTACGATAAAGCTGTCGACTTTTTAAGGTTCTCCCTCATCCCATAAGCTTATCTTATCATAGCTTATATATATATATATATATATATGCAGGTCACGGCCCACTCGACTCTCCAATTATCATCCTGTTTGGAGAACTCGCCAGCCAAGAGGTTACACGAAGCCTGACGATATCCCCGGCACAGGCCATTATTGATCCTGAAGTCTGGCAAACCGCTGCTGCAAATCAACCTTCCTAGCGTACGACCATCCGAGAGGGGTTCCAAGACTTTCGCGTTCAACCACCAACATGAAGAGGATCTGCGACGTGCTGAAAGGAGGGCCCGACCAGCCAACCAGCGTCCACCCCCTCCTCTGTAACATCTTCTCACGACGCGTCAGCAGTAGGCTGGTCCTTCACAGGCATTTCCGTCACCGCAACCAGAAGAGATAAAGGGAATAATGAGATAGGATTACGACCCTGATGCGAGTGTGTGCCTCTCTATGTGCAATGAAAGATTCAAAAGACTTTTTTGCAGGAAGACTGAATGAAAGAATGATGCAATAACTATAAAATTTCTTCTAACGATAAAGATAAAAAGAATGGTGCAAATCTTATTCCCTTTATGAAAGAAAGTTTACTCTACTAACTTTTCTCCTAAGAGTTGATTTTAAAACGAAAACAACTTGAAGTAGTCAGCATAAACACTATCATAAATGACAAAGTTGAGCCGCTTTTCTGAAACAATGGCAACCAATCTTTGAAACGAGCGATTTCCTATTGCACACTTTTCTGTTATTAGGTTTTCCATTTCTGTTTCTTTTCTGTCATGCCATGCTCAGTTTAATAAATTCTAATTACGAATGCAAAATGAATGCGATGACTTTTTCAGTTTCATAGCTTTGACGATAAAAGTGAAGCAAAACATAAAGGCACAAGAACAATAGTATTTGAATGAATGTGTCTCGTTGTGAGCCTCCATAAGTCCTAGGCTATGTCGTCGGCACCCGATTCCATCTGATCATCGGGATCGTCATCCTCTCTTCCTATTCCTTTTCTCTCCCCTGTGAAATAGCTGTGAATCAAATCGAGTTTTACGAGGCCTGTAACGTGAATTTGATTTTAATGGAAAGCTTTGCGCGACAGAGACGCCCACATTCTTGGCCATAAGCACCGCCCTCATAGTTCAACGGGGATTGAGATAGGCGAGAATTGCCAAACCTGATTAAATCGGGCTGTCGGATGTTTGATCTATCAAGATACACCTTGGTTACGCCAGCCCGATGGCGCTGCCCTCTTCAGCTTATTTGGCCGTAAAGATCGTGTAAATCTTTGCCTATTCCGCCGTTGGGGGTCTTAGGGGTTTGGTCGTGTTCAGTCTCTTCACGATCTTACTGGCATGGGTAGCTCTACAGAAGTTGCATTTCCAGACGACTTCTCTCTTGGGATTACTGGGAAATGCAAGCCCTCTAGCATGACGAGGAACGAACATAAATATTTTACAGTGGAAGTCGGAGTAATCAGTTCGTTTTCAAATGCATTACATTATTATTTAATAGTGATAATAGAAACGAAATGAGAAAATAATTAAAGTATAAAGGTATAATTAATATATGTAATTTAACTTATCTAAGGTAATGACAACTTCCATGAGATATTACGGATTTAACCAAGCGTTCATACATATTGTAAAAGCATTTTACACGGTGTAATGCTACATCGTATTTTACATGATTTTAGTATTGAAATGCCGTAGAAAAGACGTGTATTTCACCAGGAATATTGGGTATTCAAACTGGAGTTTAATAATAAGAACAATAATGATGCAGATGCTAGTTTGAAAGAATCATTGATCCGTACTTGAAAAGCAAAAATGACTTACAATAGCAAAATGATGTACAGGGCGGGTTTAAGGTAGGTTTACAGTTGTTTGACTATTTTTAAATAATAAGAACAATAGCGAAGAAGATACTAGTACAAAAGAACAATGGATCAGTATTTGAAAAGCGAAAATGCCTTACAATAACGAAATGATGTGCAGGGTGGATTTAAGGTAGGTTTAAAGTTGTTTCACTCTATATTTCACGTTTCCAGAGATCAGAACCAGAGCTAACTTCACCGAGCTTTTCTTTCTGCAAATTGAAGCATCTCCCCATTGTACAGTGTAACCCGGATATAAGAGAAACCAGGATATAAGAGATATTTACTCTGGTCCCAAATTAGAACCATGCTTACCTAAACAAAATAGACCAAACCCGGATAAAAGAGAAACCCGGATATAAGAGACTTCGTCGCCGGTCTCGACAACTCTTATATCAGGGTTACACTGTACTTTGGAAGTAAGGGACTAACTTAAATTTACCATTCCACGGCGTTACTTCGGCAGTAGGGCAGCATATGATTTTTTTTTTTTTTTTTAGAAATCCCCACACAGCGCACGAATGAAAACATTACAGAAGTATTTATTGACATTCATAGAGTTCGGGATTTGTTTTGTGTTGTGTGTCATAGTTTTTGAATAGTTTAGAGGAATGTTGCAATGTTGAAGGGGGATATCTTGAGCACTTAAGAAGTTAAACTGTGCTAAAAAAATATAAGGACATTGTTAAACAAATATACTTAAGATGTTTTGAATATGATTGTAACAAATAAAAATATATTTTACCAAAGGTTTTTAAAAATGCAAAGTGCATACCTACTATGTGTAAAACTAATTTTGGACCACCCTGTATTATGGGAAATATCATTAGAACAATATAAGTGTATAATGTAATATAAATCCTCATATATGGTAGCGAATGTTTTACCATATGCCCGCAGATCAAGAATAGGGTGGAGCTAACAAAGATATCGTTCAACAGAAGTATTCTAAGAATAGCATGGATGTAACACGTAACCAACTAGGAAGCTTAAAGAAAAATGGAAACGAAAACATACTTATAATTAAACTCTGAAAAAGACAAGTGATATTTCTTGGTCATATAATAAGGAAAGAAGGCTTGGTAAATTTGATATCCACATGACATGCAAGAGTAGTAGTCAAAACAAAGAGGAAACTATTTAATGATCTTTGGTAAATGGATGGCAGCATGTGTAATAGAATAAATGCCGAGAAACTATTGTTACAGAATGCAAAGGCAAGGCTAGAACGGTCAGCGATTGGCCAGAATATCTCGTTGGCGAGGTATTCTGACAGCGAGGGATTGATTTTGACCGGGTTTTGAATATATGCCCAAAGCGGCGGGAATTCAACAGGGTGTATCAAGAAATCTAAAAAGACGATAGGTCTCCCACACACATTTTATCGATCGCCTAATACCACCAAGCGTGGAGTGTGTTTGACGCTCAAGCAACAGGCGATATACTGTGACGTCACTCCTCCTACTGCCATTTTTCTCGTTTTCTCCTACCTATTCTTTCTTTCTTTCTTTCTTTCTTTCTTTCTTTCTTTCTTTCTTTCTTTCTACTTAATTTTCTTTTTCACTTCTTTCTTTCCTTTTTATATTGTATTTCCACAAGTTTATTTCTGTCTTTCTTTTTTCCGCTACTTCCTTTTTCTCTTTCCACTACTTTTTGGTATCTTTCTTGATTTCTTTCTTTTTCGTTTCTGCTACTTTCTTTCTTTTTTCTTTCTCTCTCTCTCTCTCTCTCTCTCTTCCCACAACATTCTTCTTTCTTGATTTCTTTCTTTCTTATTTTACCGTTCCATGTTTCTCTCTCTCTCTCTCTTTCTTCAACAGGGTGTCTCAAGAAATCTAAAGCGTCGATACGTCTCCCACACATTTTAGTGAACGGCTAATACCACCAGGGGTGGAGTGTGTTTAATGGTCAGTCAACATGTGATATACGTTCCTGTGACACCTCCTACTGCCTCCACTTTCTCCTAATAAAACGAATAAGAATAATGTAATGTCCCTTTCGTTGATACTATTATATATAGTATTGTGGGTACCCAGAGACGACACAGAACGCAACACTATGAGTATATAGAAATTTATGGAGACCTTTATCGCTCAGACCCTGACATGACATATGTAAGATTATACACTGTAACAAGAAAGTTCTAAAAAATAACCTCAAAGTTGGGTACCATGAGGTAGATACGAACACTGACTGGAAAAACACATTGAGTCGGATGTTAGCATGAAATACAACTAGGCGATATGATTCAGATTCCACGTCGCAGCAGGGCAGATAATCGCTATATAGACAGTGATGCGACTAAAATGGGTCACCGCTTACTCGATGTCGCTCGACATCTGAATGAACTCGTGAGACGCCTTTGTTTTGATTATAAAACCAGCAGGTTAAGAATAAGCATTTCAAATAATATTATTTCTCATTTTGCAATGATTTGAAAAAGTATAAAATATGCCTGTTATGTTTTTTTTTAGAAAGACATTGTTATACGAGGAATTCGATAGGAAAAAGAGGATTCTTTGAACTATGATGTGTACTGAGAGATTTGAAATTCTAAAGTTTTGCATTTGCAATGAATGCAATTATATAGAACATTACCCAATTCAATTATCTATCTATCTAACTATCTATATAGCTAGCTATCAGATTCTGTTTATATCTATCAATCTATTTCTGTTAGTTCGTATTTATCATTTCAGTCTCATTGTATCTATCTATACAAGATAAGATATACAAATCTACATAAAAACAATGCGTAAGAGATAGATAGGTATTAAATATTGGTATTAAGAGATAGAGTGATAGGGTGTGTATATATATATATATATATATATATATATATATACAGTGTAAGAGAGAGAAAGTGAGGGACGATGTAGAGAGATTGATAAGAAATAAACAAATGACATAAAATATTTATCGTTGACGTCTGATGTATGGTTTCATTTTGTGACCCATTATATATATATATATATATATGTATGTATGTATGCATGTATGTATGTATGTATGTATTAAGACATGTGTTTTTAAAAACAACGGGATTTTTCCGTGTAATAATCTTTTTTTTCTTGGTTTTCTTACAAGTTATATATATATATATATATATATATATATATATATATATATATATATATATATATATATATGTATGTATGTATGTATTTGGGTTAAAGCTGTTGTAATAAGACCCTAATCCATGAGCGTTTCAGTTTATCGTCAACCGTCATCATGGCTGTATGTTTTGGTTTGAAATAAGTTGTTTAGTATTTTAGTTTTATAGATAATATTTTGGGTAATTACACAGAGTTGTTGGGTTAGTTACTTATTAATAAGGTGGGTTTTGTTGTTTATTTTTGGGAGGAATAGTTATTAAATGTCCTCGATATTTCTGCCAGTACAACATAGAAACAAATATAAAAAAAATGCGAGAACCCTCCAGCCCCACAAAAAGAATTAACCGGAAAAGTTCAGTAGTCTTTCACAACACATGCCCATATAATAACATACTGCCTAGATATATTATTTTAAACATCATATATATATATATATATATATATATATATATATATATATTTATATATATATATTTATATATATATATTTATATATATATATATATATATATATATATATATATATATATATATATATATATTATATATATATATATATATATATATATATATATATATATATATATATATATATATATAATAAAAAGGCTTAAACACTAATATTCCATGGTCATAATTTATTCCATTGGAATCGTAAATACGATCCAATTCATCAGACCTACAAATTCAAAAAGAAAACAGAAAAAAACCTACTCCGGAAATAAAAATAGAATTTAGAGAGAGTGTAATTATGAGAGTGTGGGACGAATGTTAGTTTATAAGAGAGGGGTTTAACAGAGAGAGTTTTATTTAAAATTAGGTGTGAGTGGAAGGGGGAAAAAGACTGTTGTCGGATGTCTAAAACAGTATAAGGATACACATCGAGGTGACAATACACACACCATGGCCGATGAAATCTTAAAGAAGGAGGGAGAGGTAAGGAAAGAAGTGGTGGGGAAGAAAGATGGGGCGGGTGAAATTAAAATTGCAAGGGACGCTGTGCAATTGAGAAAATTTGACAAAAATAATATCGACTGCAGGTTACAAATCAAATATTATAAACAATAAATATGACGATTATCTAATCTAGCGAGGACCTATATTTTTATGTTCAAAACGCATGCAAAACCACACATACACAATAAGTTATACACGTATATACATACACATCGCCGTGTACCTACATACACACTTACATATATCCATGTACACATACACGTAAATCCACATATTCACACATACATACACACATACATATACATACACACACACATATACATATATCTGATTCAATATCTCAGATACTAAGCGCTTTCTAATAATTACCGCGCATATGATAAAGAAATAATTACACCTACATATATACACACATACACATACACATACACACACACCTCCATATATATATATATACATACATACATATATACATACATACACATACACACACATATATATATATATATACATACATATATATATATATATATATATACATACACACACACACATACATACATATACATGTACACACACACATACATCCATATATATATACATATATACATAGACACACACACACACATGTATATACACACACACACATACATATTTTTATTATATCCTTACTCTGTCCTGGACATTGAGTTCTACCTGGATTTTATCCTCTCGGAAATTTTTTATTCTAAAATATACATGTGTATATATGCACCTGTGGATTTTGCATATATATGTATATTTACCACTAATATTATCTATATATATATATATATATATATATATATATATATATATATATATTTATATATATATATATATATATATTTATATATATATATATATATTTATATATATATATATTTATATATATATATATATATATATATTTATATATATATATATTTATATATTTATATATATATATATATTTATATATATATATATATATATTTATATATATATATATTTATATATATATATATTTATATATTTATATATATATATATATTTATATATATATATATATATATTTATATATATATATATATACATATTTATATATATATATATTTATATATATATATATGTATGTGAAAATATTATAGGAAAGAAACTTATATATAAAGAAATTTATATATATATATATATATATATATATACATATTTATATATATATATATTTATATATATATATATATTTATATATAGATATTTATATATATATATATATATATATATATATATATATATTTATATATACATATATGTATATATATATATATATATATATATATATATATATATATATATATGTGAAAATATTATAGGAAAGAAACTGGTTTGGTAAATAATCCAAAGTTCCTTAGTATTTTTGTTATCATTTCTAAAAAATAGTGCTCGATACGAAAGTAGAACATAAATATAATTATTTATTTAAAAATATGATTCCAACTCGCTACATAAGAGGTCTCATGTTTCAAAACAAGAGCCGAAAACTTCAAAATAATATTTGAATTAACTTGAGTTAAAGTAGGCTCTGTTCCATCTTCAAGCGAAATTTTTTTGGAATCAAAATCAGATTTTTTTGGAATCAAAATCAGATTTTTGGAATCAAAATCATATTCCCAAAAAATTTCGCTTAAAGTTGGGACAGAGCCTACTTTAACTCAAGTCAATTCAAATATTATTTTGAATTTTTCGGCTCTTGTTTTGAAACATGAGACCTCATATGTAAGGGGAGTGGAATCATATTGTTAAATAAATAAATATATATATATTTATATTTATATATATATTTATATATATATATATATATATATTTATATATATATATATATATATATATATATATATATATATATATATATATATATATATGTTTCCATGATTACGATTTTGATTCAACTTTGTTTTCATTCGTGTCCATATTTTCTTTTCTTGGAATAAGTTGGTGTAAAAACTATACAAATTTTCTTTATGTCTACGCACTTTCGGCTATTCTATTAGCCATTATCAATATATATATATATATATATATATATATATATATATATGTGTGTGTGTGTGTGTGTGTGTAGATTTTTATATGACTGGCAAGGTTTTTATTTTATTTTATAAGCACTTCCCTACTTGATATTAAGTTTTGAATTTTTCTTTATTATTATTAATTCTTTCTTTATCTTTAATCGTTTTAAATATTTTTACCTGTGAATGACTGTCTTAAGGGCGTATTTTCCAAAAGTATGATGCAGAGCAAGTTTGGCGGGTTTCCGTGTCTGTCTAGATAAGCAAATATTTAAACACACACACACACATATATATATATCTATATATATCGATAAGTTGTATGAAATTATACTTGATAAAAGTTTAGGGTTTGCTTCGGGATTGAGTTAGCATTTCATGTTATTGTCAGATGTCAGTGTCTGAGATGAGATAACGCTTTAGATTTATAAAGCTGACTTTCAACTTTGACACCCTCTCTCACTCTCTCTCTCTTCGTCTCCCTCTTTTGCTCTCTCTCTCTCTCTCAAATCATGTGACACAAGCTTCCTACAAAATTGTTCCCCTCATTTGATCTTGCGAGTAACCAAGCCTTAGCAAATCTTTTCAGAGGGGGAGAGAGAGAAAAGAGAGAGGGAAAGAGAGAGAGAGTCGACATATAGATATATTTTTAATGAAAATCTGAACGTCAAATTGAATAAGAAATACAGAAAGGAAGGAAGAAAGAAAGAAAGAAAGACAAAGAAACGCATTGAATATAAAAGTGACAAAGATAAAAGCACCCAATGAAAAGTAACAGCACCTTAATTCGAAACCAGTTGAGAAAATTCTTGTTTTCATTTTTCTCGTTTTCTCCTACCTTTTTCTTTCTTTCTTTCTTTCTTTCTTTCTTTCTTTCTTTCTTTCTTTCTTTCTACTTAATTTTCTCTTTTCACTTCTTTCTTTGTTTTTATATTGTCTTTCCGCAAATTTATTTCTGTCTTTCTTTCTTTCTGCTTCTTTCTTTCTCTCTTTCCACTACTTCTTTCTTTCTTTCTTTCTTTTTCGTTTCTGCTTCTTCTTTCTTTCTTTCTTTCTTTCTTTCTTTCTTTCTTTCTTTCTTTCTTTCTTATTTTACCGTTCCATGTTTCTCTCTCTCTTTCTTCCTCTTTTTCCTCTATCTTTTTCATTAATATTCGTTTACTGTCTGTATAGTTCATTTTCTAGTATTTTCTACATCCTGTCTGTTGTCTTTTTTTTGTTCTCCTCTTTTTCGTGTCTCCCATCCATCTTGGTTTTCGAAGCCACACCAAATATGGTATTACTGACGAGAGAAGAAACAATATAAAAGTAGACGGGAATCCCTAACTTGATAAGCAATGCAAAACGAAGTGGTAAATAATCTCTCTCTAGAATTCTCTCCATCTTCGACCCTTGTTGTTCCTTGCTTGATCTGCCGATATCAAACATTTAGGACAGATATGGAGGAATGGGCAGGAGAAGGTTTTAACTAAATTTGATTTCAGACTTCTTGGTCGACTGCAGATTGCTTTGAAGCACGCGCGATTAAGTTTAATAAATAATATTGTGAATAGTCATCTTACAAACAAGAAAGCCGCGCCGTACTAACGTCAGACTCGACTTTATCTAAATCTACAACAATCAATGTGTATGTGTGGGATGGTAGCCTCATTGTTGGAGTCGGAATGTAGCCGTGTCTCTTCGCTTTTTCTTCTTGATGTCAATACTGATTACCTTTAAACTTCGTTCATGCATTGTTGAAAACTTTTGCTGGATAGAATTATATAGCCAAAAGTGAGAGTCCATTTCTCGTTCAATAAATACTAGTGGCCCCACAACTTATGGCGATTTCATAGAAAAAGTGATTCAAACAAGATTTGGTTATTTTAAAATTCTGTTGTTAGAAATTGTGGCAATAAGGGTCCTAGGGTCCCACTCGCAAGAAGCGTTTACAAATTTTATTTTATTATACGGTAACTAAAAGAAGGGAATTCGTATAAGTACGGAATGAAGGTCGTGTGATTATTTGATATACAAATATCAAATAATTTGATATTATTTGACATGTGAATAATAATAGAGTAGCAACAGTATTTAACACGCCTCACCACTGGCAGGATTTGGCACATTGACATTTTTCTACGTGGGCTACCCCGACACATGCATATGGACCAAAGACCCAAAATTCCCAGTTCATGAGATCACTGTCAGGCAGGCGTCGATATTACACCCAACACACCTCTTCTTTTTTTAAAGATTAGTATCAACACATGCGAGAAAACAAGGACACTAAAACATAAGGGATTACTGGGTGTGGAAGAATTAGGAACAGAGACTTATTAACAGTAGGATTGCCAGCTCCTTTGACATCTTTATTTAGATTACGCCGTGAAGCAGCCATCTCTAATATATTCAATATTCAACTCAGGAATAAGAAGTCTGAAAAGAAATTCACAAATATTAGTATACCTCGTACCGAAAGAAAGTGATTATATATATATATATATATATATATATATATATATATATATATATATATATATATATATATATATATATATATATATATAAATTATGTGTTTGTGTATAGATAGATAGATAAATCGATAGATTGGGGACATAAAAACAAGTATTATTGCTTGTGAGAAATTTTTAAATGCATTTGCCCTATAAGTAGCCTAGGTGTCAAAAACGACACCTCGGCCATTCAAGGTAAAACCTCAAATATCAGCTATTCCACTGAATATTTTTTTAAAGAATTAAGTCTGTTAAGCATCTTTGCTAAAATTCAATAATTGTCCATAAGCCTCAGCATCAAACCAAAACTAGTAATTTTTTGAAAATTTGAAGGTATCGAAAACGACACCTCGGCCATCCTAGTGTTAATAACTAATAATTAATTAATTATTAACTTATTAATAATAAGCTGGAAGAGGAAAAAAGTAATCAGGAGGACAGTAGATAGCGATTGGCATTGTATTTAAATTCTTGCAGATTAAATTTGGTTGGAAAGTATGGAACGGGATGGCTGTTCTACATGGCAGAGGTATGAGAAAAGAAACTGTTAGCATAGAGTTTTCAGTTACATCCAGTCAGCCCAAATGTAATTTGATCAGAACTCACCGTCAATCTAGTACTGTGCGGTATTTCAAAAAGTTTAGGTAACATACCGAAGAGCAATATTTATTCTATTAAATGCACAGAAATGTGGCACAAGGCCGAGGCGGGGATTGGGCAAAGGACGGTCTTCTTCTCTCTTAACGATAACTAAGCTAGCCACAAACATTGACCCAATGATACAAACACTATTCCTTACACCAAAACAACACATTCTTACGTACCTTTCTTACTACATCCACCATAATACCTCACTGTCTCTATGAAAATACTAACTATCCCCATATTTACAATTAATTGTCTGTGGAGGGGAGGGGAATAAAACAGCAATTCTAAAAACTAGCCCCAATGAGTAACATAACCATGAAGAACTCATCCAAACAATTACCATGAAAGTATTTATAGAAAAGAAACACAGAGTCAACCTTACAGCGGTGGGATTCTGACTGAAGCCGAGCCGCCAGATCAGGACCAATAATATTGCAGATACTTATTTGGATTTTATCAAGGTAAATAGCAGCGGCAGTAATATTCTAAGCATGAATGAATGGTAGATAGAATAGGTAGAGTCTTAGTAAAATGATGCAGGAATTGCACCAGGGTTTGATTACCCGGAAACCGTGCGCCTTCTCCCATGTAAAATAAGGAGAGAACATATAATTTTATCCCAGCTAAAAGTCCGAGAAGTGATAGGCTTGCGACTTTTAAAACTCCTTGACGCAAATGAAACGTCGCTGGTTTATCGATACGTTTATCCCTATTTCCATGCCAAATGTTATGCCGAGCTACATTAATTAATTTCAGCAGTGCAAATCTTTTCTGCGAAGACATGCCGTGACATACACAAATCGTCGGATCATACTCACTTTCCTTCGTATTCCACCGGTAAACAGGAAGTTCATTTCAGACAGCTTTGTAGAACAGTCTCCCGAGAAGTTTGCGTCTCCGATCACAACAATCATAACATCTTCAAGTCTTGGGTTAATTATTATCGATTCTACAGATCCATATAATCTGCATGTACCTCCTACTCTTGTGCTTCTAAAACAAACTCATTCAATCACCCACTACCTTCAGTGAATTTTCGATCGTGTATTTGGTAAACTGTTAAACAAGTTAAACAAATTGGTTCTGTAGCAGAATATTATTAGGTTGGTGCCAAAATATTGGCGTAATAATGTTGTTTTTTGACGTTAAAAATACGTCAAAAAACGACATTATTACGTCATTATTTTTGGCACCAGCCTAATAGAAGTGTTCTGTTTTTAATATTTCTATTGTCACGGCTATTGTTTTTAGCTACTCATTGGTAAGATTGTAAATTTATAACACCTATACAGTGGCATAGCTAAGGTGGGTGTGAAGATGGCGGATCGCCCCGAGTGCCAGCACAGGACGGGGTGACACAATGTCGCCTACAACAACATTTTTCAACCAGGTGCAAAAATAGTCTGAAAACAGTGCTAGAGACACAGGGTTTCGCAGGCGGGCGTATGACCCACCAGAAATAATTTATGACCCCCCAGTTTTGTTCCCCCGTCAGAAATTTTCTAATAAATTGTCAGAAAATTTGTGACCAGGAAAAATAGCAATGTTTTCAGCTTTCATGTGTTTCAGTTGCTACAATCTTGGTTACTAACAAGAGACATTGTTGTAACATTTTATCGGATGATATGGTGTTTTAACTCTGCATCATTAATAACAACAAAGCGAAATACGAAGCCAAAAGTGCAACAAGTTCAGTCTTGCCTGTGTATCAATTCCATTGAGTGAGCTGTTATACTTTTGAATATATCTACTAGTGTTGGGACGATTAATCGGAATCGAGAATCGGAAAAATCGGAACTTTTTGGGGTATCGGAAACGGTATCGGAAAAATTTGTGCCTATTTTCCGATTCCAAAAACGATTCATTTAAATTTTTAACTTAATTTTCCATTATTGTTACTAATGATAAATATTTATTGTTTTTAAATTACCACTGAAACTAAAATCATAATAACATCAAAATACGATGTAAATTTATTTTACTTGTATAAAGAAAAACAAAAAAATAAACTTTGCATAAATTCTCTAGGTAACCTTTAAAAGAATGCAGTTGATTTACAATATTCCGAAAAATGCTTAAAAATTAAATAGAACATTTTTGTCAAGAAAAATACTTTCAAACATCATTGATAATTAAATGGTACCTAGAAAATGATGCAACAGAAAATTGGACCGCGGAAAATTAGCAACAGATAATTACGTCAACCATGAGCCAGTCGAGACTGTCGGATTTGGCTGTGCTGTCCATTGAAAAGAAGCTTACAAGACAAACAGATTTTGACGATGTCATTGACCAGTTTGCCATAATGAAAACAAGAAAACATTCATTCTAAGACCATAGTATCGAATGTCATTCTTTTGTGTATTGTCGTGTTTTGTATGCAGTTGTTCTGAAAGTGAACAGTTACATTTTAAAAATCTTTTGATTTGAACTGATTATTTTGTGGTATTGGATTTTGACTTGGATCGTACATGTAAACAGTAACGTACCGGTCAGTAGAGTAAAGTAGAGGTAGAGCATGTATGAAAATTTAGCTACAGCTAACCATTCAGCATAGGGTGAATCGGGGTGACATTTGAGCGGACCGCCCCGGGTGACATTTACTCTAGGTACGCCACTGCACCTATAAAGAAGCATTCAACATACAGTCAAGTACTAATATAATGAATGTTTTAATGAGACGATGTTGGTTTTGGTTCTCTGGTCGCAAAACGGTATTCTTCTAAATTCGTTGCAGGAAATATTCCTTCAGTGCTGGTCAAATAATGTCTCTCTCTTTTTTTTAATAATAATAAATAGAGAAAAGAAAAAAAGTCTCCATTTTTTTTCTACACTTAGAGATTTTTATCTTTTATTTTTATTCCAGAAATAATCTAAAACAAAGCAGTTAAACTTAAAAGCCCTTTCTTATTCTTCAAAAATTCATACCTCAAATAAATAAGATGTCTAGCCAATTCCGAGAAAATTATTTTAGCAAAAAGGTGAAAATTTTTTACTCACTATTTTTCGTCTTTTTACGTGCCAACAATTTTGGATTTTTCCTAAACGTCCAATTAAAAAAAAAAATAATAAAACACACATTAAAACACAAATCTTTGATTAAGAAAATCTTTGGCTGCCTTTAATAAGAAAAAATATTACCTACTTTTTATATTTCTTTCACCGTTCGAAATATTTGTTAAAGCAAAGGACCAGCTTACAATTCCTTTTCTAAATATCATTTTCTAGAATTAACCAATTTAACGGCTCTCTCTTTTTTTATTTAATAATATAAACATTCATAATAATAATAAAATTCTGTTAGATTATAACCGCTGAAAATACAAGGGAGATAATATTTGCTTTTAAACAGTTTTTTTTTTTCATTAATGAATGTCACGCTTCGAAACTAAATATAGGAAGAGTATGATATATTAGTCCTTTAAAAGAAGATTAATAAAAAGAACAGGGTGTGGATAAACGGGTGGCACGATATATTATATGAGGGATTCGATGAAATTAATCTCCCCTCTTTTATTATGTTGGTCACGAAAGGTATGATGTGTATTTTGCTAATAAGGCCGTATAGGCCGAAAACTAGTGCCAAATAAAATTGTTCCATGAAGGAGTCTGGGAAAATGTGGTCTGACACAAAAATTCGTAAGAAGCAAATGTCTATTAGCAAATTCAACTATGTGGAAAATATTGAGACATTGGCATTCAGTAACGCTTGCTCAACATTTATGGAGATTAGGCAATGGATGTAAGCAAAGTTAGGTTGTGAGTAATGCGACTGAGTAGTGGAGAGAGTGATTTGAACGATAAAACATATTCCAGATGAATAAATAAAGATTGCATGAAAAATGCATAAGCAGTGATTATAAAGATATAGAAAATATATATTGTAATCTATAAGTGAAAACGTGTTATTCTGTTTCTGTATTTGCTCTCAGTTTTTTGCCCTCACACATCTATCTATCTATCTATGTATCTATCTATCTATCTGTCTATCTATCTATCTATCTATCTATCTATCTATTATCATAGTCTTTTCATATTTATTTATCTATCTATCTATTATCATAGTCTTTTCATATCTATTTATCTATTATCATAATCTTTTCATATCTATCTATCTGTTATCATAGTATTTTCATATAGATCTATCTATCTATTATCATAGTCTTTTCATATCTATCTATCTGTTATAGTATTTTCATATAGATCTATCTATCTATTATCATAGTCTTTTCATATAGATCTATCTATCTATTATCATAGTCTTTTCATATCTATCTATCTGTTATCATAGCATTTTAATATCTATCTATCTATCTATCTATTATCATAGTATTTTCATATCTATCTATCTGCTATCATAGTCTTTTCATATCTATCTATCTATCTATCTATCGAACATTCTATTTACAAAACATGTATATAAATTAGTTATTTTTAATACTACGATATTTATCACCACATCCAAGAGAATAGGACATATAATTAGGAAAATAATACATCCACCACCAATACAGCGGGTACTTAACAAATAAATATCTTACAGTGTAAAAAACACATATCTGCGAGACATTTCGAAATCTAAAAACCAGTATCTATGAAGATAAAATAGATTATCTTTTGGACAATCATTTAAACTCACTTGTAATACATAGGAATAAGACTGGGCATAACTTTTATTTTACAAATGTCATCCAAATTAAAAAAAGAACATAATTCGTCGAAAATACTTTGAGTGATTACTAATAAATCTATTACCAACTATAAAAACAAGATATAACATTATATTAGGTTGGTGCAAAACAATGACGTAATAATGTCGTTTTTTGACTTATTTTTAAAGTCAAAAAACTACATTATTACGTCATTATTTTTTGCACAACCTAATATTATAAAACCAAGAATTATTGAATCTATATTTAAAGAACCAAATTTATTTTTATCTAAAACAAATCGTATGTACGTAAAGACGTTCCCAAATTAACATGCGAACAACTAAATGTGACACTATTTAGCGGTCGCGTGAAAATTAAAAGCTAGAAATAATTAAGGCGAGAAGAAGCTATCACGAAAGACATACTGAGCGATGTTATTTTTTTGTAAAGAAAAGTGGTATGATTTTATTTTCATAAATCTGCCCATGGTAATAATGAAAATTTCAAATTGGTCAAGTGGCCAACAAAATAGAATGCTGGAAGATAATCGTAATCAGGTCAAGCACTGACCGAGAATGGCATCAGCTTAGACCACCCCCAAAGAAAAAGGAAGTGAAAGAGAAAGAAAATTAGGGGGGAGAATAAACCATTAACTATCTTTCGGAGATATCATTTGGTTTTGGAAAGAGACACCTGTTTTATGTTCAGACAGTGGCATGATAAAGTTTGTTGCCGGGACAGGTCGCTGGTGACGGGGTGCGAAGACGTCCAGGTGACCACCCATTTCACGCTGGCGAAAATCTCGTTGATAAATTCCAGATGACGTTCGGTTAAGACAGAGATTAAAGACCACACTACGAGTTGTAGGGGTCTGGTGGATGAAAAGAAAAATAGGAAAAAAGGAAGATAATTTTTTTTTCATTTGAGCGATTTTTGAACTGAGGCCAGACTAGCCACACCCACGCTGCTGATCGTTTATTGGCTGAATGGTGGCGTGTGCAATGGGCGAAGGTAAACATATGAGAAGGAGGGGAGGCCTGTTGACGCCTCTGAGGGGATTGGTGTGAGATACCACTATGATAAAGAAGGGAAACATGTTGATGCCCCCTGAGAGGATTGCTGTGAGATACCAGTATGAGAAAGGAAGAATTTGGGAGGACGATTCCCTTAAGAACCCCTCTAAAGCAGAAAGTAATGGACTTCCAAAAATGGAAAGTGATAAATTTTCCTGTCCGAAAACAAAGAAAATCCTTATTGTGGATTTGGGATTATCGAGGAACCCAAACCACGACAGGCCCACACCCGGTTTTGGTCGGCGTCCATATAAACAGAGTCGCAGCGAGTAGACGGCAGTTGCAGTTGGAGTTGTAGTTCCGAGAAGACAGCAGACGCGGACAGACGCAGACAGAGTTGAGCTGTGAGCTTGCAGACCAGCCTCGCAGAAAGCTGACTGAAAGATATCCACGCCTTCCGACTTAGACTTCTAACAAAGAACAATTTATTTTTGAAGAACGACTTAGACTCACACCACCAAAACAAGTTTTATGAATATCGCCTGAAGACACCAAAAACCAGTTATTGAAAAACAACTTAAGATATTAAGACTCGTCTAACAAACGCAAAGTGTCATGTATCCATAGAAGCGGTTTGGGAGAAAGACGCAGTCCTGTATTCAGCAACCAGATATAAAAATATTTGTTATTCTTTTTTTAACACATTTGCACCTTTCGAGTTGTTACTTTATTTTCTTTTACATATACTTGTGCGATGTCACCTTTGCTCGAATTCGGCTTGCATTACGGCCCGGCGACTGATTGATTTCGTCTACCTAAGATCAAATGAGAACGTGGGTAGGTTAGACTAGAAATCAAAGCAGTTACTTCGGTAACCAGACGTTGGAGGCGAGCTGGGAACGACAAAGCTGATACCGAATCTAACCAGATTTCCATCCGAATCAGCCAAGGGTTAGAACGTCACATTTTGCGCCGCGTCTAATACCAAGTCACATTGGTCGTAACAGGATAGGATGGGGGCAGGGAGGCCGGGGTGACGTCACAAAGTAGAATTTCTACATGTCAGACATATACACGCACACACTTAGGAATATGCATTATCATCTGCATCAGGCAAACTAAAATGATTACAGATTACATACAAATAACAGTATTTACGATTTGTCACTTGGGGTTGCAATGCGTTAATCTCTTGTAAGATTCGAACGGACGCGTCGTCTTTCCTCAAAATCAGATTGCCATTAACAATACAAACTTTTGTTTAATAAGTCGAATGCACATGAAACCTGATTAGTCAATTAAACTGAAACAACACAAAAATAAAAAATAGCAGAATTTCATTTTTTTCTGCATATTTCATTCTTTTATGGATCTTTATTAAATGTGAAACATATTAGATTTATAAAAACGAAAACTTGCCCACAGTCCTAGATTCCCTGAAATAAGATCTCAAATGGACAAAAAAAAAAAAGAAGAAAAAAATGAAAAAAAAGAAAAACTACCTAAATGCAGACAATTACCTACTGTGTAAATTGCTCAACGCCTAGATAATAGATAACTTGGACAGAGAAAAAACTCTTAACTTTAATAGCGATTAAAGGATAGCCCTGGTCGTAACCCGGGTTTCAAGCTTCCGCGATCTTCAAACGACTAGATTTAAGGTTTGCTATATATATGGATATTTATGGGACTAAGTACTCAATATCAGAGATAGAGCGTATGGAAATATAAAAGTGAGCATTGAATTCAACACTCACAGCATTCACGCTAGATGCAATCGTCAAGCCTAACGATTACGTCTAGAATGAAACAACACAAAACATTTTTGTGTTGTTTCAGTTCAACATTTTTGTGTTGTTTCACTTCAACGTTCACTATATATATATATATATATATATATATATATATATATATATATATATATATATCAGTTCTTACCATCCTTTTTATTATAGTAGTACAACGAAAACAATAATTGATAAAGACTAGAGCTTTATCCAAAGCGTCGGGAACCAACAGACCTTTGAGCGATGTTTACATATAGAATAAAGAAGAAATATCTGTATGTATAATCATAATTAAAAAACTAAACTAAAATATCGTGTCCGTCTTGTTCAAATGAATATTTATTCAAATGAAAATATATATATACATACATATATATATATATATATATATATATATATATATATATATATATATATATATGTATTTTGGAAGCAATCTTTCTTTCATGGACATTTCATTAAAAACAACCGACAAGGGGCTTTGATTTACATTTTTATATAATTTCTTATGTGATCTAATATTTTTTTCTTTCCAGATAATAAATTATATAAAAACTTTATGAATGTTCTTTTATTCCGAGAGTTTTCAGCTAGATGCTTAGCAATTTACAGTATTTCTTATTCAACAGTTAAAATTATATTTCTTATTTAACAGTTAAAATATTTCATCCTTGAAGTTTTTTTTTACACACACACGTGTACTTCATATCGAAGCTGGTGCAATATCAATCTCGTTAAAATGTGTCCGTATTGAGCTCAGGTCAGAAAGATGTAATGTCGTGACAGCCGTCGCGACAGGTGGGTGGTGGTTTGTCCAATAAAATTATTTATTATTTTGCTTTAATCATGAATGCAATATCTAAAATCTTGTATAATGTTGGTGTAATATAATTTAGATTTTGTCGACGAGATGTTATTTATAATAATGATTTAAATGTTTATATTATATACTTGATTTATTCAAGAGAAGTGACGCATTTTTATAATCATCCTTAAAGCGAATTCATCTTCATGTTTGTAATTTTATGTAGCTGATTACAATAAAATATATCATTGCTAATATCTTTATTATGTCTGTTATTTATTGTTTAGTTTTGAAAGAAAGAAACAGTTTTTTTTCAAACTTATTATCTACTATAAAAAAAAAAAATTAAATAAACGAACTTATTATCAGAAATAATACGTTTCCCAAAATTTGTGGGAAGGGATCACAAAATTTCCTTCTGCAAGTTCACCAGTCTTTGATACTGTCATTTCTTACTTAAGATACAACGGTCGACAATTACCACCCAGCATGAATCACCAATTTTATGACCGTGTCACCTGATCTTATTGTCTCTTCCCTGTGTTTTTATTTTACACACAGGCCTAGTCTTCATTCTGATCAGGGTACGCATACAATCAGCGAGAGTGCTTAGTTGCAAAAGCTTTTCCCTTTTGTTTAATTAGCGTGATATTAAGAGTCTATATGCAGAAATATAAAATAACGCATATTCGACAACAACAACAACAACAATGATAATAATAGTAATAATAATAATAATAATAATAATAATAATAATGATAATCGTAATAATCATAATAATCATAATAATCATAATAATAATAATGATAATCGTAATAATCATAATAATGATAATAATGATAATAATAATAATGATAATAATGAAAATAATAATGATGATAATAATAATGAAAATAATGATGATAATAATAATGGAAATAATGATGATGATAATAATAATGATGATAATGATGATAATAATGATGATGATGATAATGATAATAATATTGATAATGGTGATGATGATAGTGTTGATGATGACAGAATAACGACGATGATGATGATAATAATGGCAATAATTTTATATCCAGTATTAGCATCCACGAAATATAAATCTCGGCAACTTTTACATGAAGGAAATCTCAAGAAATTGTTATGAACAGCGCCCAGACTCGATGACAGACAAAGGATCTGTAATAATTTTATGGGACTTTACATTAAACGTGGACAGACCAATGAAAACTAATTGCCCAGACATAGTGATTAAAGACCACAAGAATAGAATGCGTTTTCTTATTGACATGCCGATTGGAATGTATCTTTGACGATCTTCAAAAATTCCTAGAAATACAAGAATTTTGAAGTGAAAATCTAGAAAATTTAGCGCATGAAAATAATAATAATTCTGTCACTGCTAGAAACGCTCGGTTTGATTGGAAAAATGTTCTGATAGTCTCATTGAAGAGAACTCTGAAAATCTATGCCTTGAAATATGAAAAAAAAATATTCCCAAATACATAGCTCAGACGCTATCGTTCATGTGCCATGCGCGATACACGCTTAGGCGATCACGAATCTTTCGATATATGACTGACGAGGCAGATTTTTCCCGCAGTAGGTTGCCATTTCTTTCTGCGGTAGATCAGTAGCCATCGAAGGCTATATAACCCGGTCTGTCCTGCTATTTACTCATAGATAGGGAGAGAAGAAGAGGATTTGTAACTTTTCCAGGGGTATTAGCACGTAAATGAATGTAAGTGAGAGCTCTTAGATTTTATATTTATTTTATTTGTTTCTTAAACTAAGAAAAATTCAGTGGAAAATGTCATATCATTTCTGGCCTCATGACTCTACTCAGGATTCAGAATGAGATGTGTATACAACATAAATCAAAGGAAATTATAAAAGTCAATAATTCACGTACAAGTATAGGGCATTCGAGTGGACCCCATATAAGATTCCCACTTGCAGACGTAGTAATAATAAAAGAACAGAACGTAACTGACTTATGATTTTTACAAATTATATTAATCAACATTAAAAATGAGTCCATGGAAAATGTATCTGCTACCAAACTTATCTACTGAGGGTGAGTTGATGTTCTCGCCATTTACGGACTCTGTGATGATAAGGGTGTATACATGACCCATGCATAATGTGGTCATTCCGAAGGTTGTTCCAAGAGTAATGAGTTGTTCAAAAAAGGTAGAAAAGTGCGCCAATCAGCAGCAGTGAACTGATTGGCTAACCGTAAATGACAAGGGCAGATAATCATATAATATTCCCATACAAGTGCAGGAGTAAATACTATAGGATGATAAGCATGATGATGATATATGTCTTATTCTTTCTCTCCCTCTCTTTCACTACTTCTCTATCTCTGATATATATATATATATATATATATATATATATATATATATATATATATATATATATAGAACGTATAAACATAAAAATGTCTTAATATATATATAATATATATATATATATATATATATATATATATATTAAGACATTTTATGTTTATACGTTCTTTTAATAGATACACATATGTAAGTAAATGTTCTGTTTATAATAAACAGTATTAACAACATTTACCGGCCTGAATATCCGAAAAATTTTCATAGAAAATATGCGTCCTCCGACAGGAATCGAAACTGTATCCTCTACGGAACCGTCATATAGCCTGGCGTGCTTTTTATATGACCTAGAAATGGATTCAATATAGTTGTTCCACTTCACGTCACCTGAGAACGTTAGCCTGAGAAGGTGCAACGTGTCACTTTCCTTGAGGTTAGCATCAGCCATACTGATGGAAGACAGAAAGGGTTTCTTACATGATTAATGGTGAGAAGTTTAGTTTTGGAGCCGTTGAAATTGTCAAGCCATAT
The DNA here is from genome assembly GCA_963932145.1 of Acanthosepion lycidas. NCBI lineage: Eukaryota > Metazoa > Mollusca > Cephalopoda > Sepiida > Sepiidae > Acanthosepion > Acanthosepion lycidas. The sequence goes on from OZ010605.1 coordinate 75,724,570, forward strand.
TTTGCCCCAGTTAACAACAGTTTTGAGATTGCTTTTGATTTTGACTATCATTTTGACCTTGTTGACCTGGTCTGCCTTACTTATCAAATCAGGAGTAAATGGTTGTGTCATCAGCATAGATACCAAATTGAGAGCCGATGGTTTTCTAACTGGCAATATTTTAAGTATGGTAGCAATAATTTAGTCATGGATGAATGGAGTTTTAGATGTGCAAGATAGATTCAGGAGAGAAGAATTGTCTCGTCTGATACAGTGAGCCGACTTTCTTACCAGCTGCTCTAGCAATGGTTCAATATAATCTTTCCATTTTATGTCAACTGAGATCGTTAGCTTGAGCAGGAGCAATGAGTCACTTTCCTGGAAGTTTGCAAATGGTAAGCAGAGGCGAGTTCTCTCAGATGAATAAGTTTAATTTTCAAGATGTTAGGAACTCCCTCTGTTTCTTAGTTCTGGGTATGACGATAAACTACATCCGTCGGTAAGGTCTCTGATTGAGAGATTGGAGGTTTTAAGGAGAATTGAACCTGCAGTTATTCCAAGGTCCACCCTGACCTGGGCAAATAGTGAACCCAAAAAAACAAAACATTATGAAGCCTTAGTGAGTGAACACGAATCGCCAGATCAGGACCAATAATATTGCTGATTCTTATTTGGATCTTTCAAAGAGTTCAAGGTAAATAGCACTATACCATATGTGACACCAATATTCTAATCATGGGTTTATAGATATGTATGATAGATTCCGGAGACAAGAATTGTCTCGCCCGACACAGTGAAGGGAGTTTCTTAACAACTGACCTAGCAATGGATTCAATATAGACTTTCCACTTCATGTCAACTGAGAAGGTTGCCATGTGAAGGCGTAATGAGTCTATTTCCTGAAGGATAGCATCAGCCATGCTGATGGAATGCATGAAGGGGTCTCTCAGATGATTAACAGAGAGAAGTTTAATTTTGGAGACATTTAAATTGACAAGCCATCTTTTGTCTCAGTTAACGAGAATCTTGAGGTCGTTTTGTACATCAGCTGACATTTTGACTTGTCGGACAGAACAGCCTTAGTATCGAGGCTGGAGTAATTAGTAGTGTCTACAGCGTTGATGTCAAGTTGAGAGCTGGTGTCATCGGGGAAAATAGTTAATGAAGAGTTAAAAGAGCGTAGAACCAAGGGTTGAGCCCTGGGGGACACCCGCGTTAGTACGAATGGATGTAGACGAGTGGCCGTTCATGAACACTTTCATTTCAAGATTTGATAGGAACGACTGGATCGGCTCAAAATGTGTCTAGAGATACTGTAACGTTTCCGCATGTGGAGAAGACCTGAATGTCAGATGCTGTAAAAGGCTTTCGAGATGTCCAAAGCTACAGCTCGGAATTCAGAGGATGATAGACACTTTCCGCAATTATCATTAGTACATTGACCTAGAGAAAGGGAAACCATGATGCTTATTTGGGAAAAGACCCTGCGATGAAAGATTATAAACCAATTCCGTATTGATTACAGTGGCTTGCAAAAGTCTACACCCGTTTTGAAAATTTATATATTTTGTATAATTTAACAGGGAACAACACCTTTTTTTCAATTCCAATGATTGTTAAATAATAAGCAAATCCATCACATATTCCTTTGATATAAAAATTACATTTTTAAAATTTCACACTGAACTTAAACTCGTATAACGTAGAAAATGTTTTTTTGCAAAAGACTACACCCGCCAGGTATTATACTGTTATCACATAGTTTATCATTGATGTATAAAATCCAGAATAATCAAAAGTGACACGTGCGTTCTACCATAACAAAGTTTTCCAGTCTATTATTTTGCTATATAAGGTGATATAACTGCCTACAATCGACAGTACACTAGAGATCTTAAAAACTGGAAAACAGACGATGACTTCCTGCATGCAGTAAAGCAGAAGAGTGTGAGGCATTTTTTATACAGTTTCAAAAGAGCAGGAGACAGCTCAGGCTTTAATTATTATTACAGGGATACCAACGGGTCCGCATGTTTTGTTGGGATCAAGGTTAGAGATGATAGCAGAAACAGTGGAAGGAGTTATACGCATATCATTCAGCAGAGAATTGGTTCTAAGTGGGAAGTTAGGCAGGGATACTCCAGATGATTCAAGTGTAGAGTTTGAGGAGAATTTACGGGGATAGCATTCATCTTTATCAACAGAGGATGATGACACCTCAAATCGATTGACAAGGTAGGAATACAAACCTTGCACATGTTTAGTGCCCTATTACAGAGACACCAGTATTTACGAGCGCAAAACTTTTTAGAGGCTATGTGTTGCCTCATTCTCTCAGCAAAGAGGTACTTTTCTCCTTCGAGGACTCGCTTACATTTGCTATGAGCAGTAGCAAATAGGCACCTGTTATGACGACAGCTTTCACGCTGATATAACTGGACATAGTGGTTCGTGTGTGTTATCATGGAGCGGATTACTATCTACTATTTCATCCAGTATTCCCGGGAAGGGCTGAAAGAGTCTATAACAGCTGTAACCCAGGAAGAAAACTCAGTGGTATAATTTTCAATTGGTAGCTTGGTTTTAAGAGTAACTTCCTAAGAAATTGATTTATTTAATATTAGCGCAGAGAATTCATAAAATCACTTGGCAATGGAACGAAACTCTGTATTGTAGATTTAATTTTTAAAATTAATCTAGATTTGGAGTTTTCCGTTTTGAAACATAAGATGTTCTGTGTCGCAAAGAATTCTTATGATTAAAAATATATTTATAATATAAAGCACTACGGATCGTATTGAGCATTGTTTATTTTTAAAAAAGAATAAAATCTTAGAACTCAAAATTATAAATATTACTGTTCATTCCCATTATTTTACACACACACACACACACACACACACACACACACACACACATATATATATATATATATATATATGTGTGTGTGTTTGTGTGGAGTGAGCAAAACTATGTTATTACTTATAAATATATAAGCATCAAGTCTTCATATATATGTGCATGTATATATATATGTCTTTGTGTTGAGTGAGCATATTATTACTTATAAATATATAAGCATCAAGACATATATATGTGTGTGTGTGTGTGTGTATATATATATATATATATATATATATATATATATATATATATAATAGTGCGTATTTCTGTAGTGTCTCTTTGTTCATCCGATTTCGTATATATTAAAACTTATATCTGCGTGCCTGTGCATTTAATGTTGTCTATGTGCACACTTGCACTTCCTGCTACGTTTGGAGAAATATTTCTCAAATAAATACAAACTCTTTTCAGTAAATTGTTCATATGTGCTGAACGTGGATAAATCATTAGACATTTGTAAGAATGCAACAGATAAAAAATATTGTACATTGTAAATTAGACGTATGCCGCGGGGCCGATAACATTGTCTCTGAATAGAAACCCAAATTGGACGATTCAATTCTTGATTTTATTAAAATGCTAACATATATATATATATATATATATATATATATATATATATATATATATATATATATATATATATATATATATATCAGAATTTCGTACTCAGTGAATTTTCCTTCTTTTGGTGAAATGCATAATTATATTTGGGTTCTGGAGTCCACTTCCTCAGTAATAACATAAAAAATATAATTGTAAAGTACGTAATACCTATCAACCCACAATACACAAACACACACACTCAAACACACACACACACACACATATATATATATAGAGAGAGAGAGAGAAATAGATAGATAGATAGATAGATAGAGAGAGAGAGAGAGAGAGAGAGAGAGAGAGAGAGAGAGAGAGATCGGTGTGAGCGGGTGTGTGTGTCAGTTTCTCTGCTTGGGTATGGACGTGCATTCCTGTGAATATAAACGTGGAATATTCAGATTGAGTTCAAATTCTTCTTGGAGCTTTTTATTCACATTCTCTCTCTCTCTCCCTGCCTCTCTTTCTCTCTCTCTCTCTCTCTACACACACACACACACACACACACACACATATATATATATATATATATATATATATATATGACGATCCGCGTAGGTGAAATCTAGGTAGGTTTGTCTGGCTCTTTACGTTTACCTTATATATATATATATATATATATATATATATATATATATATATATATATATATATATATATATATTGAACTAATGTAATGTTCCAAAGAATAGTATAAAGATAATGTTAAATGAGGAAAAGGGTACTTATTTGCTAAATCTCCTGAAGATTGGACTGAACAATTAAAAATTCATCTACGAAAATGAAAAAAAAATATACTTGTGTATTTAGGCAGCAAATTCTCTTTTAGGCATGTCTGACTGAATAAATTACAGACATTATGTTTGATAATTTTTCATAAATTTCTTTTCTTTTCATTTTCCAAGTACTTTCGATTTTTCGATGTCTTTTCGAAGATCATCTTTATTATTTAAACTGGTAAAGAAAATTTATCTAATCCTTTAACATCAATACACAGAAGGGTATACGTTAGTATGAACGGATTTTTAAAAAAATTAGCTGACATAACGTCTTTCATTTATACAAACATATAATATATATAAAGTAAATTTTGTTTGACTTCAATGTTCACTATCATATTTATATTTACATACGCTCTATTTCTGTTATTGAGCACTTTATCCCATAAATATAGCACACTCTAAAACTATATTTCTGCATATATATATATATATATATATATATATATATATATATATATATATATATATATATATATATATATATATATCGGGGGGAACAATAAAATTGTTCAAATCTGATAACACCATTGCATAATTGTCAATCTGCAGGTTTTCAGATAAAACGTTTAAAACTTTAGTTAGAATTACTGAAAAAGTCTTTGGGTTATTCAGCTAAGAGAGCACACCTTAAAATCCTTTTATATTAGCTTCACTATGTATTCCCAACTGAGAAATGATGAGAAGAAAAAAACATTCAGGTCTCCTGTAATGGTACAAACATTCATACTCTGGGTTCCATCTTCAAATTCCATTTCTAGAAACAGCAAGAAAACAATGAATAATTTTAAAAAAGAGGGAAGATTTGAGAGGAAATTTGGATTAGGACGTCACAACAGGAAGAGGGATCATCATTTCAACTTAGAGCTAGATACATTATTATTCTTCAAACTAAAGTTCAGTAGTGTTATACTCGAAGTATTCCAGTAGGATATATTTAATCATTTCTAAGATAAAACGGTTTAAAGCTTAATCTAACAATTGAGCAATTTTGCTGTTACACGATTTGGACAATATTGCTGTTACACTTGCTCTCTTAAAGATAGTTCGACCATCCATTTACTCAAGCTCGCTTGATAGGTTAAGCTTTGTTTCCCACATTATCTAATGCAATCAGTGTATCCTGTGAATAGCAAATGCCATAGATATTTCAAACATCTCTTTATTATATTACTTTGTCATACACCCTTGTACAAATTCATTGAAAGAAAACGACTAATTTCGTTATTATTTATTTTTTTCTTATTTTTCAAATGAAGCATGACCCACTTCACATGTTAGTACTCTGTATGTCCATTCGACGAAGAAGTTGTTCCCAGCAGATTGACCTCATATTTTCGATTGGATTTAAACTAGGAGATTTTCCGGGTCAGTCTATAGTACTTTGATTTGATCACTGGTTCAGCGTGCCAGAGTATTCATAAAGCATTACAATGTTATTACGCTTTCTTGGAGTAACGTCCATCGAAGACAATAGCTGTAGAACAACTAATTGACAGTCGAGACATTGGTGTCTGGGCGTGATAAAAATCTGATGCAATCACAGATGATGTAATATTTGTCAAAGCCAAACAAATTCCATCATACACTCCGAAAACAGATACATATTACTGCATACCACTACAAGTGACCTATCCTGATGAAAAAATAGAAATCGAATAAACCCAGTCACACCAGTGGTTCTAAAACTGACCGTATGGTGAAAGAAATCGGTCTTTCTTTCAATTAGTTTGCAAAAGGGTGTAGCTTTCTCTGTATATTTGTTGTCAGTAATGCTTTATAATTTCTGAGCAACTCTTTCTTTTTGTGTTACGTTTTCCACGCTCCATTTGCAGAGACTTCTAAACAATCATCTACTTCCCCTTTTCACATATGTTAGTGTTTGATTTTTCAAGCATTCTTCCTTACTTATAGACCCCAAGATATTAGGCTTTATGTTATTGATTACTTCCAAACAGTTTCTACATAATTCCTCTTTTGATTAGAACTTCCTTTGTGCCTGAATTTCCCTGACGAACAGTCGTCATTATTTACATGCGTATTATGGTTATCAACTTTGTTGTTATTGTCTCAACGGGGTTCGTGT
>OZ010605.1:75740920-75768420 GCA_963932145.1 Acanthosepion lycidas
TCACACAAACACTGATTTTACTTGTAAATATTTTTTTATTTTTACATGTCAAGATTAGCATTGTAGATAGAATGATCCGCGCTAAAACCTCCATGTTTATCCCACTCAAAGACATTTTAACGACACTTCTTAGAAAGACGTTATATACAACTAATATTTTAGATAAATCTAAACGATTTCACCACCATGTATAGCCTTTATATGAAAGCGTCAATCTGATGAGGCTATTTAAAAACGACTCGACTTTTTAATTTGATGTATTAGTTTTGTAGCAACTTGCTGTATTATGTAAAACTACCTCAAACGCTGCCTATTTTATGTTTAATATCCTTATCTCTAATACTAACTCTGATCCATACACCGACGTATTGGAAGTAATTACTATCACATAGAGCGTAAAGTTACTATCCACATGACGAAGTCTGATTGCGGCTTTGCCTTCATCTCAGGGAAAAGCATCCCATATGGTTTTCAGACATATCAAAATAAAAAAAGAAATAATCAGTTTTAAAAATATTAGGCTGTAATTATGGATATTTTATTTGAGAGGTATTTTTATTTGCCTGACGCAGGACGAGTTTTCTTGGAAAAAAAAAACATAGGAAAAAGTACCAAAATATTTTTATTCTATTTATAAGACTATTAAACATGCAAGCAAATCAGAAAAGATGATTTAAAGAAAATAACCATCGTATGTTCATTTCTCCTCCACCTTAAAATATTTCAGACTTATGTGTAGAACCATTTTATTTTCAACCTATTTGCCTCACGCGATTTAAAAGAAGATCGATTTGGCTGCTTTATGAATAGAGGTATCAGAAATATTTAAGAATTTTTGTCTTCTTTCGAAACTAATATTCTTAACTTTATTTATTTTGTGTCAAATAACTTTCAATTTTCTAATCCTGGCAATATGTTTGCTAAGGGTATTATAGTTTATTCATCGTGTGTTTTCTATACATAATACATTTCAATGATATTTTTTAATACATTCAAACGGGGGATTATTATTATCTTTTTTTTAGTTTAAAATAATTCAGAGAAAACGTTATAGAATTCTCTTCAGGAGGAAAAAGTGTTAAAACAAATTCTTTCTAGGAAAATTATTTTTTTATCATAATAAAAGTTCCAAATGACGAGTAAAAGAAACTGAATTATCAGAAATATCTCCAAGTATCAGAAATTTCCCGAAGTTTAAAAAACTGATCAAGTGATTCAAGTTGTTTGTATGGTCATTGTATTACTATAACAGTTTGGAGCCTGATTAAACGTATAGTCTGTATAGTTATATTAATTCCATTACATATATATATATATATATATATATATATATATATATATATATATATATATATATATATATATATACTAGCAGTAGAGCTCGGCGTTGCCCGGGGATGTAACAGTAAGAGATACATCCAGTACCGACCATCATAAAGACTGAATGCCTTAATTCACGCATGTCTTAATTAGTTTTTTTTTTTGTTTATTTATTTTTACGAACTGTTCAAATCCAAACTCAAACAAAAACATTGTTTTCAATCGTTATGAGTCTACCGATTGAATAGAATTTTATTATAAACACTTGTCTTGTAAATGGAATTTTTAAACCATTCGGAATGTAAAAAATAAAGAAAAAGGTGTTCAAGACAATAAGAAACACTACCTGCCAAAAAAAAAAAGTGAAGTTTTGTTGAAATCCGTTGAAAAATTTAGGAAATCCGATCCCATATATAAACGAACACACACACACAAACAACCTGGGTTTTATAATAAGTATAACGCGATATGATTTGTCCCCCTTTCATTCTGGCGAAAGTGATGCCTCTTAATCGTGTTTTCAAATTGATTTCGTGGAAAACAATTGTGCTTTTCCAATTCTGGCGCTGTCAGAACCACCGCAAGGTAACTTTACGTAGTGCTGTGAAGTTTTGTTGAAATCGGTTGAAAAATGTAGGAAATCCGATCCAATATATAAACGAACAGACACACACACACAACCTGGGTTTTATAATAAGTATGATATATATATATATATGTGTGTGTGTGCGTGTGTGTATTTAGGCAGTAATCCTTTTTTCATGTACATTTCATTGAATACGACTTTGATTTAGTATTTTTATAAAATTTCTCATGTGATTTGATAATTTTTTTTCTTTTCGGATTATATATATATATATATATATATATATATATATATATATATAAACCTAAAGAACCAGACAAACCTACCTAGGTTTCACCTATGCGGGTCGTCAGGGTAAACTGGCTAAAGAGGTGATATAAGAACAGAAAATATATAGCCTACAACACAAAAACATGACCATGTGACCAAAAAAAAAAAAAAAAAAGAAAAAAAAAGAAGAAAAAACTTAAAAAAAACAGCATCACAACAACGGGGGTGGGGTTAAAAAATATTTATTCAAAACCATAAAATATATATATATATATATATATATATATATATATATATATATATATATATATATATATAATGTGTGTGTGTGTGCATGCGTATGTAGTTGTATTAAAATTTACTATATTTGTAAGGGAATAATATCAAAATTAGAGAGAGAGAGAGTTTATGGAAACAGTGTATAAATAAGCATCAACGTAGGTACTCCCAGATAAAAGCTATACCTAAGGTTTTGTAAGTATACATAAGGCGTTTATCTCCCTTTAGTGGGAGAGACAACCCGTATTTACATGATGACTGAAGCGGGAGACGATTTTCAGTTTGTGAATAACAGCCAAACGAGAAGGTTTCTGATACATCTGTCTCTCCAGCTTACAAGCACATATTTCAGTTTTCTTTTTGGAAACATAGATGAATCCGGCCCATTTAAATCTGGACTCCTAGAAATGGCTTCCCCAGGTCAGGATCATCTGGAAATTATATGTTAGACCTTTCCTTTTTTTTTTTTTTTTGTTCCTCATTATATTTTGCTTTGCTATGTAGACATATGTGATATATATTTCTCCACTGGTTTTTTGTATGTCGTAGTATATAAAAGTCTCTAATTGAATTTTAAATAATTTGGCTTTGAATTTGTTTAAGAATTTCACCCCGAGCAGGACGGGAGTGCTACTAGCACGCAAAGGGGTTACAGAGAATGGGAGTAACAGTAAAGAGGCGTGATAAAGGAAAGGATGAACAGGGAATAGATCTAGGCATCTGAAGATGTCGATTGTCATTGCATTTGAACGGTTGGAGATTATAGCTATCAGGGAAGAAAGTAATAGGAAGGGAGTTCAACAGTCGGGAAGTGCGAGACATGAAGCTATTAGAGTAGAATATTAACGGATTTATTTGCTGTTAATGTCGTGTATGGACGTCCATAATTTTACAAAAGTCGGCACATTTAGTACAGGGTGCGATGGATAAATTATCGTCTAAATTAGGCAAGATTGAAGATAACACTGACATCTCACTTTAACAGATATATTTAGCAAAATCACACAAAAATATTTTTAAATGCTAAAGAGTGAATTTATTTAATAAAATCGCCATTGACTTCAACCGCAATCACCATTAGACGCATCCAAATCTTTCCAAATATTCTGCACTCTCCTCAGATTGACACCCAAACACTGAAATGTTTGTGTTGTAGTGAATGGCAAGTAATACAGCATGGCGTTTTCAAAATCAAATCAAAAGCCAACAAGGCGCATGCACAAAATTAAAAACAAAATTTCGGCAATTTACGCAACATATATATATATATATATATATATATATATATATATATATATATATATATATATATATAATCAAATATGTAGTGTAGTTCTATTTATATTACATTCAATCCTTCATACAAAAAGTAAATTAGTAAAGATATAAAATGGCGAAATCCCTTCGCTAACAAACTTTTAAAGATGCATTAACCTACGAATGACTCGTTTAAAGTTATCACCCTTTTTTTTTAAAGTATAAGCTCTATAACGTCTTTCTTATAATTTAATAAATATTAAATTAGAATTTCCATGTCTGAAGATGACTGAATGTACAGTCGAAAGTACTTGCGTATTTAAGAAAGACCTTATACAGCTTATAATTAAAAAAAATGGAAGGATCATAACATTCATCGAGTGATTGGTAGTTTAATGCACCTTAAAATTTTGTTCGCTAAGGTATTTCGCCATTTTATATCATTAACTTTACTAATTTACTTTTTGTATTAATGATTAATTCTAACACTAACACACACACACACACATATATATATATATATATATATATATATATATATTTGTCACGGAGGAAGAAGACTAAAAAATATACAGGACTGGTATTTTCATTAAAACTACTGGCAAAAATTATAGAATTATTGCACTAAGAGGATTTTACCTCAGCTTATTTACTAACAGTAAAAATAATAATGCCAGATACGACGCAAAACTTTAGTAGTCGAACATTCTGGCTTCATAAAACAAACTACATTTGTTTGCAAAAGTTTTGTCTAACTCCATAAAATGATTATAAGCATTTATGTTATTGACAAGGTAAGATTGTTTAGCTGTATGCTTTTATCAGTTGTATTTTTTAGACCTTGAGGATTTAAAAATAAGTTTTTGTGTCTTTTGTAAGTGTTGTGTAACAAGATACGCCGCTTTAATCAACCTGAAGCTGAAAAAAAAAAGAACATGCAAAATGACTGCACCAATAATAGGTCTGAGAAGATAACATAATGATAATATGCAAATTCTTAAAGAACATAAATTTTTCGATCTTATTAAATATGAATTTAAGGTGCCTTGAAAAATCATTGCATTTAAAAGTTAACTTCCTTTTGTAGACTAAAACCATCGCTAAAATTTTGGCTGAAACAAAGAGGAAGGTTCAGACCTTGTAGGGGAAGTGATAGACAGTTGGATGGAAATTTCTAGAAAACGTTTTCAGACAATCCAAAATAACTTCTCTTCTACTGGAAGAGTTTTAAATGCAAAGGAAACCGTAAAAACACAAAAAAATTAGACAAGTGAGATGTAAGAAATATTGTCAGAGTCTTGGTAGGCAATAGAAAATTAACAGCCAGACAAGTGAGGGTTGAATTCCGTTTTAACAGTGATATTTTTTTTAATATAATACAGAGTATTACTAAAAAAAAAAAAAAAAAAAAAAACGTAAAAAATGTAAGCAACGTATAACAGCAAAGAAATAAAAACAGTAACTAACAGTCATCATTACCCCAAAAATACAGTAATAGAAGATTGATAAAAGGTTGTTTAGCATGGGATGGCGTAAAGTGAAAAAATACAATTAAATAATTCTACTAAATAATATGTAAGAAGACAAGTGGGGAAAAAGAGACAATGCAAGATAGACGCCAAAGGAGGTCAAATTTGGTGTGGGACACTTAATGCTGTGTTTTTAAAAAGAAGGGTTGAAAAACCGTAAAAAAACGAATCAATCAACATTTAAATAAAAGTGGACGACGCAATATCCGAAAATAATAGTGAATGTTAATTTTTAACAGGAAGTCTGAGGCTTTTGGCCAAGTCTGTGTACTTATTGTACACAGTTCATATGTTATCTTTGGCCAAATTACACTGTTCAAATTAGTTTGGCCCTTAAGATATTTGGGAGACTTACATATGCCAAATTTAAAATTTTCTGCTTAGGCACGCCTTATTACACAGATCAGTATTTTCATATAATTTATCCCCAGGGAAATACTTCAGGCACCCAGAAAAGATAAATAATATTCCTATATGGTTAGAAATTCGTTTTCTGGCGTCAGTAGAATGCTTAGATAATATAAAAAAAAAGGCTGATAATAATATCAATAATAAAACCAACGTTAATTATAATAAAGATTATACGAATCTAATCTAATAGACAGGATACATTAATAACAAAAATTTCAAAGAAAATAAATGTTACCTTCTGGGCAGAACCTTTCTTGTACTGGGTATGACGATAAACTACATCCAACAGCAAGCCCCTGATCAGGAAGTTTTGAGGAGCGTGGAACCACCTCTTCATTGCTGGTGTTCCCAGGTCCACCCTGACCCGGTGTGGTAGCACCTATTAGTGACCCAGATATGGACAAATACTTAAAACCCACATAGGAGTCTAAATACTATGAAAGTATAAAAATACATTATAATAATGGCAATTACAATTATATATTAAAAGCGATAAAGATATTGTCGGCATTAAATAACTCATTGAGGTTGATATACCGTAAACCAAACCAAACCAAACCAAACCAAACCAAAAACTTTTCAAACAGACGAAGCGTTTCAAGTCTGACGCTGCACTATCGCTGTTTACATGAAGTAGGTTCAGATATGCGCCACTCTTTAATAAGAACAGTTCATACTTTTACAGCCTACACTCGTCATTCTATATCCACGGAGTTGAATCACACACATTTTCAACGTATCCATTTCGTAAGAAAACATCAATTCCAATAGCTTTTGTTTCCGTAGAACTGCTACTTTTTAAAACTGCTTTTCAAAAGCGAATCGTCCCAAAGATTTGAGAGTTCAATATCTGGCCACAGAAGAAGTGAACAAAAAAAGAAATCTTTGAGAGTTGAATTACTAAAAAGGATTAAGTAAAAATAGATATATCCAGAAAAGGCATGCCATGTGGAACTAGAACAATTAACCTCCGGTGGACGAAAAAAAATCTTTGAGAGTTGAATTACTAAACATTATTAAGTAAAAAGTGATATATCCAGAAAAGGCATGGCATGTGGAACTAGAAAAATCAACCTCCGGTGGACGAAAAAAAAAACTTTGAGAGTTGAATTACTAAAAAGGATTAAGTAAAAAGTGATATATCCAGAAACGGCCTGGCATGTGGAACTAGAACAATTAACCTCCGGTATATGAAATAAAGGGTTCAGTTAGAAATTCCAACGTCAATCACCCGAAGAAAGCCGGAGAATACAACGACCGAAACGCCGTAAACATGATGATAAAGATGATGAGTATGTAAATAGTGTAAATAATTAAAATACCTTGTGTCAGGATTTAGACAGATGCAGTTTTAATCTCTTTGAGTGAAAGGCCAGTCGCTATCTATCCTTTTGATCAACACAATCTAGATTTCCTTACAACTTTACTTCTTTCATGATAGTTTCAGTAACCCTATAAGAACGAGTAACTCCTGTCCTGACCCTTGTATTTAATATTAAAACAAAAATATCATTTTGTATAAGAAAAAACCCAAACATTTAGTATAAAAAAAACGTATCATGCTGACTTAAATAACATTTCAACAAATTAAGTCAATGTACTCTATAAATATGAAAATACGTGCACAGAATTAAGATAATGTGTCATTTAATCTCAATTTTTATTTCGGCAGCATTAACTTTTTGAGCCCTGACCACCGCTTTATCGGTGTTAGACAAAAATGACGTAATATTCAGCCACCGGTTGAACAGTGGTAGAGAAAAATGATTTCATGCCCAGCCACAAGTTTTTAAAAGTGGGTAAACGCTTGTAACTATTTTTATATCTTGATTTTTTTTTTATCTCGAAATATTGCATACCAATTATTTGCGAATTTTGACTCAGGTGCTCAGGAAGAAGGTTTAAAATTGTTCAGGAACACAGGGCGGAAAGGGTTAAGGGCGTGAAAAATAATTGTGATCCATTGAGATTCAAATATTAAGGAGGTTCCAGAGAATCTATCATTTTCTGAATTATGAATGTACTAATGTGTAGTGCTTACCTATCTAGAAAATCTTTTACAATCAAGTATGCGCAATGCCTTTTTTTTCTGTCCATAGTTAACACAATGCAAGGCTCAACAGACTCTAAATGTAAAGGGGTTTCTGTATGTGAGGTTAAGGTAACACATTATTCCCCCTTCCAGATTTCTACCCCTATTCATCTTGTTTTGTCTTGAAAACTAGATATATCTATTCAGTCAGAACCCCAACATCAGTTTTCATTCTTTGCCAAAATTCTTTGCCCAAACTGCAAAGGGTTTCGAGGATGATTTTCAGACCAATTTGATTTAGTTTGTAAAACAATTTCTTGAACAGGTAGACGTTAAGATAGTTAAACACTGTAATCACTACTAAATCGGAACTAAAAAAAAAATTAAGAATAGAATCAATAACTGCACATACCATGAATCCATCATAAAAATTCATACTGTAGAATTACTAAATGCTAAACTCATAACTTACGTCGGTTTATGTAGCAGGCATAATAGATATATTGCATATAAGAATATATTGTTATCCAATACTGGAAGATGCTAAAAAAAGCAATATATTAACCTATGTTCTATATCGGGGGCGGGGGACTACATTCACACATACATCTCTATTAGGAAAATGAATGACAAAGTGGAAAAGAATTTCGTTTGACGCATTTTGTCCTTTAGGATTTAATCGGACTAATGTGATGCTTAGGTTGATGTGATTATAAATGCACACTAAGAAAAGAGAACGCTGAAATATTAAACTTTTTTTATAATAGGTGTTTGGGTATATAGTGTAACCCAGGGGTGGGCAACTACGGCTCGCGGGCCACATGCAGCCCGCCAAAAGAATCCATTCAGCCCGCCAAAGGTTAGTAAATTTGAAAGAGAAAGTTATCAAGCATCGCCAGTTAATTTTTACAAGCAACTTGACGCCTAATTTTAACAAACTGGTAAATGAATGTAATCAGAGACATTATTCTCATAGAGTCATTGAGATCCTTCTATTGCTGAGTTACTTTCTTTTTCAAATAAATCTCTTTCATGTGAAGTTAATACTTCAAAATATCTATATTTCTTCTTTAAACTGAATTAGTTTGCTTTCAAACAAATCTGTTTCATATGAAGTTTCTACTTTGAATCTAAATTATTTTTTTCTTTAAATTTACTTACTATATATGTGTTTTATTTGAAGTTTCTACTTTAAAATATTACTAAGAATTGCTTTTTTTATTTCTTTTCGTAGAGTTAATTTGTTTTTCAAATAAATATGTTTTCTACACTATAATATTAATTAATAAAAATATTTTTCTTAAAACAGTTTGTCTTTCAAATGTATTTAATGTAAATCTTCAACTTAAAAATTACTTATAATATTTTTTCTTTAAACTGAGTTAGTTTGTCTTTCAAATAAATTCGTTTCAGTGAAACTTCTACATTACGTTAAAATATTAATTAAAAAAAATTAATTGCATTTTTTTTCTTTAAAAGACTTTTTTTTTGTTTATTTTAAATATTAATTATTTTGGATTAATATTTTATGCGGCCCAATAAAATTGTGAATTTTTAAATATAGCCCTTGCACTGAGAAGTTTACCCACCCCCGTCTTAAATAGACTCATCACATTCAAAATGTTATGCATAGTGCCAACGTAGTTCAGAAGGAGGTATACTGTCAGCGATGCAGTCCCAATCAATGATTAAAATGGCGAATAGAACCTGGCGTTCTTAACAAGGAACATCCGGCTTCCAACCTTGGAAAATGGTGCTACAAAATCACAAACAAAAAATGAAAATCGAAGTGAAAATAAGTACATTACCAAGACGTTACGTTGACATTCTTTAAAATATGATAGAAAGGAAGACGTCCACCGATAGTGGAAAGAGCGACAACAGTTAGTGTCCCTGAGAAAAAATACTTTCACAAATTTCAACCGACATTAGCATGAATTTCAGCTCAGTGGAAGTGAAGTTTTTTCACCAAAGGAATATTATTGTAACGTAGGCAGAGCTATATAAGAAATGTTTATTTTCCCATTTTCGTTTTCCCCATTATCAGAATTATTATATCTGTGATATACTAACACCGTAGTTCACGTATAACACGGCACCCTGATGGTCGATCCAAGGTCAGCAGTGACACACCGTCTACACCAGAAGATATCTTGTTCCTCAGTGTCGTAGGAGGACGAATTTATTGCAGTGTCAATCCAATACTGTTCGATACTGTCGTAGGTCGACGCTCGTTGATCGTTGACCACTTCGGTTCACAACTTAATCCACCCAGGTTATGATTCTTGATCAAATAAGGGAACGATTATCGTCAGTAATCATAGCGGAAAATAACGGAAAAAATATCAGGAATATTTTCGATTTGGTTTATGCAGTTATTGCTGTGACAATAATGAACCCTCCCCAATAAAATCGGTTTAGTGATACTTTGTCTATTGGTGCTAATTTTTGGAACATACCTCAAAGTCGTGAATTCTCTTGGCAGCAAGTTACGTGGATCTCAGTAGCACCTTCGTACGCCGCTAACTAGTCTCTCTATATATCTCTGTGCGTCTGCTTCTACTGACACTGCTTATATTGACTTTGCTGCAAGACCGGATCGGTGGCTGACAGTGTTTAGGGATTTGGTGTTTCCCCAAATTTTCGTATCGATTTGAATCAAGGTTCTTTGTTTGGTTCGTAATATTAATTATCTCTCCAAATTTTGTAGATCCCTACTTTCTACGGGTAGTGGTTGCAGGTATCAGCCCGTTCGTAAAATTCATATCTCCACTTATTTAGCCACGCGCCATTACTTCCAAATGGATATAGGTCATTCCTCCGTTTCTCTTAATATCTCATCTCGGCTGATTTTTAAACCGCGTAGGCGAAAAAGTCGAACTTAACTTTTAGTCATTAATTGTAATTACCTTTAATTTTCAACGAAGTTTTTCTAAGGCTCTGGCTTTGACTATGCAATCAGGAATTTACTAGCTGTTTCCTTCGACCACGCTATTAACACGTTTCTATGTTTCGTTCACTTAATCATACTTATGAAACTTACAGGTTCGTTTCTTTCTTTCTAAAAAAAAAACTATTTCTTTTTGTTTACATTTTCACTCTTTGACAGACAGACATGAATCCCTCGTCTTCAAAATTACCAAATATTGTATCTCAGTTGACTTCCGTCTAGCAATCAGGAGACATGCTTTCGTAACCTCCACTTTAGCAAGCTGAAATAAATTAAATTATCCATTTGGGGTTCGTTTCCAAATTTCTCTACTGACATCGAATGCATTTATACTATTTCTCCCCAGCTCGCGTGGGTTTAAAGAGGGACCTTTGATGACATATTTCCCAAAACCAATAAAGTCTTTCTTCTCGGTTTGTTTTTTTCTTCCTTCTTTCATTTTATATGTAATTCTTACTTTTAACCCTTTTCGTCCGTCCCACTATTTCACATTCTAAATTAACCCTTTCATTTTAACACTGTCACATTGTGTCACACACGGAATGAACGGAACGGCTGAAAGTAAGAATGATAAAGATGCTTTGTTCTCAGAGAGACTTTTATACATACAAAAAAACTAACGGATTCTCCTCCAATTCATTTCCCACAAACTTAGGTATTCCCCAAGGCTCTATCCTGGGCCCTACTCTGTTCCATATCTTCATTAACGATCTTTCCGATGTCATCAGTTCCCAAGTAAGCATCTATGCTGACGACACCACTATTTACTCCTGCCTCAAAAACAAATCTAGTGTCGCTGACACAAAACTAGCCTGCCCGTTAGTCTCGAAAATGACCTCCAATCGGTTGTAGACTCGGGCAGGAATTGGCTGGTTAACTTTAATGCCTCTAAAACAAAACTGCTCTATATTAATCACCACACGGAACCCTCCCTACCACCCATTAGAATGTCCGATACTAAACTCTATGAAAGCACCTCTTTGCGACTGCTTGGTCTCACATTATCCGCTTACCTGAGATGGAACGATTACATTGAATCAATTGCTTCATCCATCGCAAGGAAATCTGGTTCCCTGTGTCACGCCAAAAAAATTTTCTTGCCCGAATCCATCATTCAAATCTATAAATCAACTATTCGCCCTTGCATGGAATACTACTGCCATGCATGGTCTGGTGCCACCACTGTCCATCTTAAGGTCCTCGACAAAATCCAGATATGGATATGCAATGTGGTTCGTCCTGATCTTTCATCTCGTCTACAGTCGCTCTCTCACAGACGTACCGTCGCCCCCCACTGTCTTTTTACAAATACTTTTACGGTAACCGCTCCGGCGAGCTACTTTTGTAGTTACCAGACTGATAGTTCCCAGAATTTCAGCGTGCTACTAGGCTAGCATCACGGTCCCAAGCTTTCACTGTCGAAACGGTTAAATGTAGCCTTCTCTTCTACTCCAATACTTAATGTCTCGCACCTCCCGTCTGTGGAATTCCCTTCTTATTACTTGTTTCCCTAATAGCTATAATCTCCAAATATTCAAATGTAATGTAAATCGACATCTCCAGATGCCTTGATCTATTCCCTGTCCTTCTCGTCATCCTTTCCGCCATCTCGCCTCTTTACTTTCGCTCCCACTCTGTAACCCCCTCCATGCCAGTGGCATCCCGCCTTGCTTGGTGCGAAATGCTTACAAACGACATATATAAATGTATCCTACCGCCGAGAATAATATATCGCGTATATCTACACAGCGAGAACAGTGTAAGTAAAAACAAATAGAATGGGGTTTATATATAATGTAGAGATACTTCCGTTTCTGGAGAAGCCATGTGTATGACTCCAGATTTAACGAGCTGGAGTCATCGACTATGTCCCACGAGAGGAAATATTCCACGAACGGGAAACAGTGAGTCATGTGTTTTTATAAATTGATAACTGGAAGCTAGAGTTTGTTATATCCCCAAACGAAAATGGCACCATGGAGTTGTAAGCTGTTGGTGAGGCAGATTTTGTCTCTGTCCAAGTAATGAGGGTCCTAGGCTAAAGAAGGCAACAACTCGGTTTGGTTACTGTAAACCGACTTAAATTGATTGCTGCTTTCGTCACTCTATCAAGCGGCCGTCACGTGACCCATGAACTTTTTTCCACCAAAGCGAGATAATCGCATTTTGTATCTCTACATCCATTAGATATCAGGAGAAGAAGTACTGTATTTTGAAACCAGTTCGATGGTCAGACGGTGAAAAAAAGGGTAAATCGAGTAGCAAAAGTTGTTTGGCCAATGAATGCCGAATGCTTCGTCATGCGGAAATGACAAAATTTACAATGGCAAGTTTTAATCGCAAGGAATATTTAACGTCCGAAAAGATCTATCATCTTATATCCTATTAACACTGAAGTTCAAGTTCTCTTCAACATTTTAAGAGTTAGTCTGCTGACAGAAAATCAACTAAAAGTTGTATTTGTTAAGAAATCTATAAATAATTCGTCAGATACTCCAAGAAATTAGAATTCTGGATAAAAAGAAATGTTATACCCAGCAAAACTTAGCTCATTCTTCACTTTTCAGCTATTTGTAAATTTGTGAAAATTCAATCAAGGTCATATAAATATTATAAGACCACAGTGTCTTCTCTCTTAATCTCATATGTTATTTATTGGTTTTGAGGTAAATTTCTTTCATTAATTTATATTTTTACTTCTACATTTTTATTAATTCTGGGGTTCAAAAACTATAATTTTTCCCATTTTTGGACCCCACATTGCTCAAAATCCTGTATCCATTCTGCTATTTTTTCATCTGCTTTATAGTCTCTAAAGACTTACAACCATATCAAATTGAAACACCAGTTCTTGTACGGTCACTGAAGTCAAGCAATGTTGATCCTGAGTACCTAGATGGATGACTATTCGAGAATACCAGGTGCTGTATCTTTGGCGGTAAGGGTGGTGTAATGGATAACAGTTAAGAAATAGGAAATGGATTGCCAAGTTTCAATTCTAGTCAGATTCGTTATAGTCAGTTATGCAAAAATACCCTTGGGACAGGTATTAATCCCACTATTAATTACCAATATCTGAAATTAGCTTTTACAAAACTGAAACAGTTATAATCATTTGCATTCTCTTGTTCCTAATGGTTTTTGGTGTCAACAGATTTCCAATGGGATTATCCATAGTTATTGAAATCTATCCAGTTTTTATTTTGCAGTTATAGTAGCTGGACGCAATGTCCAGCCATTTTGGAACAGCTTCAGGCGTCTGAATTTTGAATGCAGAGTTTACCTTCTCCTACGCTGGTTCCTAACTACAACCAGCAAGTTGAGTCGGCCCTGCTATTTGAACCATATTATCCATCTACATAATTTATACGCCTAAATGCTCACATTGATCCATGAATGAGAAAATAATTTCCGTTAATATTGCCAATATTACCTTCAAGAGAACAATACCGACGCCAGTCATTTCTGGGTTTCGGCTACGATACCTGTGGGGCTAAAGCAAAGAAACACTTATCCAATTTGCCCTGACGCATTGCTTGCTCGGAGTTTGTGTGGGTTTTGGTAATGGCAGCATTAATGAAAGTGAAATGAAGCTTAGGCAGTCATAATTGGATAAATACAAATATGTCTGCAGACTAATAGATTTCACAATATTCTGTTTCCGTTAATTTACAAACTCTGACCAAAGTATCTGGGGTGGTGCTATAAAAAGAAAACTACAACACATATTAATTCGGTATTTAATCTCCTTCGAAGAAATCACCTTCGGAATCCAGACACATTTTCGAGCGTTGTTTTCTTTTATAGAAACATTAGCGGAACTCTTTTTTGGCTGATACTGAGCAGTGGATTTCCGTGACGTTTTGAAATCTTATCCCCTTCAAGTTGGATTTTATTTGGGGAGAGGAAAACTCTGCAATGGGCGAGACCTGGGAAATATGTTGAGGAATGTTGTCCTTTGCCAAGCTATGGTCACCGACAGCGGTTTATTGAGACGATCACGCTCTATACACTTTCCTTCTAAGCACTGCTATAAACAACGAATAATAATAATAATAATAATAATAATAATAATAATAATAATAATAATAATAATGATAATAATGATAATGATAATAATAGTAATAATAATAATAATAATAATAGTAATAATAATAACAGTAATAATGTCCTGTTGCTGCACTAGACTTATTTCTAATAATGTCTTATCATTTTATTTTTTTTAATCATTTTCTTTCAAGAAAAGCGATTAAGGGTTTACTGAGAATGAAAGAATATAAGAAAAATCGTTATGACAGAGAGAGGACAATAAATTATTACTGCATTTAAATATTTGAAAAATCATAGTTGGCAAGCGAGAATTGTGAAATGAGATAAAACTAGAATATAACTTACGGTTTGAGATAATATCAACAGAGAAATTATGAGACCTATCAGCTAATCTAGTACTGCGCTTAAACTCCTGAAGCCAAGTTACCAATGAGGAATGCTTGACTGATCAATTAATCTGCAAATATTCCTATAACTTCATGGCAGTGGAAATCGTGGAATGATGAAGGCACAATGAGTTGTTCTCCTTGTGATTATCATTAGTTCTGTAAAGTAAGGCAAAAAAGGAGCTTTTTAAGACGGTTGATCGAGAGCAGTTTCATTTTAGCGTCGTCAAAATTAACCTGTCACTTTTAGCCTCAATAAACAAGATTGTAGGTCATTTTGGAAAAATTGGTAAAATATTTGCACGGAGAATTCAAATAAAACAACAATCATGCGTATAATTATGTAGAAATTTAAGGGTTTCAAATTCAAAAGGAAACAAAAAAAAAAAATCATGGAGAGGTTGTCTTAATATTTTTGACTATAATAATGTGATACTACAGAACTGGAAAACTGACAGGTTCTTTAACCAGTGCATTAGAAGAGAGTTTTGAATCGATAAATTCGAAATTCTGATGATACATAAAAGAAAAAGTAGCAATGGAAGAATTATCCAACCAGAAAATTATCAGGGCTCTGAAATAGACAGAAATACAAGTAACTCTGAATATTGCAAGCGGATTCGACCATGCAGAACGAATTAAGAAACATTAAGAAAAAAATAAAAACGCCAGACGGAAAACGAAAATATTGGCAGCTAAACCCAAAAGCCTATACACGACCAGAAGAAAAAATAACTGAATGGTATCGATTCTGTTATGTTCTGAGCTCTTCCGAAACTGGACAAGAAAAAGACAAATTTTCATTGCAATATTCAGAGGGTTATATAGTATAAATTCTTGCCATCAGGTGATAGATAGTTCTATTATTTAAGTTCAGATTAATATGCTCACCTGTCTTGTTATTACAACGTTTGAATGACTTTTATTTCTGGGATTCTTCATATGTTGATCAAGATAAATTTCGAACTGGAACCTTTATTCATTCTGCGGGTGTATCTATTCTCATTTCGCTTTCCATATCTAAGAATATATTCTCTTGCTTTTATTTACTACTACACAGTTAATGTTACCCCTGTCGGCTCGGGCTTTAGAATACGCCGACTGCACCTCTGTAGAGGGGTAAGACCCCCCCCCCCAATGTGGCGTCCTGGGTATGACGTTAAATTGCATCCAACAGCAAGGCCTCTGATCTGGAGGTTTTGAGGAGCTTGGAACCACCTCTTAATTGCTGGTGTTCCCAGGTCCACCTTGACCCGGGGTGGTAGCACCTGTTAGGGTCCCAGCTATAGGTAAATAGTGAACTGCTAGTTTTCCAGGTTTTGCTCACGTCCTGGGTATGACGGTAAACTACATCCGCATAATGTTTTCAGAAAAATAATGTTGCCAGCTCTAAGTTTTTGAAACAATAATATTGCCAGCTATACGTTTTTGAAACAATAATGTTGCCAGCTATACGTTTTTTATTCTATACAAAATAGGCATTTAAAATTCATATAAACTGGATTTGGCATTAAATAACCCACAGTAGTTGATATGCCATAAAACCCAAACAAACAAACAGTTAATGTTTTAGTAATAATGAGAACAAGATGAGGATATTAGTCTGATTATAAATAATGTGAACAATGATATCTCCTGCTGCATGAATTCAGTCAAACAAACACTTTACAGAGGGAGAATCGGTTTTGATTGAAAAAAAATCAGATAAGCCGAATATTACATATAAAGAACAATACTAGAACTTATCAAAGAAAAGAGGCTAAATTTCCAATATAGAAATAAAAAGAAAACACATTTAAGGACATTTAACAGACAAAGCTTGCAGTCAAGACACACTTGTCCGGGCCAGACAGCTGCCACATGGTGCAACATATACGCCAGTGGTAACGTTTTCCCATGGAAATATATATTCACTAGGTATAGAAACTATCTCTGGCTCGCAGTTCACAATATGGGAAAATCCATAAATCTGTCTGCGGAATATAATCACGAGAGTGACTTAGCAGATAAACGCGGTCTGCTCAAATCTGGAAGCATAAATATGAAACAGAAGAATATCCAGCAGTTCCAGTTCCTATTGGGAGTTTTATCTATATATAAAACAGGGGATGTCCGTATGTCTGTCTGTCTTTTCACTCGAGATCTATTCAACCGATTTTGAACAAATTTTTGCACATACATATGTAAAAGATAGGTTCTTGGTGTAAAATTCGAAAATTTTTAATAAAATCAATTATCGATAAAGCCGATCAAAAATCGATAAAATCAACTTTTTTTCCTCCGATTTCGTTGAAACTCGGTATGTAGGTTACTTAAATCATCGCGAGCTCACAGATACCGCATTACTATTTCCACACTACTGCTTTTAGGGAAAAACAAAACATCAATTTCAACACAAATTATAAACTAAAAACTCCCTCAAATTTCAAGCAATCTAATACAAACGCAATTGTAGCGAATAATAAGTTGATTGTTTATCAGTCATTTAACTTGCTCATTGAGTCCACCATTATAGTAAAAAACTACGTAAATAGCGAAAAATCGTGACTTTTACAGGTTTCTTTCTTTGTTTCGTTGATCTTTCAACCAATTTTCATCAAACTTAAAAATGGCTTTATAAATGTATCCTCTTTTACATCCCTGGAAGGAAAACTGACAAATTGAATTTCAAAAATACTTGTGATATGAGTAGCTCTTCATGTTGCCGGCTTTACCCTTTCATACCCTTGGCTAACTTCGATTAAATTATTATTGACTACTTCTGTTATATCAGTAACTGGATTAATTCAAAATGTTTTTTTTTAATGAAATTACTTTAAAGTAATTGAAGAAGATAGACTCTGTTACATCTAAACATGATGGTGTTTTTGCTCCATTCTAATTGAACGCTTTTTCTTATCAAACAGCTGGGTATGGCTGCCGGTTATAAGTAAGATTCTCTATTTTAGACCACTTTTATCCCTGTTTGTTCTTTTATATATGGTATAATTTTCTGCGTAAGGCAAATGTAAATATGTATCTACAAATTTGTGCATGACTTAGCGGCATAAGACTCTCTCTCTCTCTCTCCCTCCTCCCTCTCTCCCTCTCGCTCTCTCTCTCTCTCTCGCTCTCTCTCCCTCTCTCTCTCTCGCTCTCTCTCTCTCTCTCTCTCTCTGAACAAAGCATGTTTGCCATTCCTTTACTTTATCTATGCCGTTCTGTCCGTGAAATAATATGGTATTATATCTTGGATATAATCATGCCCATAACACGGGAAACAGAAATGGGAGAATATTCCTACCTTCACCCATAAATATTTGGCCACAACGCGCTACATTATAATTAGCCTCCATTAAAACTATCCAATTTAGTTCCACTGAACAAGTCATCATCGCCATCATCGTCATCGTCATCATCATCGTCATCGTCATCATCATCATCATCATCGTTGTCGTCATCATCATCATCATCATCAGTTCCTTGACTGCTACAATCGTCGGGGGTACCTAAAAGCAGAGGAAACAGATAACCTTTCCAGGATGAACTTTGGCCCCTGGCTTTCATGTCATGTCTGTCCACACTTTGATGTTATCTGATCAGCTTTTGCGCCGTCGTTTCCGCTTCAACAGTGCCTTGCATGATGCTCTTGCAGAGGCTGTTATGCCATGCAATGTGGCCAAACGAAGACTTCTTCCGATGCTTAATAGTGTCGAGAAGAGATTCCTACCGTCCAACGAGAACTTTGCCCTTGCACCGTACATTTTGTCATTGGTTTTGTGCTTCCAGATGGAGAGGTGGAAAGGCTTCCTCAAGAATTTATCTTTGAACTCCTGAATCATTTTCCCTGTCTAATA
This sequence comes from Acanthosepion lycidas, assembly GCA_963932145.1. NCBI lineage: Eukaryota > Metazoa > Mollusca > Cephalopoda > Sepiida > Sepiidae > Acanthosepion > Acanthosepion lycidas. The sequence goes on from OZ010605.1 coordinate 75,759,827, forward strand.
CCCGTTGAGGAGGCTGAATACAAGCAGCGATTTGAAGAACTTGGTCTGGAAGCTGATGATGTTCCTCCATATTCTTCTCGGCCTAAAAACCTCTGCTATAGATGTACGTATTTCTCAGTTGTAAGTGCTATCAGAAATAGGCATTTTATAATTTTCGTTATAAGGAGTATAATTTGTCTTATAGAAAATTATTGTAACAGTGTTTTCCAAATTAATAGATTTTGACGCATCTGATCTTCCGTAGCGTAAATTGCCAATAGTTAATTTTAGTTGAAAGGTGTAAGTTTATTCAAACTCTGTAGCGTTCGAATTTCTTTTATCAAATCAAGTTAAAGGAGGGGATCACGACAATTGTCAATTAACATAAAGCGGGGCGCGATTGAAAAGGTTGGAAAAGCCTTATTTAAAAAAAAAAATCTGATTTCATTTGCCAATATATCATCAATATTTTACGCATTGCAGTTTTGGGCGCCGGCCAAATAAAGGAAAAAAAAAGAAAGAAAACAAGAAACTAGTGAGGAGACTTCCAAAACTTATAGATTTTCTTATAATCAAAATATACCCCTTTATGAATGTTGGGTACCTTTCAGAAAATTTAGTAGTAAATCTTAGAAGCGTTCAAGAAAAGACAGGTATGATCATTTTCCATCTTTCTCCATTAAACAATCTCTAAAAAGACAACAAAAACAAAATTAAATATATTTCAGTAATAAAAGAACCTGGGCAGGTGTCTCGAATTAAGTTAGTTTCTTACCGGTGTGGGATGACTTCCCTTTGAATTTTCTACATTTCAAGTCAAATGCTGTAATAAGCATTTTTTCCTGGCGCACCGACTACATGAATCTAAGCATGTTACTCGATCGACAAGTAGGTCACATTATTTTATAGTTGAACTACAGCCTGTCTGAAGCGGTGCAAATCAAATAAACCTCAATAAGTCAAAAAGTACCGAACCAATATTTGCTAGATTTAAAATCGTTCATTTAAAATTTTCTACCATTTTCAATGGTCAGTTATTATGCAGATTAAAATAATATTAACTTAAGATTTTTGGAATCTAATAAAAACTTTTTTTCCTTTATAATATATGTTCAAATGTGTGTAAAAGGAAGGATCTATCTGTTTCAGATTTTTGTGTATATCTATCTACTAGTGAGTTAGCCCAAATGACTTGACTCATTTTATAGCCCACCAATAGAAGGTTAACCAATCAGAAGACGTACAACATACAATCTGTCGAGTATAAAGGCGGACATTTTGTTCATTATACCCGAATGTCCAGTCGAGCTTGTCAGACGAACAGAATCGAATGGACGAACTATGCTCTGCTACTTTTATCGAAATATCCACTGCTAACCTGAACAACGCTTTCCTACTGTCATCGAAATATTCACTGCTAACCTGAACAACGCTTTCCTACTGTCATGGAAATATCCAATGCTAACCTGAACAACGCTTTCCTACTGTCTGCAAAATATTCACTGCTAACCTGAACAACGCTTTCCTACTGGCTGCGAAATATTCACTGCTTACCTGAACAACGCTTTCCTACTGTCTGCGAGATATTCACTGCTAACCTGAACAACGCTTTCCTACTGTCATCGAAATATTCACTGCTAACCTGAACAACGAACTCCTACTGTCATCGAAATATCCACTGCTGACCTGAACAACGCACTCCTACTGTCTGCGAAATATCCACTGCTAACCTCAACAACGCTTTCCTACTATCATCGAAATATCCACTGCTAACCTGAACAACGCTTTCCTACTGTCATCGAAATATCCACTGCTGACCTGAACAACGCTTTCCTACTGTCATCGAAATATCTACTGCTGACCTGAACAACGCACTCCTACTGTCTGCGAAATATCCACTGCTGACCTGAACAACGCTTTCCTACTGTCATCGAAATATTCACTGCTAACCTGAACAACCCTTTCCTACTGTCTGTGAAATATTCACTGCTAACCTGAACAACGCTTTCCTACTATCTGCGAAATATCCACTGTTGACCTGAACAACACTCTCCTACTATCTGCGAAATATCCACTGCTGATCTGAACAACCCTTTCCTACTGTCATCGAAATATTCACTGCTAACCTGAACAACGCTTTCCTACTGTCATGGAAATATTCAATGCTAACCTGAACAACGCTTTCCTACTGTCTGCAAAATATTCACTGCTAACCTGAACAACGCACTCCTACTGTCTGCGAAATATCCACTGCTAACCTCAACAACGCTTTCCTACTATCATCGAAATATCCACTGCTAACCTGAACAACGCTTTCCTACTGTCATCGAAATATCCACTGCTGACCTGAACAACGCTTTCCTACTGTCATCGAAATATCCACTGCTGACCTGAACAACGCACTCCTACTGTCTGCGAAATATCCACTGCTGACCTGAACAACGCTTTCCTACTGTCATCGAAATATTCACTGCTAACCTGAACAACCCTTTCCTACTGTCTGTGAAATATTCACTGCTAACCTGAACAACGCTTTCCTACTATCTGCGAAATATCCACTGTTGACCTGAACAACACTCTCCTACTATCTGCGAAATATCCACTGGTGATCTGAACAACCCTTTCCTACTGTCATCGAAATATTCACTGCTAACCTGAACAACGCTTTCCTACTGTCATGGAAATATTCAATGCTAACCTGAACAACGCTTTCCTACTGTCTGCAAAATATTCACTGCTAACCTGAACAACGCTTTCCTACTGGCTGCGAAATATTCACTGCTTACCTGAACAACGCTTTCCTACTGTCTGCGAAATATTCACTGCTAACCTGAACAACGCACTCCTACTGTCTGCGAAATATCCACTGCTAACCTCAACAACGCTTTCCTACTATCATCGAAATATCCACTGCTAACCTGAACAACGCTTTCCTACTGTCATCGAAATATCCACTGCTGACCTGAACAACGCTTTCCTACTGTCATCGAAATATCCACTGCTGACCTGAACAACGCACTCCTACTGTCGGCGAAATATCCACTGCTAACCTGAACAACGCTTTCCTACTGTCATCGAAATATTCACTGCTAACCTGAACAACCCTTTCCTACTGTCTGTGAAATATTCACTGCTAACCTGAACAACGCTTTCCTACTATCTGCGAAATATCCACTGTTGACCTGAACAACACTCTCCTACTATCTGCGAAATATCCACTGCTGATCTGAACAACCCTTTCCTACTGTCATCGAAATATCCACTGCTGACATGAACAACGCTTTCCTACTGTCTGCGAAATATTCACTGCTAAACTGAACTTTGCTTTCCTACTGCCTGCGAAATATTCACTGCTTACCTGAACAACGCTTTCCTACTGTCTTCGAAATATTCACTGCTAACCTGCACAACCCTTTCCTACTGTCTGCGAAATATTCACTGCTAACCTGAACAACGCTTTCCTACTGTCATCGAAATATTCACTGCTAACCTGAACAACGCTTTCCTACTGTCTGCGAAATATTCACTGCTAACCAGAAAAACGCTTTCCTACTGTCATCGAAATATTCAATGCTAACCTGAACAACGCTTTCCTACTGTCTGCGAAATATTCACTGCTAACCTGAACAACGCTTTCCTACTGTCATCGAAATATTCACTGCTAACCTGAACAACGCCTTCCTACTGTCATCGAAATATTCACTGCTAACCTGAACAACGCCTTCCGACTGTCATCGAAATATTCACTGCTAACCTGAACAACGCTTTCCTACTGTCATCGAAATATTCACTGCTAACCTGAACAACGCTTTCCTACAGTCTGCAAAATATTCACTGCTAACCTGAACAACGCTTTCCTACTGTCATCACAATATCCACTGCTAACCTGAACAAAGCTTTCCTACAGTTTACGAAATATTCACTGCTAACCTGAACAAAGCTTTCCTACTATCTGCGAAATATACACTGCTGACCTGAACAACGCAATCCAACTGTCTGCGAAATATTCACTGCTAACCTGAACAACGCTTTCCTACTGTCATCGAAATATTCACTGCTAACCTGAACAACGCTTTCCTACTGTCTGCGAAATATTCACTGCTAACCTGAGCAACGCTTTCCTACTGTCATCGAAATATTCACTGCTAACCTGAACAACCCTTTCCTACTGTCATCGAAATATTCACTGCTAACCTGAACAACGCTTTCCTACTGTCATCGCAATATCCACTGCTAACCTGAACAAAGCTTTCCTACAGTTTACGAAATATTCACTGCTAACCTGAACAACGCTTTCCTACTGTCTGGGAAATATCCACTGCTGACCTGAACAACGAACTCCTACTGTCTGCGAAATATCCACTGCTGACCTGAACAACGCTTTCCTACTGTCATCGAAATATTCACTGCTAACCTGAACAACGCTTTCCTACTGTCTGTGAAATATTCACTGCTGACCTGAACAACGAACTCCTACTGTCTGCGAAATATCCACTGCTGACCTGAACAACGCTTTCCTACTGTCATCGAAATATTCACTGCTAACCTGAACAACGCTTTCCTACTGTCATCGCAATATCCACTGCTAACCTGAACAACGCTTTCCTACTGTCATCGCAATATCCATGCTAACCTGAACAACGCTTTCCTACAGTTTACGAAATATTAACTGCTAACCTGAACAACGCTTTCCTACTGTCTGCGAAATACCCACTGCTGACCTGAACAACGCACTCCTACTGTCTGCGAAATATCCACTGCTGACCTGAACAACGCTTTCCTAATGTCATCGAAATATTCACTGCTAACCTGAACAACGTTTTCCTACAGTTTACGAAATATTCACTGCTAACCTGAACAACTCTTTCCTACAGTTTACGAAATATTAACTGCTAACCTGAACAACGCTTTCCTACTGTCTGCGAAATACCCACTGCTGACCTGAACAACGCACTCCTACTGTCTGCGAAATATCCACTGCTGACCTGAACAACGCTTTCCTACTGTCAGCGAAATATTCACTGCTAACCTGAACAAGCCTTTTCTACTGTCTGCGAAATATTCACTTCACTGCTAACTTGAACAACGCTTTCCTACTATCTAAGAAATATCCACTGCTAACCTGAACAACGCTTTCCTACTATCTGCGAAATATCCACTGTTGACCTGAACAACGCTCTCCTACTATCTGCGAAATATCCACTGCTGACCTGAACAACCGTTTCCTACTGTCTGCAAAATATTCACTGCTAACCTAAACAACCCTTTCCTACTATCTGCGAAATATCCACTGCTGACCTGAACAACGCTTTCCTACTGTCTGCAAAATATTCACTGCTAAACTGAACTTCGCTTTCCTACTGCCTGCGAAATATTCACTGCATACCTGAACAACGCTTTCCTACTGTCATCGAAATATCCACTGCTAACCTGAACAACCCTTTCCTACTCTCTGCGAAATATCCACTGCTGACATGAACAACGCTTTCCTACCGTCTGCAAAATATCCACTGCTGACATGAACAACGCTTTCCTACTGTCATCGAAATATTCACTGCTAACCTGAACAACCCTTTCCTACTCTCTGCGAAATATCCACTGCTGACATGAACAACGCTTTCCTACTGTCTGCGAAATATTCACTGCTAAACTGAACTTCACTTTCCTACTGTCTGCGAAATATTCACTGCTAACCTGAACAACGCTTTCCTACTGTCTGCGAAATATTCACTGCTAACCTGAACAACGCTTTCCTACAGTTTACGAAATATTCATTGCTAACCTGAACAACGCTTTCCTACTGTCATCGAAATATCCACTGCTGACCTGAACAACGCACTCCAACTGTCTGCGAAATATCCACTGCTGACCTGAACAACGCTTTCCTACTGTCATCGAAATATTCACTGGTAACCTGAACAACGCTTCCCGACTGTCATCGAAATATTCACTGCTAACCTAAGCAACGCTTTCCTAGTGTCTGCAAAATATTCACTGCTAACCTGAACAACGCTTTCCTACACTCTGCAAAATATTCACTGCTAACCTGAACAACGCTTTCCTACTGTCATCGCAATATCCACTGCTAACCTGAACAAAGCTTTGCTACTGTCATCGCAATATCCATGCTAACCTGAACAACGTTTTCCTACAGTTTACGAAATATTCACTGCTAACCTGAACAACGCTTTCCTACTGTCTGCGAAATATCCACTGCTGACCTGAACAACGCTTTCCTACTGTCATCGAAATATTCACTGCTAACCTGAACAACGTTTTCCTACAGTTTACGAAATATCCACTGCTGACCTGAACAACGCACTCCTACTGTCTGCGAAATATTCACTGCTAACCTGAACAAGCCTTTCCTACTGTCTGCGAAATATTCACTGCTAACTTGAACAACGCTTTCCTACTATCTACAAAATATCCACTGCTAACCTGAACAACGCTTTCCTACTATCTGCGAAATATCCACTATTCACCTGAACAACGCTCTCCTACTATCTGCGAAATATCCACTGCTGACCTGAACAACCCTTTCCTACTGTCTGCAAAATATTCACTGCTAACCTGAACAACCCTTTCCTACTATCTGCGAAATATCCACTGCCGACCTGAACAACGCTTTCCTACAGTCTGCAAAATATTCACTGCTAAACTGATCTTCGCTTTCCTACTGCCTGCGAAATATTCACTGCTTACCTGAACAACGCTTTCCTACTGTCTGCGAAATATTTACTGCTAACCTGAACAACCCTTTCCTACTGTCTGCGAAATATTCACTGCTAACCTGAACAACGCTTTCCTACTGTCATCGAAATATTCACTGCTAACCTGAACAACCCTTTCCTACTCTCTGCGAAATATCCACTGCTGACATGAACAACGCTTTCCTACTGTCTGCGAAATATCCACTGCTGACATGAACAACGGTTTCCTACAGTTTACGAAATATCCACTGCTGACCTGATCCACGCACTCCAACTGTCTGCGAAATATCCACTGCTGACCTGAACAACGCTTTCTTACTGTCAGCGAAATATTCACTGCTAACCTGAACAACCCTTTCCTACTTTCTGCGAAATATCCACTGTTGTCCTGAACAACGCTCTCCTACTATCTGCGAAATATCCACTGCTGACCTGAACATCCGTTTCCTACTGTCTGCAAAATAGTCACTGCTAACCTGAACAACCCTTTCCTACTATCTGCGAAATATCCACTGCTGACATGAACAACGCTTTCCTACTGTCTGCGAAATATTCACTGCTAACCTGAACAACGCTTCCCTACTGTCATCGAAATATTCACTGCTAACCTGAACAACGCACTCATACTGTCATCGAAATATCCACTGCTGACCTGAACAACGCTTTCCTACTGTCATCGAAATATTCACTGCTAACCTGAACAACGTTTTCCTACAGTTTACGAAATATTCACTGCTAACCTGAACAACGCTTTCCTACTGTCTGCAAAATATTCACTGCTAACCTGAACAACCCTTTCCTACTATCTGCGAAATATCCACTGCTGACCTGAACAACGCACTCCTACTGTCTGCGAAATATCCACTGCTGACCTGAACAACCCTTTCCTACTGTCATCGAAATATTCACTGCTGACCTGAACAACGCTTTCCTACTGTCTGCGAAATATTCACTGCTAAACTGAACTTCGCTTTCCTCCTGCCTGCGAAATATTCACTGCTTACCTGAACAACGCTCTCCTACTGTCTGCGAAATATTCACTGCTAACCTGAACAACGCTTCCCTACTGTCATCGAAATATTCACTGCTAACCTGAACAACCCTTTCCTACTATCTGCGAAATATCCACTGCTGACCTGAACAACGCTTTCCTACTGTCTGCAAAATATTCACTGCTAAACTGAACTTCGCTTTCCTACTGCCTGCGAAATATTCACTGCATACCTGAACAACGCTTTCCTACTGTCATCGAAATATCCACTGCTGACCTCTGCATTCTCGAAGACGACCGTCATCATGAACAACCCTAATAATAAATACAAAACAAAAAATAACAAAGTTATTGAGTGAGGGAAACGGAACATTCGAGATATCAAAGAAGGTTTGCAAGAGATCATCGGATGATAAAGAAAGCTGTTGAAAATATAAGTTGAAAACTCCAAGCGAAGGAAAAGCCTTCAAGAAATTGCTTCCTAGAGAGGAACGTAAAATAAAGCGAGTTATACCGAAACAACCAGTTTCATCAGCACTAAGTTCTTTGAAAAGGCTATAATTGAGGGAGTCATATATATATATATATATATATATATATATATATATATATATATGTGTGTGTGTGTGTGGGTATATGTGTGAATGTGTGTCTATATGTGTGAATATATATCTATGTATATATATATATGTGTATATATATATATGTATATCTATATATGTGTATATATATATGTATATACGTGTATATATATATTTATATATATATATGTATATATATATGTATATATATCTATATATATATATGTATATATATATATGTATATATATGTATATATATGTATATATGTGTATATATATGTATATATATCTATATATATATATATATATATATAGATCTGTATATATATA
>OZ010605.1:75773420-75798420 GCA_963932145.1 Acanthosepion lycidas
TGGCATTGGTCAGGGATATAGGCAATCATGACAAAATAAATCTAGTGCAAGCCTAATGAAAATGTATGACGTATTATTCCTATAGAATACATTGAAATTATGGAATAAAGACATTGTCAGTGGTCAGGAATACGTGTAGAAGAATAAATTATGGCGAAATGAAAAATGAATCACTTCTAAAAAGTTTTTATTTATATTTTACAATTGTCATAAACAGCGTGGTTTATTTATATATATATATATATATATATATATATATATATATATATATATATATGAACATCGGGATAAGACAGGAAATTGTTGTCAATCATTTGGCGCTCAAAACGTGAATTATATTTTGTATAAGCGTATAATTTTTATTAGCAGTTGTAGAAACCGTAATACAGCAAAAGTGAAACTTCAACTGGCGATAAAGGAAGTTCCGTAGTTATTTATAAAGAATTCTTATAATAAAAAATGAAAAAGAATAGACTATTCATAAGTGTTGCATACAGTGTGCGATTGTTGCCATTTTATATTTTTGATTTCGCGCATGTGCGTTGGTTGTTTTCGATTTATCGACTGCACTGTGTAGTAGGGCCAGCTGGGCACCGTCTGTGAGAAAAAAATTCAGTCCGCCAGAAATCTGGAAACGGCATACCGTATTGCTTGGCATTCGCACCAGAAGCTCCAATACGAACATTTCAGAGAGTTTTGGTGTAAATTTGAGGACAGTCCAGAAAATTTTTTCAGATTTGGATGAGTGTAATCGCGATTATGTAGGTTTTTATAGTGACCGTTCGTGATGGCGAAATTATTCTTCATTCATCTTCCCATAGGGCGGCAGACTCAAAACGAAGGCTTACACCAAGTGCCTTCAGGATGTAGTACTGCCCTGGCTCAAGCGGGTGGCTGCTGGAATTCGGTATGTCAAGGGCGTCTGGAGTCCTTAGTTGAAGCCAATGGCGATATAATTGAATTCTTTAGTATGTCAACAAATTTTTGTGTAATTTTGTGGAATATATATGTTAAAATGAGATGAGTTTTATTTTCATTTGGGCATATTTTTGACGACAATTTATCCATTGCATACTTTATATCTTCGTCTCTGTCATGTCGCTTCAGATCGTGGATGAACATAGGTCTCCACAACTTCCTGTCCTTTGTAGCTCTTAGCCGTGTTTCTCTTTTTGCTCTCTCCGAATCACTATTCTGCCAACCATTTACCCAAGCACGTCCGATAGGTTATTCACTAATTTGCTCTGTTCCTCTTGCATTCAGCATGTCCTGTGAGTGTCAAAGTTACCAAGCCATCTTTCCTCATTCTGTACGCTAAAAACTCTAATTGTCTCTTTTCTGATTTTAACTATAAGTGCGTTTTTTGTTTTCTTGAAAACTTTACTAATGTCCACATGTTGCGACCATGTAATTCTCAGCATGTTTCGGTATAAATACATTTCTGCCGCCGGAAGTCTCTCTTATCTATGATAAGATTGTCCAGAATGCACTGCTGTATAGGGGAAGCAATATCACATAATAGTCCAGAACTTATTCCTTTGTTTCTAACGAAATTTTCCTCTTTCTTAATACTTTTCTTAACTTTGGAAAGGCTTCTGTCTCTATTCCAATGCTTCTTTGAATTTCAGTTTCGCGTTTTTCGTCCTATATTAAAATATTTCCTAGATATTTTATATTGTTATACTTACACGATTGTGTCATCCCCAATTTGTAATTCGCATCTTGTGTTGTCCCTTTTGCTGACAACCATAGATTCTGTCTCCTTAGAACTGATGATTAGTTTTCTCTTTTCTGTACTACCTTCGAATGGAGAGCCTCCCGTTTACTTTCTATGCCGGCTATCAGCATTATATCACCTGTATATTGCATATTGTTAACATTGGCACCGTCTATTGTTAACATTGTGACCGACAATGATGAAGTCTACTATGACATCTATTTCTTTGAGCGTCGCCTCACTATAAAGTTTGACTAAATCCGGTGAAAAAACACGTCTTTGGCTTACATTCTCTGTGTTTGTGCATTTTCTTTCCTTTTTATGTGCCGTGTCCCATCTTGATGTAGGCAATCATGGGTCTCCACTTCTCCATATCCCTTGTAGGTCTCATTAAGTTTCGTCCCTCTACCACCTCTTAGACCACGTTCTGTCATCCACTTGCTTAAGCCCACCAGTTATTCTCTCCTTCCTTCTATTCGACTTGTGTGTATTAGATTCTCCAGGCCCTTCCTTCTCATTATGTGTCCCAGAAATTTCAGCTGTCTCTTTCTGATGTTGAATACAAGCCTCCTTGTTTGCATCCTCTCTAAAACTTCAGCGTTTCTCACACGCTCGGTCCACGATATCTTTAGCATCCTTCTGTAGAAACATACCTCCGTTGCCTCGAGTCTCTTTTTCGTTTTTGAGGGGACTGCCCAACACTCGCTGCCGTATAAGAAGGCAGATGTCACGTAGCAGCTCAGTACTCTTTTCTTTGTTAGCAAAGAAATTTTCCTGTCTCTTAATACTCTGCTTAGCTTTTGGAATGCATCTTTGACCATCCCAATACGTCTACGGATCTCAGTGTCGCTTTGTACCGTCCTCCGTCAAACCCTTCCCAGATATTTAAACTTCTTCACCTGCTTGACTGTAGTGTCACCAACCTGCAAATGGCATTTTGGGCTTATCCTTTTACTGATTACCAATGCCTTCTGTCTTCTTGTAGTTTATCTTTACTTATTTCTTGCTCTCCTTCTCTACTTTGCTGAATTCATTTCCTCCTCTTATGTAGGTGGATTGAATAAGATTTTAGTTATGATTTGTTCTAATAATCTTCCCCAAATAAATCAAGCTTATCAAGCAGTTCAAACTGATCTTTATGACGTGCTGTATCAAACGTTTTTGCAAAATCCATAAAAAATAGGTCTATTTCCTTCTGGATTTGTAATGCTTTTATTGATAAAACTTTGTGCATACATATTGCCTTCTTTTCTCCGTATTGAACAACGTTTTAAATGGTTAAATTGGTAAGTCATGAAACGTCCGAAATTTATATTGAGTATATGAAATTAAGAATCATCAACATCCGTCACTTGACCGGGTTTGGTTTCAGGGTCGCTGCGCTGCTGAAAGAACCCTCCCTGCCTCTTATCAGAATGGCTGATGCTCAACTCCATGAGAGCGCCTCTTTGCGCCTGCTTGGTCTCACTTTTTCCACTGATCTGAGGCTGTACAACTACATTGAATCAATAGCTTCATCAAACGCAAGGAAATTTTGTTCTCTGAGTCAGGCCAGAAGGTTTTTCTCGCCAATGTCCATCCTTCAAACCTACCATTCGTCCTTGCATTGAATACTGTTACCATATATGGTTTGGTGCTGTTCATACCGAGGTCCTAGACAAAATCCAAAGTCGGATATGCTATGTGATAGGTCCTGATCTGACATCTCGTCTACAGTCACTTTCTCACAGACAGTATGTCCCTTCCTTCTGTCTTCCTAGAAATATTTTCATGGCATCTGCTCTGACGAGCTACTTTCACTGATACCCCAACTGCATGAATTTAAGCGTGCTACAAGTTTGGCATCTCGGTCTCACCCTATCACTGTAGAAACAGTTAAATGTAACTCGCCTCTTCTACTCTAAAAGCTTCATCTCTCGCAATTCCCGTGAATGAATCTCCCTTCCTCCTACCTGCTTCATTGATAGCTATAGTCTTCAAATATTCAAATGCAATGTCAATCGACATTTTCTAATGCTTGATCTTGATTCCCGTCCATCTCTGTATCCTTTCCCAAAAAAACCTGTCTTTACTCTTGTTTTCACTCTTTGTAACCCCTTGCGTGCTATTGGCTCTGACGCCTTCCTTTAGGCGAAATGCTTTAACCGCACCCCCCACCAAAAAAAACAAAAACAGTTTTCTCCACATTGTATTGAAATTAGGAGAGCTATACATTCATTCGCGATATTTTCCCCACATATCAGCATAAACAGTGTACGCGCTAGCTTGAGTGGCTCTAGTACAGAGGGAACTTTATTGTACAAAGGACCCCCCCCCATTTTCTGATGGCTCTTATTGGTCAGAAAATATATGTGATAAAACAAATACTTATTTCACTGTAGCATCTTTTTGTACAAGTGATAAGCAATTTAACCCTAGAACACAAAGCATCAATTAAAGTTACACCACTACTAACCATGGGTATATCATACCTAATTTTGATAATATAAAAAGAAACAATTAAATATAAATCTTTATTTGAGATATTTTACATGCAGGGACTTCAAACTTTGTACTTTGAGTTAACATTAATAGGAACTGAAAAACATATTATTTAGGTAAGAAAATCAGGTACTGAAAATTGTAATTAAAAATAGGAAAATATACGATGACTGTTGTACATTTGCATATAAGTACCATATATACATGCGATTTTTGAAAACATTATTTTAAAGATAATTTTAAAGGGGTAGCATCATACACTACGTATAAAATTAGCGTATGGACTGCTGGACATGGCTATGCCGTTGGCCAAACTATATATCCATTTATTGTACGAAGAAAGTACAGCGGTATATAAAATAAACTTGATTTTGATCAAATTGATGTTTTATTTAAATGTATCCAATAATAATACATGTAATATTCACATATTAGTATCGTATTATAAGATACAAACATAGCGAATATGCATCTTTTCCATTGCTTACGTTTATAAGACGTTTCTCGTTCGGTTTTTATATGGCTGTACAGGTTTACGCAGAGTATAGTGTTATTAACTATAATTTATCATTCTCTAATATTTTTAGCTTATTTAACTACAAGATGGGATAAATATATTAAGGAAAAGAGCTTAGTCTATTATAATGTATATATAAAGGAACATTCATTTAAATAATATTTGCTTTTATACAAATAACGGAAGAGCTAAGTTAGAGCCTGAAATATAGATATATCAAATTTTAGCGCGAATCCCAAACCCCGAAATCCCTTCAAGGTTCTTCAATGTATTGCTTTCCCAACTGATCGATTTCGGTTCAGTTCAAATGCAAAGTGGTTAGTCTATTATAACTTTATTATAAAGGAGCATGAAAATTGCTGACTTTAAATATAATTATATTATATACACGGGTATCATGCGACTTTTTAGCGTTACAAACGATACTTTTATTATTCTCTTTTAGTTTTTTTAACTTAGAAGATGGGATCGAAGAAAAGAGCTTAGTATATTATAATTTATATATAAATGAGTGTTTCATTTAATTAATATTTGCTTCTATACAAATAACGGAAGAGCTAATTTACAGCATTTAAGAGCTAAGTTACAACTTGTAATATAGATATATCAAATTTTAGCGCGAATCCCAAAACACGAAATCAGTTCAAGGTTCTTCAGTGTATTGCTTTCCCAAATGACCGATTCGGTTTAGTTCAAGTGCATAGTAGTCAGTCTATTATAATTTAAATATAAATGAGCATAAAGATTGCCGACTTTAAATAAAATTACCTTATGTAAACTCGGGTACCATGCGAATTTTTAGAGTTACTAACGATACATTTATCATTCTCTTTTAGTTTTTTTTAACTTATTGAACTAGATGTAAAAGAGGTTAATTGTAATTTGGTCTCTCAAAAAAAGAGGAACTCCCATGATACACGATATACATGATACAATCATTTTTATAAGTGAAAATTTGAGGGTCGCACGATACGGAAGATTGCGCGTTCCACGAGAATATATGTTAAGGATATTTAATTGACCCCCGTCCTCACTGAGTCAGGTTGTGACACGAAATCAGTTTTTAACGTGAGGACCCGAGTGAAAACACTCGAGCCGCTGGTCTATGCTGGTCTTAGCTGGTCATATCTTGTCCAAGCAGGTCAGAGATGGTCTAAGCTAGTCATAACTTCTCTTGGCTTGTCATAGCTGGTCCAACCTGATCAGAGGGGGCCAAGCTAGTCGTAGCCGTGATACCGCCAGCGCATGGACGAATCCCTACACAAGGTATATTTACTTGACCCACCACTGAGTCAGGTTGTGACACAAGGTCAGTTTTTAACGTGGAGACCCGAGTGATTTCACTCGGGCCACTGGTCTAAGGTGATCTTAGCAGGTCAAAGGTTGTCCAAGCTGATCAGAGCTGGTCTAAGCTAGTCATAGCTTGTCTTGGCTTGTCATAGCTGGTCCAAGCTGTCCAAGCTAGCACAAGGACGGAGCCCTGGGTCAGGTAATTATCTTCGAGTATATATGGTAAATATAGTATAGCTAACCACTCCTATTCAATGATACCCGTCTGCTAGGGCGGTTAGTCAATCTCAATTGCAGACACTTTCTCAGGAACATTTTTATTTATTCAACAACCGCAGAGCCCACCTGTGTTTTGTACAGCAGCAGACCTTAGACTTTCTGTGAAAGAGCGTGTTATCTAGCGCGATCAACAATTTGAACAAGACTAGCACGTTCAAGCCCTCGGCTACCATGACTTGTGCCTTCGGGCTAACACAGTCATTGGCGGTCCCTAATTTCACTCACAGGGCTTGGGTCAACCCGTGGTATGGTTTTCAGGCACTTTCCAAAGGTGCGGCGCGATGGGATCGACCCCTCCAGTCTGATAACATAAGGAAGTCTTCTTCCTGACAAATAGACCATAGTAAGATTCGAACCCAGATATAATGGTGACAATGCGAACATCTTAACCATTAGGTCTCGTGCCAATATTATGGTAAGTATAAAATGCAATAAAATAAAAAATTTAATGTATCTAAAATTGGTTTGATATTACATATATTTATAAGCAGTGTTCTATATGATAGTTATCAAAAGTTTCTGTTCAAGAAATTCAGGTTGCATTTTCTTATCACAAATTTCACAACGTGCTCAAAATTTTGTTTAAATATTTTTGGGAGGAAACTATTTAAAAAGTAATCCCTCTGAAGTATAGAGATTACCCTGTCTCCTCTGCATTAACGCGCTGTAATTATTTCTGTTTGAACCGTGAGTACACGAGTATTTTGGTTCACGCATTCGTGTTTAGGCGTGGGCGCGTAGAAAGAATCTTCCGAACGAGGAAAAGATGAAATTCTTTCTATTCAAGCGTAGATGTCCTAAAGAGAGGGAAACAAAATAAAAGCTAAAAATTACCCTTTGGGAAGACCGTCTTTTTTTTTTTTTTAAACTCACCGATTTCGCCTTTTGTTGTAAGATCATGTTTCGACAGCAACAAGTTCCTCTTCAGACCTCTTTCTTTCTGTGAACATTTGAAAAGATTAATAGACTGTGCCTTGGAAAGAAGTCAGGTGAGCATAAAATAGGCGATTGAAGCAAAATATACACTCGCCGACTTATACACACGCAAATATGGACATAAATATGTATACACAAATAGGAATATATATATATGTATATATATATATATATATATATATATATATATATATATATGTATATTAATAAAAAGAAAGAACAGTAAGATATATAATCCGGTGTTCTTATAGATATTTTTATTTTTACAAAATAGTGCTCAGTGTAAATTTACAGAGCATTAATATTATAAGTTAATAGACTTAAAATATGGTTTTTCGCTACACAGTTCCAACCATGTTTCAAAAATGGAAGCTAAAAGCCCCGAATTTAATTTTGTACTTAAATTAAAGACATTAGTTGCATTTCATCCTCAAGCGAATTTTGGAGTAACTTTAAAAATTACTGGGTTTTAAATACACAGCTAAGCAAAATTCATGTTTCCAAGGTTACAGATAAATCTATTTTGCTAGACTAGGGGTGTCTGGGTGTTCAATATGTCTATGTTTTAATGTATCAGTTATTGTTACGTTTTGGTAGTGGGTAGGGATGTATTTTTCAATGAAATCTAACATCCGTTAAAAGCGTGTCGTCTGGATTTTTTTTTTGTTAACGGCTAAAATTCTTACGGCATTTAAAGATTTTTGGGAGGTGTCTACGTCAGAATACTTTTTATTTAACTACGATTTGAAATATTTTTACTTTTCATTTTTAATATACTATATTTCTTTCGAGAACAATTAAATGTAATTAGAATCTCATACAGTTTGTAGAATTATTATCACATCAAGTATATTACTATTTTTTAAAATGTTATACTTGAATATTATTTAAGTAAAATTTCCATTTCTCTGATTTAGTAAACTTTATTTATTTATTTAATTACAATTTAAAAGAAGTTTAGGTTAGAATTCATTTTAATGAACTACAATTTTAATTACAACTCTAAAATATTTTCATTATTAGTTTTATTAAGTATAATTTCATTTAATAGAAGTGAATGTATTTAAGAAGATTTTTGAAGAGCATATTAATACTTATTATAAGGCTCTAAAAATGAGTGGCTACAAAACACCCAAACTAACTTATATAAAAAATGAAAATAAACAAAACATAGAAAAAACAGATGTAGAAAAATAATTTGGTATACGCCCCCATATAACCAAATGGTAAAGAACAATTTAGGACAAAAATTCCTCGCATTAATAGTCAAGCATTTTCCTAGTGAAAGTAAACAAAGTACTATTTTCAATAAAAACACACTAAAATTG
Source organism: Acanthosepion lycidas (assembly GCA_963932145.1). Taxonomy (NCBI): domain Eukaryota; kingdom Metazoa; phylum Mollusca; class Cephalopoda; order Sepiida; family Sepiidae; genus Acanthosepion; species Acanthosepion lycidas. Next base: position 75,781,969 of record OZ010605.1, read on the forward strand.
AGTTACAGCTGTACGGAAAACTTAGAAAAAATTATTAAGAACCATAATGCTAATATCTTAAATAAACACTTATACCAAAACCCCCAAAATGCCGTAAGAATTTTAGTCGTTAACAAAAAAAAAAAAAAAAAAAAATCCAGACGACACGCTTTTAACGGATGTTAGATTTCATTGAAAAATACATCCCTACCCACTACCAAAACGTAACAATAACTGATACATTAAAACATAGACATATTGAACACCCAGACACCCCTAGTCTAACAAAATAGATTTATCTGTAACCTTGGAAACATGAATTTTTTTTTTAGCTGTGTGTTTAAAACCCAGTAATTTTTAAAGTTACTCCAAAATTCGCTTGAGGATGAAATAGAACTAATGTCTTTAATTTAAGTATAAAATTAAATTCGGGGCTTTTAGCTTCCATTTTTGAAACATGGTTGGAACTGTGTAGCGAAAAACCATATTTTAAGTCTATTAACTTATAATATATATATATATATATATATAAACGCGTTTGTGTCTTCACGGATTTTCGTTCGGGGATCTTATGCTGAGGATTCAGTGTACACACATTTATTTATTTACATATACTGGAAAACAACTCGCTTTCATTATTTTCAGACCGATTTAATGATATATTAATCTGATTCACTCCATGTATATCTATGTCTGTTTCTATCTATCTATCTATCTATCTATCTATCTCATCTTCATATTTATCTAATTTCCTTCATATCTATTTATCTATCTTACTCTCTTCATATCTGTCTATATATCTCGGTCTCTTTATATATATCTATTGCATTCCCTTCCTATATATCTTTCTCATTGTATTCATATCTATATATTTATCAGTCTGATCTTCTTTATATCTAACTATATATCTCATTATCTTAATATCTATTTATCTATCTCGTTCTCTTATTTTCTATTTATCGCATACTTTTTACATACATCTATCTCATACTATTCATATCTATCTATCTATCTATTAGGTTGGTGCAAAAATAATGACGTAATAATGTCGTTTTTTGACGTATTTTTAACGTCAAAAAACGACATTATTACGTCATTATTTTTGCACCAACCTAATATCTATTTCATTCTCTTCATATGCATGTATATATCTCATCCTCTTAATATGTATCTGTCGCATTCTCTTCATATCTATCTATCTATCTATCTATCTATCTATCTATCTATCTATCTATCTATCTATCTATCTCATTGTCTTCATATCTATGTATATATCTTGTCCTCTTAATATGCATCTGTTGCATTCTCTTCATATATATATATATATATAAATATATATATATATATATATATATATATATATCCCAGCCTATTACTATCTATCTATCTATCTATCTATCTATCTATCTATCGCATTCTCTTCATATATGTCTATCTTGTTCTATTCATATCTATCTATCTATCTATATATCTATCTATCTCTAGCATCTCTTCATATATATATATCTTTTTCTATTAATATCTATCTATCTATCTATCTATCTATCTATCTATCTATCTATCTATCTATCTATCTATCGTGGAATCACAATTGCCCTATTAATTAATTTTTGTTTGGACAGAAATCGCTCTTTTGTTTTAAGTTAATCACTGCAACGTTCTTGTTACATTTTTTTTTTTTTTTTGGATTCGAAAAAATGACTGATTTTCTGGACATCTATAATATAAAAACGGTTCAAATTGTCTATATAGCCGACATTTTTCAATAAATATATTTCTCATTATCAAGGATGATTTTTTTTTGGTTTTAATATACTCGCATATGTATGGATAATAATGGGAATGATTTTAAATTTCCGAACATGGTCAGCATGTTGTGGCCATGAATATTTTTGATATTATTGACAGTTTGGTACTTCTCCTTTATTATTAATTATTTAACCGTAATTTGCATCTCGGGAAGCTTATTATGTTCGTATTTTCAACAAGTATGTTGCAGACAGAGGTTGTTAGGTTTCAGCATGTATTTAAATTGGGCTTAATATAGCTATGATTCGAGATCTGTAAGGTAAATAGTCATATATATATATATATATATATATATATATATATATATATATATATGTTAATGAGAAACAGACTACTATAAGGCTTCATTGTAATAATTTATTTCACCAGATACTTTTATTTTTTACTGGATCTTCAGACATCACTTTCAAAAGGTGAAACGAAAAATGAAATTAAAATTTACACATTTGACGGGCAGTATTAAGCTTATATAAGTTGACAGAGAAGGTAGCACTTGAATATTTATGGAAGACCTAATGCAGATTATAATTTAAAAAAAAATTTAACAAGGATCATAACATTCATCGAGTGATTAGTGGGTTAATGCATCTTTAAAATTTAATTGCCGAAGAGATTTCACCATTTTATATCATTAACTTTAGTAATTTACTTTGAACATAACTAATTTATTTTTGTACAAATGATTCATTGTAACATACATAAATATATATATATATATATATATATATATATATATATATATATATATATATATATATATATATTACAATGGATGTTTACTATTGTGGAGCGCAGAGAAGTCATTGAAAATAAGGGGATGTTTACCAAATATTATATTTTGTTGATATTTTGTTCACAATCAATTATTAATAAGATCGTTCCTTAACTTTAGTCCAGTAGCTTATTTCCTTTGTTCCATTTAATCTTTATTAAAAAAAAAAAAAAATTATGTAAACGTTTGTAACTTTGCATAATATTTATGCATTACACCCTAATCTTTATTCGGTAAAAATTTGATTGCTAATCATGGATTATTTTTTAAGTAATACATATATTTATGTCTTTGTTGTTTCTGTTCCTTATATTATGCCCAATACTCTCTCTCTCTCTATCTATCTATCTATCTATCTATCTATATATATATATATATATATATATATATATATATGCACATTTCATTGAATACGACAGGCAAGTGCCTTGATTTAGTTTTTTATACAATTTCTCATGCGATCTAATAATTTTTTTCATTTCAGATGATAAATTATATAAAAACTGTCTGAATGTTCTTTTTATCCGAGCGCTTTCGGCTATACATTTAGCCATTTTCAAGGATGAAAAATTTTAACTGTTAAATAAGAAATAGTTTCTTGCATGTATGTATTTATATAAAGTTTCCTTTTTTCAAAATACGGCCAAGATATTGTGTCCATGTTCATAGTAGATATTATTAACTGCTGTTTTGTTTTCTTTTTATTAATGAGGCTTCCACTATTTTTAGCCTTTTTTTGCATGTAGATGACGATGTTATATTTGTGTTGTCAACATGTATGTTACGAATAGTTTCCGGTAGGTCTCCATGAATATCTAATGAGATCTAATTGAGCTATGGTCAGAAAGGTGTAGAGTGAGTCTGCGTATCAAACATGTTGCAGCGTGGCTTATATATATATATATATATATATATATATATATATATATATAGATATATATACAGATCACATTACAATTATAAAAGGGAATATTTTTTTTGTTGTTGATATGCATTTGTATCCGTTTCAATAACTCCTTCGCATTCGTCAGAAGCGGTATACAATTTTTCATGCTGTTAGGTTGGTTCAAAAATAATGACGTAATAATGTCGATTTTTGACGTCAAAAAACGACATTATTACGTCATTATTTTTGCACCAAGCAAATAGTAGATAATATTTTCTGGGCTTACACATATCTAAGGCGAAAGTGTAGTTTACTTGGTCATTTCAAGTGTGGCAGTTATTAAATGCTGAACGAACCATTTTCTGAAATGATTAGTCAAAGCGATAGTTTTTGTTTTTTTTATATAGAATCAGTAAATATATTTCTTGTGAATATTGGTAGGAAATTTTAGATCGTTCTCAAATTCAAAATTGGAAAACATTACTAAGTCTATATACAGCTTAATACATTATATTTCTACAGCTGCCTTGATAAATTTCCTAAAGGAATAAAACATTCGGGAATAACATAATTTCGTCTTATTCGTATATTCTCTCGCAGTTTGATCATTATCTGTCTATTTGTCTGCTTGTTTCTGTCTCAGTCTTCCAGTGATTTGTCTGTCTGTCTTGAGGTTTCCGTACTTGATGATATCTATCTATCTATCTATCTATCTATCTATCTATCTATCTATCTATGTCATTCTTTTCATATCTATCTATCTATCTATCTATCTATGTCATTCTTTTCATATCTATCTATCTATCTAACTATATATATATATATATATATATATATATATATATCTATGTTCATACTTATTGCTTTCTCTTCTCATCTATCTATCTATCTATCTATCTATCTATCTATCTATCCATCTATGTCATTCTTTTCATTCCTATCTATCTATCTATCTATCTATCTATCTATCTATCTCTATCTATGTCATTCTTTTCATTCCTATCTATCTATCTATCTATCTCTATCTATGTCATTCTTTTCATTCCTATCTATCCTACTATCTATCTATCTCTATCTATGTCATTCTTTTCATTCCTATCTATCTATCTATCTATCTATCTATCTATCTATCTATCTATCTATGTCATTCTTTTCATTCCTATCTATCTATCTATCTATCTAACAACAATACACCGATTTTCACTTTTCATTCATTGATTAAGATGCTGTTTACTAAAGTATTACAATTTGCCAGAAAACTAGTAGAAGTCAAATTAATGCACATCTACATCTTGTTCATTTTCCGATAATGTCTCTTCTTCATCTCTGTACCGATTTACCAGACATGATTTTCTCAGCTCTTCAGATGCAAGAGAACAACATTTTCGTGTTTGATTTTCTGAAATAGTTCACGAAAATTTGATGAGATATGTCAGGGTTTAACGTAACTGAAAATGTATTTAAAATGCACTTAGCGTCCTTATCTTTCAGACGTGGACATCTTTGCGTAGGCTATGTTTAAGTAGAGACCATTTCCAGCGTCTATAACAAAATTATTGCACATAAATATATTATTGTATATAGTTATAATACAAACTGAACGTAACACAATAAATTATTTATATTACTACAAGTATATCGTCAGCTTTCTACTATCAGTTTGTTAAATGAAATTTTATTGTGAAGTACAATCATAGCTTAATATCAGATTTTATTAGGTGCCTCCAAAATAATTCGCTAAATCAAAGAACATCATTATGAAAAAAGCCAGCAAACTTGATAAAAATTTTCATCGCAAAAAATGTTTGTTATTATTACGAGGAAAAACAAAGTTATTTTTATTATATTTTTTAATCACTTCCATTACGTTCAAAATTTTGGCAAAAATAGTGTTTTGTTTTTTTTTTTCCATCAAAGTATGGGCCAATGATTAGTATGGGAAATTTACCATCTTTTAATAGGAAAAATAAACATTGTTTTGGAAGTTCTCGCAAAAATCAAATAACTGTCAGACTTTAATTACATTTTCAGTACTTATTCACATATGGATTAAATTATTTTTGAATTTTGTTTTCAGAATATCTTAGTAAACACACACACACACACACACATATATATATATATATATATATATATATATATATATATATATATATTTTAACATAAATATGTTATAAAATCACTACAAAAATAGCCATTTTGTTTCAACACCCTGATTGTAGTGATTTTATAACATATTTATGTTAAATTTTTTTTTTTTTAAATAAATAATTATATCTGCTCTACTTTGTATTGAGCACTCTTTTAAGAATAGTAATTATTGGTTATTGGAATTCATTCCATATAGACCAATCATATACTTGGATATATATATATATATATATATATATATATATATATATTTGGTTGGATTGATGTGAGTTTGTGACCCTGGGTTTCACAGTTTTCCGATCGCCTGACGGTTGTAAAAGCGTGAAATACAGGGTCACAAACTCACATCAATCCAACCAAATATGTTAGCTCTATCTCTGATATTGAGCGCTTTCTAATAAGTACCGCGAATATAATATATAAATAATAATATATATATAATATATTACACACACACACACACACACACACACACACATATATATATATATATATATATATATATATATATATATATATACACATACAGTGTCTAGGACAGATTAAGAATATAATAAAAAAGGCTTATATATGCAAATATGAGAGTGGGGGACGAATTTGAGAATTTAATGAAAGTTCTAGAGAGGGGTAACAGAGGAAAGAAGAACCTGAAGGGCTAAAATTGAAGGTGGGGATGAAAATTTAACAGAAAGAAGTTTTAAAGAGAGGAGTTAAATCACGGTTAAAATGAGTGAGATACAGAGAAATATGAATTACTTTCCGCTGCATAATTCATTATTGAATCGCTGGCCTAAATAAAATAAAATCCGACACCAGAAACGTGTGTCAACATTTGTGGTGACACCATGCAACGTAAAAGACGATATAATCTAAACTTAAAATTCAGAAGATGAGAGACAGAGAAAAGAAAAGAAAAAAGGGGGAGATGGCGGGGAGGGGGGGCAACTAAAACCGAGGGGCATTTATAAAGGTGTCGTTGTGCAATCAAGAAAATACATCTACATGTTAAAAATTTAATATAAACATATGAAAATTAACATGTATGTACATATACATACACATACACTCCTGCGTATATATATACATCTACACACATATACATTCGGACATAAACATATATACATAAAATCTTACACATCTCCATACATTTACATATACACACTCATCTGAACAAATATACAACGTATATATCTATCTATCTATCCATCTAACTATAAATATACACATACATACATATATACATATACACATACACCTAAACATATATACACCTATATATATATATACATATGTATACATACATACCTAAACATACACACACAAATATATATATATATATATATATATATATATATGCATACATATATATATATATATATATATATATATATATATATATATATATATATATATATATATATATATGTCTCCGTGTGTGTATATATATATATATATATATTATATCTTACTGTTCTTTCTTTTTATTAATATACATACATACACACACACACACACATATATATATATATATATATATATATATATATATATATATATATATATAATGTAATGAAAAACAAACCACTTTAAGGTACCATTACGATAATTTATTTCACCCAAATAAATTATCGTAATGGTACCTTAAAGTGGTTTGTTTTTCATTACATATTAGCTCTGTCCTCACATAGAGCTCTCAGGATTCAATTCGGTTTACCAAGTTCCGTAAAGCTTAATTATATATATATATATATATATATATATATATATATATATATATATATATATATATATATATTAAATTAAAAGGTAAAAGGTAAAAAAAAAATTAAACTTAAAAAAAATATAAAAAACACATACATCCATATATACATTTAACATATAAAAATAGATGAGTAGAATTAATTTGTACTATAAGAACACTGAGGAAGAAAACGTTAATAATATTAAAAACCCACGGAGTGATTAACGCGTATCTATCTCTTAAGTTTACATATATATCTAGGTATATAAAAATATCAGAAAACTATCAGATTTTGTATATCCCTTACGTAGGAAAATTTGTACCTACATACCCACATGCATATATATCAACACATGAATAAAGTTTTCTCACCCAAATTAAATGATCAAGAAATATATAGTGCATCACATAAACATACACAGTGATACATATAGATAATAATAACAGTTGTTCCATTTAAATGTCATGTCCGATGTTAGTGATCTAAGATAGAACTATTATATATAACAACACGTTATAAAACTGTGTTTATGTTTTAAATCGTTTTTTATGTCTACATTTGGAAATGATTTCACTACGAATATTTAGTAACTCATCTTGATTTTTATCTTTAATAAGAAAATTTTTTCCGCATTGCATAGATCACACCGATGGCGGAAGTTATTAGCAGTTCTAGCTCTTGATATGAATTTCCATTCGAAATGCGAGGTTAGTCCCTTATCCACCAGATCCCAGTAGTGTTTGGATGAGGAAGTTTGATTTTTGAGGTATCGATATTTAAAAGAGCGTCTATGGTTTTATATACGCTTCTTCCAATCACCAGCGGATATACCTATATATCTTTTTTTATAATTAATATTTTCTGCGGGGAAGATTGTTGCTTCATATATTACATTATCATATATACATTTATCCCCGATTGGACAATTGTCTCTACAGCTACAATTGCAGGTGGAGCTACTAGATCAAGTTTCATTACTATGTTAGTTCTTAAGTATTTTACAATTGTGGGAAGATATAACTTTCTTCATATTACTTACACATGAATAACTAAATTTCAGTATATTCCTATTGAAAATTTTATGTAGTGGATGTTTACTATGAAAATGTTTATCCATTAATCTTAGGAATAAACTTACTATACCAATGTTAGAAAACCTGCAATACGGTGGGTTAAACCATATTACTTTCCTCTTTCTGTTTTTAGGTCTATTATTATTATTATTATTATTATTATTATTATTATTATTATGATTTTCTAGTTCTTCGTTATAGTTTAATTCCTGTCTAAAAAACATTCTTTTTGAGGGCCTAGTTGTATATAAATTTATTTTCGATAAAGATTTTTTGGCTAGAAGATAGCCTATTTATTCTCATATTAACTGTTTTGGGGATGTGATCTATAACAGATTTCGGGTGGTTAGAGTGGACATTGATGTATAGGGGTGTCTGATCAAGTTTATGGAAGCGTTTAAAGGTATCATTGGAGAGGTTGAAGGTGATATCTAAAAAGTTGACTATTTTCAGGTTGGAAGATATTTCAATCTTAAGGCCTAGGTATTTTAAGACCCTAATTATTAGGTCGTCATCTCTATAAATTCCAATTTGGTTAAGGCTAACTATTCTACTCAAGGTGTCTAAAATATATATGCCAACTAAATCTGCAATTTCGGCAGAGTCGAATGCTCTCAAAGGTACATCGAATCTTTCATTATTCTTCTTCACCCAAGTATATATTTGTAACCGCCATTTGCTTTATTTTATGAAATTTAAAAAAATTAAAATTCCACCCTATTCATATTTATATTAGTTAAAAGCAGAACTCTTTGGATAAATTAAATCAATTTGTTTTCTATCAAAATAGACTCTGAATCGCAAAAAAAAAAAAAAAAAACTGCACCAAAACTATGACATTATTTAATTAGAAAAGCTTTTAATGTTTTTTTTATGAATAAGAATTACTAAGGACACTATTGTCTTGAGAAAAAAACATTTTCAATGAATAATTATTTTTTATAGAATTCTTTTCATATTTAAATATTTGAATTAGAATAATTTATTAAGTTTTAAATCATTTGATATTCTGTATCAATGTCCCATTTTAGATCACATTATAATTAAATAAAAATATATTTACTAATCATAAATGGAAAAGCTTAATATAATTCATCAAACACAAATATTTTAAAAATATTTTTGAATTTGTTTTGTATATGTATAAATGCGCTGATTGTTTTAGAGATGATCCACGGCATTATGAGAAAATAAAAGCGTTAACTATAGTAAATTTAAAGCCAGAAAGTATCTGGAATTCAATAAAACATTACAATACGGGCAATATTTTCATAATTTTTTAATATTACTGAGATTTAAAAGTTATATATGAAAGGCGCTCACGTTATATTCAATAATTTTTTAAGACTAAAACCCCCATAAACATCAGTCTGTCATCAATTTGTCAAACATATCAACAGCAGAAATAAATAGCTACTGCTGTGCTAAAAACTGCATTCTTATGATATTTTAACCTTAAAGTATATAATATTTGTTTCAATTATGATTAATTATATTATAAATCAGCAAATATTCTTTAAATAAAGTTTCAAAAAGGATATTTTATTTTTGGGTGATTTTTTTTAAGAAAGATAATTACGGAGTCGATCCTTCAAATCTACAAATCAATCATTCTCCCTTGCACGGAGGAATGCTGCCATATATGGTATGGAGCCCCCTTCTGTTTCTCTCAAGGTTCTTAATAAGATCCAGAGACGGATATGCAATGTAATTGGCCCTGATCTGGCATATCGTCTGTAGTCGCTTTCTCACAGACGAGCCGTCACCTCTCTCTGTCTTTTTTACAAAAACTTTCATAGTGACTGCTCCGGTGAGCTGCTTTCACTGGTTCCAAGACTTCATGAATTTAAGAGTTCAACTGGGCTGGCATCTCGCTCACACCCTTTCACTGTCGAAACTGATAAATGTAGTCGTCTCTTCTACTCCAATAGCTTTATGTCTCGCACTTCTCGTCTTTGGATCTCCCTCCCCTTTTCCTGTTTCCATTATAGCTATAATATCCAACTATTCAAATTTAATGTCAATCGACGTCTCCAGGTGCCTTGATCTACCGCCTATGACCCTCTTCATCCTTTCCTCTATCACTCCAATTTGCTCTAGCTCCAACTCTGTGTAACCCCTTGCGTGCTAGTGGCTTCCCGTTTTGCTTGGGGTGAAACGCTTAAAAAAAAATCATTGCGATGAATGACATTGAAAAGGGTGACATAGTGTAGTAATAAAAACACATTCCAATCAATTTAAATTAGTTTTTTGAAATGCAGCACCATATTTTTATTATTGGAAATATTAAGTTTAACATTATTAGCTTGAAATCAAAATTAAAATAAACGACTCAAGAGAATTTTTAAATTTTTAAAAAATTCTTTAAAGGCTTAGATATCGATTATTTTTTGTGTTACCTACTTTTTAATCTGCACGTATGACAATTCTAATTTTTATTCTGCACGTATGACAATTTTACTTTTTATTCTGCACGTATGACAATTTAATTCCTGATATTTTGAGTGTTAAGTTTCATTTCCTGGTCAATATTTGCTGCACTCAAAGTGTCTGCAAAGTATGATAATTTGCTTCCCGAATGACCCTGTGTAGGCAATATTTCCTTGCCAGGTTATTACTGGCTTCTGGCATGTTTAAGTACTCTGCTTGTGAAGGTGAACAATACGTAACACGATAGTTCTAGAATTAGAAACATTATTGGAAGACATTTTTTCCGAATAATTTTTTGGAATCACGATGAATAGGGGACTTTGGTTCGAGGAAAGGATTTTGAGAATAACACAACCAGAACATGTGAACTATTAGAATTTTTAAGGAAATTAGTACAAAAAAGGACATTTTCTAGGTAGAATCAGAAAGGTTCTGTTGAGGTTTCTTAAATAGATATTGACGAAAGTAGGCTTGGACAATTTGAGACTCATGGGATATATTAAAGACGAGAGGCACAGGTTAAAACCTACCTGACCAGCTTGTATAAATGGACTGCAGAAGTGGGATTAGGAGTGATAGAAACAGGACAAATATTGCTTATAGCTATATATGATAGGAAATGGTGGATAGTAATGATCACCCAATTCCTGAAGGCATTTGGCACATACAAACGGTTTTTATGCATTGCTGGACTCCAGAGATGTCAGCAAATCTATTATTTTTCAAAACATGTTGTAATGGAATGTTTCACTCTCCCTATTGCCTATTGTTGATGAATATATCAGTAAATATATATATATATATATATATATATATATATATATATATATATATATATATATAGTGTACATCGGACATAACTGAGACTGGCTTCGATAATTATTCGGAGATTCATCTCCACCTAAGCTAGTCGAACTCTCTGAATTCGGGCAGACAGGAACCTAGAAAAGGCTCTGCCGAAGGGAAGAGTCTCGTCGGGGAGGTAGATTACCCCTGAACTCGTTTATACGGGTTCAAAGGGGAATACCCACGTTAAACCGGCCTTGTGCCACATGCAAACCTTGTGGCTGGTAGCTAAATATACTGGTTTCGGTAATTAGTTGGAGATTCGTCTCCAGCTAAGCTAGTCGAACTCTCTGCATTCGGACAAAGAGGAAACCAGACATGGATATGCCAAAGGGCAGAGTCTCGTCTGGGGTGGTAGACAGCTACCCGACCCCATTTTTTACGGGGTCTACGGAAAATTTTTGACCGAGCCTACGGGGTCGATTTTATCCCGCATTAAATAACAGCCTTGTGCCACGTCCTACCTCGCGAGGTAAGGTAAATAACCTTGCTTCGGTAATTAGTTGGAGATTCGACTCCAGGTGAGCAGGTCAGACTCCCTGCCTTCAGGTAGAGAGGAACCCAGACGAGGCTATGTCGAAGGGTAGAATCTCGTCTGAGGTGGTAGACAGCTACCCGACCCTATTTTTTACAGGGCCTACGGGGAATTTTGCCCGAGCATACGTGCTCGGATACGCCACGTTATATTCGGTCTTGTGCCACATCTGACCGCGTGGGGCATATAGCCTTGCTTCGGCAATTAGTTGGAGATTCGTCTCCAGCTAAGCTAGTCGAACTCTCTGCCTTCTGTCAGAGAGGAACCCAGACGAAGCTATAACGAAGGGCAGAGTCTCGTCTGGGGTGTAGACAGCTACCTGACACCATTTTTGACAGGGTGTATGGGGAATGTTTGCCCGAGCCTTCGGCCTTGTGAAACATCTGACCGCGTGGGGGTGTTGGCAAATATCCTTGCTTTAGTAAGCTAGCCTGCTAAACGATTTCCTGTCTTTCAGTAGTGTATTCTCTTTTACAACATCTTTCTCTTTCTTTAACTACGCCTGTATTGCTGTTCCTTTCACTCGGATACCACCTTTGTCTGTTTGTAAGCTCTTTAAAGATACAACAGATAGAATGGCAAAATAACCATTAACTCTAGACATGAAAAGGTGAAGAATCTATTGATATGGGAAACATCCACTTGCAGGTCGGTTCCATAGGGCATTGATTCGCGGGAAGTAGCTGTTCAAGTGGAAGTTACTTCTCACTGATAGAGTACAGGGGAATGTGGGTAGTTTGCATGCAAGTGGCATTATGTGCCCTAGCCATGAAGGATAGACGTGGTGAAAACAAGGAATGTAGTGTGTCCGAACACTTTCCATAGAAGCAGCGATAGAGAAGCGAGGGGCTTGCCATATATGTCCTATGATAGAGAGAGAGAGAGAGAGAGAGAAAGAGAGAAAGAAAGAGAGAAAGAAAGAGAGAAAGAAAGAGAGAAAGAGAGAGAGAGAGAGAAAGAGAGAGAAAGAGAAAAAAATAAAAATAATTCGTCACCAAAAAGACTCGTAGACGCTTTTGAACTCTATCGTTTCTGGAAAGTGTGGACTGGGCAGAACCAGCCCAAATATGACAGGAGTACTATATATTCGACCTGATCTGGCTCTCGTAAATGTAAAGGATAACATGAGGAGTCAGGTATTTACTGCAGGGGTATAAGGAGTGGAAAAGAAAAAAAATCCAACAACTGATTTAAAAATTTTTTTGGTGTTATTCTAAATTCAGTTATCGAAAAAAAAAAACTTCTTTTCAGCAATTTTATCTTAATGTGTCGATTTATTTCTGAAGATGAGTCAGCCGAAATGTACCTTACGTTTCAATGTTATTCATTGTTATACTTTGGTAGCCTTGTTTTAGGAATAAATCATAATCTCCAATTTAAAGATTATCATCTATCTATCTATCTATCTATCTATCTATATATATATATATATATATATATATATATATATATATATATATATATATAGGCCATATTCAAACATGTTTGACAGCGAGATTAACACTACATCTTTCTGGTCATAGCTCAATTAGATTAGATCTCATTTAAATACTCGCGGAGACATACCGAGGCCTATTCGTAATATACACAAGTGTAATGGCATCATCTACATGCAAAAAAAGAAAGTTACAAATAATGGAAGCCTTATTAACAAAAGAAAAAGAAAAAAAGACAACACTCAATAATATCAACTATGAAAATGGACACAATATCTTGACCGTGTTTTGAAAAATGAAAACATTCTATAAATACATACATGCAAGGAAATATTTCTTATTTAACACTTAAAATATTTCATACTTGAAAATGTTTAAATGTCTAGTCGAAAGCGCTCGGAAAAAAAGAACATTCAGACTGAAAAGAAAAAAAAATATTAGATCACATGAGAAATTGTATAAAAAACTAAATCAAAGCATCATGTCCGTCGTATTCAATGAAATGTGCAAGAAAGAAGGATTGCTGCCTAAATACACACACACACGCAAACACACACACACGCACACACACACACATATATATATATATATATATATATATATATATATATATATATATATATATATATATACACGCTTTCATAGAATCGAATCTAGTACTCATAAACATGCTATTTCATATCTTGTACGGACTACACCATAACATATCTTAATTCAGTTAACATTTCATTACTTTGTTTCTTTATTTTTTGCAAACACTATAACATGAACACATGCAATTATTAGGTTGAAGCAAAAATAATGTCGGTTTTTGTCGTATTTTTTAACGTCAAAAACCGACATTATTTTTGCACCAACGTAATACATGTTGAACACGTATTCTTGCTTCAACGTTCTGTAATCATTATGAATCTTGTCTCGTTAGATCAATTACGACTGAATAGTGTGTTCGACCTTCCTGGGTGCCCTTACATTCGGCCTTATGCCAAATCTTAGCTAACGCTTTGCAAACCGCCATTTTGAATTCGTATATTTTCGCTCCGCTTTCCCTTGGAATATGTCGACTTAATACTGCTCTTTTCTTGCCCGCCCTGATTTTACTTAGCCTAAGTTCGTACTATACGGTCCGCGTTTCGAACTCACGGTATAATATTAAATGCGAGTTCAAACTCTGACACGCTTTGCACAGCCTCGGGGGAAGCAGGTTGAGCAATAACTCAACTGGACTTTTAAGAAAAACATCAAAACAAAACGAGATATCTCGAGACATGGACGATACGACGGAAATAATCGAACCCCGCAGATTACATAGATACTTAGTCTGAAATTTGCTTAGGGATCAGAGGATCAATAGACGTTTGAAGATAACCGACGAGCAAATCGGAGGAAATTACGCACTGCAATGAAAATGAACACTTGAATATAATTGATTTTTAATAATAAACATTTGCCGTAGAGTTGTACACGCTATTTAATCTGCAGGTTTTTTTTTCTTTATTTCGGTTTATTGTTGTACGACTCCAGGACAGAAACGATAAAATATATTCAATTTAATAAATGTGTATTTATATTTTGACCGTACACTTTTCCATTCTATTTTGATAAAAACGAACCGAGTTTAATATCTGCATTGATTTTTAAAATAAAACAGAGTATAGCAATTTACTAAGCGTAGCTTAGAAGTAGCACAAGGCTAAGAGTATGGAGTACCCAGTGAGGATCGAGTGCTCGACTTAATCGTAATTGATGAAGCAAGACAAGGTTGTTAACTATTACACGACGTTGAAAAGCACTTTTTCTAAGCTAAGCTTAGATGTGGCACAAGGCCGAAAGTATTGAGCACAGTGAGAATCGAACTCACAATTCAGTTGTAAATGATCTAGCAAGACAAACTCCCTAGCCATTACATCACGTAGAAGTGACTAAAGACTGAATATATACTGCACAGATGTGTTAGAATGTAGAGATAGCACTTTAATTGAACACAAATTTACGTTACAATATAAATGCCACGGTGGACACTTTAAATTCAATCTGGAAAGGTTTCTATATCAACGAACCAAGTCAACTTCGCCTTAAGTAAAAAGTCATTAAAAAAGTGGGAATTGAAAGAACCTATGATCGAACTCACATCCCATGTACAACAAGACAAACCAGCCAATGAGTATTGATTCCTGGGCAAGCATATAATATTTTGTATATAATTTCACCTATTCAGCTTAAGACAAGCGTGATAGAAATCTTCAATAACCGCATGACCTATGCTGTCAGCGTCGACCTCGTTTCTTCAACGAATTTCAAAATGTCTGACAGCAGACTGACAGTGAATTACATCATTGTTCAAACAATGTTGTAATCTAATAACACCCCTTTGCAAATAACGGTTCTTCACTAGAAAAGGTTGAAAGATGCGCGCGATGAACATGGGCGGACGGAATTCGATGAAGTTTGTCAGTGAAGGGAAAAGAGTACTAACTAGTCGGCGGCTGGTGGTGCGCGTTCAGAATATCCGATATTGAAATAAACTGAGACTAGATTGACCCTCTCGCGTATGGCAAGAACGTTCTCTCTTCATGTTCAAAAGACAGAACAAAAATATTCCACATGATCGAAATCTGAAACTCTTATTTGCCACTATAGATCTACATTTTCTGTAATACACATATTACTTTGTTACATCGAGATTATATATATATATATATATATATATATATATATATATATATACATAAAATAAATTAACTATTAGGTTGGTGCAAAAATAATGTCGTTTTCTCACATATGTGAGAAAAC
>OZ010605.1:75803420-75978420 GCA_963932145.1 Acanthosepion lycidas
ATAAAACAATATCACCCGTCCTATGGTTCAGCAAGGTGTGGGTCGCTTATTTTGGGAACTGAGATTGAAAAATTAGCCATCGAATTTTCTTCTTCCTTAAACAAAAGCCTGACAGTTAACCAGAAAGAGGTTACTTTTCAATCTGACCCTCCAGGTTTTCCATCAACAGGGGTCACGATAAATTTTAAAAGAAGTAAATTGACAACGGAAGAATAATAAGGAGTCATATACTGTTTCTACATTTTACACTAAATAAACCTGAGAAGTTAATTACAAGTGCCATAGTGTAAATAAGGGCAATGGAACAGTGAATAGGAAGCCTAATTCGGAGAGGAGTGAATCAGGCGAGTGGGAGTAATATTGAAACCAGTTGGATTAAAATCAATATAATTACAAGCATTAACGCTGTTTCTATCCCGAATGCAACTTGTATATTCAACATAATAAACAAAAATTTACATGATAAAAATAATGTAAAATGTGTTTCTAGTGAAATCAGTATTCAAGTTGAATGAGATAAATGTGCAAAAGTAACAAGGAAGGGAAAATAACTGAAATATACACATACGATGACTAGAATACTGGTGCAAGATTATAAATACTTAGGAGTCAGCGATGGTCGTAGGATATAGCGTAGATAATTAAAGGATATAGAAAGAAATGAATATTACAGGTGTGTACATCTGATGTTAAATGAAGTGGAAACTCACAAACCAGAATATTAGCTCTAATACTTTGACTGACACTGTGGTGCAATACAGTTGGACGATAGCTTACATTATGTCAAAAGGAGAAAGCTTCTCACTTTCCACCGATAGCATCATTCTAAGTCAGATGTTGATCGTTTGCACGTGTTCAGATCCGGAGAAGGTAGAGGATTTGTTCAACTAGAACTGTCTTGACAACAATCGACCTTAAAAGTTACCTAGAAAGCACAGAAGATTGGATGGCGATCTGCGTCAAAGAACATGAAAGAAATAAGAAGAAATATTCAGTAATGAAGGAAGTCAACAATTTCAAAAGGGAATTTTAAATGGATGAAGAACAAGAATACTATGATACACCAACTACAAAGGCAAAGAAGTTACAATAGAAATGAAAAGCAAATGCAATGGAGGTAATGCGGAAATAATAGCAATATAAACCTCTTCATGGACAATCTTCTAACACGTGGTACACAAACTGATGTATATAAAATCGATATCTATCAGTCGTTGCCTAGTGCAGTTTTAAAAGCTAAATGCTAAATGTTTTATATTTACTGCTAAGGATCTTGCTTGAAATTATCAAATAAAATATATTGAAAAACTGTGTTAGCACCAAAGTGATATTCTTTGAGGAATATCGGAAAACACTTGAACATCATGCATGGTATTAAAATCCATCGAATATAAAACTCGGGGGAACAGAATGCGCCAATAACTGCACTGGAAGATATGCAATATTTATGGGAAGGAAATTGCAAGCAATTCGTATGCCGACAACCCAGACCTGGTAATAAACAAAAAAACCGACAGAAATTATTTGGGATTTAACAATAAACAGCTCTTTGTGTATATTTCCCGGGAAACTTTTAAGTTATGGTGCGCTTATCGGACTCTATATGAAAGTCTTTATTGAAAGTTTTTTGTTTATATTTCTGAGATGAGGTATTATGTACATTATTTACATTATTCGGACTATTGCCCTCATCTTTGTCGCCATATTTATTACTACGTTTCGGCCTTTCAGTATCTGTCTATATTTCTGAAAAGAGGTATTATGTACATTATTTACATTATTCGGACTATTGTCCTCATCTTTGTTGCCATATTTATTACAATGTTTCGTTCCTTCACTATATTCCTATATATCTGAGATAAGGTATTATGTACACTATTCACATTATTCGGACTATTATAATCATCTTTGTCGCCATATTTATTACAAAGTTTCGGCCCTTCAGTATCTGTCTATATTTCTGAGATGAGGTATTATGTACATTATTTACATTATTCGGACTATTGTCCTCATCTTTGTTGATATGCGTTACATTATCAATGAATCCGATGAGTATTTTGATGATTTTGGAGTATTAAAATATAGTTAGATGAAATACATTTGATGCAAAGATATGCAATAAATAAATATTTTTACGCCACCCTAATAAATATAAACTTCTCGGAAATTTTTATAGAGTAATTTTTGAAAGTTTTTTTGGCATATTTCTTATAATACTGTGAAATTTTCCAACATTTTTAAACTTTCTGAAGAGACTGGAATTGTTTCAAATTTTATATCCAACAAAAATATATAAAAAAGTATAAAATAAATAAAAAATGCATTAAAAAAAAACTAAAAAGAAATTTTGATACATGCATGAATTTTTGCTTGAAATATGATTTTGAATTATAATAATTGATTATTGATTGGTAAAATTATCCAATATGCTATGCGATTGTTATCGTCTGATTGTAAAGAATAATTTTAATATTTGTCTTTAAAATACCAGGCATCTGACCGCATTTAATGCTACTAAAAATTCACAGGCCAATGATAATGAGCCACTTTTCTTTTGAATGTACCATGTGTTGATTTGTTTGTATGAGTGGATTGATTATATTATTAAATGGGGCGAATTTTTGCCAAATCATTTATTTGAGTAGTGAAATCTTTACACCGTTCGGCCGTAATGGGGGGCATTACGGCCGAACGGTGTAAAGATTTCACCTTCATAAGGAAACTCGGAACAGAACACTTTATTTAATCTACGGGTGTAGACTGGTCTAGCTGTTATTTAGTAATTTTTACTTATTTCTTGTCGGTCTCCTCTGAATGCAAGTACATACTGTCCAGCCCAGTGATTGAACTCACAAACACTATGTCAGGAAATTTACAAACCAACGGATTTAACCAGTTGGACATTGTCCAGTAGGATGCTATACGTTACTCTAAACTCGTTCAGAAATATCTAAACTGTCACCTGTATACAACCGCTTTCTTAGATCAATGCTTAAAATCGTTTCAAGCGAATGAAACATGTAGGTCTTAGTGAGAAATATCCTTTCTCGAAGCCTCTGGTGCTCCAGAATCACAAAGAATTGTGCCAAATAACAGAAAGTACATTCCTTGAGACTACCAACAATGACGATGTCTGAAATGGACAGCACAACAACCCCGAAGATGTTGACTTTCCACAGAACATTTTAAGAAGGAAGACTCCACTAATACTAGAAAACAGCGACAACGGCTAGTGTACTCGTAAAACGTATTTTTATGAAAAATTGTTTTAATAGAAAGATTTCACAAATATCAACCGACATTATGGCTTTTACATAAAAGTAATATTGTCATTCTCCTCTTGAGGAGCAGAAATACTATATTTTGAACCCAGTCCGACGTCCAGAGAGTGGAAATAAAATAAAATAAAATAAAACGCGTAATGTATGACATCCATATGAGGTTCTAGATCCGAAAAGACTATTTAAGAATATGTCGCCAGTTGTTTCATGTTTTCCTTTTTTAGTATCTTGTCAACAGTATCCCTAGCATTACCTATCCCCAGTCTATGTTCATCATCTCCTCTATAAATAATACACTACACAACATTGATAATGATACTAGGAAAATTAGACTTTTCCATACTGGAATATATAGAGTTTATGTCGGTTAGGATTGTTTTTTTCTTTCTTATATCTGCTTTTTCAAGTAATTTATTACCTCAAACCCTTTATCTCTTTCTAGAATTTTTTAATCATCGACTTCACCTCATGCAAGGCAATGAAGCCACTTAGACAGAACAGGTTACTGGGTGTTGAAAGATTAGAAAAATGAATTTTACTAAGAAGAACGCAAAGAAGAACAACGATTGACACTACATTTAAATTTTAGAAGTTTAAAGGTGGCTCGAATGCAAGGAGCCGGAAGAAAGATATAACCCCCCCAAAAAAAAAACAAAAACAAAAAAAAACGACAAACTGTAACACGAGTAGCACTGGTTAAAGTTCCATACTACAAATAGAACGTTATTAATGAAAAACTCCATCAATACTGGATGGAGCGATAACAGCTACTGGCCGTTATTGTCCTGAATAATTGTTTTTAAGATAAAGAATTTATAAATTCGATTCGAAAAGAGTACTGGATACTCAGACAATGAATGCTAGATGCTTATACAAAAGGATAATATTATCATTACCATTGCTGACATTTAGCGGATAAATGTAACTGTCCCTCAATCATCACGAGTAGGTGATTCATAGATTTTATTTTTATTAACAATTCACCTAGGTAAATTCTGGCGTTATTAATATATATATATATATATATATATATATATATATATATATATATATATATATATATATGATTATTTATTCGAAAATTCTAACACAAATATGTTATAAAATCACTACAAAAATATCCATTTTTTTTTAACACTCCAGTTGTCTTATCAAGTAATGAGGTTGAATGCAGAAGAAAGGGTTTAAAAGGTTCAAATCAATCAAACACCCCTCGCTAATGGAAACACTGTTACGTAAGCTAATAACAATACACCAATCCTATATATATATATATATATATATATATATATATATATATATATATATATATATATATATGTGTGTGTACATAGAAGTCAACACTTAGAGGCGACAGTCTGTTTCTTGCTAGATGCAATAATCAGGCCTGACGATTGCATCTAGCATGAAACAGACTGTCGCGTCTAAGTGTTGACTTCTATGTACGCTTTTATATTTGCACACGCTTTATCTCTGATATTAAGCACTTTATCCCATAAATATAGCACATTTTAATATTATATTTCTTCATTCATATATATATATATATATATATATATATATATATATATATATATATTGTATTTAGACAGCAATCCTTCTATTATAAAGGTTTCATTAAAGTCGACCGACAAGGTACTGCTATTAATTTTTCTTGTGTTCGAACAAGTGTTTCCAGAAAAGGACACAGGCAAACTGTCAAAATGTTCTGTAATTCCGAGCGCTATAGGCTATACTTTTAGCTATTATCACAGATTATTTTATTTTTAATTTTACCTGGATGTATGAGTTATGCGTTTGTATTTACGGGTTAATTTACGAGTTCATATGCACCTTAAGAAACAGTGATCCTGATCAAACCGACCTCATAAATAATTACATCGGTCACACCACCACATGCCTATCCAGAACACTTACGTAGCCACTGTATGACCAGAGCTCAATTATAACTAATCTAAATACACACACAAACACTACCCTACCAAACTCCATCCGGAACATACTAGTAGAAAATACCAGCGTAATAACATCATTCAGATGTAAAAAATAGGTTAAAATAATGGAAGCCTTGATAATATAAAAGAAAAAGTCAGCATTCACTAACATTAACTACGAACACTATAATAATTTGCTGACAGTGTTCGGAAACTTCACTATAACATACAGAAAAATCATATATCTAGTTAAAAAGGAAAAGAAAATCATCCTTGATAATATATATATATATATATATATATATATATATATATATATATATATATATATATATAGTGTATTTAGACAGTAATCCTTCTATTATGAAGGTTTCATTAAAGACGACAGGCAAGGTACTGCAATTAATTTTCGGAAAGTAAAACTTCCTTATAACTCTAGATACATGCCGAGAACTCATACATCCAGCTAAAAATAAAAATAAAAACATCAATATTATTTTTCCATAGTTTGATTAAAACTAAATTTACTATCGAAACAAATGTATTACTTGTTTTTATTTTGAATTTAAATGATCATGTATGTTGTGTTGAGTTAGACTTATCATTCTAAGATCTGTCTATATTTCTGAGTAGACGTATCATGTACACTATTTACATTATTCGAACTATTGTTCTCATCTTTGTCGCCATATTTATCACAACGTTTCGTCTTCTGTGTATGAATTTCTGGGTATTATAAACCTGTTTATAATAACCAGAAATTCATACACTGATGTCTTCAGGTACACATGGCACAGTTGATAAAGGCGTTAGTTAGATCCTGTGACAGTACCCCAAGAGTGTGCTTTCAGTACCCGGTTAAGGCAGTGGAGAGGAGAATTAATAGGAGAATTAATAGGAGATAATTGCTAACTGCCATGGCACGTGGGTCTAGAACAGTCTACTCCAGTGAGCGAAATAAAGCGTTCAGTTCGACATTCCAACCACCTGAAGAAGAAACATTGTAATAAATATGGCGACAAAGATGGGGAAAATAGTCCGAATAATGTAAATAATTATTCCAGGAATAAAACGACTTCTGCTTCGAGATCTTGCAGAAGACAGTTTATGTAAAGATTCTTATCATTCTTGAATTATTTTAGCAGTGAACGCGCCTATTTTCTACGATTTCATTTCTTGATTGTTTTGAACATAGAAATGGCACTGATTATTATATTTTGAAAATGATAAAACAATGATCAGCTACGATAATGAAATAAAGATAGAAAAACACGTTAAAAAAAGGCTAAAATAAAGCAGAAAATACACAAATCGTATGAAGGGATATTTGACAAAGTACAATTTGTTGTAAAAATGTGTATATTGCTCGCGAGTAGTTTGCAACACATTTATTTATCATCTCTCAGTCTCTGTCTCTGGGTAGAGTGCGCTTAGGAGCAGCTCCGTCAAAGGACAGAATTGCAACTGAGGAAAATTATACTGAGAAGTGCTCAGCGCTGTTGAATAGCTGACCGAGGCCGTGCCCTCTCGTTGCACCAGAGACAGGGATCGGTGCTCTCACCGAGGCCAGCGCAACTGACAGATGCGGGGTGGGGGAGGCAATTTTTGTTCCTAGACCGGTTGTACACACTAGGAATTCCCACCATATAAAAGACCTTGTGTCACAACTCGTCTTATGTGGGAGACAGAGTAATTACCTAATGTGTAAATCCCTCTCTTGAAGGGTTTGTAACACATTTATTTATCATATCTCGGTTGCGTCTCTGTTTTTTCGCAGAGTGTGCTCAGGGGCGGCTCCGTCAGATGACAGAGTCGCAAATGAGGAAAATTATACTGAGAGGTACCCAGCTCTGGGAAACAGCTTCCCGAGGTCGCGACCTTTCATTGCACTAGTGAGAGGAATTGGTGCTCGCACTGAGTCCAGCGCAACTGACGGTTGCTGGGGTTCGGGAAATTTTTGTTCCTAGCCCGGGTGTAAGCGCTCGGGTTCCGCACATTAAAGTGACCTTGTGGTACAGAATATGGGAAACATTCGAAATAGTTTTAAAAGAAGCAGTTCATTGAAACACAGGATTGATTAAAATTATTTCTCTTATTTGTAGACAACAAAAAATAAAAAAAATAAAAATGTCAGACTACAAAGTATAAACAGATATTTAGCCATTTTTTAAATTTTTATGTAAAGCGAGTTTTCAGATTCTGAATAATTGTATTTTAGTGAATGATTAATGAATCAACATAGAAAATTTGCTGTACAAATTAATTCAAAATTTCCGACAAAAATATATCCTTAAAAGAAAATGAACAAAATTTTTTAAAAAGAAAGACGAAATGTGAATTTTATATCTGTGAAGAAGGACACCCCATTTACATGTTGTGAGTTCGACTCCCATCTATAATGGTTTCAATTCTTTAACCTTGGCCTGTCACAATCTCCGATAATCTGCGATCAAGTATAATCATTTCTATAACATTGCGAGTAATTCCATATTCAACATTTCTCGGACGTTTTCATGTTCTCTTCATATATATGCCATTATTAATAGAACGTTTCCGGCGATCAGTTGTTCAGTCGTTATCAAGTGCAATCTTGTGGAGAAAAATAGCTAAACATCTGTGTTCAATAGACGCAATCCTTTTTTTCCTGACGGTGAAAAATGGATTGGTCGAAAAAATTGTTCTATAAAAAAAGATTCAAATAATTAAAATTTGAATTTTATATCTGTGGGCAAGGAAACTCGATGTAAATTAGTAAAAAAAAAAAAGAATAGGGAATAAAATATGAATGAATGAAAGAAAGAAAGAAACTATATATGAACAGGAGAAGAAAATCTGGAAAGGGAAATGAAGAGAAAGAAAAGAAGAAATAAACAGAACAGAAAGATGTAGGAAATAAATTGGGAAGGGCACAAAAAGAGATATGGAGAGTGTCGGAGTTAGCTCCTCCTTGGCTCCTTAAACCGGAAGAAAACAGGTCATTTCGACCATGACCTTTCGGTTGTGCTCCCTACACGCTGTTAACGCGAGGTAGAGACTAGAAAGTTACCTTATCAGTTTAGTTATATTACGAACCTAATCGTAATATACTTCTAGGCATTTCTCGGCCTTGTTTTTTTTTTTAGCTAAGCTCCCCTAATTTTTTAGATAGACTTTACTGTGTTTTCCTACCGATTCTTTTGCTAGTCTCCCTTACGACAAGACAGTGACTTCTCGCTAAATTTACGGTCGGCGACTGAAACGGTCGGTGTACGCAGGGCCTGGCCTTCGTGGCCAGGACGTCGACCGGGGCTGTGTATTAAGTTACGCTCCCATTTTTTTTTGTCTGCCAACTTGACGATAGTTGGAAACTTTGCTTTCTTCTTCTTACTTCTGGCTCCTTGCCAATTCTCGGCATTCCATTCTGCCTGCACGTTGTCCGTAACCTTTCCCGTACACTACGTTTGTAATTATTACGGGAGGTTACTAATATCGGACTCGACCGGCAGACACGCAACGCCTGCACTGGACCTTTGACATGCCCGAACATCATCGCAACGCCAGCTCCTCTTTCCTTCCCAACACGTCAAATTGGCATCCCGGCAACGACCAACATCAACTTCAACTGCAACGACCAATTTCAACTGCAAACGATCAACTTCAACTGCAATGACCAACAGCGATCATCTGCAATGACCAACAGCGACCACCTGCATGACCAGCAGCGATCACCTGTAACGACACTTGTAACAACCAACCTCGACCATCAATGCCTGCATCGGAACATCTGCATCTCTACCGTTCCGACTACCTTTATAAAATTAGCTTATATCTTATATATCCTCGTTCTGTCGTCTATGTTGTTTCACCTTGTCAGATTTAACGTCTTCGAAAATGTTAGCGGGCCTCTCGTGACCTTCTCACCCTCTTGTGATACGGGGGCCGCTCGAGGGGTCCGCTACAAGAGTGCACAAAAGAAAGAAATACATAAAAAAAGAAAGAAGCAAAGAAAGTGGAAAGTTGAAAGTGGCGAAGCCATGGAAGAAAAAAAAACAGAAGAAAGAAAGGAACATGAATGAAAGTAAAAAAAAACAAAAAAAAAACAAAGTAAGATAGAACGAAAAAAGAATGAAAGTAAGAAAGAAAGAAAAAAGAAAAATGAAAAAGCAAAGTCAAACTAATCGACAAGCAGACGGAAAAAAATGCAAAAACCACATGACTAAAAGAAGAAATTAAATAAATTTTGAGACAGTAAAAATATATTAAAAAATCACTAAAACGTCAATATCTAAGATAGAAATGACAAAAAAATGAAAGAAAAAAATCGAAAAAAGAGAATAGGCTCGAATTATAAAAAAAAAACAAAAACGAAAAGAACTAACAGAGTAAAGAAACAGAACATTTTGAACGAAAATAATTAAAAAAAATACAGTTTAAAATGTAATAAGTAAAAATTAAGCGCTAATTATCAAATATAATTAAGGAGAAATAGAATGGGGAATGGAAAAGAAGGATCGTGAAAGGGAATAAAAATAAAGACAGAAACGAAAGAAAGAAAGAAAGAAAGAAAGAAATGGGGAAAATAGGAGGAGGAAATGTAGTGGGAATGATAGAAGGCGAAAGAAAGAAAGAAACAAAGAAAAGAAAGAAAAGTATTAGGAAAATGAGAGGAGGAGGAGAATATATGTTACAGGGAAAACAAAAACGACTGATTACAACTTATAATTTCATAGGATTTCCCGTAATGATCAGGAGGTCGGTAAGGGTTATCTATGAAATTTTTATACACCTTAGGCAAATCCAAGAATTTTAAAGTGTAACTGACACGCACATACCATGTATACATCAACTATATTCACTGAGGGGTGGTGGGATATAGTATGCCTAAGAAGGAAAGGCCCTAAATTCACAATTATTAAAAAAAATGTTTACAGACGTACCGAAATAATGCTCGATAACATGGCCAACTGTAGGTTCCCAGCAAAGATATAAAAATAGTTCTACACTACAGTAACTAAAAACATTTTTGTGCAAGATATAAATTTTCTTTTACTTTCCTACCAACTCCAAGTTCTTGTGCCAAAAACAAAACTTAATTGATAGAAAGAGCAACTTCTGATATTTGATGAAACTTAAGAAACAAGACGACCACGGTGTAAAATTTTAAAATAAACAACACATTTATTGATTTACAATTTATAAATTCGAAAAGTACAATACAAGGGTTGCACAGAAATTTCTTTTTGTGCGACTCTTGGGAAAGGATAACATTTTCCTGGGGTAAATCAGAATCAAGAAAAATGTGATATAATTTGTTAGATAAAAAACGGATTCACATACAAAAACAATGGCACAATTATTTTGATAAGAAACTGATTCACATACAAAAATGAATCTCTTCAAAAATAGAGAAAATGTGAAAAACTTGGGGAAAAGAATAACAAAATGGCAGTTATTATTTATAGAACTTTCTCATTTTTACGAATAATAAGAATAACATTTTAATGAAGGAGCTCACTGCTAAAAGCAGAACAGTGCCTAACAATGCAATGATATTTGGATATGAACAAATAATGAATTTAGAAACGTATATATATATATATATATATATATATATATATGTATATATATATATATAAGTGTGTGTATATATATACATATATCTGTGTGTGTGTGTGTGTGTATATATATATATATATAACGTCATGCACAGACAGACTGTTTCGCTGTTTCACAACTCATCAGTGTGGCTAGACATCCGGTTGCCTCTAGCTCGGATCGAAACCCGACTGAATTGGTATCAGCCGGAGATTCTGGCGCACGGCAGGGAAGCAGGTGGATTTTTATTATTTATTTTTAGAAACACGCCCAGTGACTGACAGTGACTCGATTCGCTGTGCGAAGAGTCTCGCTATATATAAGTTATAATAGTCACTGTTTACAAACCCAAACCTACTCCCTAGAGAGCTCAACCGAAATTAATATTTATTTCAGGAGCCAATATATATATATATATATATATATAATCAAACGTTTAGTATTGACAACCTCCAGACAATTTATCCCCAAGAGCGAAATAACCATGAGAATGGGGTACAATTGAATTTAATTTTTCTCTCTTCGGGATAAATTGCCTGCAGGTTGTGAATACTAAACGTTTGATAATACATATATATATATATATATATATATATATATATATATATATATATATATATATATATGAACATCAATAATAGGTATATTGATTGTTTCGTTTTCTGAGGATTAACAACACTTTGTAAGTTATTTAGAGCCTGTAAAAATGTTCTTATTTGAATGTAAGATTATTTTTTGAAAGACAACAATGGTTTAATAATACAAATCTCATTAAATAACTCATATTTAGGGGTAAGTGAAGTAGATTTATACCTTTTCCAAGGGTATCTGCGCTTGAAGTTATATAATCTATCGAAACCAACGGAAACTGAAACTCGGCTATCCGATTAACAATTACGAGCCATTAACCGTTACGACCCTCGCACATCTAAGGTTTTAGCTCATAGGATTCCCATCTCTCTGTCTCTATCTATCTATCTATCTATCTATCTATCTATATATATATATATATATATATATATATATATATATAAGTGTGTTTGTGTGTGTGCGCGTGTGTGTTTGTACGAGTATGTGTGTATTTTATTCAGACGAGCTGATAAAGAGAATGATGAGAAAGAAACTGGAGTGGGACAAGGAAGATATTCGGAAAAGTTGTCGGCTTTTGATAGGAATTTAAAGAATGTAAAAAAAAATGCATGAATTACGTAAAAAAGCTGCACAAAAGGAAAGTTGTTTTTGCTCTAAAAATTTAATTCATTCTTTTCTCTTTTATTGTTGTCGGCTGTGAGGGGGTGGCGAAGACCTGTTAAAGGCTTCCAAAACTTGGTTTCATCGTTAATTGATATTCTATATACGATTGTTAATTAGGAAGGTTATTCTTCAACTCTGTGATGTAATTTTTGGAATCTTTTTTGCTTTTACATTTTTACAACTCGCCCAAAGAAAAAAAAAATCATCTGTGGAATTGGTGTGGTACTAATCAATACTTTTTGATGTTCTTATACGATTTTTCTTCATTTCTTTCTTTCTTTATTTCATCGGAATTTTGTGATTAACATCAGTAACAATGTCTCCTAAAAAAAAAAAATAAATAAATAAAAAAAAGATTTATTAACTTTGATGAAATTTGCAAAAGATTATTTTTTTTTTAATTTTATTTTTTGACATCAACAAGACAACATCAACAACGAAAATGTCGTTAGGGCCTGTGAATAATGAAGGTTACTCTTGTGTGTGGGATGGAAAAAAAATTGAAACTAGGATGAAATCAAAAAGTTCTTTTAGTCGTCTGCGTTTCTCTCCGCGCCTCATAAAGTTGAAGTCACGGTTATTTCCCTTTCAACATTTCAGGCCAATTCAAATTTGCTTCACTTCATCCAGATATTGAAAAGAAGGCAAAAGATGAAATTAAAAAAAAAATACGAAAAACGATTCTTTTTTTCATAAAAAAATATGAAGCTCATATATTTCACAACATTGAAAAGTAATTGACACAATGAACACTTAGCAGAGCAGAGAAAATTTCTCCATAGACAGGTCATTATAAGATGTGGACACAGAAATAATGAAGTCAAGTTAAGAAAAGAATAACTGAAAGACGGAAAATGTATATTCGTTTTGAAATTTGGAATATATATATATATATATATATATATATATATATATATATATATTGACAACGCGTTTCGACTTCGTTTGTTACGTATTTAAGTAGATACCGAACAATCCAACAAAGTTGAAAGTTGAACTATAAATATGTATATTTCCAAAGGGATAAAATCTAGGTAGAGCTCTATGTCAAAGACAGCAAAAATATAATATATGCCCTCGATTGTCGAAAGTACTTTCGGCACTTCCTTAGCCGTTTTCAAAGTAATTTTTGGGGAGTAGCTACTAGATTCTTTTCATATTTTGACTGTTTGATATGTATTTTTTGTTCAGTTTTGAATATTACTAGGACCAAGGTTGAGCGCGACAGGAATTCGAGTGATGGTCTTTCTATTAAAAAAAATCAGCATGCCACTCCCGTTGTTAAGCAGTTGAGGTTGATAGTGGGAGTGATATGTTTGATATACAGAAATACTCTTATAGCAATATTTTTCGGTAATTTGATTTACACACACACATATATATATATAAATCACTTCTTCTGCCTTTACGGTAGCGACATGTCAGATTGCAACAGATGTCTCTTTGCCTCAGCCCGTAATGAGTGCATGCGTGTCCTCAATGAAGCTAAGTCGTTATTTGCTGAAAGAATGAAACAACGTATTGCATCCGGCAAATTCGGTTCCACCGATTATTGGCGTCTCTGCAAGCGCGTACTAAACAACAGCAAACCCATAGTACCTCCTTTATTCAACCAATTTGAGGTCCTGATAAGGCTGAGTATAATACGCCCGATTCCGACCCCGAGAACTGAGGCTCTATTGAGCGAGTTGCACATAACCCCATCGATCGTATTGGGCATCGTCTCTAAATTAAACTCCCATAAGGCAAGGGGTGGGGACACGATATCAGCCGTTGTACTAAAGAAATGTGCTCCCCAAACTGGCTCATGTCCTCTCCAACTGCCTCAAAAACTCTTGCTTTCCATCCTGTTGGAGGTTTTCATCTGTAGTACCTGTTTTCAGGAACTCTGGCGACCCTTCTGATCTACCTAGCTATCGTCCTATAAGACTCCTACCCTTCTGATCTACCTAGCTATCGTCCTATAAGTCTCCTACCACACTTCGGCAAATTATTTGAAGCTTTTATCAATCCGAAGTGGTTAAGCACCTTACATCCCTCTGAAAAATATTATGGTTTCAGCTTTGCACATTCTACAGTTGATGTGCTCACGGCCATAACTGAATTTGATTATCAAACACTTCACAATAACGAAGAAGCTCGTGCAATGGCTCTAGATATCTCTAAAACGTTTGATACGGTTTGGCATGCCGGACTCCTCCGTAAACTTCAGGGGTACTGGATTTCAGGATGGTTATTTGACTTGATACAATCATTCCTGTCAAACCGTGTAAGGAATGTGTTATGGAGTGGATTCACAGTGGAGGCGTGTATTTGTACTAAGTCGGTCCTAAAATAAGTTCGACGTACAAAACGTTAGGAACTTGATATAATAGGTATTACGCAGAGTAATCTAGTTGCCGTCGCTGATACTTTAGTATCCGACTAACGGTCGTCCGGCATCGAATGACTGACCGACCCACTGAGCGATATTCAGTCACACCCCACCACGAGGGCATCATGTGGCACAAGGCCGGTTTAACGTGGGATCTCCGAGCCCGTCGGCTCGGCTCGGCTAAAAATATGCCTTTTAAAACTCGTATAAACGGGTTCAGTGTCGGTTTACCTTCCTGAAAGAGACTCCGCCCTTCGGCGTAGCCTTGTTCGGGTTCCTCCCCGCACGAAGGCTGAGAGTTCAGCCGGTCGCCCAACTTCAGACTGAACTCAGACCGACCCACTGAGCGATATTCAGTCACACCCCACCACGATGGCATCATGCGGCACAAGGCCGGTTTGACGTGGGATCTCCGAGCCCGTGGGATCGGCTAAAAATATGCCCTTTTAAATCCCGTATAAACGGGTTCAGGCTCGCTTTACCTCCCCGAAAGAGACTCCGCCCTTCGGCGTAGCCTTGTTCGGGTTCCTCCCCGCACGAAGGCAGGGAGTTCAGCCGGTCGTCCGACTTCAAACTGAACTCAGACCAACCCACTGAGCGGTATTTAGTCACTCCCCCCATGAGGGAATCATGTGACACAAGGCCGGTTTAACGTGGGATCTCCGAGCCCGTGTGCTCGGCCAAAAATATGCCCATTGAACCCGTATACACGGGTTCAGGGCCGGTTTACCTCCCCGAAAGTGAGTCCGCCCTTCGGCGTACCCTCCTTCGGGTTCCTTATACCAACTCACTGAGCGACTCCCGTTACTCTTACTACTCCTACTTATTATAGGTTGGGGAGTCTATTAACTATATAATAAGTGGGTTCCCCTATAACAAAATGTCGTCCTGAACGCATTCTCCTCCAGTTCCTTTCTCACGAACGCAGGTGTTCTCCAAGGATCTATCCTGGGCCCTACACTGTTTCTGATCTTCAGTAACGGTCTTCCCGATGTCATGAGTTCCCAAGTAGGCATCTCTGCAGAAGATACCATTATTTAGTCCTGCCTCAACAGCAAATCCGGTATCGCTGACAAAACTAACCTGGCCGTTGATTGCCTCAAAAACAAAACTGCTCTCTATTGCCCACCACAGAGAACCCTACTTGCCTTCTATTAGAATGTGTGATGCTCAACTCCACGAGAGCACTTCTTTCTGATTACTAGATCTCATACTCTCTACAGACCTGAGATGGGGCAATTACATTGAATCAATAGCTTCATCTACCGCAAGGAAAGTTGGTTCTCTGTGACGAGCCAGAAAGTTATTCTTCCACGAATCCATCCTTCAAATCTATAAATCAACCATTCGTCCTTGCATGGAATATTGCTGTCATATATGGTCTGGAGACCCTGTTGTTCGTCTTAAGGTCCTCGACACAATCCAGAGACGGATATGCAATGTGAGTGGCTCTGATCTGGCACCTCGTCTACAGTAGCTCTCTCACAGTCATGCCGTCACTTCCCTCTGTCTTTTCTACAAATCGTTTCACAGTAACTGCTACGACGAGCTACTTTCGCTGGTTCCCAAACTGCATGAATTTAAACGTGCTACTACGTTGGCATCTCGTGTCCCACCATTTCACTGTCGAAACTGTTAAATATCGCCGTCACTTCTACTCCAATAACTTCATGTCTCGCACTTTCTGTCTGTGGAACTCCCTTTCTCTTACTTGCTTCCCTGATAGCTATAATCTCTAAATATTTAAATGCAATGTAAATCGACATCTCCAGATACCTTGATCAATTCCCCAATCTTCTCTTCATCCTTTCTTCTATCACGCCTCTTTACTCTTGCTCCCACTCTCTTTAACCCCTTACGTGCTAGTGTCACTCACTCCTTGCTTTTTTATACGATGATAAATTATATAAGAACTGTCCGAATATTCTTTTTATCCGTGCCCTTTCGGGTATATATTTAGCCATTTTACAGGATTAAATATTTTAACTGTTAAAATAAGAAATAGTTTGTTGTATGTATGTTTTATAAAATGTTTACATTTTTCAAAACACGGTCAAGATATTGTGTCCATGTTCAAAGTTAATATTATTAAGTGTTGTTTTTTTTTTTTTATTAATAAGGCTTCCGCTATTTTTATGTAGATGATGCTATTATATTAGTGTTGTCAACAAGTATGTTACTAATAGTGCCCGGTAGTTCTCCATGAATATTTAAATGAGATCTAATTAAGCTATGGTCAGAAAGGTGTAAGTCTGCGTGTCAAACATGTTGTAGTGTGGCCTATATAATGATTTACAAATTTTGATTGATCAGGAATACAATTCCTTAATGGGCATTTAAGTTCGTAAATAATATTTGCCCTATTTAATTTTGTTCTTATTATTTTTAACTATAAGATTAGAGTTTTTAATATATATATATATATATATATATATATATATATATATATATATATATATATATATATATATATATATATATAATATATAATATATATATTTCTAAAGAATTAACACGGTTTTCTTTATGGGTTTAAGTATGAAGTAATAATAATAATGATACATACACACACACACATACACACACACATATATATATATATATATATATATATATATATATATATATATAAAGTAAAATGTAAAATTTCCATAACTACAATTCATTTGCATTTATTTTCTGTCTCGCTCTAATATCGTCTAACTTCCAGTAAGTTCAAATTAGGATCCCCCAGTCAACAAAACATTTTAAGCTAAATTATGAATATTTTGTATGAGAAATATTATGTTTTCGACATTAATCCCTAAGTTAAATATTAAACAGGTTCTCAGGTTCTCAGTACTGAATAATATCTTAAACAAATCATATATATATGTTAATGTTTGGAGAAAAACAGATTACAGCGTAATTTTTATATTTGTTTTGTTTTTTGTTTTTTTTTTGTTTTTTTTTTTGGTGTGAGCACAAATTGAAACGTTGTTCAAAGAAGTCTACTCTCAAAGACAAATTACCAAGAAGTAGAAGACATGTAGTTCAACATCCGTTACAAAGCAGAACTACAAAACAACCAAAGAACAACACCATTCGATTTTGCAATGACAGACTATACCATCTGGATGACGTGTAATTGGAAAAAATAAATCAATTTTCAAGAAGACGAGTGGGGAATTTCTAGACATGTGTTGCAATATTCGTTACAAATGGAGTTACAAAAGTATCACATAATAAAATATTATAATGATATTCGTTACAAAAGGAGCTAGAAAAGTGTGACATATGTCGACAGATAAAATTGACAACCGCTGCAGATTATAAACATATGATTTATGAGAGTAAACGACACAGAAGGAAAAACTGCTCCAGAGTTTATAATTGAACTTAATTCGTCTAAAGAGCAAACAGTGTCATTCCCATCTATGAAAATTGACTGGGAGCTCAGAGGATGCATAACCATCAAGAAACTCAAGTTATCTAAAAAATGTAAATGAGCTGAACATTGAAAGATCGAAAAAATTATAACGGAGAGATGATTCTAAATTTGAACGTTTTATTAATAAGAGTAGAGTGTATGTGAGGAAAAAGCCAGGAGAAAGACTGAATGATGAATGTACGTCTCCAAATTTTATGAACGATGCTGACTCTGTTATTGTGTGTGGGTGTTTACGAATACAGAGGTCTGGAGATTAAATTTGCATTAAATGGAATATATATATACTGTACCATCTGATTTACGCATAATGTGAAAAAATGGCCATTCATCAAGATGATTTAACAATTTCTCTACATGAAGTGCAATAATCCTTACAAAGGCGGATAGAAACTGGCAAACAAGTTGACAGAAAAAAGCAGTAGAACAACTAAAGTGACAACTTCCGCTGCAGATAAACACGTGAATATTGAGTACAAAAGTAATATAAGGAATCTGCTTCACAATTGACAGCTGAAACCAGTGTCACTCTCAACAGTGATAATCGACTACAATCACTACTTCTCTTACGTCTATAAAACCTCCTTCAGTACATCTCTGTTGAGTGGCTTTTCAGGTATTGTATTGGGTGAACAATGGATTTAAAAAAAAGATTGCCAACAAATGTAAAGAAGTATATCATGAAAAAGTTCCAACATCGGCTGCAGTCTGAACATACATCGTTCTGTCACATTGATAAAATGAATCAAAAAACAAGTTTCACCGACTAACACCTTAATGTACCAATGGGGTACCTTGTGTCAGTGATAATGATGTAACGACTCATCTGATTAAGGATATACTAGAGTTCTTTACATTTTGTTATATATATATATATATATATATATATATATATATATATATATATATATTATGAGTTTTATGATAACTCCCGAAAATAGTGCTCGTACGATCACAAAAGTTCCTTCTGGATATTGGTAACTTTTTTGACTAAGAATTTGTTTTCGTTTTCCATGTCGACATATTGTTAAATTTCTCAGAATAATTTTGAAAATAAGACAAATTTGTCTTATTCTGAGACATCTATCTATCTATCTATCTATCTATCTATCTATCTATCTATCTCACATTCTCTCTCTCTCTCTCTCTCTCTCTCTCTCTCTATATATATATATATATATATATATATATATATATATGATAAGAAAAGGATAGATACTGTAATTATCCATTTCGGTGTTCATCAAAGAAACATTATGAATGAAATGGATAATTAAAGTCCTGCCTTCTTATTATAATGCTTTGTACTCTACATTGAGCTCTCCCTGGATTTATATCCTCCTCGAAATTATTCCTTCCAGTCACAAACTGGTAAAACATAATATATATATATATATATATATATATATATATATATATATATATATATATATATGTATATATATATATATATATATATATATATATATATATATATATATATATATATATATATACACACACGCATATATATATATATATATATATATATATATATATATATATATATATATATATATATATATTCGTGTGTTTGTGTGCGGGCGTCTATGTCTTGGTGGTCAGTGTGGACAAAGCAAGGTAACTGTCAATTACCGCTGCCCATACAGTCTATATCTATAATGACTAATTGCCTTATTTTAAAAGCAAGATATGCGTAAGATGATCCTTCAGCTCAATAATTATATGAAAAGGTGAGTAATCAGAACTGCGCACAGACATTTCTGGTCTGGTAGAAAAAATAGGATCAATGAATCTAAAAGTTAGATTTTCTAAAGTAAAAAATTTTATTGGTTAATAAATATATTTCCCAATTTTTTAATATCCATTTTTAGGAGGGAGAATATTGTTAATCATTATCTAGAGTGAGCTATCAATTGCACAGCAAACAACACATATATGGCCGTCTGTATTTTGAAAACTTGAATGACGTTTAAGATAACGTCGCTGATTGGTCAATAAATGCTAATGTGGTAATTTGAACTTGCAGCTCGTTTGAGCCTTTTTTATACAAAAATGAGTCGATTTCTGCGTGATGCTTTTTTTTTGCTACGAATCGGGATTGTGATTTTTAGTGATACGAGAATTTTTTGCAACACCCTAACGCGTGTTGAAATCCTAATAGTATTTAGTATTGTTGAAGTTATAGTTAACATTTTTGTCGAGATTTACAAACTCAACGTTTCGTTCAATTTCGCAAAGCAATCGAAAAAAAAATTGACAAAATCCCTACTTTGCGGTTTAATAATCCCCCTCATAGCAACAACTGTACTTTATACCCACTTAACTTCTCTCAAAAAATAGTTTCAATCGGTCAATGTATGGTTATTTTGGATGGTCTGATGGATGGACGGACTAACGGAAGTAACAAAATTTTATATATAGATTACTTATATCTAATGAATATTTCTACAGTTATTTCCACACACACACACACACACACACACACACACACACACAAACACAAATGTCCAGCTATGACGGTGCAGAAATATGCGAACTGATAGGCGTATACATCATCAATAAAATAACACACAACATTTATAATAAACATAGGTTTATGTGGGGACGACTGACTAATAATCGTAAGAAATTACAACAACAGAGCCTCAGATAAAAAAGAAAACAGATTATCTACATCTTCAAGACATTATGATTCAAAATATACATAAAACCTTACCTAAAATAGTAAAGTTCTTAGATATAACATTTAATCTAAACAACAAAACATACAAACCACATATAAAATTAAACAACAACCTCAATAAAAACTCTAACCATCCTAATAATGTATTTAAAATATAACCATATCCAAAAACAAAAGAATATCAACAAATTTCAGCACCCTAAAAATATTCCACGTGGATAAAAAAGAAAAAAAGAAAAAAAAAGAAACGAAACAGCATTAAGGAAGAGCGGTTATTCGAACAAGCTAGAATACAGAAACGAAACGAAACGAAACCAACAAACACAATAGAAAAAGAAATCTAATCTGGTTCAACCGACCCTACAATAAAAAAATAGGAAAATTATACTTCAAAATAATTGAAAAACATTTTCCCAAAAACAACAAACTATTAAAAATAATCAACAAAAACACAGTAGAAATTAGTTACAACTGCATGTATAATATGGAGAAAATAACCAAACACAAGAAACAATTACCCCAAAAAGACAATAATAATCACATCAACACAAATAAGCGAAACGAGAACAATAAATGCAATTGTTGAAACAAAAACCATTGCCCATTTAACAACAAATGTCTAACCAACAATATTATATATCAAGCTATCATAACAAACAACACGAATACGGGAGAAAGACAAACGTACATAGGAGCAACTAAAAAAAAAAACCTTTAAAGAAAGATTTAATAATTGCCAAACATCATTTAAAAGAAAAATACGAAAGCAACATTACCCTATCAAAATACATATAAAACCATCATTAACTAAATCAAATGGCATATTATAAAAAAAAAAAAAAAAAAAAAAAAAAAAAAACACCAAAACAACGCCACATAATAGCAGAAACTGTAAATTTTGTCTGGAGGAAAGTTAGCAATCATCACCTTTAAAAAACAAAACAACTTATAAATTCCATCACAGACACAAGCCATCATATAACTAACCCATACAATCTCGAAACACAATCCACCCAATAAAGAGTAACCACAATATCAAATAATAATAATAATAATTATAATAATAATAATCGACATAAAAATATCAAACCATACAAAACAC
Source organism: Acanthosepion lycidas (assembly GCA_963932145.1). Taxonomy (NCBI): domain Eukaryota; kingdom Metazoa; phylum Mollusca; class Cephalopoda; order Sepiida; family Sepiidae; genus Acanthosepion; species Acanthosepion lycidas. The sequence goes on from OZ010605.1 coordinate 75,825,053, forward strand.
ACTCAAACCCAATACATACACATTACCACAACTACACTCTATACGATAAAGGCCGCCTGATTATTGCGTCTAGCATGAAACAGTCTGTCGCCTCTGAGTGTTGACTTCAATGTTCACTTTTATATATATATATATATATATATATATATATATATATGAAACGAATCTGTTGGTAAGTAATCCAATCCACAAGAGATAAGTCAATATAATTTTATTATAGAACGTTTAAGTGAATTACAATTAATTAGATCCAAACAAATTACACTTTACAAATGTCCATTTACCATTTTAACAAATATATTTGCATAGAAAAGGTCAAGGAAATGGTTTTTCCCATGGTTGAAATGCACATCTTTATGTGATAAAGTGTTTGGGTTTCATTGTTGATATATATATATATATATATATATATATATATATATATAATTCAACAGTAATTATGTTTAACTTAAATTTATATTTAATAACAAATTTTACTCAAATATTTAAGTATTATTTATTAAAAAAATGTAATAACCTTGAATTTCAACGATAGCATCCCACTGGGAAGGTTAATTTTTATTTTCATGTTTAAACAAATCCATTTTTTTTCCAAAATATTCGAAAGACTGCTTTAAACTTAGGAGTTCCCGAATTACATAGGAATCGTTCTAGAAATTGTATAAATTCAAATCTGTATGTGCTGAATATGAAGAATGGAAGATTTGGAAGAACACCACATCCTGATGATAACATCTTTTCTTTTTTTTCATTCTTATGCACCGCATTATCATTTTTTCATTCTTATGCACCTGCGTTATTTTGGAAAATAACTGCTCTATGTGCTAAAAAAAGAACACTTTCAATATAATTATGCGGCTAAAAAATTAATTTACTAGCAGTAAACAGCTGCAGAGATTGCATTTCTAAATTCCAAAAGCTTATGAATAATGACCAATTTAATATTTTAACAGAAACGAATCATCTGTGAGTGTAGTCCTGGTTTTATTGTTGCTATTTTTTTTTATCATTTTGCGATAATCACTTATTTTTCTTTTCTTCTTCTTTTTTTTTTTTAACGTTCCAAACCCATTTTTCATTACTTGTAACAAAACGATGCCAAAGGGTGAACTTTGCCCTCGGTTCTCAAGGGAGGTTCAAGATAACACTATATCACATCTTTGAAAGTTTTTCGCAATTCCGTTTAGATGTCCGGAGAACCTTCAACATAATGCATTTAAAATTCGCTCCAAATGCCACGTGCTTTCATCCACATCTATTTTAATATTCCCCCGGGGAGGTTTCAGATTACTCTTTCTTGAGGCGATGATCAGATAAATCATTCATTGACGAACAATAGGGGAAGTTTTACGTCTTCATGTTACAGCGTCTGTAAAAAAAAATAAGAAGGTGGAACCTGTAGCAGCGGATTAAAACAATGATTTCTATGAATTTCTTAGTGAAACTGCTTATAGATGAAGAACTAGAATATTTTTGAGGGGACACACATGAATGCACATGGAGACACACACAAACAAAGACACACACATTCATATATATTTAGGTAGTATATCTTCATTCAAACATGTTTCCTTGCATAATATAGATATATTGTGTCAGCTTATTTTTTATATTGATTCTTTTCCAGTTGACAGTTCTGTTATTTTGAAATGCTTGTTTTGTAAACAAATTCCTTAACTACCTCGGATAAAATAAAAAAAATATATATACAAAAACAAACTAAAACAACTATAAAAGAAAGGGTTCTCTCGGGTTTTTACTATATATATATATATATATATATATATATATATATATATATATATGCCAATAGAATGCAGATGTTATAGCAGTTCTAAGAGCGTGTTTGTCTTTTGTAATTTACCTCTGATGAAATATATTCGTTTGAAAAAACTACGTTGACTTCTTTAATGCATTTCATCCCAACATCAACACATGAAAAATATATATATATATATATATATATATATATATATATATATATATATATATATATAAAGAAATTGTCAGAGTTGAATCAGACCAGGAAACGTTAGAAAATATATATATATATATATATATATATATATATATATATATATATATATATATATATATATATGGTAATGAATTTCGCTATTCCAGGTTTCATCAGATCACAAAACGAAAGCATGAAATTAGTGTATTCGTATTTGTGTGCATGCTTAAATAATGACTATTACTACATACCCTAAGCTGGCATTTCTCGTAATTAATTGCATCATCAAATCAATTTTCAATCAAATATATTTCGTGAAGTGTTTACATTTGTCAAAAGCTAAAACCTCTCTCTAGAATACGTTATCCTAATTATTTAAACAGGCACACACACACAAATATATATATATATACAATTCCGGAAAATCCTTGTTGAAAGCACAACTATACTTAAACATGAAAACATTAAACAAAAACTAAAAATTCTTGAAGCTATATACATAAAACATTTTAAACCTAACCTGAACAAAATAAACTATGAAATCTATAGAAATATTCTTAAATGCCTATAATTGGTAACAGAAGCCTTTGGTTTATACCAACGGCTTCCCATACTTAATACTTCTTGTTTGCACTCTAGCGTTGTCATGTGTGACGTCATGAGCTGCGCTGTGATTTTCGTTTCCAGCGTCTTATATGCACGACTTTATCGTTGCTTGGAAATCTTCCATATGAACAGAAACAGACTATCATCACTGTTTTGTCCGCGTATTGCTTAATATATTGTAATGTAATTGTCAACTTTGATAATGGCTTATGTAAGCCGAAAGCTTAGATAAGATTAAAAAATATGTATCAATATTGTGTTTTTCTTTCTTCGTTTAATGATAATGTTATTAAGTTTATCAGACGATATGAAAAGAATTTACATGAAATAAATAGGCAACACTTGTCTATATTATTTAATGAAACATGCATCAATATATATATATATATATATATATATATATATATATATATATATATATGTAAGCAAATATATGGATATAGATCCGATAGTATGAAGAAAATTATACGGAAAAAAGAAACAAAAATCCTAATGTGCAATTATGCTGTTTTAATGTTAATATAATGTCAACGTCGGGCATTTCGGTCTAGTAGCATAATTGCATATTAGGATCTTTGTTTGTTTTTTTTTCCGTATATTTTTCTTCATATATATATATATATATATATATATATATATATATATATATAATGAAGAGACAGACAAGGCAGATTAAAAATACACCGTTCTTAGCATTTTCTCTTTGCATTTTTTTGCATCATAAGTTATCTAACATCGCCTGATTTTTAAGTTCCGAAACATAGACATTTTTGTGTAGTGATGTAAAATATATTATATAAAAATATTATAAAATTATATACATAAATATGTGTGTGTGTGTGTGTGTGTGTGTGTGCAGAGCATGAAAACTTAATTCCCGAATGACCAATGAAAGCAAAATTTGTTTACTTAATTAATGTAGGGTTTCAGAAATTGAGGAACGAAATGAACCATGACACGAGAAGTAGGCATCCAAAAACAGAAAAATGAAGAATTTTTTTCCCCTGATTCTACTCATAAGTATGTTGAGTTAAGAATTCCTGAGTTGCAGGATAAGAATTCAATTACAAATAAAGACATACGCTTTAATCAAAAGATGTGACGTCCCCCGGTGTCGCTGCGCCAAATGTGACGTCTGCCTGGCCGCGCCCGCCGTGCTGCCTTGGTCGTGGCACCAATTGTGACGTCACCCCGTCTGTCTCCGCGCCGTCGCCGTCCCATCCTGTCCTGTGACGACCAATGTGACTTGGTATTGGTCGAGGCACCAAATGTGACGTTCTAACCTTTTGCTGATTCGGATGGGAATCTGGTTAGATTCGGTATCAGCCTTGTCGTTCCCAGCTCGCCTCCAACGTCTGGTTACCGAAGTAACTGTTTTGACTTCTAGTCTAACCTACCCACGTTGGGATTTGATCTTAGATAGACGAAATCAATCAGTCGCCGGGCCGTAATGCAAGTCGAGTCCGAACAAGGGCAAAAAAAAAAAGGATAACAATATTTTATATCTGATTGCTGAATAGAGGACTGCTTCTTCCTACCAACCCGCTTATATGGATTCTTGACACTTTGTGTTTGTTAGGCGAGTCTTAACATCTTAAATTGTTATTAGGTTGGTGCAAAAATAATGTCTTTTCTTTTGAAGTTGAACGTCAAAAAACGACATTATTTTTGCACCAACCTAATATTTTAAGAAACTGGTTTTAGTATATCTTCAGGCGATATTCGTAAAACTTGGTTTGGTGGTGTGAGTCTAAGTCATTCTTCAAAAATAAATTGTTCTTGGTTAGAAGTTGAGTTCGGAATTGCGTGGAATCTTTCAGTCAGCTTTCTGCGAGGCTGTCTCTCTACTAACTCTGCAACTGCGAACTCCTTAATTCAACTGCCGCAACTCGTTGCGACTCTGCTTATATGGACGCCGACCAAAACCGGGTGGGTCTGTCGGGGTTTGAGGTTCCTTGATAATTCTAAATCCGCATTAAGGATTTTTCTTTTTTTTCGGTCGGGAAGAATTATTAATTTCCATTTTTGGAAGTCTTTCGTCCTCCCAAATTCTTCCTTTCTCATATTGGTATCTCACACATACCCTCAGAGGGTGTCAACGGGTTTCCGCTCTCTCTCACAGTGGTATCTCACACCGATCCCTTCAGGGGGGCGTCAACAGGCCTCCCCTCCTTCTTCACATGATTACCTTCGCCTACCGATCACGCCACCATTCAGCCAATGGACGCCCAGCAGTGTGGGTGTGGCCAGACTGGCCTCGGTTTAAAAAATCTTGCTCAAAGGAAAAAATTATCTTCCTTTTTTTCCTTTCTTTCTTTCTTTTCTTCTGCCTCACAACAAACCAATACGACCCATAGTGTGGTCCCTTAATGTCAATTCTATCCGAATGTCACCTGGACTTTATCAATCGAGACCCCTTCGCCAATCAAGTGGGTGGTCATCTGGCGATATCCACAGCCAATTATTCGTCCCGATTAAATATTTTTTTTTATCCTAGCCAGCTCCGACACAAAACAGATGCTCCTCTCAAATGATATTCTGCAGGTAGTCAAAGGCTTAATCTTCCTCTCGCGACCCAATTAATTTTTATCTCTTAGCATTCTGTACCGTAGGCCATCGGCCAATTTGAAACTTTCCTTATTGCCATGGGCAGATGGCTATATCTTAATCGCTGCCCTGTAACATAAATTAGATTAAATACAATATCTTAATTTCTTCGCTAATGAAAATAAAATCTTTACCACTTTTCTTTGTTAGAAAAAATAACATCGTCTTTCGTGATAGATTCTTATCACCTAATTTAATTCTCGCCTTTTTTTCCTTTTTTTTCACGCAACCCTAAATAGTGTCACAAAGATGTAACCACCTATTTCGTCTTAGTTATATATACAATAGAAATACTGCACTTCAAGGACAAGACTCCGATCTGATTAACATTGAAATTTTTTTCAGAAAAATATTTCAAGTTGTGTTTCTCAAAAAATGACTTAATCAGATCATAAATAGGATAGGTTTACAATGGAATTACTTTGAATGTGACAGCAATAGACTGCAATTAAGTAAACAAATTTTGCTTACACAGGGTAATACGGGAATTAAGCTGTCAGACCCTGTAGACACATACATACACACACACTTACATAACACACACATTTACATTCAGACACACACGCACGCACACACTCACTCACACACACACACCTACATAACACACACATTCACACACACATGCACACAATCAATCACAACACACACACACACACACACACACATATATATATATATATATATATATATATATATATCTGTGTGTGTGTAAAGCGTGAACGCCCATACAGAAAAAGAGTCTCTGCTTAATATCGATACTATCCGCTATAAATATATCAAATTATAATAAAATAATATATATATATATATATATATATATATATATATATATATATATAATCATTTATTCAAAAATTATATCATAAAAATGTTATAAAATCACTGCAAAAATCAAGTGATGGTGATGATTCAACATCATCATTTGAGAAGACACCAAAAGTGTTGCAACAAAATGGCAATTTTCACTCCAAGCAATACGGAAAAGCCACTAGCATGTAAGAGGTTATAGAGAGTGGAAGCAAGTGTAAAGAGACGTGATAGCGTAAAGGATAAAGGGAAAGACGGGGGAATAAATCAAGCATCTAAAGATGTCGATTGACAATGCATTTGAAAAATTGTAGGTAATAGGGATCAAGTAAGCAAGTAAGAGGAAGGAAGTTCCACAGACGGGAAGTGAGAGGCATGAAGCTATTTAAGTAGAAGGGACAGCTAAATTTATCAGTTTCGACAGTGAAAGGGTGGGACTGAGATGCCAACCTAGTAGCACGCTTAAATTTATGTAGTTTGGGAACCAGTGAAAGTATCTCGTCGGAGCAGTTACCGTGAAATTATTTGTAGAAAAGCCAGAGGGAATCGACAGTCTGTGAGAAAGTGACTGTAGATGAAATGACAGATCAGGACCAATCACACTGCATATCTGTCTCGGGATATGTCGAGAAACTTGAGACAAACAGCGGACGCTCCAGACCATATATGGCAGCAGTATTCCATGTAAGGGCGATAGTTGTGGTTTTATAGATCTGAAGAAAACTTTTTGGCGTAAAAATAGGACCAACTTTTTTGCGGTAGATGGTATATAATAATGAAAATAGAATCCTTAAAAATCCATTCAGTTCATATTTTATTTTATAAAAGAAGAAGTGGTTCTGAAGAGATAGACCTCTGAGCCGACGAAATAAAACATCACCTAAATGGATTTTTAAATATAACCTGATTATAAATATAATCTTAATGGATTTTTAAATATCATTATTATATTTGCTGTGTTCTTAATTTGAGCTCTCTTTCGATTTATAAACTCCTTGGAAGTATCCCTACTAATTATCAAGTGATATATATATATATATATATATATATATATATATATATGTGTGTGTGTGTGTGTGTGTGTGTGTGTGTGTGTCGTAAATTCATACTTATTATAAAACCCAGGTTCTGTGTGCGTGTGTGTGTCTTCGTTTATATATTGGATCGGACTTCCAACATTTTTCAACCGATTTCAACAAAACTTCAGAGGACTACCTAAAATTACCTTGCGGTTGTTCTGACAGCGCCAAAAATTGGATAAAACACAATTGATTTTGCACGAAATCAATTTGAATAAACGATTAACAGTCATCGCTGACGCGAGAATGAAAGGCGGACAAATCATATCGAGTTATACTTATTATAAAATCCAGGTTGTTTGGGTGTGTGTGTGTTCGTTTATAAATGGGATCGGATTTCCTAAAATTCTATTCAATCGGCAGACTCATAACGATTGAAAACAATGTTTTTGTTTGAGTTTGGGTCTGACCAATTCGTAAAAAAACTTAAAAAAAACTAAAAATAATTAAGACATGCGTATCCGTCAACCTTAAACAATAATCTTTGTCAAATTTATTTTTCAGTCTTTATGTTGAATTGATAATGTTAATTATATTTTATGAATATGTCCTGAAGATGGTTTATTAGACTGAAACGTCCGACGTTGACATTATATTAACATTAAAACAGCATAATTGCATATAAGTATTTTTGTTTGTTTTTTCCGTATATTTTTCTTCATGCTGTCGGATCTATATCCATATATTTGCTTACATATATGTATATAAATATATTCGTTTTTATTAATTCTTTTTTATATAGTTTTTATTATATTCATTATTATTTGTGTTATATATATTTAAATTTTTTACTTTTAGTTGTTATCATTTTAAATATATTTTCTTATTTGACAAATGTATTTTCTAAGATTTTAAATATTTTTAAGTATTTTATAAACTATTTATGCTTATTATTTTCTTATTTTTTGCTACCATAGATTTCAATTTTTTTTCTTAAAAACGGAATTTTTGTTCTTTGATTTAGAATTAACATTTACTATTTTTATTTTTATTTTTAAAATTGATTGAACTTTTGTCTTTAATTTTGTGATTCTTTTTCAACCTGATTTTGGGTGTTAATATTTTAAAATATGGGTCAAAGTTATTTTAACTCTCTTCCTCTGCTTATTACAAGCGTGTGTCTGCCCGTTCTTTCCCTATAATTACCGTAATCGCTATTTTCTGAAGAAGATATCTATATTGATTACAGGTAACATATCTATATTGATTACAGGTATAGTGATTACAGGTAAAAAAAGAGTAGTTAGAATATTCTGGCTGAGTAAGGATGAAGTAAAACCTTCAAGACGCAAACGTTCGTCTTAGAGAAATTTCTTGATGAGCCCACGGTGATGTGCAACGGCCTTAACTTACACGACATTCACCAAAAGTTAAAACATTTCAGATATAACAGGAAAATAAAAAACGAGTTGAAAACCTATTTGACATTGCATAACCTTACGCATGCGTCTCAGTATCTGAAACATTACGGCGTTTAATTCCTTCACGCGCTCACTAATATTTGTGCATTTTGTCGACCTGTTTCTCATTTTTTTGTCTATTTTCGTATTTGCGTTTTTGCCTTGACATGTGAGACCGAATAAAATTGACTTTTCCAAACACGAAAGGCAGTTTCACCTGCGTACCAGCTACAGAGAACGACCCGTCAATATGCTGATCATTCCGTTTGCATGACGTGTAAGCCTGCAGACATCAGTTCTTATATATTGCCAGACCATGACCTCGCAAAACGTGTCACACAATCAATATGTTATCTTGAGGCCGCCAACTCACAGATCGAATCGTGATAACATGACTGCCTAGAGAAATAAAGATCGGGATTAGAGGTCCATGACTCACAACCCTTACAGACTAGAAAAGTTTGTATTTTTAATCTTCCTTGAACAATCTTCTCAACACCCATCAACCCACAGCTCAAACAGAAACAAATTTTAAGCTGACGCTTATGGCCGATCGATACAATATACATAAACAGAAATTTGGTCAGTGGGTTACAATTCTAACATAAGAGAATTATTAATATTTTTCTAGCTATCAGGTCATCCCATAAGTTCTGTCCAAATTTTACCTTTTTGTTAAAACGAACGAAATTTAAAGAGTATTTTATAATGTCTAATTGAGCTGAACATAATTTTTATGTTTATATGCATTTAAACTGATCAAATTTTATTTTAGAGAACAATAAAATTAAATTTTGTTTGATTAAAACCCTGCTAACAAGGAAGTACCCAAGAATCATTTGAGGCATATAATGTTTTATGAGTTCAAGAAAGGAAACTCAGCAGCCGAAGCAGCTAGAAATATTCACTCAGTTTATGGAAAGAAATGTGTGAATGAAAGAACTTGCAGAAGATGGTTTGCAAAATTCAGAGGTGGAGATTTCACCATTGAAAGTGGAGATCGAACCGGACGTCCAGGTGAGTTTCATGAAAAGCTTCTTGAAGCAGTACCTTGAAGAAAATCCTGCTTTATCAGTTGAGGAATTGACAGTGGTTCTCAGTTCAAACCTTACAACTGTTCATCGTCATCTTCAACAACTTGGAAAAGTTCCTAAACTTGGAAAATGGGTGCCTCATGAATTCAAATCCCGAGTTGACAACTGATTTTCTCTCCATTCTCGCTAACTTGTTTCACCTTTTTTTGCATAGCCTTTTGACTGGCAACGAAAAATGGATGTTTTATCGAAATGTTAAGCGTCATAGACAGTGGCTTGGTAAAGGGTAACGACCCCAGGCACAGCCTAGAAGCGAACTTCATAGGCAAAACGTTCTTCTTTCAATCTGGTGGGACCGCCAAGGAATAATCCACTTTGAATTCTTACCATCTAATGCAACAATTAATGCTCAAATATACTGACAGCAATTAGAGCGTTTGAACCAAGCATTCAGGAAAAAAAGACTTGCTCTAGTGAATCGAAAACAGGTGATGTTTCATCAGGACAATGCGTTACGCCACACAGCAAGAATCACGTCACAAAAGATCGAAGAACTTGGTTGGGAGAAAATTCCTCATCCACCTTATTCTCCCGATCTTGCTCATTCAGGCTACCATTTGTTTCGTAGCTTACAGAATTATTTGGAAGAAACAGCTTTTGCAGCACAGGAAGAGGTTAAAACTGACATTTGTGAGTTCTTCGAATCAAAGCCAAAAGAATTTTACAGTAATGAAATTAGTAAGCTTGTTAATAGATGGAAGAAAATCATAGATAATCAGGGAAAATACATTGTTGGTTGAATCTGTAATTAAATGTAACATTTGATCACTTGGTTTCTTTATTCAAAATTCGGACAGAACTTATGAGATGACCTGATAGTTTGTTTTTTTATACCAGTTTGCGGTTGGATAAACTCCTAAGTAATATGACAATCAAGCTATATTTTTAGGGGATGCATTTAATTTATTACCTATATTTAAAATATCGTTCGAAAGATCGACACTATTAAAAGTCATTTGATAATGTTCTTGTGGCGTCAGTCGAACTTACCGCAAACCGAAGGAAAGTCGACTAAACTCATAGCAGACGTCGTATTCATTTGGGATTGCAAATTCAGAGTAGGTTTTTCTTTGGGAATTTTTACACACTCCAGGATAGTGCGATCCGAGCAGTGACTTGGTTAGGGTGCTTAACATTGTCTTTCCAGATCCAATCCAATTCAGTGGTGCCAGGATCACGACGGGGAGGCATTTGAGGGAGATAATTAGCTCAAAATATACTGTGCAACATCACCACGTGTTCACATTTAATGAGCTAATAAACAAAGATATATGTCTCTCTCTCTTTCTCCCTTTATCTCTCTCTCTCTCTCTCTCTCTCTCTCTCTATATATATATATATATATATATATATATATATATATATATTTGTGAACATATATATATGTATATATGCGATAATATAAACGAAATAACGAAATATTAGCAACTATATATGCGTACGATAGAGAGCATTCGCTGATAAGCAAATAAATAAATATTTAATTTAAATTATAGTGCAAACAAAACAGTGCTTACTGGAGTTAAACAGAGCTAGGAAGTATATATTAGTAAATACACATATGCCTACATTTGTAGTGCAACTTAATGTTTCATGGTTACCCAATTCGACAGGCAAATATGGCGATTGAACTGCTTATTACAGTTGTTTTGTTTTTTGTTTTTTTTTGTTTTTTAAAATACTGGTAAAGCTAAATTAGAGAGAGATTCAAAGCTCAACGTTAATATAAACCCAATGTATTATTGGAGTGTAAATTCAAAATATAAATCGTATGGAGAAAAGTTTTGGAGAAAACAAAGCAAAATAAAACTGATGCAATCTTAATGTTTGTATGGTGTATCTGTTTTTCTGTTGGGAAAATGGCAAGATTTAAATTAACAAATTATGAAACAGCGTATGTATAATTTTTATAAATAATCACTATGATTCAATGGAGTAACAGTACATCTATATAATAATAAAACTAGTACCATATATATATATATATATATATATATATATATATATATATATATATATTACAAATATTCTTCTACTTAATTGCAATATATATATCCTATATATATTGGCCACAGACAGGATGTTTCACTATATTGCAGCTTTTCAGTGTGGCTAGACGTCCGATTGTTTCAAGCCGGTATTAAATCACGACCGATTTGGTATGAGTCAGAGACTCTACCCCTACGCTATCGTCGTACGGCGAGAGGGAGGTAAATTTTAACGTTTTGTATGCCAACTACATTCTGTCGTCTGGAGAGCACAATTCAATTCGATTGAAGAGCAATGAGCTAATAGCGGTATGAGCCACTTATTTTTAATTAACCTTTTCTCAAGAGAGCTCAACAGGATTTATTTAGTAGGTATATATATATATATATATATATATATATATATATATATATATATGTAGTTACTTTTGTACTGCAACTGAAAGTTTCATGGATTTCTAAATCGTCAACAAATTGAACCGCTTCTTACAGTAGTTTATGTCAAAATTTTAGGTTGGTGCAAAAATAATTACGTCATTATTTTTGCACCAACCTAATACTTGTTCTCATGGGCGGAACGCTAAATTGGATACAGATTCAAAGCTCAAAGTTAATATAAAGCCAATATATTATTGTGGTGGAAAATCAAAATATAGAGTGTAGCGATACTGTAGATACTGTTAAAAATAAAGCAAAAAAAAAAAAAAACTGATGCAAGCTTAAAGTTTTTATGATACAATTTTTTCCGTATAGAATAAAAGGCAAGATTTAAATTAAGAAAATATAAAGCGTAAAGAGTAAAGAATATGAATAAAAAGGATGGGTAGGCACAGTGGATTGTATATTGTTTATAAATACTCTCTTTATTTCAAGGGAGTAACACTGCACAGTATACGATGCTAACGTTTAATCATATTAGGATATCAATTAAAATTAGATAGACAGAGAACGTAATAGTTGAGAGAAATATTTAAAGAAAAGAGGAACGCCGTGTAACCTGATACGTATTTATAGACGTTTAAATGTTTAAAGTAAGATAACAAGTATATAACCTAAAATATTTAATGGGCAGTTGAAATTGAGTAAAAAGTTTTATCCAGAATCAAAATATTTTAGAAGAGAGCTCTTTTTTTTGGTCAGCGAGTTAGTGTCGTTAAAATTTTTGAGAATTACTCTTTTTTGCAGCAAACACAGGTTACATCGTTCCCTGTGGCCGGAAAAGGATGTCGTTTTGGCGACAAAATTCCAATTTCCTACCGGTGGGCAGATATTTGTTTTGATTTCACAGTAAACTTTTGAGAGTGAAGTGACATCTGAATATTGTTTATTGATAAGAGTCTTTTTCTGATGGTAATACCGGGTCTTCCAGTCCTTTGCAGTGGAACCAAAATAAAATTTAGTCTCACCATTATGTTTATGATTTAATGGACAGGTGCAGTTTACACTTTTAGTCTGTATTAATATAGATATTGAGCTTGTTTAAATATTTGTTTAATTTTATATTATTATATTGTGCTATATACTATTCGAGGTTTTTTTTTGTGCAGCTTTAGCTAATCTTAATGTTGTCCTTGTTGAAGATTTTGTTGAGCATTGGATCATTGCTGAAATCTTTGTGGATTAAAGTACGAAAATGTTTGTTAAATGGTGGGTTAAACCAAATTATTTTGCATTTTTCTATTCTTATGCATATTGTTGGCATTCATATTAATGTATATATATATATTCTAGCTTAACTTTATGTTCACTTTTTCCTTATTAGGTTTTATATATATATATATATATATATATATATATATATATATATATATATATATATATATATATATATATTCTAGCTTAACTTTATGTTCACCTTTTCCTAGTGCATCTATATATTTGGTTTTATATTTATCAAAAAAAAATTTTGTTTGCTAGAATTATTTTAGAGCCTGTATTGGACCGATTTGTGCAACTTGTTTAAAATCCTTGGTGGTTGGTTGATTTGAGTCTTTAGGGTTATAAAGCTCTTTAGTATAAAGCACGTACATTCATTTGGATAAATGGAAATTAGTGTTCAAAAATTTGATCACCTTGGTATTGGTGTTAATGGTGATATTTAGTGTATGGTCCTTGAAGAATTTGATAAGATGTTTTGTAAGTCGATCTGTTTGTTGTGGGTTAGTGTTACATAGGAGGATAACCGCTTCGTCTTTGTATAGGTCAGTATTCATGCTATCAAATTATACCTAAGTCTCCACAGTAGAAAAATGCAAACCAATTCACAAACTTCTTCAGAATCGAATGCTCCCATCGCTATAGAAATGTTTGGGTTGTCATTTTTTGGTCCCCATAGAACCATTGCGTCATAGGATCGGTTTTTGGTTTTTCTTAATGATGTTGATTTCCTGATGATGCAATAATTCTTGGCCAGATTTATAGCTGCTATGAACAGGTCTTCATTTATCGACGGTTAAAAATTTGAGATATCGAGTACATAAAAGTGCATTTATTCTTATTTTTTACTTTAGAGAACCAATTGATAAAATCATTTGCATTCTTCCATTGGTTAATCCCTGTGGCATTATTACCGTATTTACAGGCTCGTTCTATGATAGTCTTACAGATTTTGCCTATATTATTCTAGAAGGGTTAAACAATCGGAACTGGGGATTATTGAGGAAATTATCTTTGTGATCCTTAACGATATTGAAGGCTTTTTGCTTGTGTATTTTATGCACTCTGTCGTCGATTTTAAGTTAATTGGTTATAATTGCTGCCTCGTTGTTAATAACATTTTTCATTCAGCTGGAGCTTTCTTATTGTTATAGTGGAACACACCTATTCTATAGTTAATATACGCTACCACCTATAATAAGTAGGACTAGTAAGAGTAACGAGGAGTCGCTCAGTGAGTTGATCAGTCAGTCGATGCCGGACGACCGTTAGTCGGATACTAAAGTATCAGCGACCACAACTAGATTTCTCTGCGTCATTACCTATTATATCTAGTTCCTAACGTTTTGTACGTCGAACCTATTTTAGGCCGACTTAGTACAAATACAAGCGTCCAGTGTGAAACCACTCCATAAAACTTATATATTTACTTAACCTCTTTACAGATAGCATTGTGGTAGTCATTGTAGTAATAGTGATTGCTAGTTTTATCAGAATTGATAATGATTTTGATGGTTTTACGTATTTTGCCAGTGTCTTTCTTAACACCCCTCCTTAGGTTATTATTTTTAGTAGTGTATTTAATTTTATTTAGTACAGAGAATAAGTCTTTTTCAAATTCCAGTAGAAGGTCATTGCTGGTCGGGTTTTACCGGGAATTAAACTCAAATGAATAGAAGGATTCATACTCGCTGTGGTGTTCTTTTTTGGTGAAAAATAGCTTCCATCTTATTCTGCTAACGACACAATATTTCTGGCATCTAAAAGAAACGAATGAAACACAAAAAGTAAAATGGAAAATAATAAATAGAACAAGAACTTGTAAAACCTGGGATGACCCATGTCCTTTATGCCTACATGAACATCCATACATAATTAGACATTAGTTAACGGTTTTTTGCCGACATCAACAAATTTTCGCATTAAATAATTAGCATAAAAAAAGATAATAAATAAATTCCATAATTTAAGAAAAGTCTTAAAAGCTTAACCAAATCATTAAATTAAAAAAAAAAAACTTTGTGAAGTCGTCAAAAAACAAATTGTAGTTCAGTGCAACACGTTTGTATATGGAACAGCCATTTGAATAAACAAATAAATAAAGAGATTAACAGATAGATAATAATAAAACAAAATCCTCTCGACACTGAACGACTTGCCGTCGCGCCATGAAATATCTTCCGCTGTAAACTAACTAGACGGTGACCGTCACCATTAGCTTTGAAATAGATACCCCACTCTACTTTGGCATAACCTTTCCAAAGGTGACGAATCTATAGATAAGAATTAACAATCTGACCGTCTATAACAAGGTAGCCGGCCCAGCCGTTTCTATAGTAATTACTGTTGCAATGGACCATACTTATAAACACGCGCAAACCACAAGATAGTTTATTCTTAAATTTTAACTTCAGGCTGAAACGGGACCCAACACCTTGATTCAACTTAATTTTAATAATTATATTGATGGTTTTGGTTCTCGTTTTTGAAACATTTGAGTTCTTATGTAGCGAAGGAATCATATTTTTTTTAAATATTATAATATAAGCTCTACTTATGTATGGAGCACTGTCTCCTTAAAAATGAAAACAAAAATACTAAGGCACCCCGGATTATTTACCTGACGTGTTCCTTCCTATTTTTCTGCATACTTGAACACACACACGCACACACACACACACACACACACACATATATATATATATATATATATATATATATATATATATATGTATATATATATGAATGGATTAAATCTGACAGATTTTAACTTTATTTGTTTATACGTTATTTTCATGGAACCTCATATTTGAGTAAACTAGGCATTTCCACTGTTTTCGCGGAAAAACACCATAGCGTAAATGAAAAATGCCACAAAATTAAAGAAAATAAAGTATTATCGTCAAAATATTTATGTTATTATTAAGATGAAAGAAAAAAGTATTTTTTAATTATTTTTTGAAATTTTTTAATATTTTCTAACACGTTCGAAATTTCGGTTAAAATCTTCTTTTGTTTACGTCATCGCGGGAACGTTAAAATAACAGGTTTTTTTTTTGCTTTTTTCCCGTTGAAAACACATTGATTTGGAAATTCTTGTAAAATTAAAGTAATTGTCCAATTTTAATGAAATTTTCAGGACTTATTCACAAATAAATGAAATTATTTTTGAAATATTTTGTTTTTAGAAATTTTTGGTAAAAAATATTTTTTTCTAAATATGTTACCCCCCACTTATTTAATTTCATGAAATTTCGTCCAAAACCTTTTCGGCTCCTCAATTTTTTTTTTGTTAAAAGAAGGAGTCTTTGGAGATGATAAATAACCTACTTTTTTTTTTCAAATTTGAGCTATTTAACTGAAAATCTTGTCTGAATTGAAAAATAATGAATCCAATAAAACTATGATATTACTTAATTAGAAAAGTTTTTAATTGCTTTTGTAAATAAGTAATATTAAGGACATTATTGTCTGAAGTAATAATTTTTTTCTGATGAATAATTAATTTTTACAAGAATTTTTTCGTTTTTTAAAAAAATTTAATTATAATAATTTATAATAGTTTAACATCGTGTAAAGCTCTGTATTAGGAGGGATCCTCGATATTATGTAGTAATTAAGTAGAAAAAAACTTTACGAATCCAAAATTGCTAAGTTTAATAAATTTAGTTGAGCTACTTTTTTTAAAAATAATTTTTTATGTTGTATTTTTTTACTTAATACATTCCTTATTTCCGTGTATGATATACTGAAATTGCCAGTATTATTAGAAGGTCACGTGATTTAAGGGTTTTGTCCCTTTACGCGGCCTTTTCATCACATTTTTTATTTTCCATTCAACTTTAAATGTGTAAACTTTAAATTTTAAAGTAATTTTTCTTTTTTTCATTTAATATTTCACTAAATAATTTTATTTTATGTATTGTATTTCCATTAGTGTGGGTCATACCCAAATAGAATTTTTTTTTTTTAACTCAGACTTTTAAAAATTATGTCATTGATGGTAATCCGTAGTAGCTGTCATCGCCTCGTCATTCAACAATCCATCAATAGGTGGGTCAGATTAACAGGATCGATCGTTAATAATTGGTTGTATATTATTTTTTTACGCTATAAGTAAGAAAGATTTCTTTCAAATCAGATTACTTTAACTTTAAATTTTTTAACTTTACTAAAATAACGTGCCAGAAATTTTTTTAAATATTTTAAAAATCGATAAATTTGTGTTTGTTTACAAATTTCTTAAAATTAAGAAAATGGCCGTTTTTAAGAAAATTTAAAAATTTAAAATTAAATTTGACAATCAAATGTATATAGTTTCTAGCTGAAATACACCAGAATTGTTTAATTAATAGAAATCGTAAATTTAATCATTAAACTTTCAATTAAAGCTACAATGAAATCTTCAAGTATGTTTTTTCGTTGTAAAAAATTCATTTTAAACTTCAATATAGAAAATTTATGCCGAAATAGTGGAGGTACCTAGAGTAAACGCTTTGTTTTTATTTATTTATTGAACAGCACATTTATTTCTATCTGCGGGAAGAATATTGAGAGAAGGCTTGTTAGAAAAATGTGCATCCTCTGACAGGATTCGAAACTACATCTTTTTTTCTAACAAGTTTTCTCGAATATTTAGCCCATTAGATGGGAATAAATATATATACTAAATATATATAATAAAAACAGAGAATCTACTCAAATATGAGTATCCATTAAAAATAACGCTTAAACAAATCAAGAAACACACACACACACACACACACACACACACACACACACACACACACACACACACACACATATATATATATATATATATATATAACCGTGTTCGGAAATATAGTTTTAAAAATTCTATTCTCTTTCTTTGCCGACGCGATTCGTCTTCCGACATTCTCAAGGGAAAAATAAAATCGAAATGTCTTTGTTGTTATAGTTACATTAAAAAAATTAAAATTTAACAAATCTAGACGCTTCTGTCTAAGCCTTTTTCTGGTTAATTTAAATTTCTTTTATTATGTCGTCGGCAAAATCTAAGATTTTTTTCAAATTATCATTTTATACCAATTTGTCTTGTCCACAGAATTTATCTGGGAATTTTACTATATATATATATATATATATATATATATATATATATATATATATATGGTTGGATAGATGTGAGATTGTGACCCTGGGTTTCACGCTTTAGCGATCGTCAGAAAAAACATATAATATATATATATATATATATATATATATATATTCAGTTAAATAAATAAATAATAATGTATAATAGAATAATTTAAAGAGCTCGGATCTACAGATCATTTTGTCAGTTTGAAAACACTCTGATCTGTATTCTGATGAATAGAGCGCACAGCAGATTCAGGCCAGAGATAGGACAAGAACAGCGTGGGTTTGGTAATGACATTGGAACAAGGAACGCGACATTCATGCTCAGAATGTTATCAGAAAGAGTAATACAAATGCAAAGGAAGATGCACCTATCTTTTATAGACAGTGCAAAAGTGTTCGACAAAGTACGCCACAGGGATCTGATGGAACTGCCCAGCAACCTTGATATATTCGGGAAAGATATCAGAATAATCAAGAACCTATACTGGCACCAAACAAGATACATGCGCATAGGGAACGAGATCAGTGAATATGCAAAAATTAAAGGGGCATAAGGCAAAAATGTGTTTTCAAACCCGACCTGTTCAACCTAAACAGCGAGGCCTACAGCATAGATATGGAAATGACACTGTACTGATAGCAGTCACGTAAAATAAATTACAAAATCTTCTATAGAAGATAGCAATAGAGAGTGTAAAGCAGGGAATACGCATAAACTACGAGAAAATAATGCATGGTCATCAGTAAAATGGTGAGACCAAAATGTGATTTGCAGGTCGGTGACACTAGCATCAACATACATTTGAATAGTTGGAGAGTATAGCTATCAAGAAAACAAGAAATGTGGTGGGAGTTCCACAGACGAGAAGTGCGAGACATGAAGCTATTAGAGTAGAAGAGACAGCTACATTTAACAATTTCGACAGTGAAAGGGCGAGAGCGTGATGCCGGGCGAGAGCATGATGCCAGCCAAGTTGAACATTTAAATTCATGAAGTCTGGGAACCAGAGAAAGCAGCTCCCCGGAACACTTGCCATGAAA
This sequence comes from Acanthosepion lycidas, assembly GCA_963932145.1. Classification (NCBI taxonomy): domain Eukaryota; kingdom Metazoa; phylum Mollusca; class Cephalopoda; order Sepiida; family Sepiidae; genus Acanthosepion; species Acanthosepion lycidas. The sequence continues at coordinate 75,844,412 of OZ010605.1, forward strand.
GTATTTGGAAAAAACGACAGAGGGAGGCGACGGCATGTCTGTGAGAGAGCGGTTGCAGACGAGAAGCCAGAAACGGCTAATTACATTGCAAATCCTTATTTGGATTTTATCAAGGACCTTTAGAAGTGGCTCCAGACCATATATGGCAACAATACTTCATACAATGGTTGATTTGTAGATTTGAAGGATTGACTCTGGCGAGAAAAATTTTCCTGGCGCGACACAGGGTGCCAACTTTCCTAGTGGTGGAAGAAACTATTGAGTAAATGTATTAGTTCCATCTCAGGTCAGCAGACAATGAGAGACCGAGCAGTCGCAAAGAAGTGCTTTCGTGTAGTTGGGCGTCAGACATTCTAATGGGAGGCAGGGATTGTTCTCTCTGGTGAGTAATAGATAGCATACATATATATATATATTTGGTTAGATTGATGTGAGTTTGTGACCCTGGGTTTCACACATTTGCGATCGTCAGTCAAACTGATTAATTTTTTTTAAATTTTGGATTTATATAGGTTGCGTTTATTGGTGTTTTATGGAAGTGGGAAGGAAATTGTCGTCGTGATCTCACTCATGCTAACGCAAACATACATGCATACCCGTACACTCATTGAGGTTCGCAGACATACATACACTCGCGCTCGCCCACCGGAGCTCACACAAACATAAGCATGTGTGGACAGTATAGACTTGACAGTATATGTGTGATTTTGTCGAGATACATACGCATTTGATTGTTAAATTTCAATGACGGAATGTGTATCTATTATATATAAATAATAATATATGATATATTACACACACGCGCGCGCACACACAGACACACACACACACACACACATATATATATATATATATATATATATATATATATGTGTGTGTGTGTGTATATATTATGAAATGGACAAACCCGACAATTATTTTAAGACATTTTTATGTTTATACATTGTTTTTATAGATGCAAATATTTAAGCAAATTCTTTGTTTTTGTGTTTTTTTTTTTTAAAAAAAAGCAGTATATATAACTTTTACCAGCCTGAATGTCCGAGAAATTTTCATAGAAAATATTCCTCTTCTGACCGGAATCGAACCTGTATCCTATACGGAACCGTCATTTAGCCTGACTTGCTCTTAACCGATCGAGCCGCAGGGGATCGTTGGATTAGCAAGGTCGAATTTACTGCCTTTAAACTTCAACCTTTCATGAATCTCTCACGTACATTCATATCTGCTCAAAGCGTATCCAAATGTAAAGAAATAGTCGTCACACATTATGAAATGGACAAAGACCGACAATTATTTTAAGACATTTTTATGTTTATCTATAAAAAGAATAAACATAAAAATATCTCTCTCTCTCTTTCTCTCTCTCTCTCTCTATATATATATATATATATATATATGTATACACATACATATACACTTGAAAATGGTGGCAGGGAACCATTAATTTATCAAATTTCCGTTGCAATAATGACTCAAATCATATATCATAAAATTCCTGTGTATGCAGGTGGTGGGAGCAATTGTGCAAATTGGCTTTGGGCTAAATTTCCTATTGGAATGCAAAACAACGCGTAGGAAACCGAATAATGGATAATGGATGAGATTTGGGACAATCATTCCTATGACTGTTGTATCTCTTTAAGTAGGTATGTTGACATCAAAGTAGAAATTATTTATATTTACAATCTAACACTATTAATATTTTATGGACTCAGATATTTGTTTTCTCCATATCGGTCATAAACATCGCAAACCTCATTTTCCTATTTCTAATCCTGGCTATATAAGATTTTTGCTAGCGAAGGGATTGCAATACTCATAAATTAAGTAAGATAGTCTTTCTGTTTTTGATTTTCTGTCAGTAGAAAAATGTCCTTCCTGGAATTTTTTTCCAGTCAATTTCCTAAGTCACGCAGTTCTTTAGACGTAGGTATCGCTTTTCTTTCTAACACTTTTCCCTCTTCTATCATATTATATTGCGAGAATTTGAAATAATCAAATATAGACGCACATTGCAATTTATATCTCCAGCCGCCAGAGCATGCTACGTCATGTAGCAATATCTAACAGAGTTTCTATTTTTTTCTTGATCTTTCAAAATAAACTCGAAACAAATAATCGGTTGCGAGAGAGAGAGAGAGAGTGTTGTATCTTTAAATTGGTTACAAACAGACAAATGTGCTACTCCTGTGAAGTAACATCAACTCGCCCGTGGATGAAAGACCACAGGTTTATTGTAAAAGAGAATACACTACTGAAAAAAAGGGAATCGGCTGGCAGGCTAGTAATCCCAGATGTGGCACAAGGCCGAATTTATCGTTGGGTATCCGACCCTGTAGGCTCGGGCAAAAATTCGAAAACGGGGTCGGGTAGCTGTCTACCACCACAGACGAGACTCTGCCCTTCGCATAGCCTCGTCTGGGTTAACCTCTCTGCCCGAAGGCAGAGAGCTCGACCAGCTTAGATGGAGACGAATCTCCAACTAATTGCCGCAGCAAGTCCCCACCCAGGTATATCCTATGCCCACTATATATAGCTACTGATATAGTCCGAAGGTGATAGTGAGTGTAGGACATTCTATTACAACAGAGTGAGAGAGAAAGAGTATGTGAGCGACTGAGAGAAATAGAGTGTGCGTGAGAGAGAGAGTGAGAGAGACAAAGAGAGAGATATTGTGTGTGTGAGAAAGAGAGAGAGACTGTATGTGTGTGTGTCTCTCTCTCTGTGTCTCTGTGTGTGTGTGAGAGAGAGAGAGAGAGAAAGAGACAGAGAGAGAGATGTTATTACAATCCCATACCATGTAGCAACGCCTTAACTTTCTTATCAACGACTTTCCTTCCAATAAATATTAAATTGAAAGAACTCTAAAAATGGAAGGTGTTTCAAACAAAATATAGTATTCTCATCCCATACCATGGGTGCATGCTACGTCATGTAGCAATGACTGAAACATTTCAGTTAGTGAAGGAATTTCGGGCAGATGTAATTTATTTTCAGTATCATAAGTAAATACACTAGCAGTTGTTCAGTTTATGTGGGTTTCTAAAGCAAAGTAGTTTAAATTAGCCACAATCTCAATAACTATTTTTACCTTTTCCCATTCAGCACAACTTTATGGCATCATATAATACTTAGTCTGTGAAATCAATATTTTACAGCATCAATCCGATTTTCCAAATGAACTCATATATAAACAGGCTAAGAAGATTACAAGTGGTTTTAATTTGACATAAAATAATGCAAGTCTATTGTTTTATGATAGATATCATTAACAAGAGAGAAATAAAAATCCGTCAAGTTTTTAGGCAGTAGTATTACAGCTAATTCTCTTTGAATTTATGAGATGAGGATTTATTGACAAGCATTGTGTTTAAGTCCACACAATGTCTCAATCTGACGAGATCTTTCTGGATAGGCATTGTTCCAACGCTGACATTTACCTCGTGCCTGTCGCTTCAGACCCTTAGATAGCCATTGAAACCTAGCTGAACGGGAAGGCGTATTATAACGTGGGACATTATGAAATAACCGACATATTTAGAGTTAAGGTAGGGGAATCATTGTCCAAGAAGACTAGATCGACTGAAAAGTTTATGAATATAACACCTAGGATAAGGAATTCAGTTTAAATAAATGAAACTATAATACAAATGGTTCATCGTCACAGAAATAGCTGAATCGTTGTGATTATAGCAAGCAAGAGGTGGACGCTGATCACTCGTCACAGATATAATCAATATTTTATGACGATAAAAATCGATGGATAAATATGGCTGCCACATCTGGCCTGGTGCTTCTGTTATGTATTTAATTATTCTTAGTAAATTATAAATAATAATTTGAAATGTTATTGATCCTAAATTGGCATCTCGGTCTTAGTCACATTCACATAACGTAGGTTCCATAAGCCTTTTCTATAAATATTTTCATTCTAATTTTCTGATAAACTTTCCTCCATGGTATATAGACATAATGAATTTAAGTTCAGTACCAGATTGATAGCAATGTTTCCTCTTTTTGCAGTTAAAATAGCTAAATGTAACTCATAAACGTTATTTTTAGTGGGTAATACGTGTTTTGGTTGCTATCCTTGTTTTTGTTTTATATTAAGCAGTGAAATTTAAACAATCGGTTGAGATCGATAAGTCCTACTAAAAAAACTTCTGCCTCCGAAACTTCATACTTTTTTTTTTTTTTTTTTTTTTTTTTTTTACCTCAGATTTAATTCTTCTAACACTGGAAGTTAAATGAGTAACTCTTTTTTTTAAAGAAACGCTTTAATTAAAACAGAAAATGAAACTAGGCAACAGAAATTAGCATAGGATCATTAAAAATATTTTATATCCAATCAAAATTATCTCTGACTTGAACCAGTTCCGTTCGTATCGGCTGCAACCAGCAATCATTTTTTGATTAGTTTGAAAATATTTTTAATGAATATATGGAAGTTAATAATTTCGATCATAACTAATTCAGTGTTTACGACTTACAAGTCGGCACTATGACACTATTATAAAATGTATGCCACTTGCAATATCCGTTACTCATAAAGAACAAATATCAGCCCGCAAAATCAATTCAATATCAAAATGAAAAAAATATAAAAATTATGATATTTGGTCGGCTTTTGTAGGTCTGTTATTTTAAAGAGGTGGAACCTGAATAACCTGCCCAGACATACAGTGTAATACCTGCGGGACAGATGCCACCTTATCCTGAGACCCATTCTTAAGCCGACCAGTGCATCTACTACTTTGTTCAGGGTGTCAGGCTGACAGGAAAAAGTCAGAATTACGTTTTTAACTTTCCGTCTACCAAGAAAACTATTATATACCATTTGGGTCCAATGGAGCCATTTTTATGAATTTTAAACTATTCAAACGTTTTTTTTTGTTTTTTTTTTGCATTTTTTGATGATATTAGGTATGTATAATTATAGATGAACAGAGAATAACAATTTTAATAAAAATTTATTCATGGAAATAGAAATATTACAATACACCTTTGCATTTAGTTTGAAATTGTAAACTTAACTCAAATTACATTTTTTAAAAATGTAAAATTCATCCCTGTATTTTGCACAGAATACTTTCAAACGGTTTGGCGATTAACAATTTCGATGCCTTATCCCTTGCATCACTCGTACATCCACGCCTATACCCAAGTAGTCACCCATCTAAGAACTGACCAGAGTCAACGTTGCTTAACTTGAGTTATCATACGGGAACGAGTATTTCAACGTGATGTGTCCGTAATCCATGAGTAAATGGATGAAAGAAATAGTATCAAGAAGACAATGAAGGTTTCTAAAGGAAAACTAATTAACCCTTCTTCTATTAGGCTGGTGCAAAATATTGTCGTTTTTTGACGTATTTTTAACGTCAAAAAACGACAATATTTTTGCACCAACCTAATACCAAGAAAAGTGTCTTCAATTAAATACCACCTGGGTCCATTTCTATTAAATCTAAATTATTCAAACTATTTGCATTTTTTTTTATGATATTAGGTTTATAGATGAACAAAGAATAACAATTTTAACCAAAATTCATTCACTGAAATAAAAATATTATATACTTCAAATTACATTAAAAGAACAAACAAACAAAAAACTTACAATTCATCGCTGTATTTTGCACAGAATACTTTCAAATGGCTTTGACAAACCTATTTTCGGCAAATATGACAATTTGCATTTTTCTATCCTTATATGATCGTCCAAAGTGCATCTTATTTTGCTTTCACTCATTGAATGGTTCCTAGATGGATTATTGCTCACTGGAGTTTGTAGTTGTATAAGTAGCTGCGAGACCCGAATTCCTTCAATATTTATCCATTTTGGGATTATTTCCAGGAGATTTAGCTTCTTGAACAATATAAATGAAAGAACTGAATCACAAGATCTTCTTGAAAATCGTGAAGGTCAAGAGTTTTGGATGTGAAACATTGTAGGATGGAGTCCTCTCTTGCATTCTTTCAATTGGTTTAGAAGACCAAATTTCAGACTTATTTTTCGAATAATACAGTTCATCATCATTGAAGGTTTTGAAGAATCATTTCTTTCAGCTTTGTTGTCATCATTCATATCATCATCCGAAAGCCTTTCTTTTTTTGGGTTCTTTTTCACTCAGTTTAGAAGAAGAAATTTTAGACTTATCCTTCGAATAATACAGTTCATCATCATTGAAGGGTTTGAAGAATCATTTCTGTTAGCTTTGTTATCATTCATATCCTCATCCGATTCTGAATAAGGATTGCTGACAACATCACTTTTATTATGATGTTAAGAAAAATAAATGGCATATATTTAGAATGGATGATATTTTTTAGTTAATTAAAAATGTCAATCATGGCTTCAATGACTGTTCTTGGTTATAGGAGAATTAATCCACCAACATTTTATTTTTTGTTCTATACATACTTCCTTAATTTAGAAGATAGTTAATGAAGAAAAACTAAAAAAAAAAATCACACAAAATAATTCGGACAGAATAACTATAAATGTGAAAAATATAGTTTTGAGAAAAAACAGACTTTGGGTCCATTGAACTCATTGGTAGACTAAGGATTAAGGAAGGAAAGGTTTTTCCCGTTTACATTTATACGAAACTATATTTCGTACTTGAAACATAAATAGACAGTAATTGGTCACCTCCATGTGGTGTAATGGTTAGAAAGCTTGTCTCCCAAAAACAATTACGAAAGAGTAGTGAGTTCAATCCTCACTGTGTAAACAATACTTTCGGTCCCACATTTAAGCTGCGCTTAGAAAATCACCATAAACAACAGGAATTTGGTACGAAACTGAAGCTAACCGATGTAGATTCGTAGGAGTCAAAATTCACTATTTCTCTTCTGTCTTCTTAATTCCTGTTTTTTTTTTATTGTTCTCTCTACTTAATAGTATTTCTTTTATTTCTCATATTCTCTTACACTCAGCAACTTAGTGTCTTTATTGCATTGGCTTAGGTGAAATAATTAAAAACAAAACAAGCTGTATCAGGAGAACCATTTGAATATAACTTAATAATAATGATAATTCCGAATCTGAAAATTCGCTAAATCATTGGTCCGATTCCAAGCAAGATAAAAACACATCCCTGAATACATCATTGTATAATTATGATAATTAAATTTCTAAATCATGGCGGAAGTATTGAGTCCATAACAATTAGGATGAGGACACCATTCCGAATACATAAGTCTATAATGACAATTCTTCATCCCAGACACAGCTAAATCATTGAACGTATTGCAAGCAAGATAAGAACACCAGTTTGAATAAATCCGTGCTTAATAAACATAATTCCTCATCTCAGAAATAGCGGAAACATTGTGAATCCAACAAGTAGAGAAGAGAGGAAACAATTCAAGTAAATCAGTTTATAAGTGTTTTCCCCTTCCTTACGATTGCAGATATTTGTGGCACTTTGCATGGTTGTTATTTAATAGCGATTGTTTTTTTACTATAAAATTTTTACCGTAATTCACCATGTATAATACGCATTTTTAAAAAGAAATAATAAGCAAAATTAGGGGAGCGTATTATGCACAGCTATAATAAAAATCTTGAAAAAATGGCCGATGCATAGGTCGATTTTTGTTTCAAAATGATTGCTCACCTCAATTGTACAGAGATTGCCTCATGATCAAAACCAATAAATTTCATTGAATTGATTTATTTGTTCTTTGAAATTGAAATATTTTATTCATTGTTAAATATTTTTCAGACCAACTCTTGTTCTGTCTATTTTTTAACCAAAACTCGAATTGTTTATATCAAACTCGAACTACATACAGATCCGGTTGCATATTTTATCGGACAAAAACAGGTTAATGATTCTGCGCAGTAGGCGGAATATAGGTATTTCCGTTTCCTTTTAGTATCGGGATGATCGGTAATTTAGATAAATATTTTTAATTACAGCTTGAATAAATAAACAGAGCTGTGGTTTGCAAGGTGATCGACTGGAACTTATTTCACACCACTGGGACACGTATGGGATGTGGGTGGTTTGCTACAATGTGAGTGGCATGGCGGGTCCTAGCTGTGAAGGTGAGAACTGGTGGGACAAAGTAATGTAGTTGCTCCGAGAACTTTCCATGGAATTGGTGATAGAGCAGTCAGAGGCTTACCACGTCCTGTCTGTGTGTGAGAAAAAGAGAGAGGCTGGAGGTGGAAAATAATTTGTCACCCACAAGGACTTTGAGAATTTCTTGTCATTAGGGAGTGAGACAGGACAGCTCCGAATCAAATATGACAACATTAAACCATTTTAGGTCTGATCTTGTTCTTGTAAGGATAGAGGGTAGCATAAGGAGTCAAGCGCTTACTGAAGCGGTACAAGGAACCGACTATTTATCCAGCATCTTTTACGCTGGATCATATATATGAGTTCCACTTGAGGTCAGGTGTAAGTTTCAGGCCGCAATAGTCTCTCAAGGTACAGAGCCTCGTCAACGGAACCGCCATTCATCGTGACTGGCGGTAGTTCGAGATCCGATCCGCGATTATATAATGTATTTAGTTTTGTTTTCTAGGCACTGAAAGCAGCAATTGTAATATTTTGAACTTAACGTTAATCACTCACTTCGTTCACTTACGACATAAGAATACCAGTAAGTTTTCTCCAGGAATAATCTGTTCCTTTAAACTCTCAAAGCTTTTTAAATTGTTCAAAGTGTTTTTTTACTTTATTGAGGCTAACATTTGCTAATCATTTCCATAGGGTTCTCATATTGATGCGCTCGTTTATGTGTATTCGAAAATGAATATTTTTTGTAGTCGCCATGTTAATTAAACTTGTGCAGTTGTCACGAACAATTTGATTCTTGTATCACTGGAAGTTAAAGGAGTAACACATTTTTTTATTTAGAAACGCTTTAATTAAAACAGAAAATTAAACTAGACGATAGAAATTAGCATAGGATCATTAAAAATATTTTATATCTAATCAAAATTATCGCTGACTTGAAACAGTTTTGGTCATATCGTCTGTAACCAGCAATGCTTTTGATTGGTTGGAAAATATTTTTAATAAACCTATGAAAATTAATAATTTTGTTCATAACCAATTCAGTGTTTACGACTTACAAGTCGGCAGTATGAAACTATTAAAAAATGTTTATGCCACTTGAAACATCCGTTACTCACAAGGCAAAGTATCAGCCCGCCATACAATTCAATATCAAAATGGAAAATAAACTATAAAAATTATGATGTTCGGTCGGCTTTCGTAGGCCTGACATTTTAAGGACGTGGTCAGTATGGAAGCGGAATAGAACTACCCAGACATACAGTGTAAATCCTGCAGAAAAGATGTCACCTTATCCCGAGAAGCAGCGAAAGACATCCATATACGCCAATGTGCAGATTATAGGCTGGAGACATCACTGCTAACTGGTTGGAATAATTTGTCTGGCAAAAACGAGAAAATAAAACACCTAGACAGGCACGCCTTAATACAACAGACAATACATACATATATATATATATATATATATATATATATATATATATATATATATATATATATATATATATATATATATATATATATATGAAATGGAATAAACAGGAGTTGGGATTTTTTGAAAGCCTAATAAACCCGAGGAGCGGGTAGTGTTAGTCTAAGGTAGATTTGTACGAAACTAAATAAGCCGAGGGTTAAAATAAAGTCTGATATGTTGGTATTTTTTTTACAAAAAATAATGTGATAAAATACAAGAGAAAAAAAAAACACCCGAAAAGTGTTTTTAGCTGAAACAAGTTATTTATTTTCGGAGTTGCTGTGTGCATAGTGACTTTGACATTTTAAAAGGGACCAATATTCTCAAACAGTTCCATTATTTTCCTTCATCTTTTTCTTTTTCCTATGTACTGTCGACCCTTTCAGAGCGAAGATTATTATGCTATTCCATAGTTCTATGTCGTTTGTACCGCTAAGCAAATTTTATTCCCCCTTCTCATATATTGACATAAATTTTCTCGTTAGGTTACGCGTTCTCTCCCTCTGCTTTCCTTGACTTCAGTATATCCCTGTAAGTATCAAATTCCCCAGGTCCTCTTTCCTAATTATATGTTCCAGAAATTTTAACTGTCTCTATCTAATTACAATTAAACTCCCCTTTTATTCCAATTTTTAACTTCGTCCATGTCATTCCCATCCCCATTTTGTGGAAATACATCTCTGTTTTTTCAAATCTCCTCTTCCTCTGTGAGAAAATCTATGGTTCTTTATTCCTTATTTTTTCAGTTTTAAATTTGATAATTTAGATCTTGGAGGCTGCGATGATGTACGATACAGAACGGCAAAGAAGCATATGAAAATAATAAAACTGACATTGGATTATACAGAGATGTTGGACTTATGGTTATTAGGAACTGTACGGAAATTTAAAATCGATAAAATTAAAAGATATTATATAGAGAATTTAAATGCTTGGACTTAAAAATTACTCTATGAACTAAATTGAAAAAGGCGAACTTCCTTGATATAACATTAGATTTAATGAAAAATTTATACATACATTATAAAAGACCGGATATACTAATCATTTGTATATACAACCTAAATTGAATTATCCGCCATCTATAAACATATACCTTTAACTATCGAAAAGAGAATAAGTACTAAATCAGCAAATGAGAAGATTTTCTATGAATATACTAATTTCTAAAATAAAACTCTGAAAGATAGTGGCTACAAAAGCCCAAAACTAACTTACATAAAACAAAAACGAAAATATAAAGCATAGGAAAAACAGAAGTAGAAAAATAATTTAGTATACACACCCATACAACCAAATGATACAGAACAATTTAGGACAAAAATTGCTTGCATTAATCGTTATACATTTTCCTAAAGATAGTAAACTCAGTACTATTTTCAATAAAAATACCCTAAAATTAAGTTACAGTTGTACTGAAAACTTAGAAAAAATTATTAAGAAACATGATGCTAAAAGGGTTCAGTTCGACATTCCAACATCCTGAAGAAGGCCGGAGCGTACAACGGCTGAAACGTTGTGATAAATATGGCGACAAAGATGAGGACAATAGTCCGAAAAATGTAAATAATGTACATAATACCTCATCTCAGAAATATTGACATATACTGAAAGGCCGAAACCTTGTAATAAATATGACGATAAAGATGAGGACAATAGTGCAAATAATGTAAATAGTGTACATAATACCTCATCTCAGAAATATAGGCAGATACGGGAAATATCCAGTGTTCACTGCTATATAACACGTCTATCATTCTTTCCTTGTTTCTCATCAAGTATCTTAATTTGTTAATACTTTGTTTTTAGTTTCTGGAAGTCGTCGTTGCTAATTCCGTATCACTATGTCCCACTTTCCGTCATTTCTAAATGAGGATAATACCACGGTAGAGAAATATTTAACTCACGCGTTTCAGAGTCGTTTTTTATTTTATTGAATTCTAAACACATCGCGTGCATTTCGTTTCCACAAAATGATACTGAAAATACCATCGAGGGTGCAAATGTGAAACGAGGAGATTTTTAAAGAAAACAGAAGCAAAAAAGACTCTCAGAATCGGAAAAGAGCAGTTGAAATGTCTATGAAACTTGATAAGGAATAAGCGCCTGGAGAATTTGGCACACCAAGGACATACTGAAAGCAAGGGGGAGAATGACAATAAACTATATAACAGGCTTGTGGAAACTAATAGTAGAAGAGAAAAAAGCATTGAGTATAATCATACATTACTAAAAGCCACAAAGAGATGTTATCTAAAGCCATTTTCGCCTCTAAGTATACGGCGCATAAAAGTTAGCCTCGTTTTGGTTTTTCGGAATACTAAAATGATTAAATGACTATATCGAAATCGTGCTGGGACATTTTGATATTTCTTATTAGACATTTTGATATTTCTTCTAGACATTTTGTTTTCAATGAATGCCATAGATTTGCTATTTGTGTCTGCCGAAAGATGGCGAAATAAATCCTTACGATATTAGATTCTCTTGTCTCTACCTTTTTTCAGTTCTAATACGCACTGACGTGTCTTAATCGACAATTCTACGAGCCGCCATTTTCTACTGAGACAACGTTGCGCTTCTTTAACGATATTAAAAATCTTTCTGTCTTCTCCTCATTATTTTTTTCAGACTTAAAATTAACACTAGAAATTGCACCAATCACAAGAATCTTGTCTCTGTGCGCCAATTAATTCACTTTCTAAATGGTTCCATTCGCTTTCAATTTCCAACTTTAGACACTGGCTTTAACGCCTGAAGCCGTTTTTTCTGATTGTTATCGCCTCTGTTAGACGCATCATTTTGGTGCCACTTTCGAAATGCGACTTTAGAAAGCGTAGACGAAAAAAAAATGAATAAAAAAAAACACACAAAAAAACAAAAACAACGAAAAACAACAAACCGACGCTAGGTCGTTTTACTAATGAATTCAGATTCACTATTAAATTACAATGTAACTCTATTTTGCTTGATATCTACTAGGTATCATTAAAAAATGTAGACAAACTTTGTAAATAGAGACTATATTTATTTATGAAGAAGTTTATAATAGAGAATAGATGTTATAATAAAGATCTAATAATATATCTTGTTATTGTGTAATAATTATTTACGGGAGCTTAGAAAAATGTCTGTTGATTTTATCATTTTCTAATTTTGAAATGCGATTTTATTCCGAGCATTTTGAAAAAAAAAAAGAATATAAAAAAGACTTTATCATGAAAAACATCCACTACTTTTTCTTCCATCGGCTCTCAATTTTTAAAGTGTTTCATCAACTGATTTGTATGAAAAATATTAATATATTCACATTATTTAAATTGTTCGCAATGTTATCCTCATCTTCATTGCCATATTCACAACGTTGTTGCCGTTGTACGCTTTGGCCTTCTTCAGGAGATTGGAACTTCGAAGTGAACCCTTTATTTCGGACGGACCCGATATACCAATAAATATGGGGTCCTCAAGGATACATGATTCAGTGGATAAAGACGTTAGATCCAGTGACTAGACCCAAAGAGTTGTGAATTTAATAATAGGCCACAGGAGCGGTGAACCAAAACAACTTGGAGAGTTGAATTAAAGGGAAATAACTGAGATATCCGGAAGAGGCATGGTACGTGGAACTAGAACAATCTACCCCTATGAACGAAATAAAGGGTTCGGTTCGAAATTCCAATCACCTGAAGAAGGCCGGAGCCTACAACGGCTGAAACGCTGTGATTATGGCAATGAAGATGAGGATAACAGTCCGAGTAATGTAAATAATGCAAGTAATCATAATACCTCAGCTCAGAGATAGAGACAGATAATATTAATGTAAGAATGTTGATACATTAAATCTGCATGGACGTTGCTCTCCAAAGATTTACTATAATAAATTTTAATTATCATTTAAATACATATTATAAATGGGATAACAGCGTGAATAATGAATTTCGCGGGCCGAATTCAAGTTCCGGTCTCATCATTTGTGTTCACTTGACCTTAATGCATTTAAGTAATACATGAAATCATTTCTCTCCGAAACGAACGGCCAAACGTAGGATTAACAGCGCTTTCATTCTTTGGGTAGCAGAAGGGCAACTCTGATTTATTATTTGCATTAAAAGCATGCGGATCATTGTACTTATTTTTGTTGTTGTTAAACTTTTGACCGCTGCGTCCTTCTGTCTAGAACAGGTCTATGCCGATCAGGTAAACCTATAGGGGATTCGGAACTGAATACTTTGTTTTCGTTCCCCTGCATATGGCTGGGGATATCTCATCTCGTTAATACTGCTGTAGTCAGTTTCGTCGTGCTTGAACTTAAATTCTTGTTCAGCAATTGATGTCACAGATTACAACCACAACGAAGAACACAAATCGCAAATCAAAACTCAAATATCAGGATAAGAAAGAAATATCGAAATCTTGATTCGCAGTTCCTATTTCACAAATCCAATGCACGTAGTCAGAAAAATGACACACTCGCCGACAAACGCGGTAGCGAAACGAAACATTTTTTTCCTGATTCGAAAACCAACTGCTTTTATATTCTTCGACAACTGGGGGAGGACACACGATATTAGCATATCTGAGATACTTTTACGGTGGCTCCTGACTTTTTTTTTTTTAGTTTGGGTATTCGGTGTTCGGCATATCATGCAGTTACCTCCTCTTTTTCTCGGTCGGTAACATTTTCCGTTGTAGAATACACGCGATACGCTGCCGCTTGGTTTGCCGAGGTAATTCACCGTTGTCTCCGCTGAAACTGTTTAGTTATAGTTTCCCATATTTCCACTGAGTCTGGACTACCTTACCAAGGGATTGAACACACAATTACTATATCACCACATTAACGATCTAAAGTTTTAATCCTCTAGGTCAATTTTTTTGAACCATGGGCCGGTGTCATTCAATACACTATTTCCATGAAAAAAGGGTGAGGCGGTGTCCGTCACACGCATAACAAAACAATAAAAAAAGACCTTGAAAGTTAATGAAATGAGAAAAATAATAGTTTATTCTTTCTCTGCGGCCCGGGACAAAATGGCACATGGCCCCGTATTGGTCCATGACCCGGTGGTTCGGAACCCCTGCTGTAGTCTATTATCTAGTGAAGTTCGTATAGCACAACGGCCTAACGTTTTGATAACAACAACAATAATAGATAACGGTATATGTTTAATTATAGATGGTAAAAATCAGTAAAAGAATTAGTACAAATTCAGCAAATGACAAGATTTTCGATAAGCATATCAATTCCTATAACAAAGCTCTAAAAGAGAGTGGCTAGAAAAACCCAAAACTAACTTATATAAATAATGAAAATGGAAACCATAGAAAAAAACAGAAGTAGAAAAATATTTTGGTATACACCCCCATACAACCAAATGGTAAAAAACAAATTAGGACAAAAAATCCTCGCATTAAAAGTCAAGCATTTTCCTAGTGGAAGTAAACTAAGTACTATTTTCAATAAAAACACACTGAAATTGAGTTACAGCTGTACGAAAAACTTAGAAAAAATTATTAAGCAACATAATGCTAATATCTTAAATAAACACTTATACCAAAACCAACATTTTTTTGACAATGGAAAAATAAAAATAAAAACTAATGAAAATAAACAAAAATTATGTAACTGTAGAAACCCGCAAAATTGCCCACTACAAAATAAATGTCGCACTGAATCATTAGTATACCAATGCAATATATCTTCAATTGAAAATCCTGAAAACATAAAAATATATATAGCTTGCACAAGCCATGAGTTCAAAAAAAGATTCAACCAACATCAAAGTTCATTTAGGCTAAATAAATATAAAAATCAAATATCTCTATCGAATTACTTCTGGCACCTAAAAGAATCAAATAAAACACCTATAGTAAAATGGAAATTAATAAGAAAATCTAGAATATGTAGGTCATTAAATAACCTATGTCCTTTGTGCATACATGAGAAACTATATATTAATAAGTTTATAAAAAACAAAAATTTACTGAATCAGAGAAATGAAATAGCTATTTTATGCCGTCATTGTCCAAAATTTTCCTTAAATAATATTTAAAAATAAAAATAAATTTAAAAAGTGTGACATTGTAATATACGTACTTATATTTAATGGAAAAATATAATTTTATATACTGTAAGTAATTCTATTACATTTACTATTAAAATAACAGTGAAAATACTTTTAAGTAGTATTTAAAATTTTAGTTAAAACGAATTCTAACCTAAACATCTTTTAAAATTGTAGTTAAATAAAAAGTATTCTAACCAAAACACCTCTCTCAAAGTACTACCGGCACTTAAAAGAATCCAATAAAACACCTACAGAAAAATGAAATTATGATGCAAAGCTATAAGATGTAGGCCATTGAATGTCCCAGGTCCTTTGTACAGACATGTGAAACTATATATTACTAAGTATATAAAAAAAAGTTTACTAAATCAGAGAAATAAATTAGCTATTTTTACCGTAATTGTCATAAATTTTACTTAAATAATATTTAAATATAAAAAATTTAACAAAGGTAATATACATGCTTATACTTGATATGCAAAAATAATTTTACTTACTGTAAGTAATTCTAATACATTTGCTACTTTTAAAAAAAGAAATATAGTCTATTAAAATTAACAGTGAAAATATTTTAAAGTTGTATTTATAATTGTTGTTAAATAAAAAGTAATTCTAACCAAACATCTTTTAAAATTGTAATTAAATAAAACTTATTCTAACCTATAGATCTCCCTCCAAGTACTAAAAGCACTCAAAAGAATCCAATAAAACACCTACAGTAAAATGAATTCAATATGAAAAGCTAGAAGATGTAAGCCATTGAATGACCCATGTCCTTTGTACTTACATGAGAAACAAGATATTACTAAGTTTATATAGAACATAAAAGTTTACTAAATCAATGAAGTCAATTAGCTACTTTTGGCGTCATCGTCATAAAGTTTACTTAACAAAATGTTACCTAATAATATACATGCTTATAGTTGATGTGAAAATAACTCTACATACTGTAAGGGATTCTAATACATTTACTTGTTCTTAAAAGAAATATAGTATATTAAAAATTAATAGTGAAAATATTTTTCAAATTGTAGTTAAATAAAACGTATTCTAACCAGAACACCCCACAAAAAAAATCTTTAAATATACAAATAGAAAAAAATGCCGTAAGAATTTTTGCCGTTAACAATAAAATTAAAAAAAAATCCAGACGACATGCATTTAACGGATGTCAGATTTCATTGAAGAATACATCCCTACCCACAACCAAAACGTAGCTAATAACCCCTACATCAAAATATAGACATAAAGAACACGCAAACACCCCTGTCTAGTAGAAGTGAATTAATCTGTAACCTTGGAAACGTGAATTATGATTTTAGCTGTGTCTTTAAAACCCAGTAATTTTAAAAGTTACTCCAAAATTCGCTTGAGGATGAAATGGAACTAATGTCTTTAATTTAATTACAAAATTAAATTCGGACCTTCCATTTTTGAAACATGGTTAGAACTGGGTAGCTGAAAAACAATATTTTAAATCAATTAATATATATATCGCACTGATGAGCCGTGATACAGCGAAACAGTCTGTCTGTGGATGACATTATATTAGCTCCTGAATTAAATTTAATTCCAGTTGAGCACTCTAGGGCTGAGGTATGGGTTTGTAAACAGTGACTATTATAGCTATATAGCGAGACTCTTCGCAAGCTGAATTGAGTCACTGTCGGTCACTGGGCGTGTTTCCAAAAATAAATACGCTAAAAATCCACCGTGCGCCGACAGCTTAGTGGTAGAATATCCGCCTGATACCAATTCAGTCGGGTTTTGATCCTAGCTAGAGGCAACCGTATGTCTAACCGCACTGATGAGTTGTGATACAGCGGAACAGACTGTCTGTGGATGACATTATATATATATATATATATATATATATATATATATATATATATATAAGTGAACATTGAAGGTGGCCTGACGATTGCGTCTAGCATGAAACAGCCTATCGCCTCTAAGTGTTGACATCAATGTTCAATTTTATATTTACACACTCTATTTCTGGTACTGAGCACTTTATCCCATAAATATAGCACACCTTAAGACTGTATTTCTTCATATATATATATATATGCGTGTGTGTGTGTGTGTGTGTGTGTGCGTATAAAACCAAGTAGAATTCATGGCTTCTAAATTATATTATACTATATCCAAACATATAAAACATGCACTATTGAACAATAACTTTCCCAACTCCGTTGTGGACAACCAAATAACATAATTCATACGCAAGTTAAACGGACCGACACAAAAACGCTCAGCATCAATACATTAATATATCTTACAGTGAATTGATGCAAACATATATAAAGAAGCGTTGCTCATGTTTCGCCTCATAAATCAATGCCTTTCTCGCTTTGACTTTGGCAAATGTGTAAAAGTATATATGCTTTAAAATAATTAAAATTGCCAACCTCATTATTGTAAATAACGACACGTATATGAAAACCAGTATTCTTCATCAATTTCATTGCCCCAAACAAAACAGTGATTCTTGTAACAAACCTCAAATTATAATTCAATGCATACATTGATCAGACCACAACTTTGTTAAGTTGAAGACTAACAATATACATAAATGATCTTAGTTCGATAAGGTAACACTTTAACACTCATAGAGAACACACTGCTTTGATAAGAAAATTAATAATCAATCATTCTAAAAAAATATTTAATTATAAAAGACGTTTGAATGTAATGGAAGCACATTTATAAAGGGGTTAAACTAACCTTTAATATCTCTTGCTTTGAAACAATCTGTAACACACTGGTGATTTTCTGGTGGCAACCAATATTAAATTACCACTACATGTATACAGCAGAGAATAGAATCGTTACTATTCCGATAGAACCCGGCTTAGTATATGCACACTGAAAAATAAATTAATAAACATCTTGAATAAATGCTGATGAATTGGCCGTAAACACATGACACCACAAACACTACAAATGATCTATCCACTTTCTTATAAAATACTATAATATAAAAAAAAATATAAGAAAATCTGCCTTGTTTGTCACGGTTAATTTTACGGATAATTAATAAACGATATTACATTTAAAATCTCGGGGTGCGTTTTGCAGGTCCCCCTGAGATGATGCGGTATTATGGTGTATGGAGGATTGATTGGTGACGGACGATTTTTTGTGGTGAATGGGCATATTGTAACGATTGAATGGGTCGTGATTCGGATTAACTAAGTATAAGATAGTTAGTGAAGACCAACCTCAACCCATTTCCTACTTTTCGGCCCTGTGCCATAATTGTATTTTTAATACAATAAATATCAATATCACATCGTATGAAGAATACCTGCCTCGTTCGAACATCGTGAACTGACGTAAGGGAATCGCAAATAATGATCTATAACAAATAATAGAAACAACAGTGGCTTGAGAAGTTGCAATAACAAAGAACAGTTCCGCACGTTCCATACAACTTCAAGCAAAAGGTTAGGAAGGAAACCTCCATCGTTACTGGAAAAGGCAATAACAGATACTGGATTTATGAAACATTGTTCCTGAAAAAATGTTTCATGTGAAACATTTTATAAGTTTTCATTAACAGCAACACTGGCTGCTTTGTCAATGTCTGCTGAATGATTTATTAATGATATTCTTTTCGTGTTACATGCAATATCCATTTTAGTTGCTGCTGTTATTTGGTAGAGTCTTTTGATATATATATATATATATATATATATATATATATATATATATATATATATATATATATATATATAGATAGATAGATAAATAGAACGATCGTCTCATACTGTTATATAGTGTACATGATTAAAATATATTATTTTAATGTATGCGATATTTATGAATGAATGTGCATTGTGGTGTAATGGCTATCGGCTCGGTAAGTAGGAGTGCCGAGTTCGAATTCCAGTCGAGTTAGTTACATTCCCTTATACACAACTACCTTTGGGAAAGGTCTGGATCCATCTTTTCTTCACTCTAGGTTCAATAGCAAAACAAATTGGGTCGCATACCTTGGTTGGCATCCAGTCTACCGCAGAAAGAAATGGCAACAATGTTCTACCTAGTCAGTCATGAGATATTATCGCCCAAGCTTGTATTACCTAGGGCACTTAAGTGGCTGACTAATATTTATGAGTAAAATTGTTGTGTTCATCATTGTTCTAAGAAAAAATTGTTGTGTTAATATGATAATTAAACTTTTACGTGTGATGTTAGAAAAGCACAGTAGAATTTTTAGATTCTATAATCTAGACACAAGTTCAAACGGCAAGGGACGTACCGAACTTATTGAAATTAAAAAGTAATAAACTATTTAAAACTATTAGTTAAAGCTATTAGTTAAGCTGCAAGCCCTAGTGAGGGATACCGGGGAATATCTCAAGGTTTGGAACCATCTGTTTGAGACTAAAGAGGCCTAACCCAAAATATGGGTATTAGAATTAATCAATGGAGATCTAAAGAAACTGAAATATTTTTGTTCTGGGAGGGTCAGGTGTTACTCCATGCCTCCTTATATAGGGCATTAAAGCTAACGTACTCCATGGACATCGGCGGTATTGTCCTGGATGGTTGGATGACGACGGAGTTGGGAACAGGGACCCTGGGACAATCCGTCGGGGTCATGTCATCTGCAGATTTCCGCCCGGTATGTGAGTAGTTTTTTTTCTTTTTACTCTTTTTATTTTTTGAAGGCCTAAACGATGTCTACCAGGATAGCTACTTTGATTGTGAAGGTCTTGAGTGATCGGTGTAAGGCGTCCCGCCTGCTCAGTGATCTCTTGTCGTTCGGCGTGGATGTCCCCGCGATCGAAGAGACCCACCTTGTTAGCAGTGTCGATGCGTGTGTGCTGGAGAACGACTTTGTCGTTTATTCAGCATATGGGAAACGATGGGCCAGAGGAGTTTCTTTGCTGGTTAGACGTACTCTTAATGCGAGGGTGGACCGTGTGCAAACCGATGCTGAGGGCCGGTTGATCTTGGTAGATATTGCCATTAAATGTGGTTCGTTTCGGGTCGTTGCGGTTTATACGCGCAACGACCAGGGGGAGGGGGTTTCGTTTTTTCAGCAGTTGGGTCTGTTTCTAGTGGATTCAACGCGCCTAGTCCTAAAGGGGGACTGGAATGCCATCCTGGACCCCAAGTTAGATCGGGGCGGGGAGCTAACTGGTAAAGTGGGGGATCGTAGCTTGGTTGATTTGATCAACGATTTAGGTCTCGTTGATAGATACCGGGTGGATCACCCCGGGGGAAAAAGTGGACGTCGGCTCGGTATTGGCTTTTTGACAAGGTCGTTAGCTACCTCGACATACATTTGATAGATTGTCCCACGTTCCACTGGGTAGGCTATTCGGATCACAAACTGTTCCACTGGGTAGGATATTCGGATGGCGTTGGAAATAGGCCTAGAATGGCTGGGTACTGGAAGTTCAATGTCTTTACTGTCTTCCAGGAGCATCTAACGAGCTTAGTGCAGCGGGAGCTAGTGGGGACGGTTATCGGGAATAAGTGGTGGGAGAGGCTTAATGATATGATTAGGTCTTTCACCACTGATTTCAGCTAACAGCTCGCCCTAGATAAAGCTGAAAAGGTGAAGACGCTTAAGGGTAGTTTTTCCCGGGCGGTGGCTGCGGGGATCCCTTAGAGATAGCCTTAGCTAGGGAGGCCCTGCAGCGTTCGAATAGCGAGGGCTACATGCGCCAGGTATTTAGACATAGGTTAAGCAAGATGTCTTCCGAAGCCGTGAATATGGGCGCAGATCTGCGCAAGGAAGAGATTCGCCGAGGTTCCGATCGTTACATTAGTGAGGTCAATTCCACGACGACATGTGTGAGGCGTTTCGGCGGCAATTCGAGAGCCGGTTTACCAAGGAGCCTGGTCTCTGTGAGGAAGATTTTCGCAGCTATTTGAATGACTTTCCTCGGCTTTCACCGACTGAAGGGGCTAGCTGTGAGAGAGAGATCACGGAGGGCGAAGTCTACGCGGCATTGAAGAAGGTCGGCAGAGGCAAGTAACTCAGTCTGGATGGTTTGCCCTATGAATTGTACTTGGGGCTGTGGCACATCCATGTCCCGATTTTGACTCTAGTGTTCAACAAGTGGTTCCGGTCGGGATCCATCCCTAACCAGATTTCCAGTGGCATGATCACGCTGTTGAAGAAGGGCAAGGGTGTTGGAGGGGAACTTAGATGATTGTAGGCCCATAACTCTGCTAAACACAGAGTTAAAGATTTTGGCCAAGATCCTGCAGGAGCGTTTGCAGTCCGTTGCCGTGTCTCTGTTGGGTCCTGAGCAAACTTGAGTTGTGAGGGGCCGAACAATTCAGAGCAACCTGCGTCTGATCCGCACGGTCATAGAGGGTGTAAAAGACGACGATGTGGCCGTGCTAATCAATATGGATCAGTCCAAGGCATTTGATAAGGTTGACCATCCCTACCTTGCCACTATCCTGCAGACCGCCGAAATCGCACCCGACTTCTGCCGCTGGATTAGCCTCCTGTATCGCTCCCCCAGTGCTGTGGTACAGGTGAACGGGAAACTGTCGGGCGATTTTCGCTGTCTAGGTCGGTTCGTCAGGGTCGCCACTGTTGCTAATTTATGCTTTGGCGTTGGAGCCTCTCCTTCGCCGGCTGAGGGACAGGGCGCGCAGTCCGGCCCTACGCCGAATCGCCGTTCCTGGAGGGGCTCGATCCAGAGTTTCTACGTACGCCGATGACGTATCTGCTTTCGTGTCGTCCCGTAGCGACATTACGGCGGTACTGAGGGCGCTTGATCGGTACGAAAGGTGACATGGGCTAAGATTAACCGCGACAAGTCGTCAGACATGCGGTTAGGTGCCTGGAAGGGGGTCGATCTTCCTGGGCCCTTCGGTTGGACGGACGGTCTTGTCCGCATTCTCGGAGTGTAGTTTGGACCCGACCTCCAGCTGGAGAAAAATTTTTCTGGAGTATGAGCAAAGGTCGACGCTGCCGGTCAGATTTGGCGTCGACGGAGGTTGTCCGTGAAGGGCTGGGCAGAGGTGTGTGCTACATACATTTTCCCGATTGTCCTTTATCGATTGTCAGTACATCCTCTCTGTGACGACCATGGGAAGCCGCTCGAGCGCTCGTTATCCTCCATTATATGGAGGGGACGCGGGAATCGGATCAACAGCCGAGTCTGTGCACAACGCCCGTGTCATGGGGGTGGGTGTGAATGCCACACTTGGCAAGCCACAAACTCGCCTCGAGATTGGCTTTCCAAAGCCGCGCGTTGACAGGAGGAGATTCGATTATGGCGGAGATATTAGGGACGCGTTCCCTCGCCTTATTATCTATCTCCCCATCTCGTGGTTTGAGCGCCTTCGTAAACCCCGGGATCAGTTGGATTTCCTTCGCGAGTGTCGTTCCGTGTTCCAGTGACCTTTCATAGCGTAGGAAGTTCTTCTATAGCCTTCTAGTGGAGGGGGTCGCGAAGGATTCCCTAAGTGAGCAGCTCGGCTTGTCGGAGGAGGAGCTTCTCTCTTTCTGGTCTTGAGTGCCAGCGGCGTATTATTTCAGTAACTCTGACTTTTCGCTTAGCTGGCGATTGGTTCGGAATCGGCTACCTCTCAATGACAAGGTGTTCATATGGGGCGTGGCGGATTTGCCAGACTGTGAACAGTGTGGCCTTGTTCTGGAAGAAACGGCTTCGAACGCATTCTACCATTGTCCACGTGTCCAACCCTTATGGGACCATGTCGGCGAGGTGACGGCTCGTCTTTCTCCCGAAAAGTTGTGCTCATTGATCGCCAATACGCGTGTGACAATGTGTCGCCCCCGTATTTTGGGGTGAAACGAGTGTTTCTTATGCTGCTGACCACGGCGCGAATTGTGGTTTGGACGACGCGACAGGAGGAAGTCTTGCGAGGCAATCGCTTTTCTCATCAGGATCGGATCCGATTCTTAGAGCATAAGCTCAAGATGAAGATTAGAACTGATAGAAAACGCTTGCTTTTGACAGTCTTCAGCAAACGGTGGGTGACATAGGCGAGCTTGGTTCGTTTGAACGGGGCTAGCCTTGATTTTCTCTTTTAGCTGAACCTACGTCACATCGGGGTGGTTTCCTGCTGAGTCCTTCCCTTGGTTAGGTTAGACAAGCCTTAGTGAACCTAGTTAATATGAGTAAATGTTGTTTCTGGCCTGTTTCCGGCTGCCTCTTTGCTTATGATTCAAGTCGAGATTCCCCGCCCCCAGTTTGTTTTGGTCCGCCCTTTTTCATCTCGCCTGGGTCAGCTTTATATTTTCCCATGCCCGTATTATTTTTTTTATCCTTTTCACACAACCGTAGTGAGAGAGCTTTTTGATTTTGTTCAATGGGCAGAATACAGAGGCCTCTCTTTTTTAAGGGTTTCAGTTTGATACTGGGTTCATCTCCCTCCGCTCTCATTTTTTCATCACAGATTTTAGGGGTGGCGGTCCCGCCATAGTTGCTGAAACCGTGATATCACCCCTGGTCGGCGGCTGATGAAGACAGGCTATCGAATGTCCTAATACACATTGTATGTTAAAAATAGCATTTCAGCGGTCTTGGTTTCTAACCATCTCCCAATTCCCCATCCTCTCTTAAACACTTCCCAGATATTTACTCTTCTGTAATTATTTAATTTTGACTTAACAGTTTCAATATATTAGGTTGGTGCAAAAATAATGACGGTTTTTGACGTTAAAAAATACGTCAAAAACCGTCATTATTTTTGCACCAACCTAATATTTTGAACGCAATTGTATATTTTCACCTACAGGTAAAATGTATTGCAGTTGCTTTTATTTTATTTCTGCTTGAAAAATATATTGTTGGCCACTTGTTTAATATAAAATTGTATTGTTGGTATTTTTTATTGTATTTTTATACTTTTATAGTGTTTTATTTGGTGGTGCAATATTTCGCCATAGTTGGAACGCTGAGAGACGTGTCTTGGGTATGACGATAAAGTAAATCTGGCAGCAAGGTCTTTGATCAGAAGATTCTGAGGGGCGTGGAACCACCTCTTAATTGCTGATGTTTCTAGATCCACTCTGATCCGGGGATGTAGCACCTGTTAGGGCCCTAGCCCTGGACTAATAGCTAACCCCCACAAAAAGGGTAAAAGCACTGTGAATGTATAAAAATAAGTTTTATTACCAGCAATATATTTTTGTAAAACAATTTTACCAGCAATACATTTTTGAAAAAAAAAAAATACCCGCAATACATTAAACAAAATATTACCACTAATATATTAAAAAAAAATATTGGTTGATAAGCCGTAAAGCAAAACAAGCAAAGCCAAAAGTAAGAGATGCTACAGAGGGTTACAGTGGATCTGAGACGAAAAAATAATTAAGAGGTGGTTCCAATCTCCTGACCAGAATCTTTACTTCCAGATGAATTTTATCATCATACCCAGGACAAAATTTGTTTGTGTCGTAAAAATTAAAATATAGATATATATATTTTTTATTTATCAAAGAACTAATGAGGTTCTCCTAAATTTATGTTTCCTAAATATCCCCCTTAAACTATTAGCTAACTTTGGAATTATGATAATAGGCATCTTTATGGGAACATAACATCCTGCAACAGAAATTACAAAAGAATGTAGAATACCTATCAGTCAAGCGCTTTACCTCTCTAAAATTGCAAATACCAGACGACCTCTAGTATTTTTGTGACATTGCCAACTTGTATGTTTAATTCAGTTGTCATCCAACAGAATATGTCATGTAAAAAAGACAACAGTCAAGAAAAGATGGTAGTGTTTTGAAAGAAGCCAGTAAAAATGTTCGTTGTGGAGGCTGTCAGTCCTGCTTCAGTTGAAATGATTGGTTTAATTATAGTTGAAGTGAGTGACTTGTCTCAGACCAGACGATGCCAGATGACGTCGTGTTGTGTTATTTACCTTATAAGTTATTCATAAATCTACATTTATTTATATATTTATTTACTCTTATAGCACACATTTCAGTAGTAAAAAAAAAATATTTCCTTCGATTTTGTCCAATTTAAAACCCATTTATCAATAAAATTCATGAAGTTTTACCTTTGAGACATCAAGACTATTATTTAAGCGCCTTACTTACAGGCGGTGGAGTAATGGCTAGGGACTTGGTTTCAGAGATGGAAGAGCTGGGTTTCGAATTCCAGTTGAGTTCCTACATTCACTTATGTGGATAGACCCTTGGGTAATGTATGAATCGACATCTCCTCCCTCCAGCTATGGTGAAAGTCTAAGACAACGTGGCTTCTCTACACATGGGTGAAAACCGGTCGAGTAGAAGATCTCTAACTATGGGTTAAATAGACTCATCAACCTGCAACTGGCCAAATATGGTTACACCAATGAAAATAGTTGAGGGTTTTCTCCAGCAGGAAAGAGAAGGTTTTAAGTTTGCAAAAGTTTGACTGTTCTACAAATGTTTTCATGGCGAACTTCATCTCTGGGCCCTCAACTACATTAATTTAACTGGGCTACTAAGCTGGCATCTAGATCCCACTGGTTTACTGTTGAAATAGCTAAACCCAACTGCTGCTTCTACTCGAACAGTTTCTTCTCTCACACTTCCCACCTGCAGAATTCCTTTCCGTTTACTTGTTTCCCTGATAATTACCATATTTAAAAATGTAAATACAACGACAATCACCATCTTCTATCTTATTGGATCCTATTCATCTTCTGTTTTTTTCATCAAATATACTCATTCTCAGTTTTCTCTTTTACTTTGATTCCCTGTAGCGCCATGTATACTAGCAGAGTTACTCCCTTGCTTGGGGTAAAGTGATTAAAAAAAATAAAGATAAAGTTACTTTTTTCTGTGTTTCTTTCCCGCTTGGAAGTGTTAGTTCATGTTTTTTTACAACCTCTTTTTCATAACTGTAAGCAACATTTGTACCACTTGTTGATAAGCTCGTGGATTAAAGCAATATCTCATGGATTTGTCAACATATTAAATGTTTAGTTCAGACCTTGGGTGTGGTAATGCAGTCTCCCCCTCAGTGGAAACAGAGGGAATGGTAACTGGGAGTCACGGAAAGAAAGAGCTGCACAAGATATCCCGAAACATGGAGAAATGAAAAGAGACCGATCTACTCAGGTACATTAAAGAAAAGTTCGGTTTGAATTTCTTCGAAGGTTATTCGGAATGACAAGCCCCAGAAATATTGCGGTAATCAGTTAAGTGCCATACCAAGCGATCATATGTCTTTCGAAACATGACTTACTAGGCAGAAGATTTTCCAACAGTAGGTCGTCGTTTCTTTCTGTGAAAAATGGTTAACAACACAAGGTTAAATAACCCAGTCAGTACCAAAGGGAAAAGAAATGGTTTCATGACATTCGAAGGGGAATTTGTTCGTACGTCAATGTAAAGAACTTAGATAGAATTTGAAATAATCTAGCTGAGTTCTCATTCCACAAGGCACCAATAGAAAAATAAACATCAGGACATTTGTCCGAATTAAAATAATGGAAAATAATGGTAAATAATGTCAAGTAATGTAAATAATGGTAAATAAGGTAAATAATGATAAAAAATTTAAATAATGATAAATAATGCAAAATAATGCTTTTTAATTTTAATAATGGTAAATAATACTAAATAATGTAAATAATTGTAAATAAGGTAATTAATGATAAAAATTTAAATAACGCTAAATAATACTTTTTAATTTTAATAATGGCTAATAATACTAATTAATGTAAATAATGGTAAATAAGGTAAATAATTATAAAAAAATTAAATGACGCTAAATAATGCTTTTATGATTAATAATGGTAAATAATAATAAATAAAGTAAATA
Organism: Acanthosepion lycidas; assembly: GCA_963932145.1. Lineage (NCBI taxonomy): Eukaryota > Metazoa > Mollusca > Cephalopoda > Sepiida > Sepiidae > Acanthosepion > Acanthosepion lycidas. The sequence continues at coordinate 75,871,773 of OZ010605.1, forward strand.
ATGGTAAATAATTGTAAATAGTGCTAATTCTCCATCTCAGAATTTCAGACAAAAATAATTTGTCCCATTCTCTCTATACCTATATTGTATCATCCATTTACACGCACAATCATTCTTTATCTGCAATATAAAATATTCTATCATAGACAGTTAAATACTCGATATGACAGCATATAACAAAAAAATAAAAAATAAAAACCTTAGAAGCGGAAGGAATATACGTTCACTGATTTTAAGAGGAATCGTTACTAATCCAAGATATATTGTTTATTACAAATATTTAATTTTTCAATTGTTCTCCTAATTTTAGCCTGAATATTCTAAAGTAGGCATGGCCAATATTTTTCTAGCAATGGTCTGCATGAGGAAGAGTTCCCCATAAGGCGGGCCACACTAATAATTTTTTTTCCATACGACAGCCATTTTCCTAACAAAGAGCATGCGCATAAGCATCTGCCTTAGAAATGGAGAAAAGCTGATTTTTTTTCTTTAGAGGAAATATTCCTTCTATATTTTTTAAAAGAAGTCCAGATATTATTATTGATGACAGAGTTATTAGCACACATTTCTGTGTGTGATTTGCTTCTAATTTATACATTTCACGATGAAAAATCATTTTTAAAAGAAACATATTTATTCTCTAGAGAAAAATAATTATCATTAACATTTCCGGTTTCTGAAATAAAAGGTGGTTACACTTATGATCTTCCTTAGTGAAAATCCCCAATGGTTTAAAATGCTGACAATGTTACCTTTAACGTAATGTTAGAAAATCCAAGCCACGTTGAACTTAATCCTTGTTTATGTTTGTGGCTATGCATCAGTGAACAATGAGAATGAAATTAAACAACATTTTTCTAACGTTATTTTCCTCATGAAATTAATTGTGCCATTCAGAATACCAGTCGGGCCACATGTGGTCCGCGGGTAAATTTTGCCCATGACTGTTCTAAACTATTGCACATTGTTAGGCTTCTTAAGTTTGCTTTCAACAGTAGAAAACATAATTCACATTATTCCTCTTTACTAATACAGGTCGTGGCACAAATATCTCTCATATATACCTCCGAAAAATGCTTACTACATAATAGTAAGCCATTAGTTAGATGAAGACGATTTACTTGAACACCCCATATTGAGTCGGTTTTTAACGTGGGGAACCGAGTCGAAACTCTCGGAACGCTGGTCTAATCATCTCTTAGCTGGTCATAACTTGTCCAAGCTGGTCAGAGCTCGTCTAAATTAGTCATAGCCCTGATACGACCTGTATCTGGTAAGTATGTCTTACCATTATGTGAGATGTTTCTGAGAGGTACGTATGAGAGGTATTTCTGCCACACCCTGTATATATGTGCATTCACGAGATGATTGGTACGCACGAACTGCATATGACACATACTATGCATGTGTAAATAAATATAAGGTGAAGCATGGTGGCGTCTAAAAGATGAGAAGAACGAGAGAAAACAATTAAAAATGCGAGATAGAAAAGTAAGGATAACACATCATTTTCAACGAGTGATTAACGTAAATAATATAATTTATGAAACTCAAGCAAATGACATATCATGTGGTTTGATTGTTTTGTTTAATAGTCAAAGAATAAAAAGTATCCCGCATAAAACGAAAGAATTCACTGTGTAGTGTGACATTCAATTAATTTCAACGTCGAGGTTGATGATAAATATGTTATCAAAATTGATTTTTTATAAAAAAGAAAACGATTTTTAAAACTGTATATATACATACATATTTATAGTTATAAAGAATCGCAGTCGTAATTGGTAAATTCAAAATTTGATAAAGTTGGAAATTAAAAGGGTGTTAATAAAATGAAAAGACTATAAAACATAAGATAAATGACGAATAATAAGTAAAAGCAAGGTAAATCCAGTTTCACCATAAAAAATGAATGGTCGTCAGGCCAGACTCAATATTTGGAACATAAAAGTTAGAAGTTATATGCATTAGTTGCTTATCGTAACGTACCTGATTACAATTCTGATAGAAAATAAGTTACTCCAATTAAGAGAGGATGATGTTGTGTCCTCGCATCGACGTAAACAGACATTTAGTCCAATGATGTCCTAAAGGATAAATCCGTCACACAAAATAATTTTCCAATTTGTAATATATATATATATATATATATATATATATATATATATATATATATATATATATATATATTATAGATTTATATATATAAAAAATAATTATATTGTTATATAGGAATAAACTGACACTGCCGACACTTGAGTTTAGACATTATTGAATTAATTAGACCACGTGACCATAGAGGAAACTCATAAGTAGGAAGTAGCGTGTCTCTAATTGATCGTTATTTCTGTTCTATCCTCTAATACTCTTCGGATAACCATATCTATTCTATCCTCCATTACAATACGGACCGCTATTCTCTACTCTATTCACTATACTATTTCTCTATTCGAATCATTATACGGGTTACTGTTCGAGAAAATATTATCGAGCAACTACTATTAGTACGAATGCTATTTGAAGGCGTTTGGCAACAGAATTGTTCAATGGCGTACTATAGTTGTATCTGCGATTACAAAGTGTCTACTACAATCAACGTTACGAAAGTGACAACGAGTAAACTTTATCATAACAAAAGTATCAACGAGTGTTCGTTGGCATCACAATATAAAAAGTTAGGTTCGGTCTTAAAAAAAAACAACTTTATACTTAAAAATAAGATATATTATAAAGATTAACAATAAATCATATTTAGATAATTTATATTTAATATATATTTAAGTAAGAATATAATTAAAAAAATGATATTAAAGAATAAAAAATAAGATAAAATAAATTATACATTTTTAACTTTAAAGATAAGTTAATTCAAGTGATATTTTAAAAAAAATGAAATGCTTCTTATAACAAACTCCCTTTTTTATCCGAGTTAATATTATAAAACCTCTTCACTTTAAGGATAATATCTTTAATCCTATCATTACCACCGACTCGTGTATTTCATCTGGCGGAAACATCATATGGATAAATTCTGTTTCAATTTTTCGACTGCTGTCAAAGCTGAATTTTAAATATAATGTAAGGGCACCCAGGAAGGTCGAACACACTATTCAGTCGTAATTGATCTAACGAGACAAGCTTCATAATGATTACAGAACGTTGAAGCAAGAATACGTGTTCAACATGTATTACATTGGTGCAAAAGTAATGTCGGTTTTTGACCTTAAAAAATCCGACAAAATCCGACATTATTTTTGCTCCAACCTAATAATTGCATGTCTTCATGTTATAGTGTTTGCAAAAAATAAAGAAACAAAATAATGAAATGTTAACTGAATTAAGATATGTTATGGTGTAGTCCGTACAAGATATGAAAAAGCATGTTTATGAGTACTAGATTCGATATATATTATGTTCTTTTTTATAGATACAAGTATTTAAGTAAATGTTCTGTTTATAATAAACAGTATTAAATAACATTTACCGGCCTGAATGTCCGAGAAATTTTCATAGAAAATATTCGTCCTTGGACAGGATTCGAACCTGCATCCTATACGGAACCGTCATTTACGCTGGCGTGCCTAGCCGATCGGCCACCAAAGATCGTTCGATGGACAAGGTCGAATTTACTCCTTATAAACTTCAATCTTCTATGGATCTCGTACATTCATAACTGCTCATGTGTATCGAATGTAAACAAATGACGTCATATATTACGAAATGGACAAAGTCCGACAATTTATTCATTAAAGACATTTTTTATGTTTAACGTTCTTTTTATAGATACAAGTCTTTAAGTAAATGGTCTGTTTATAATAAACAGTATTAAATAACATTCACCGGCCTGAATGTCCGAGAAATTTTCATAGAATAGTAAATGCTCTGTTTATAATAAACAGTATTAAATAGATTCATAGAAGATTGAAGTTTATAAGCAGTAAATTCGACCTTGTATTACTTAAATAGGATTCAGGTTCGAATCCTGTCCAAGGGCGAATATTTTCTATGAAAATTTCTCGGACATTCAGGCCGGTAAATGTCATTTAATACTGTTTATCATAAACAGAGCATTTACTTAAATACTTGTATCTATAATAAGAACGTTAAACATAAAAAATGTCTTTAATAAATAAATTGTCGGACTTTGTCCATTTCGTAATATATATATATATATATATATATATATATATATATATATATATATATATATATATATATATATATATATATATATATATATATATATATATATATATTAGGTTGGTGCAAAAATAATGACGTAATAATGTCGTTTTTTTTACGTATTTTTTTCTATTTTTTATTTTTGCACCAATCTAATAGTTGCCGCCCCAAAATTTCTAAAAAGGTTCATAGCATGATGAAAAAGGCTCCAAGCACAATAATAATAACAATAAAAAAATTATAGTTAAAATCTAGTTTATTATTGGGAGTAATGACAAAAATATATTTTGATTGTTTTATTCATTTTTAATCTTTTCTAGCAAGTTTAAAATTTTGTTTAAATATCATGTGTTTTTAACGTCAGCGGGTAGGCGAAAGAATCGTAAGGCACATTTAGCGTCTTTTTTGTGTTAAATAACATATTCTTTTGAAAATTCTTGAAAAAATCAAATAATTGTCAGATTTTAAGGAAATGTGAAGGACTTATTAACAAATAGATTCAATTATTTTTGAAATTATGTTTAGAAAATCTTGGTAAAATATATATCTTTGTTATATCAGTTAAACCATTTACTTAATATTATGAAATTTCACGAAATTAATATTACAGTGTCTTTGTAATTCTATTAGATGAAACATGGCTCCTTGGAGATTTTAAATCATTAATTTGTTTTTGGCAAACAAAAACACCATTTGCCGAAAATCTGCTCTGAATCGTAAAATAAACAATAAAACTATGACATTATTTAAATAGAAATGTTTTTATTTGCTTTTAAAAATAAGATATATTAAGGACTGTGTTGTCTAAAGAAAAAACATTTTTCGATGTACAATGAATTTTTTCTAGTATTGTTTGAATTTTTAAAAGAAATTTGATTAGAAAAAAATTAAGTATAGATCTTATAACATTCAGCATTAATTTCAGCTGTTTTGAAGGTATCATTATTAAGTGAAAATTATATTTTCTAATCACAGATGGAAAAGCTTAATGCAAATCATCCAACGCCACCATTTTTAAAATAATTATGAATTATTTTTTGTTAGTGTAAATTCATAGCAATTTTTGTAAGTACGGATGACCATAAATGATATTATCAGCAAATAAGAACGAGGACATATATACATATATATATATATATATATATATATATATATATATATATATATATATATATATAGTGTTTTTAGGCAGCAATCCCTCTTTTATACATATTTGGTTAAAGACGACTAGCAAGGCACTGCGATAGAATTTTTTATTAATTTTTTGTGTCTTCTTTTCTGAACATAATGTGTACTAAAACTGGCCAAATGTTCTGCATGTCCGAGCGCTTTCGGTGGTTCTTTTAGCCATTATTAAACGCGATTTTAATTATTTTTTTTATTATTAACAAAATATGTAAATATTACATATGTCATACCACTATAATGTTTATCTAAAAGCCTTACGTTACAACTACTCAGCCGTAACTACATTAGGAACTCCTTTAAGCACACACACAAAGGCCTACCAGACAGCATCCGAAAAATATTAGTCGAAAATAAAAGTATAATAGCCTCATTCATATGTAAAAACGATTTAAAATTATGGAAGTCCTAATAATAAAGAAAATAAAAAGTCAACATGCAATAACATTAACAATGAACACGGTCCCACTGTGCTGATCGTGTTCGGAAAATTAAACAGTTCTATTACTTTAGACACATAAATAAAATCACATATTTATTTAAAAAAAGAAAAACATCGCCCTTGATAATGGCTAAAAAGAACAGCCGAAAGCGCTCGGATATGCAGAAATTTTGGACAGTTTTTCACACTTTGTGTCCCAAAAAAGAAAACATATTTACGAACACAAGAAAAATTAAATAAAAAACTTTCAATCACGGTACACTGTAAGTCGTCTTTAACGAAAAACGCACGCGCGTGCTCGCACACACACACACACAAACGCACACACACACACACACATATATATATATATATATATATATATATATATATATATAAATAGATAGATAGATAGATAGATAGATATTAATCATTTCACCCCAAGGAAAGCGAGAATACCACTAAGACACAATGAATTACTGAGAGAGAAAAAGGATGAAAACACTTTCATGAGGAGAAAGGGCGCTAAAAGAGCAGGTTTCGGGAATACGGCAAATGATGTCTGGAGATGCATCTAAACATTTCATTAGTGATTTAATATGCAGAAGCTAATTGTTATTGCCTTCTGAAGTCAGCGTTCACTTATCTCGTATTTCGTAAAAATGAATAAAACAGACGAGCAGGCAACGCACACTAATGACAATGTACACCTGCAAAAATGCGTGTTTTTTTTTTGTTTTCGTTACGAGTTGGACAAGACAACCTCTTAAGCCAAAAAATAATTGATTTAGCCGATTAAAACGCTACGAATGCAAACTGTACATGTTACAAATGGTTTGCAAAGTTCATGAAAGGTGACTTTCATCTTGCGGAAAGAAAAAAAAAAACTATAATCTAGCACTTATCTTGATCTTTTGCATGATAACCGGATTGAATAAAATTTGGAAATCGGCGAAAAAAAAAAACGGCTAACGGCCAAGATGTACTTATACGATGCTTGCAAAATATAAAGGTCATTCAAGCAGCTACTACTATATAAATTAACAGAGTGGAGAACAAACCATTTCATCGGATTTCGTGATTTAAATGGATTTTATTTCATGTCAAATATGAACGATACTTTTTTAAAAATCAATTCACTCCAAGCAAGGCTTCTGAGAAGGCAAGGTGTTTCCTGAGAGCGAAAGAGAATAAAGACTTCATAGAGAACCGGAAACGTAACCTAAGCAGGAATCAAGGGATATAACTTTACTCCTGTTCAAAAGAGCGGAGAGAATATGAACCGGGTGATTTTTAATATAAATGAAAAGTTATTTCAATGCAATATTTCGTAGCATATTAAACTGTTGTATCCTTAAGAAGGGTACAAACAGACAATGATGGTACTCGAGTAAAGGAACAACAGCAACACACGCGTCGATGGAAATACAGGGAATCAGGTGGCAGCCTAGTAATCCCCGAAGCAAGGTTATTTACCTCACCACCCTGCTAGGCAGGATGTGGCCCAAGGCCGTTATTTAATGAGGGGTAATCGAGCACGTAGGCTCCGTCAAAAATTCTCCGCAGACCCGGTAAAAAACGGGGTAGGGTAGCTGTCTACCACCACAGACGAGACTCTGGCCTTCGTCATAGCCTCGTCTGGGTTCCTCTCCAGCCGAAGGCAGAGAGTTCGACTAGCTTCAACTAATTCCCTAAGCAAGCCCCTATTTATATCCTGTTCTCATTGTATATATATACTGATATAGTTAGTCAAAATGGCGATAGGGATTGTGGGACATTCGATTACAACATAAACGATCGATGTCTTATACAAATATGCATCATCAACACCAAAACTAATTTTATTTGGACAGAAAATTTAATTTTTCTATATATTTTGCTGGATATGAAAAGAAATATATGGTCATTAGGAAAAGAGAATGTCGTAATACGTGATACAAATTGGAAACGTCAAAATAAAGCAAGTAAAAAATGTCAGCTCTCGGCGAAAAGTTATTACACACAGTGGAACGAAGTGAAAGAGAACTTCAAAGCAATGTATTGGAACAGCAAAGATGCCTTCCAGAATATAATCATAAAATTAAAAAGCATGAAAATCTCCTTGCAAACGAAGGTAAGAGATCGGGGTGAAATTTAATATCAATCTTCTTATAATTTGCGACTGGTAACTTAGTTTTTTTCTTCGGCATCCTAGCTGGCTGGCACAATGGAAAGCTGCTTGCGTCGTACCGTAACGGTTGGGATACGATTCTTAGAGTCGGTGGTAGTTTCGCACTGCTGATGAGTCCTTAGGAGGACAAAATGTCCGCCCAGTGATATATGTGCGTTTTGATGATTCTAGGGCTAGATATATTGATATTGAAATTATTATGATATATATATATATATATATATATATATATATATATATATATACGATAAAATTATAGCTTAAATGTATGCTATATTTTGGGGAAAATGTACACAATATCAGGGATAGAGCATGTGGAAATATAAAAGTTTCATGCATGAAAGGACTTTTATTTTCTTGATCTGATGGTAACTTTTAAGCATAAAAAAGATTTTCGCCGCTCTCTGTTGACCTCAGACTCAGTTCCCCCTCTCTCTATATATATACATACATTATATATATATATATATATATATATATATATATATATATATATATATATATATAGATAGATAGATAGATGAGATCTTTATCTTTTGAAACGTTATTGTTTTTATTTTAGGCAATATATATATATATATATATATATATATATATATATATATATATATATATGCGTGTGTGTTTGTGTGTATGTGTGTGTGTGTTTATGTGTGGTGATATGATTCAACGTGTTTTCTAACAGTCCGACGAATCCATTTATCTAATATATATATTCATTTCTTTTCAATTTTAAGAGATCACGCGGTATGAGCATTTTTCATTTTGACTTACGTAGGGTGGTCAGTTCACAATTAATTTACATACCAAGTTAGAGCCATTTTGAAGTTTATAAAACAAAATAAAATACTTTTTGATATTCATGTCCTGGAGTGTTCAATCTAGAGGAATATGATATAAAATTATGAGCATATATATATATATATATATATATATATATATATATATATATATATATATATATATATTATTGAGAGAGAGATAGAGGGAGGGAGGGAGAAAGTCTGGCTTCTATAGCCTTTGATGGCAACTGATCTAGGAGAAAAACACTCTGAATTAAAACCGGCAGATGGTCGTTTGTGGGGGGTCGTGTGGCACATAGTGCACCAGGTCTCTGTATTCAGTCCTTGAAAAAGTTTGTTTGGTTCTGCACAAAGACTTCACTGCCATTATCAAATTATATGTGCTGCTGTCTGGCTGTCGGTTCCCAGGAACTAAGTTACTGAGCCTAAAACGTCGATTACGACGGGTGAGTCCACAATACATATATATATATATATATATATATATATATATATATATATATATATATATATATATATATATATATATATATATATATATTTCCTCTTTATGCGTTATTTTTAATCGATAAAATGCCGGTAAATGTAATTAATACTGTTTATTTGAAAAACGGAGCCTTTACTTACATAAATTTTATCAATTATCAATAATGTATAAATTGAAAAACTTATTAAATAATTATCGTACTTAACCCATTCGATAATATGTTTTCAATGTTTACTTTAAGGTACCTTTCGTGAGCAGATATGATCATTGGGAAAGATCGCAGAAGATTTGTTGTTTTTAAAAGTAATTCGGCTTTGCTGACCATACGCTTCTTTGTGGCCGAATGGTTAATAGAACATCAGATCAAATACTTGTTCCCTTGGGCTTACAGGTTCGATTCCTGTCGAAGAAGAGCATTTTTTCTATGAAATTTCTCGAACATTTAGGCCGGTAAACGTAATTAATACTATTTAGTCAAAAACGGAGGATTTACTTAAATAATTTGTATCAATGAAAAAATAAATAAACAGAAAATATATTAAATACTTGACGGACACAATATATTAGGTTGGTGCAAAAATAATGACGTAATAATGTCATTTTTTAACGTCATAAAACGACATTATTACGTCATTATTTTTGCACCAACCTAATAATTTATAACATATATATATATATATATATATATATATATATATATATTAACATCAATTAAAAAAGAAAACACACACACACACACATATATATATATATATATATATATGTATATATATATGTGTGTGTGTGTGTGAGTTTATAATTGATGTTAACATTTTTCTAAGTGACAAAACTGAGATATAACTGAATAAATAAATAATATAAGATATTTTCTGAAGTTGACATCTGGTGATGCTGTTCATCAGGACTAAACTTTCAAGAGGCTGCAATATTTTCAGGAAGTGAAAAATTCCTGAATCCCAATTCTCTAACTAAACGTCTGTAGACTGACGTTTATCTTCAAAGAAAATCAAGCGAACCGCGATAGCAATAATCTCCACATCACCGACAGATGTCAGCTTCGATAATTTAGATAAACTGGGAACTCTGAAGCGAAAACGTTTTTTTTTTTTTTGCTTTTTCATTTCTTCTTCCCAGATGCAGTATAAGATATAGGCAAAATCTAATGACAATCTAGAAATTTCGATTCGTTTAAACATTTACACTTCTAAGATTTGTAATGACTCAACATCTTCATCTTTGTTGTTTTTATCACACTTCCCTGAAATATATATATATATATATATATATATATATATATATATATATATATATATATATATATATAAGCTTTCCTCCTCTACATAAAAAAAAGTGATGTATTCATTCTTCCGTGTTAGGATTTCACACCATCAAATAATTAAAGTTTACAAGTGTGTCGTCCTGGCTTCGGAAACAATTGGCCTCGTACCTTGCACCCAGTTTTATAAAAAAAGGGAAATATTTATCGCAGAGAAGAGATAGGCACTCTCTCACACATCATCGAAGGAAGGTGTACGGATTAATTTTGATTGACGGTGCTACGGAGCCACATACTCACACTGACCCCGAGTAATTGACGAAGTCCTGAGTTGATTGTAATGTAATATTAACTAGTATTCTTGTGTCATCATTTATTGTGTTACATAAAATATTTACTTCGATTACGCAGTGATGGAAAACAGAGAAATTTAACAAGTAAAATCGTTCCAGAAATAAAGCAGCCGCTTCGGAAATAATAATAATAATAATGATAATAATAATAATAATAATAATAATAATAATAATAATAATAGAGCTAACCGCCCAGATATTGCTTTTAGAGACGGCAATCAAAACATGCCTCCTTCTTGATATGCCAGTTGTAATGTTATAATAAATATGGCGACAAAGATGAGGACCATAGTCCGAATAATGTAAATAATGTACATAATGCCTCATCACAGAAATAAAGACAGATACTTAAAGGCCGAAACTTTGTGATAAATATGGTGACAAACATGAGGATAATAGTCCGAATAATGTAAATAATGTACATAATACCTCATCTCAGAAATATAGACAGACACTGAAAGGCCGAAACGGTGTGATAAATATGGCGTCAAAGATGAGAACAATAGTCCGAATAATGTAAATAATGTACATAATACCTCATCTCAGAAATAAAGACAGATACTTAAAGGACGAAACTTTGTGATAGATATGGCGACAAAGATGAGGACAATAATCCGAATAATGTAAATAATGTACATAATACCTCATCTCAGAAATATATAGACAGACACTGAAAGGCCGAAACTTTGTGATAAATATGGCGACAAAGATGATGACAATAGTCTGAATAATGTAAATAATGTACATAATACCTCATCTCAGAAATATAGACATACACTGAAAGGCCGAAACTTTGTGATAAATATGGCGTCAAAGATGAGAACAGTAGTCCGAATAATGTAAATAATGTACATAATACCTCATCACAGAAATAAAGACAGATACTTAAAGGCCGAAACTTTGTGATAAATATGGTGACATAGATGAGGATAATAGTCCGAATAATGTAAATAATGTACATAATACCTCATCTCAGAAATATAGACAGACACTGAAAGGCCTAAACTTTGCGATAAATATGGCGACAAAGATGAGGACAATAGTCCGAATAATGTAAATAATTTACATAATACCTCATCTCAGAAATATAGACAGATACTGAAAGGCCGAAACTTTGTCATCAATATGGCGACAAAGATGAGGACAATAGCCCGAATAATGTAAATAATGTACATAATACCTCATCTCAGAAATATAGACAGATAAGAAAAAAACAGCCTTCTTCTTTATATGCCCTGTCACTTCTTGACGCAGTGTTCATGGCTCTTCTCAAATTCCTGTCCTTTGTAGCTCTTAATAAATTTTGTCTTATTATTATTTCCCATAAGTCTTCTCCCGCCATATTCAATTTCAACATGAATATCATGCATTGTTCTCTTCTGTTCCTCTTGCTTTCATTCTGTCCTATGAGTATTAGATTTACCAAGCCCCCTTTCCTCATTATATGTACTAAATTTCTCAATTGTCTCTTAAGTACAATTTTTACTTTTTTCCATTTAACAATACCAAAACCAGGGAAGAACCCAAAAGTGTTGTTCTTTGTTCCTGCTAGTGTATGAAAACTACATTCAGTATAGAAACTTCTTCGTCCTCTTCTGTATACTGTGTTGTTTCAGGATGCGGGCGATCATAACTCTCTACAATTTCCTACCCTTCGTAGCTCTTAGTAAATTTTGTCTTTTTTCTATCTTTCTTAATATTTGTCCAGCCTGATGTTTACTAAAGCTCATTGCGTAGATTGTTCTCTGTTTCCTTTGTCCCTCTTGTCCTGTGAGTATCAAATTCTCGAAGCCCTCTTTCCTCATTACCCTAAAAATTTCAATTTTCCCTTTTTGATGCTAAATATAATTTATGCTTTTGCTTCCGTTTTCCTGAAAAACTTCCTCGTTACTTGCATGGTATAACTATGTTAATATCAGCATCTTTCTGTAGAACCAGTTTTTTGTTGACTCATGTGCTTTCTTTATCGTTATGTTGCTATAAAGTAGAACCTACATTATATAACCTTTCAACAAGGATCATCACTGCATAAGTGTATGGCCAGCAACTTTATCGAGTTAAAGGAATATTTACATTTAAAGTGTCTTACTTTTTTAAACGCATTTTTTTAAGCGTTTCATCTAAAGCAAGGTGCGAAGCCACTATCACGCAAGAGTTTACATAGAGTTGGAGCAAGAGCAAATAGGAATGATAGAGGAAGGATGAAGAGAAGGATAGTGGATAGATCGGCATCTGGAGACGTCGATTGACATTACATTTGAATAGTTGGGGATTATAAATTTCAGGGAAACCTGGAAAAGTGGAGAGACTTCCACAGGCGAGAAGTGCGAGACATGAAACTATTCGAGTAGAAAAGACGGCTATATTTAACAGTTTCGACAATGAAAGGGTGAGAGTGATATACCAGCCTAGCTCGACGCTTAAATTCATGAAATCTGGTAACCAGCGAAAGCAGCTCATCGGAGCAGTTACTGTAAAAGTATTTGTAAAAAAGACAGAGGGAGGCAAGCGACGGCAGGTCTGCGAGAGAGCGACTGCAGACGAGATGTCAGATCAGGGCCAATTACATTGCACATCCGTCTCTAGATTTTATCAAGAACCTTGAGACGGGGCCCCAGACCATATATGGCAGCAATACTCCATGTAAGGGCGAATGGTTGATTTGTAGATTTGAAGGATCGACTCTGGCAAGAAAATTTCCTGGCGCGGCACAGGGAGCCAAATTTTCTTGCGGTGGACGAAGCTATTGACTCAATGTATTTGTTTCCTTTCAGGACAGCAATGTGAGATCGAGCAGCCGCAGAGAGGTGATCTCGTGGAATTGAGCATCAGACATTCTAATGGGAGACAGGGATGATTCTCTGTGGTGAGTAATAGAGAGCAGTTTTTTTTTTTTGAGGAATTAAATTTAACCAGCCAATTCAAGCCGCAGTCCAAAACCGATTGGAGGTCCTTTTCGAGACAGACGTCCAGGTTAGTTTTGTCAGCGACACTAGATTTGTTTTTGAGGCAGGAGTAAATAGTAGTGTCGTCCGCGTAGTTTGATTTCGTTTGATTTATTTCACGGCATATCGGCCACAATGGGTTTATTTAATGCATACAATATTTTTTAGTTGGTAATATTTTTTCCAAAATTGCATTGGTGGTAATATTATTTTTCATTTTTCAAAAAAATTATATTTCGTAATAATGTATTACTGGTAAGAAATTTTTCTTCAAAAATTTATTGCTGGTAACATTTTTTTACAAAGTATTTCTGGTATTAAAACCTAGTTTTACACTTTTATAGTGTTTTGACCCCAGTTTGTGGGTTAACTATTTGCACATAGCTGGGACCCTGACAGATGCCACCACACTGGGTCGGGGTGGACCTGAGAACAACAGCAATTAAGAGGTGATTCCACGCTACTCAAAACCTCCTGATCAGAGGCCTTACTGTCGGATAGAGTTTGTCATAACCAGGACGCGGATGTAATTTATCGTCTTACCCAAGACGCGGATGTAGTTCATGTCTTACTCAGGACGCGGATGTAGTTCATGTCTTACTCAGGACGTGGATGTTGTTTATATCATACGCAGGACGCGGATTTAGTTTATGTTATACCCAGGACGAACATGAGAAAAGAAAAATTCGTCAAAGAAACCCAAGGAAAAAAAAGATCTTCATGAAGGGAGGTTTTTCCACATTGTCCATGCTCACATTATGTAACAACTAAAAATTTTCTTTATCAGTAGAACTATTCATCAACTATTCATAGTCTGGAGATCCATACTATATTCTCAGTATCCTGTTTTCTGTAGCTAGACCAGTGCACTGATAACCAGGGCGTATACTGATAACATAGGCATTCAGAGTTGGTTAAAAATGATCTTAATTTAAAGATCAATATCCTCTACCAAATTTCCTTAGAAATCTCAACTTCATTCACTTTCCCACCGCTTGCGTCTTAGTGGCTTCATTCCTTCGTTTGGGGTGAAGTGATTAAAAAATATAGAACTCAAGAAAAACCTTTCAAATAACAGAAACTGTTATCTGGAATTGGGATGAAAAAATGATGGCTACGAACACGTATCAATCATAAAAATTCAGGATGTGAAGTTACTAAATATTTATACTTTAAATACCTCGGTGTCAGTGGCAAAGTGTGATCCAGAGCATGAAGTCACGAATATTTTGTGATGTACGGCCTACCGTAATATTTCGTCACTCACTGTTTGTCTACAAGCTAGTTGCTACTTCTTACGCAGCCGTTGAAGTCGCAAGTATATTATAGAGCTGTTGACAGACAACCAGTAAGTGACAAAATATTACGGTAGTCCATATATAACAAAATATTCGCAAGTACATGCCCTGGATCCAAGTTTTCCTTCGCCACCGCTTGGTGTATAGATCAGTTAATTATCACTTTAGTATAGGAAACAAAGAAATGAAACATAGATTAGGCTGCGCTCATGATAATTTCGTACAACTGTCGGTATTATCAAAATAGTAAGCATAAAATGTCTGATAATTTTCTTAAAATACCTCGTCAGATCGAGTCCTTCATATTAATGTCATGAAGAGTGTCAAACGCGTTCAGAAATATCTAAACTGCCAGCTGTATACGAGCGCTTCCTCAGATCAATCATCGAAAATGTCTTTGAGCGAGTGAAATCTGTAAGGTCATAGAGAAGACTGTATATCGTTGAACGCCAAGAGCTGACGTTAAAAAATCCCTAACAAATACTGAGTTATATGCCATGCGTGATAAACGCTTAGGCGATTGTGATCTTTCAATACATGACTGACAACGCTGATTTTTCCCGCAGTAGGTTGCCATTTCTTTTTGCGACAGACCAGTTGCTATCCAAGGCTATATAACCCAGCTTGTCCTGCTATTTACCCATAGCTGGGGCATGAGAAAAAGAAGATTCATAATTTTCCTAAGGGTTAGTCAGTCAGTTATGTAACATGCATAATACACGTTTAGGCGATCATGTATTTTTTGATACATGACTGACGAGTGAGATATTTTCCCGCAGTAGGTTGCCATTTTTTCTGCGGCAGACCAGTTGCTATCCAAGTCAGTATAACCCGGTTTGTCCTGCTATTTACCCATAGCTGGGGAAGGAAAAAAAGAAGATTTATACCTTTCCCAAGGGTGAGTCAGTCAGTTATGTGCCATGCTTGATACATGCTTAGGCGATCATGTATTTTTTGATACATTACTGACGAGGCAGATATTTCCCCGCAGTAGGTTGCCATTTCTTTCTGCAGTAGACCAGTTGTTATCCAAGGCTATAGAACACGGTCTGTCCTGCTATTTATCCATAGCTGGGGAAGTAGAAGAAGATTTATACTTTTTCCAAGGATATTAGCAGGTAAGTGAATGTAATGAATTCGACTGGATTTCGAACTCGGCTCTCCGATTCTTCAATCCGAGCCGCCACCCATTACCCCACCGTGTCTAATAAATATCTGTACCAAATAACAGAAACTATATCACATGAGGACTTTTAACAATAACAACAACTAAAGTAGATAGGACTAAAAGAAAATAATGGTATAAGCAAGATGATTTTTGGTATGTCGTGTATGTCTCTTTTTTCCTTTTATGTGCCATGTCCTTTCTGGTCATAGGCGATCATGGCTCTCCACTTCCCCCTATCCCTTGCAGCAAGTTCCTTCCCTCTGCTTCCCCCCCCCAGACCATGTTCTGTCATCCACTTACTCAAGCTCGTCACGTATGTCACGGGCTGCTTTCCCTTGTCTGTCTTTCCCTCTATTCGACCTGTGAGTATCAACTTCTCCAGGCCGTCCTTCCTCATTATGCGGTCCCGAAACTTCAGCTGTCTCTTCCTGATGTTAAGTATAAGACTCCTCCTTATTTGCATACTATATCACGTGAGGACGTTTAACAATAACAACAACTAAAAAGATGACAATAAAAAAATAATGGTATAAGCAAGGTGTTTTTCTGGTATGTAGTATATGTCTCTTTTTTATGTACCATGTCCTTTCAGGACTTAGGCGAATATGGCTCTCCTCCTGCCTCTATCCCTTGCAGCTCTCAACATGTTCTTACTTCTGCCACCACCCACAGACCATGTTCCGTCATCCCCTTGCTGAAGGCCGCTAGGTGTGTCATGCATTGTTTTCCCTTGTCTTTCTTTCCCTCTATTCGACCTGTGAGTATCAGATTCTCCAGGCCTTCCTTCCTAATTATGTGCCCCAGAATCTTCAGAAATATTTTCATTGGCATTGAACTGATCTCTATCCTTAAGTCCTTTGTGTCCCTTCATCACGTTGTCGATCATGGCTCTCCAAAATGTCCTACTTTTTGTTGATCTTAATTTTATCTTTTTATTATCTCTGCTAAACCCTTTTCTGCCATCAATTTAGTGAAGCTCACAAGCTAGATCGTGCGTTGTTTACCCTGTCCGACTTGCCTTAAATCTGTCCTGTTCGTATAAAATTCTCCAATCCCTCTTTCCCCATTATATGCCCCAGTAATATTATCTGTCACTTTTTGATGTTATGAACAGATTAATAAATAGAGATTACATAACTTAAAATAAATAACTGAAAGAAATACCCGTGGAGGACTACACGAAGAACATTTAAAACCAAAATATGAAGGCTGGTAGCATATACATTAAACCATATCGAGACAAAAATGATCATGTCCTAGGAATAGAAAGAATTATTTTAATATAAACATGATTCAGAGCCCACGTCCTATTTTCAAAGAAAAAATATTGAATGAACGAAAAGGGCTTGTTTATTTTTACATAATATGCATTAAGACTTTTTTTCCCGAAATGAATTTATCACTTCCTACGTTTGTATGTATGGCGGCCTGGAACCAGAAAACTCAACTTTCCAAATTCATTAAAAAAAATAAGATGAAGAAAAAAAAAATGAAGACAGTAATAAACAGCACCTTCATGGCTAGGCGATACAAGAAACATTACTATGAAGCGATTTGTCACGCATCCGCACTGTTTTCAACCTTGTCCACACTATCAGTCGTACAAACAATGCTGGAGCCTTCCCGATGCGTATTTAAACAAGATGTCTTCTCTGCACTTCAGCGGAACGACAACTTGAGTGGTAATGTCGGAAAATAAAGAACGAGGCTTGAATATTGTAATTGAACACTATTTCACTCCTTCTCCCCAAAGAAACAAAACGAGGTGGCTGGGCTGAGGGACGCCTATTCAGACAAACACACACAAACATGCGCGTGCGCAAGCGAAAGTTAAACTGAAGCAAATGTTTGGGACAATATTTAAATTATTTAGTTTTAAACGCAACATTCCTGGCTGATTGATACGTTTTCTTATCAGTATCCCGGGACTGTTGACTTGTGTGAACAAAGTAACCCCCAAGTACTCGTTCAACGCATTCATCAACCAAGAAGAAAAATGACAATAGATATATTTCTATTCAGACAGGCTTGTTTGTGTTTGTATGTGTGATTACTAAATGGCATTAGTGTAAATGGCTAGGTAAGCTTGATTTATTTGCGAAGGATATTAGAATAATCCAGAACATATAAATATAGACAACTATATATAGATATATGTAGAGAAAATGCTTAAAAATAGAAAGGGACGTAAGGCAAGGATGCCTCTTCTTAGAATTTTTCAACCACTCCAGCTAGTCGATCCTAAAAGAATTGTATGTGCTACTAGGATTTGCTATTGTCGATTAGAATCGTAACAATATTAGATATGCATATAACACACTTGTGATAGCATCCACAAAAATTATATTTTGCAAAAATATATGGAAATAATATTTTTGCAAAGAAATATGGAAAATAATGTGTAATAAAAACATTCATATTATGACCAAAACGTTTGCAGCTTCTCTTTATATATATATCTATATGTGTGTGTGTGTGTGTGCACTTATATATACATATGTGTGTGTGCGCATACATATATGTGTGTGTGTGTGCATATATATATACATATATGTGTGTGTGCATATATATATATATATATATATATATATATATATATGTGTGTGTGTGTGTGTGTGTGTGTGTGCATATATATGTGTGTGTGTGCATATATATATATGTGTGTGTGTGTGCGTGTGTGCATATATATGTGTGTGTGTGTGCATATATATATATATATATATATATATATATATATACATATATATATATCACACATAACAGAGTGAGATTGAATATCATAAGCGGTACTTTATTATTAGGTTGGTGCAAAATAATGTCGTTTTCTAACATATGTTACTATGGCAGAAAACGACATTATTTTTGCACCAGGCTATTACTTCAAAATGGCGTTCAGAGCATTAGCGTAAAATTTAATTTGCATAACAATTTTTTTCTAAATTATAAGTATTTACATGTTATGTATATTTCAATTCAATTCTTTAAAACTGATATTCACAAAAAAATGTTTCTATCATTAAAGTGTGTTTCAGTTTCTCTTATTTTTTTTAGAATGAATTTGTATCTGCCTTGTCAAAAATTAAATCCTAAGTTCATAAAGTTATAGCGACATTGATAATCAGATAAATGGCATTGATAATCGTCTGATATTACTAGGGATCAGTTGAATATAGCCGAAAATAATATCTACGTAAGTTAAATCTGTTTAATTAAATTTTTAAAAAGTATATCGAAGCAAATGAAAAAAAAATAGTAATTTATCGAATTAATTTTCTTTATTATTACTTAGTACAAATATTAGAAAATTATTCAGCCATTTCTCTAATGGTCAGCGCTATGCAATTACATTTAGTGTAGGAAATTTAAGTGGACTTAGCATAATAAAAAAAGTCAAAACTTTAGAATATCTTTCTGAATATGTTGTTATATAGACATTTAAGAGAAATAAGAGAACTTCGTGAAGTCCACAGAACAATAAGAAAACTCATCATCCGTATTCCAATGAATAAAGCGAGCAGCAGAATCAAGCCAAAGATAAGATGACAACAGGTCGGGTTCGTTAAAGACACCGGAAAAATGAACAAGATATTCATACTGTTATCAGAAAGAGCGATACAAACGCAGAAGGAAGTGTATCTATGTTTTATAGACTATGCAAAAGCCTTCGACAAAGTACGCCATAAGGATCTGCTGGAACTACTGCGCAACCTTGATATATTCGGGAAGGATAGATTAATCAAGAACCTATACTGGCAGGAAACAGCATGCATGCGCATAGAGAACCAGTTCAGTGAATATACAAAAATAGAAAGGGGTGTAAGGCATGGATGCGTCTTCTTACTCGTCCTGTTCAACCTATACAGGAAGACAATTCTGAGAGAATTGGAAGCCCTAAAATAAGATACCCAGATGACACAGTACTGATAGCATTCACTGAAATGAAATTACAAAATCTCCTACAGAAGGTAGCAACGAAGAGTGTGAAAAATGGACTAAGCATAAGCTACAAGACAAAATACATGTTCATCAGTAAAAATGATTAGCCCGAAATGCGATTTGCAGGTGAGGAACACTAGAATCAGGTAGATGTTTAAATATCTGGGAAACGTCTGACCAAGGACGGTATATCCGACACTGAGATCCGTAGACGTACTGGGACGGACAACGACACATGCCAAAAGCTGGACAGAGTATTGTGAGGAGGATTTCTTTGGTTACGAAGAAAAGGATACGTGATATCTGTCTTTCTTTACGGCAGCGAATGTTGGATGATTTCCTCAAAGGTGAAAAAGTGACTCGAGGCGACAGTGATGTGGTTCTACAGAAGAATGCAAAGGATATCACGGAACGAGTAAGGATTAGGTCTCAGGGAGGATGCAAACAAGGAGGAGGATTTTACTTAACATCTGGAAGAGGCATTTGAAGTTCCTGGGACATATAATGAGGAAGGAGGGCCTGGAGTATCTGATACTCACAAGCCGAATATAGGGAAAGAGAGACAAGGGAAAACAGTAGTTGACATACCTAGCGGCCCTAAGTAAGTGGATGACAGAACGTGGTCTGGGGAGGTGGAGAGGAAAGGAACTTGTTGACAACTGCAAGGGAGAGTAGGGGGTGGAGAGCTACGATCGCCTACGTCCTGAAAGGACGCGGCATATAGAAAGAAAAAAAGAGAACTTCTATGACAGCTTATTTCCTTTTTTGTGGAACGGGTATTTGTCATATAAAATGCAAATCTGTTAAGTGTCATACATGATACACGCTAGCGCGATATTTTGATTTAATAATGAATAGACAGGAGATTTTCCCGCAGTTAGATGCTTTTTCTTTCTACAGTAAACAGGTTGACAACCAAGGCTATAGGACCCAGTATTCTTGCTACTCATCCAATAACTGTGGGGAAAAAAAGAGATGGACTCATTTTCCCAGTGATATTTGCGCGCAATAGAATATAATAATGCAATACACTTCGTTTATTAGTGCTGTTCAAACAATTAGACAATTGCTATCTAAATTTCGAAAATGCTTCATTTACCTAAGAATCTAAAATACATACGCATCAAAAAGAAATAAACACTCCTACAACACCACAACAACAACAATACTAATTGTATCATCAACATCATCATCATCAAACAACAAAACGACAACAACAATAATAATAATAATAATAATAATAATAATAATAATAATAATAAAAATCGCCCTTAACCATTTATAAGAAGTGATTAAATAATTAATCTTTAGGATTTTAGTATTATTAATAACAAACATTAAAGGCGAATAGGCTGCCACATTACTAGTAATAACTAAGAACAAAAATATTTCCATCCTGGATGTAATGATAAACTACATCCGGCAGGCAGGCCTTTGATCGTGAGCTTATGTGAAGCGTGGAACCACCTCTTAATTGCTGGTGTCCCCAGTTTCACCCTGACTCGGGGAGGTAACTCTTGTTAGGGACCCAGTTATGGGTAAATAGTTGACCCACCCAACAGGGGTCAAAACCCTATGAAAGTATAAATTAACTTTGTAGTAAAAATACCAGCAATACATTTTAATAGTAAAAGAAATTAATAATGCTCCCACGAAAATTACATTTCACCATTAAATCATGTATAAGGAGTTGATAACTTGCTAAACAAAGAAACAAACAAAAATACTTTCTCATATATATATATATATAAGAATGCTTTGAAAGAAAATATATAGTTGTTAAATAATAAACGGTGTTCCAATAGCTTGGACCGATTTTAAATGCGAATAAGGTTTAAGCGTTTAATCAATTTTTTCTTTTTTTTTCAGATTTGGCGTCCATTTATGCGATATTTTTTTTTTATAGATAATTGCCATAACATGATCCAATATAGAAATACATAAATTTTCACCAATAACACTGATTTATTACTGCTGACTTTGATACATTTTAATGAAACATCTTTATATAGAATCCGTCTTAATGAAACACCCTTTATAAGAGCATAAGTAAATATAAGGATCTTAAAATGGAAAATGAAAAAGATAATAACTAAATCTCTGCTTACGATAAAGAGTTAGAAACAAGAACATTACGAAGATTTTTGGTAGTTTCTGTTTATCACAGACTGAAAAAGATTGCGATCCGTGGAAGAGATATTGAACTGCGGAGAGCATAAAAGAAAACATAACAACTTTACATGTAAAGATTCATTTAACATCAGAAATTGGGCAATCAAAATGCACATATTTATTCCAATGTATAAGCCTATGTGTTAAGCTATGACACGATAATGTATTGTATTGAGTAAAAAGCAAAAAGAATGCAATAATAATAATAATAATAATAATAATAATAATAATAATAATAATAATATTTCATATCAATCTAAATTAAAAAAAAACAAAAAAACATATTAACGAGTACTGATCCCACACTGAAAATAATTAGTAAAAAAAAAAAAAAAAAAAAAAAAACAGAAAAAAAAAACATTAAAATCTTGGAAAATTTTCATTTAAGTCAGGGTTCATGTGACTTATGGCATAAGATTGTATCAAAGAAGAAATCAACAACAATAGCAACAACAACAACGATAAAATATCACTACTACTACTGCTACTACTACTACTAATAATAATAATATATGTACCAAATGTAAAAAAGATGGCAAGATGAGCCTCTTCATGGTCAATATTCTGCCCGTAGCAAAAAAGCTGATGTAGACAAACCCCGTACCCATCACTACTTACGTAGTGCAGGGTTAAAAGCTGAAACCGAAGCTTTTATTTTTGCTGCACGCGATAAATGGTTGTTATCTAAAAATTACCAAGCATAGATATTGAAAAGGTGTGTTAGCCACAAAATGCAGATTTTGTGATAAATATCCAAAAACAATTGGACATCTTTTATCTGGTTGCACAGTTGTAGCACCCACTGAATATAAAACCTGGCAAACTAGAGTAAGCCAATATCTGCACTGGAAAATATGTAACTTTTTACGGGAAGGAAACTGCAAGAGACTGATATGAACATTAACCAGACCCTTTTACAGAGATAGAACCTGTTACAATTTTATGGGAACTTACAATACACACAGACTGAACAATCATAGCTAATCGCCCAGATATCACAATCAAAGACCACAAGAACAGAATATACTTTCTTATTGACATGGCAGTCCCTGCAGATTGTAATATATCTATGAAGATATTTAAACAACTATCAAAATACAATGATCTTGAAATTAAAATAACAAACATGTAGGATACGAGGAAATGAATAAATTTTGTTGTATTTGGAGGCCAATAATGTATTGGGATAGAGTCTGATAGACTCACTGAACGGATTCCGGGTACCCTCTACATTAAAGCAATAAACAAAAAATATATCGTATATATATATCTTAACACATTATATAGATTTATCTATATAAAATGTGTGAAATCTTAGGTTTAGTGGTGCTGTTTCGTTTTTTTACAAAGATAATCAGTGGAAAATGAGAGAAAGCTATTTCTGACCTTTGGTCTCTGGTTGGGACCCGGACGAAAATATGCATACAACAGAAAACAGATGAAATAATAATAATAATAATAATAATAATAATAATAATAAACCTACACTATATGGATAATCTCAAACACTTTGCCAAAAGCGACAATGATTTGAAGAGCCTCCTCAATACTGTAAAATGTTTCAGTGACAACATAGGCATGCACATCGGAATAGATAAAGGTGCAAAAGTATCATTCAAGAAAGGGAGAATTATAGAAACAACCTCAATAGATTTAGACTTTGTCACAAAGATTAGGGAACAGGAACAAGATGAAGCCTATAAGTAGGTAGGAATTAGCGAAGGAGATGGTATACAACATCCCAAATGAAGGAGAACGTAAGAAAGGAGTTCTTCGTTTGGTACTGAATACCGAACTGATTTAAAAAAAACAGTATATCAAACATAAACACCTTGATGTCCCTGTGGTGCAATACAGTTTCAACGATCTTAACTGGAACATAGCTGACATTAAACGAATGGACGCTAAAATGAGAAAGTTTCTCACTTGCTACCGCATACATCATCCCAAAGCTGTTCAGGATCGTCTGAATATGCCTAGATCCGAAGGAGGCATAGGATTAGTTCAACTAGAACTCTCTTTAAAAACTACAACTATTGGCGATCAAAGATACCTGGAACCTAATGAATACTGGATGATGATATATGTCAAAGAACATGAAGGTAGTAATCACCTTTATAAAGGAAACCAACTATTTCAAATGGAGATTCAAAAGGGTGCAGGAATACACGTAAAGCAAAATACACCGACTGAAGATTTAAAATACTTAAAAAAGAAAGCAAATGCCAATGCAACCGACCAGATACAGAAACGATGGCAAGAAAAAAGCTTCCTGGTGAATACTCTCTCCGTACCAAACAAGTTGATGTAGAGAAACCCCGTATTCATCAGGACCAATGCCTGTTATCAAGAAATTATCAAGCACACATATTAAATATTATGTTAGCCACAAATGCAGATTCTGTCATAAATATCCAGAAACAATTGATCATCTTGTAACAGGTTGCACGGTATTGGCACCCACTGAATATGAAATCCGGCATGACGGAGTCGGCCAATATCTGCACTGGAAAATCTGCAAATTCTTGCGGAAGGTAAATGAAAGAAATGTGTATGAACACCACCCAGACCCAGTTATGGGGATAGGAACTGTTACAATTTTATGGGACCACCCAATACACACAGACAGAACAATCAAAGCTAACCGCCTAGACATTCTTAACAGAGACGGCAAACACAAAAAAGTGACTCCTGATTGATATGGATTTCCTGTAGACTGCAATGTATCTTTGAAGATCTTCAAAAAGCTATCAAAATACAAGGAGCTTGATATCGAAATCTCAAAAATGTGGCACATGGGAACATCAACAATCTTTGTTGTAGTTGTAGTTCTCTAATTGGTTAGGAAAGATTCCAGTAGACTTATGGAATAGATTTCTAGAAGCCCATATCTTACGAAGGACTTTATCTATGCAAAATGTGTGTGCATTTTTTAATTAGTCAGTGGAAGATGTTATAACTGCCATTTATAACTTAAGGTCTCTGGGATGGCCTCGGAAAGAAATGTGTAAAAACCAGAAATCAAAGGAAATAATAATAATAATAATAATAATAATAATAATAATAATATCACAGTTCTTCTAGCCAGTTAGAAATTTAGGCATTTGTACAATATAACTATACACGCAGACAAATTAATCAAAGCCAACCGCCCAGACCGCAAATACAGAATGTCCTTTCTTTACCATGTGTTTAATAAATATCCAAATATATTTAAATTTACGATTATCGTTCAAACTTTAGAAACGTAATAATAAAAAAAATAATATATATATATATATATATATATATATATATATATATATATATATATAGTTTTAAGGTCTACTATATTTATGGGTTAAAGTGTTCAATATCAGAGATAGAGCGTATGTAAATATAAATATAAAAGTGAACATTGAAGTCAACACTCAGAGGTGACAGGCTGTTTCATGCTAGACGCAATCGTTTTCACTTATATATATATATATATATATATATATATATATATATATATATATAATAACCAATCATAAAAAGTAAAATGCAACCTGATTTACTAAGAGATACTGACCAGTGCAATACGGCAGAACACAATTAAAGACCTTCAGGTGAAAAAATACGACCCACCACTTTGCGAGGTTCTATCTATTAGAGGGCCATGAAATTTCGCTCAAAGACGGATCGAAATTCAAAATAATTTCTCGTGCGACTCAGACAATTTAATATGCATAATTACATGTAAAGGATGCCACGAACATTACATTGGCCAAATCGGTCAGTCACTCCGATAAAGGAAGTTAATCGCCAACATATTATGGACTCCAGACCAGAAAAATATCCGTTAGCCAACATACAGAGCAGTGTTTCCTAAAGTGGGCGATAGCGCCGAATTGTGTGCTCTGTTATGAGGAAAGGGGGCACAAGGATTTTTTTTATTTCATTTGGTGATAGGGAACATAATCAGGTGGCGTTGGGCATGTATTCATTTTTTTCAGATTTTAAAAAATTATTCAATATTGCATACAAAAGGAAATTTCTGAAAGTGCTGTGGAAAGCTATCAAAGTTTTCTACATTGCTTTTTCAACTTCCTACATGGCACAATGTGGTTTCAACGCAGAGCTTATTGCTAAACAAAGAAACCAACTGCAAATTACAAAACAAGGTGATTTACGATTACTTCCAAGAAGCATAGGACCTAGAGTAAGAGCCATAACGGAGCATTTACTTAAATACTTGTATCTATAAAAAGAACGTTAAACGTAAAAAATGTCTTTAAAAAATAAATTGTCGGACTTTGTCCATTTCTTAATGTATGACGTCATTTGTTTACATGTGATACGCCATGAGCAGTTATGAATGTACGAGATTCATGGAAGATTGAAGTTTATAAGCAGTAAATTCGACCATGCCAACCGAACGATTCTTTGTAGCCGAATCGGTTAGCCCCCCCCCCCTGCTAAATGGCAGTTCCGTATAGGATGCAGGTTCGAATCCTGTCAAAGGATGAATATTTTCTATGAAAATTTCTCGGACATTCAGGCCGGTAAATGTTATTTAATACTGTTGATTATAAACAGAGCATTGACTTAAATACTTGTATCTATAAAAAGAACGTTAAACATAAAAATGTCTTTAATAAATAAATATATGACTATGAATATATATATATGTATAAAATAATAATTAAATAATTAATATTGAATTTAAAATAAAAAAAATATAGAAGAAAGAAATAAAGTAAATAAAAACACCTATAATACAATAAAAATTCGTCAACATTTTACAATTTTTTGTAGGATGCAACAAAAGGCAGCCACAATCAAATCTAAAAATATATTTGATTTTCTCGCCGAAAATCAAAAACGGAAAATAGAAAAATTGAATCTATAATTACATAATTAAAAAAAAACAAAAAAAAAAACAAGCAAACAAATAATCGATAATATATATTATTAGGAATTATATAACACATAGAAATAATACAATAATAACGAAATTATGTAAAAAATTATTTGGTTTTAAATTTAAATCATGTGACGTCTCTGGAGAAACTCTAACTTGTAAATAATTTAAGTTAATAAAATATACTGAAGCGGAAACGCGTCGGCAAAGAAATGTTTATCATTTTCTCTATATACAGTCCTTTTACAGATGTATTTATATCTGAATTTTTCATATATATATATATATATATATATATATATATATATATATATATATATATATGTATACACAAGTATAGTATTGGTGTATTGGCTTTTTTTGTAGTGATTTTATAACATATTTATGTTATAATTTTGAAACAAATAATTATATATATATATATATAATGGACTCTCCCGTCGGTTTCGACGTATGAGGATCTGCCATCTTATTGATTCAGTTATGAAAGTATATGCGCTAATCTTAAGTGTCATTTAATACCCGCGAGTGATTTACAAAGGCGGCCACACATGGAGCATGTGTGATGATTGTGAGATGAGATCACTGTTAGATTGGTCTCGCTTATATATATATATATATATATATATATATATATATATATATATATATATATATATAGTAATGATACAATATGTTAATCCGTACGGACATTCTAGGAGGATATAGATCTATGGATATAAATAATATCAAACACTTAAAATCCCATAGGTAATAATTTTTATTTTATAAGAGCTCTAAAGAAAAGCAGCTATCAATCTTGATATTAATAACATATATATATATATATATATATATATATATATATATATATACATATATATATATATATAGAGAGACAGAGAGAGAGAGAGAGAGAGAAACAGAGAGAGAGAGAAACAGAGAGAGAGAGAGAGAAACAACTGGCCACTTGTATTCAAGGATATCTGTCTACTAGAAAGGCTATCCATCCCTATTGCAGACGTTCGCTCAGACACATTTGTTTTTGTCAAAGATTCTATGTTTTTGGAAGAGAGCGTCTCATCTAGCATGATCAACAATATGAACACTGAAACTCTCGATCACGATGACTTCCGCTTTTATGCAGCTACCCAATTTCACTCACTAGACATGGGTCAAACGTTGGTATAGGTTTTCACTTCATTGGGATCTTTTCTCTCCAGACCGATAACGTTTCTTAGGAAGTCTCCTTCCTGAAAAAATCAACCATCTTGAGATTCGAACTCGGGTATCATGGTCAAAATAAACGAACGTTCTAACCACTCGGCCACCTTCCCATATATATAAGATAAATCATAGGTCTAAGCTATGCTTTATATATGGGTAAAAGTGTTTAATATCAGGGATAAAGCATGTGTACATATAAAAGTGTATATTGAGGTCAACATCGACTATCGGCTGTTTTTTTTTCATGCTTAAGCGCAATCATCCCATGTCCTTTTGAGATGCCTACGTTGTGGAGCTTAGTTAAGTTATATAAGCGAGTTTGAATAAGGCAACGAATTAATTATTTACCAGTCACCACCTGATGAGACCGGAATGTCGAAACCCCGGTACAGTTGTGTGCAAACTTTTAAATTCTCTCTCTCGCATATATATATATATATATATATATATATATATATATATATATATATATATATATATATATATATATGCGTGTGTGTGTGTCTATCTGTGAGATTATGAATATTTACATTATTTACATTATTCGGGCTGTCTTTCTCATCTCCGAGCCATATTCACAACGTTTCGGCCGTCGTACGCCTCCGGTATTCTTCAGATGATTGGGATTTGGAACTGAAGCATCTGTTTCGTCCGCCGGGATAGATTGTTTTCGTTCCACATGTCATGCCTCTCTTCCAGATGTCTCAGGTATTTCCCTCAAAGTCAACTCAAAATTTTTTTTTTTTCGTTCAGTACTGCTGTAGCCTGGTATCGAACTCACAACGCTTTAGGTTTAGTCACTGGATCTAATCTACACCTTTATCCACTGGGCCAGTGAATTTCTGGGACTTATAAACTTAATTTCTCAGCAACAATATTTACCAGTGCCCATATCGTAATTTTTCGTTATTATTATTGCATATTTGTTTTTACCAGAGTTTATATTGCAATTTTGTGATGTTATTCATTGCCTTTCTCTAAAACTTATTACTGATCCCCATATTTTATTCATTTCTATGCTTTATCGACTCAAGTGTTTTGTGGCATAGCATATGTGCTGAGTCCTTATCTTTTCCTATTTTCCACTGATTTTTGTCTGTTTATTATTTCAATCTCATTCCACGGGGGGTGGGGAACTGAACCGTCTTTACCGTTTATATGTGGTCAGCTACGACAGATTTTTCTTTTTGTCCTTGTGTTACCGCTTTACAATGTTCTTGCAGTCATACCTTAAGACCCTAACTGGGTGGCCTCTTTCGCTTTTTTATTTCTATTCACAGCTGCATGGGATGGCGTGAACGCAGTCCTTAGTAATGTTCGCCTCTATGGAGGTAGGGTCTTACTCGAAAGAGGTGTCTGCTAAGTGTTGCTCCGATAATCCCTTCACATAGAGTAGGCTGACTGAAGCTGTTTTCTAAGTGTTGTTATCCTCTTGCACCCTTCTGTCCCAGGATGTCGTAGCTTCTGTCTTGTAGCTAGGTTAACATCTTTAATTAATTCAACAAATTTGTGAATATGGCAATGAAGATGCGGATAACAGGCCGAATATATATATATATATATATATATATATATATATATATATATATATATATATATATAAGGTAAAAGACAATAGAAAAACTGTATTACTAGCCGATGCGTTTTATGCAATGTGAACTTTTTCAATGCCAAAAAAGAAATGAGTTAATTGAAAACAAATGAACTATTAACAACAAATATGTAATTTACCACTAGAAGAATTTAGAAACCCTATTGTATACATGTTGTCAACTGACAATTGCGTCAATAAAATAGCGTTTTCTAAATTCTTCTAGATTCTAAGGACATTCAGTTTGTTGTTAATAGTTACTTTGTTTGCAATGAATTCATTTCGTTTTTTTTTATTTTGAAAAAGTTCACATTAGACAAATTTGCGTCGGCTAATAATACAGTTTTCCTGTCTTTTAGCTTTATACATATATTTTACTACAGGTTACCTGAGTAATTTTTCATATATATATATATATATATATATATATATAAATATATATAAATATATATATATAAACATATATATATAAACATATATATATATATAAATATAAATATAAATATATATATATATATATATATATATATATATATATATATATATATATATATATATATAGTGACCGTTTAGCATTTAATCACTTTAGAAATATATATAAAAAATCGGCACATACAGTTAATGATAAAAAAAAATAAATTCTTGGTAATGGTTAATAAAAAATGCCGGGATATAGTGATTTTTCAAGCGTAGCTTAGATGTGACATAAGCCCGATTGTAGGGGTACCCAGTGACGGTCGAACTCATTACTCGGTTGTAATTGTTCTAGTGAGAAAAGTTTGAAGACCATTACACCACCTCGAGGTAACAAAAAGACCGGGTATATGCAACCTTCGGACAGGTTTGACACTCTTTATGCCGTCAGAAGAAATCACTTATACGAACACTAAAAAATTGAATTAAAAGATCAAGATAGATGTAGACACATGTAACGGTGCCACCGTATATATGGAACAAGAACTATTAAATAAATTTAACGGAAACACATATATTTATCTGGCGGGAAAGAAGCTGGGAAATAGAGTGACAGATAAAGTGTAAGTGAATGAAGCTAATTATATATACTGATGTCCTTCACTGCTAAGACGTTCTTTCAAAATATATATTATTATTCAGTCAAAATCAATTCCCCTCTTATACGATGAAATAGTTTACATGAAAGGTGAAACTGGAATACAGAAAGTCAGTATAAATTCATAAATCTGTCCCGGGGGTGCCAAATGCGTCCCACTGTCAAATTTCATATGTTCCCCCATCCTCTGTCATAGAATACATCACTTAAGGCACGCCGATATTGTCAATTAGAGTATGTAAATCACACACCTAAGAAATGTAATTTTATGTTTTATTAAAATATGGCAGCAGTACTGTGTGTCCGTTCTCTGGCGGTGTGGCTCTGGAAAGACAATTTCTAAAATCACTGCCTTTCCACCAGGCCACTGCCTTTGAACCAGACCACAGCCTTTGGACCAGGCCACTGCCTTTAAATCAGGCCACTGCTTTTGAAACAGACTACAGCCTTTAAACCAGACCACTGCCTTTGGACCAAATCACTGCATTTGAAACAGACCACTGCCTTGGAACCTCGCCACTGCCTTTAAACTAGACCACTGCCTTTGAATCAAACTAATGCCTTTGGACCAGACCACTGCCTTTGGACCAGGCCACTACCTTTAAACCAGGCCACTGCCTTTGAACCAGACCACTGCCTTTGAACCAGACCCCTGCCTTTGGACCTGACCACTGCCTTTGAACCAGACCCCTGCCTTTGGACCAGACCACAGCCTTTGGACCAGACCACAGGCTTTAAACCAAACCACTGCCTTTGAAACAGGCCACTGCCTTTGAACCAGACCACTGCCTTGAACCAGGCCACTGCCTTTAAACCACACCACTGCCTTTGAAACGGACCACTGCCTTTAAACCAGACCACTGCCTTTGAATCAAACTACTGCCTTTGGACCAGACCACTGCCTTTGGACCAGACCACTGCCTTTGGACCAGACCACTGCCGTTGGACCAGGTCACTACCTTTAAACCAGGCCACTGCCTTGGAACCAGACCACTGCCTTTGAACCAAACCACAGCCTTTGGACCAGACAACTGCCTTTGGACCAGGCCACTGCCTTTGAAACAGACCACTGCCTTTAAAACAGACCACTACCTTTGAACCAAAACACTGCCTTTAGACCAGACCACCGCCTTGGAACCAGACCACTGCCTTTGAAACCACTGCCTTTAAACCAAACTACTGCCTTTGGACCAGACCACTGCCTTTGGACCAGGTCACTGCCTTTCAATCAGAACACTGCCTTTAAACTAGAACACTGCCTTTCAACCTGACCTGCTTCTATATATTGCAGTCCTGATCTCAGTATCAGTCTTCACATTTGTGGAGGTAAGTTATTTTTTCTGGTTATCTGAGATGAATAAATTCTAAAATCTTATTGAATTATATTTGTCTTGTGTTGGTCAAATCATTTATAAAGTTATTTGGACACTTGAACTTGTGTCACTTTATGTTTTCTCATTCTTAATAAGTTGAATGTCGGTATTATGGTCCTATTCATATGTTTGTAACTAAAAAAGTTGACAGGCAACATTAATTACCAATAATATGTAATTTTTGAGATTAAACTGAAATATATTATAGCTTCATGTAAGTTCTTTTTCTCAGACTTTCCTTCCTCTGTTAAAAGCACTTTTAAGATATTTAAATCTTTGAACACCTTCTGTAAAAAAATGTTGTTAAATCGGTCGATTGAGTATAGAGGCATATATTCACTTTGCTGACGTGGTCACTTTAGAAAGTAGGTTTGAACGGCTGGGAGTTGCTAGCCCCAATCCCAAGTAGTACTGAATTAAGAATTATCCTTTTCCTAGACCAGTTGCCAACGAAAGCAAGAGAGACCAGTGTGATCTGAAATTAACCACTAACTGAGGAGTAATTCAATCTATTAATATCTGCATTTGTGCGAAAGCGAATGCAATGATCCTGGGCGGAATTGAAACTCGACTCACCAATATTACTTTCCTCACGGATAAACGCTCACTATGAGCAGATCAGTTGTAAAATTATGTATAACTTAATAAATATTGTATCTATTTATTACACTGTGTTATAGCTATTATTATCTCATAATAAATAACAAGTAACAGTTTTACTTTTTGAGCTGTATCATAAAATCCCTTAAGTCATTATTTTGCTGAGTTGTACTAATAGATTGGTTTGAAACCCGAACGGATGATAGGTTTTGGAATATTATATTGTTCATTTACTCCATTTGTTCCAAGAAAGTGTCATTGCTTCCTGTTCGTACATCAACAAACGATCTGTACCGCTGGCCATTCAGATCCACCGAGTTAATGTTGTGTGTTCACAGCCACGATATTAACACGTTCAATGTCCCTGTTTTAGTTTCTGTAGCAAAATAGATTTAGTGGGTGTAGCAGCTAGCCCCACGTTCAAGGATTTTTGTATTTCGCCCAGGCTGGTTCCAAACAAAAGCTATTTTTTAATTGTATTGCCCCACCCCCGCAAAGCTGGGGTGAGAAGAAATGGATACTAATATTCCTTAAAAGTATTAGGTTGGTGCAAAAATAATTACGTAATGATGTCTTTTTTTACGTTAAAAAATACGTAGAAAAAACGACATTATTACGTCATTATTTTGCACCAACCAAATATTTGTGCGGAAGTGTATGAAACAGGCTCGACTGTGTTTTGAATTTGACACGATGATCGTATTTTCAGAACCAAATACCGCTATACTGAGCAGATCCGTTTTAGAATCGCTCTTAACTTATTTCCTTATATCTGTATTATAATTTATTATTAGTTTTACTTATTACAATCTAATAATAAGTAACCATTTACTTTTTGAATTATATCATAAAATGCATTAAGTCATTATTTTTCTGACCTTTACTGATAGATAGCTTTGAACCTCGAAGGGATAATAGGTTTTGAAATATTATGGAAGTTTACGTTTGTTCATTTGCTCCACTTGTTCCAAGAAAGCGTCATTGATTTCTGTTCCTACACCAACTAGCAACCTGTACCTCTGACCTTTCAAGATAATTTTGTGCGTCTACAGCCACAATATCAACGCGCTCAATGTCCCTAGAAAAGAAATGGATACTCATATTTCTTAAAGGTATTTGTGTGGAAGTGTATGGAACAGGCTCGACTGTATTTTAAAATTGACACGACAATCGTATTTTCAGAACCACTAACCGCTATACTGAGCAGATCCGTTTTAAAATAGCTCGAAACTTAATTCCTTATATCTATATTGTAGCTTATTATTCGTTTTACTTATTACAGTTTAATAATATGTAACAATTTACATTTTGAATTATATCATAAAATCCCTAAATTTATCTTTGCTCTGAGCTGTACCAATAGATTGATTTGAAGCCCGAAGGGATGATAGGTTTTGAAATGTTATGGAACTTTACGTATCTTCATTTAATCCATTTGTTCCAAGAAAGTGTCATTGCTTCCTGTTCGTACATCAACTAGCGATCTATACCATTGGCCTTTCAGATCCACCGAGAAAATCTTGGCTAAATATAAAACCGAGCCAATATGAACATGGGAAGGGATTGATGATAGGGTTAATTTACCAGGGCCAAACTATCTCTGTGGAAGAGTGCATTTGGACAGAAGCTCATGTCATGGTCATGAAAGAATGTCAGATGCAAAGCAGTTTGCTGTCAATAGAGAAATCATGAGCATCTAGCCTTGTTTGGTTTGACAGAGAATCACAGAGAAATAAAATTTAGAACAGTGTTTCAACTAGATTAACTGGCTGTGTTATGGACAGTTTCGAGCTGTATTAATAGTCAGTTAAGAAGAGAAGAAACGGATGTTCATATTTGGTAAAGATATTTGCGCAGTAGTTTGGGGAACAGGTTCGACTGTTATTTGAAATTGACATGACAATTTTATTTCAGACCTATGACCGCTACACTGGGAAGGTACCTTTTAAAAAAATCTCATAACTTAACAAATTACTTATCTGTTTTTTTAAGCGTTTCACCCCAAGCAAGGCAGGAAGCCAATATCACGCAAGGGGTTACAGA
Source organism: Acanthosepion lycidas (assembly GCA_963932145.1). NCBI lineage: Eukaryota > Metazoa > Mollusca > Cephalopoda > Sepiida > Sepiidae > Acanthosepion > Acanthosepion lycidas. The sequence continues at coordinate 75,906,939 of OZ010605.1, forward strand.
GAGTTGGAGCGAGAGCAAAGAGGAGTGATAGAGGAAATGATGAAGAGAAGGATAGAGGATAGATCAAGGCATCTTGAGACGTCGATTGACATTACATTTGAATAGTTGGAGATTACAGCTATCACGAAAAAAAGAAAAGGAGAGGGAGTTCCTCAGGCGAGAGGTCAGAGACATGAAATTATTGGAGTAGAAGAGACAGTTACATTTAACAGTTTAGACAGTGTAAAGGTAAGAACGAGATGCCAGCCTAGTTAAACGCTTAAATTCATGAAGTTTGGAAACCAGCGAAATCAGCTCGTCGGAATGGCAGCAATACTCAATGCAAGGGCGAATGGTTGGTTTGTAGATTTGAAGGATTAAATCGGGCGAGAAAAAATTCCTAGTACAGGGAGCCAACTTTCTTGGCGGTTGACGAAGCTCTTGACTCAATGTATTTGTTCCATCTCAGGTCAGCAGACAATGTGAGACCGAACAGTCGCAAAGATGTGCTCTTGCGGAGTTGGGAGTCAGTCATTTTAATGGGAGGCAGGGATGATACTCCTTGGTCACTGATAGAGGGTAGTTTTGTTTTTGAGGCATAAATGTTAACCAGCCAATTCGTGCCCCAGTTCACAATCGATTGGAGGTCTTTTTCAAGACAAACGGACAGGTTAGTTTTGTCAGTAACACTAGATTTGTTTTTGAGGCAGGAGTAAATAGTAGTGTCGTTTGCATAGATGCCTACTTGAAAAACTACTTTTTGAACTGTATCATAAAAAACTTTAAGTCGTTATTTTTCTGAGCTTTACTAATAGATAGCTTTGAAACCGGAACGGATGATAAGTTTTGGAATGTTATGGATTTTTGCGTTTGCTGATTTACTCCAGTTGTTCCAAGAAAGTGTCACCGCTTCCTGTTCCTTCATCAACTAGCGATCTGTACCTTTCGACGCTCAGATCCACCGAGAAATCTTGGCTAAATATAAAACAGAGCCAATATGAAGGTATGTGGGGATTGATCATAGGCGAAAGATAACACAACCAAAGTAATATGTGCATCTTGATGGGGGATATTGTTTTGCGGTATATCAACAACTCTATGGGTTATTTAATACCGAAATGTAAAATTTGTTACGTAATTTTATGCTTTCATCTATAGATATATTTTACATAATTTTATACTTACAGCCGGAATGTTTCCTTTTAGATATATAATGTGTGGATCATAAAATGTATTTTTGTTAATTTTACTATAAAAAAGTATTTTTTAGTGTGGTATTGATTGTCATTTTAATATAAAAATGTATTTTTTGTCTTTTTATTTTAAAAATGTACTGGCGAATTTTGTTTGGGGATTCACTATTTTCCCATGTTTGGGACTCTAACAAGTGCTCCCACCACGGGTCAACGTAGATCTGGAAACAACAGCAGTTAAGTTGTGATTCAATGCTTCTCAAAACCTCCACTCTTCTGATCAGAGGCCTTGCTGCCGGATGTACATCCTTGTGCAAATTGAATAAAACAAATAATTCCATTATTATTTACTTTTATAGTATTTTTCCTATCAAACATGACACAGTGTGCACGTTAGTACTTCGTATGTCCATTCCACGAAGTCGTTCCTTACAGATTGAACACAGGTTCAAGCTTCTATTTAAATCAGGAGACTTTCCGTTCTAGTCTATAGTACTTTGGTTTGCTAACTGGTAACGCCCTCTAGTGAGTTCGTGCAGCGTTACAATTTTCGTACGCTTCCTTGGAGTAATATTCATCGCAGACAATGACCTATGGACAACTAATCGACAGTCGAGACAATAGTGTCTGGGCATGATGAAAATCTGATGCAATGACGATGACGCAATATTTTTCAAGACCAAACAGATTTCATTATACACACCTAAAATAGATTCATATTACTGCACACTACTGCAACTGACCTATTCCAAGAAAAAATGGAATTTGCTTACGACCTGTCATCCCAGTGGGTCTAAAACTTATCGTATGATAATAGGAAGGAAACTAAAGCTGTTGTTTCAATTGATTTGAACAAGGGTTAAACGTGTGAAAGAGCGCATTTTAAAATATCATGTCTTTGCAATCAAATGTCAGTAATTCACTGTCAATTTAGAAATCAACCTCTTCTGCTTCCCATGATTGAGAAACCCAGAGTTAAGATATAAAAATGCGGGTCTTAAATAAAATATCCTCATTTGTAAAAGAATATATTTGAAGTGAAACCTAGGTGTGTCAGGCCTAATGGACGAAACCTTCGTGACATCGTAGATTCGTTTCAAAATTCGGGTGTGTCAGAGACAATAAATCAATTAGAGCCACACACTGATATCTTACAAAAAAGGGCCTGTTATGTATTGTCACAAGGATGTCAAAAGTATATACCAGAGTCGAAGAAATTAAACACTTCTACATTTCGATATAAATACTTAAAGTCTAATCAGTTGCATTCCCACTTGTACAAATGCAGTTAGGAAAGGCTCCTTCCTATCTATGGATTAAGAAGCAATTTAGAGTCAGTGGTCTAGCCTTGGACGGTAATCATTACAGAGAAAAAGACTTGTGAATTCCAAACTATGTAGAAGGCAACGTTAACCTAATCAAAAATATATGTATATATAACAAACAAAAGAAATCTATGGAGAGTCAATATCACTTACTTCCTAAAAGAACGAGGTATTTTAAAAATTAATACTTTATTGTATAACTCAACGAAGCTACTTTACCCGTTCATTTGGTATTGCATCAAAATCACGCGATATAATTCAGAGAATAACTCTATCACTTAGAGTGCATTTGGGAAGTATATTAACTCCATATTTGTCATTTAATGCCGAGTGATGAAATATATCTTTTATTCTGCTTTTTCAATTGCATATATGGTAGATGATACACACCTATTTTCAATATATTTAATATATTATATATTAAATATATAAATATTTCAATACATTTAATATATTATATTACAGCTATCCTATTTTCATTTTATGTTAATAATCTGGCTAGATTTGTCTGCTTAACGGCATATCAATAACTTATGGTTCACTTAATGCTGAAATTTAATTTTCTATCGGGATTTGAAGTAGTAAAAATATATGTTATTCTGTTTTCATAATGGAATACATGGTAGATGATACTCAGCTTTTGTGCATGTATTATGCTAGTGTGGACATATTAGGTTGGTGCAAAAATAATGACGCAATAATGTCGTTTTTGACGTGTTTTTTAACGTCAAAAAACGACATTATTACGTCATTATTTTTGCACCAACCTAATAATTACTAGAGGCAGTGATATGTGTGCTTTATGGTGTAGTATTGTTGCAGTTATATTTTAGAATACAATTTGATTTCATAAAGAAATTGTAGGCTATTATATGCATTAATGTCATGAAAGAGTTCTTTCGTATTGGTTGTTTGGAATCTTGATTGTTTAGTCGTATATCAACACACCTATGTGTCATTTAATGCCACAATTTAAATATTTTGAACACAATTTTATGTCTCCAACTACAGATAAAATGAATTGTTGGTAATCTCTATCTATAGAAGGCAGTATGTGTGTGTGTGTAACGAATGCGCAGCCGCAATTTTTGACGGATTTGCACTAAAATGTACACGCACATACTCCATGTTAGCCGGAAGGCAAAAACTGACTTTGCATTTCCCAACTCACATCGATAGTGGAAATAATCGATTTTTTCATGCTTCTACGGCAGTATTCATGTAGTTTGCGGCCATTTTCTACTGGCCACAGTGAGAGCCTATAGCTGGCTGTCGCGAATAGGTAGGAAGATTCTATTGGCCAGCGTGAGAGCCAACAGCTGACTGACACGAATGTTAACTAGCAGACTAGCATGCAAAAAAAATCGATAGCTGCATTCGTCACGAATGTGAAAAATTTAAATCTGCATGGCACTTTACTCCAATTGGCTCATTCACTTGCTTAAACTCAACATTGATTCTGATTCCGCAGAACGTAGTTGGGTGTGAAAAAGTATTTGTTAGATTCTATATGCACCTGAAGATTGCACAAAAAGCATGATATCTGAAGATGTTAGATATTATACATATTCACTGAGATATATATATATATATATATATATATATATATATATATATATATACATATATATATATATATATACATACATATATATATATATATACATATATATATATATATATATATATATATATATATATATATATATATATATACGTAATGAAATGAATAACAAAAAATATATGAAATAAAAGAAATATGTGATGAAATGGATTAATTCTCAAAATTATTAAATATATTTTCTGCATCTATAATTTTTATGAATAAAATTTATTTAAGTAAATTGTCTGTTTTTAATTAAACAGAATTAATTGCATTTACCGTCCTGAAAGAAATAGAAATAATGCTTTCTCCAACAGGAATTGTAGCTGTATTCCTATACGTAAGCCCCAAAAAATCTTCGAAGTTTTTGTGTTTAGGAACAGCAATTTTGGATCGTTGGCAACCAGACACTTTCTGAAGCTAAATGTTACAGGTCGCCAGTTATATATATATATATATATATATATATATATATATATATATATTTTCATATGTATATATATATATATATATATATATGTATATATGTAAATATATATATATATATATTTATATGTATATATATATGTATATATATATATGTAAATATATATATATATTTATATGTATATATATATATATATATATATATATATATATATATATATAAATATATATATATATTTATATGTATATATATATATATATATATATATATATATATATATATATATATATATATGTCTGATTGGTAAAATTACAGACTAAATTTTAATAAAATAGCTTCATATTCACAAATAACCTTTCGTGTATCGATGTTTAAGGATGAGATAAATGTGCCGAGGGGGTTTGAATTTCTTTTATTTTAATTTCCTAAGTACTTTCGAACTTTATCCAAGATCATCTTCAGGCTTCAAGTGGTGCAAAACTATATGTTGTTCATTAGTATTGTGAAAATAAAAGGAATTTAAACAACTATAGCACATTTCTCCCATCCTTCAACATCAATGTGCGGAAGGGTACTCGTGCGTATGAACAAATTTTATTAAAAATTAGCGGACATAACGTCTGTAATTTATTCAATCAGACATGTCTAATTGATAATTTGCTGCCTAAATACACAATATATATATATATATATATATATATATATATATATATATATATATATATATATATATATATATATATATATAGCTTATGCAAAACTAGGTAATCCGTATGGGTAGACACAAGGAGGATGATATCCAGGGAGCTCAATGTAAATTCAGAGAAAATATGTTTGAATAAAAACAGACCACTTTAAGGTTCCATGTAATAAATTATTTCACCACAGCCCTTTTAAATGGCTCTTGATCATCAGGTTAAAATGAAAAATGAAAAGAAATTTACACATTTTTGACGGGCCGTTTTAAGCATACGTAAATTAACGAAGTGAGGAAGTGAATGGGGGAGAGAAGACATGAGTGAGTTAGATGTACCATTTCAATTCGTTATCCCTAACCCCACTTGGTTTGGGCCAGACATCGCTTAACTTAACGTATGTTATCTCTAGATATGGATGGGTAAGGGGGTGAAGAAGAAAACCGATATAAAAGGAAGAAGATACAATAAAATAAATCATGATCATGAGAGAAGGTTTCACTCAATTTCTTGGACGCTCTTATTTCGCATTACTTTAAAGGGTATATTTGGGGGTTAAAGTTTGATATAAATCTAAATATCTAAAAATTTACGAAGAATTTAATTTGATGTCTGTTGGAGTTTGGGGTATTTTCTATGAAATGGTCGATTAGAAAAAAATCATAGAAAGTACATTGAAAGAATAATTCATTTGGCATCTGGTAATCTTTTTTATTTTCCTAAACTTTTTTCTTGTTGATTAAGTTGAGATCTATTCGTTTGAGTTTTGTTCATAAATTAAACTCGTCACTGTTTTTAGATGCCTACATAATTATCAAAGTTTATTCCAATTTAAATAATTTTATCATCAATAATGATTATTAAAGGGTAATATGTTTCAATTCAAATTAAATTATGAATTTTATATATATATATATTGGAAGTTAAATCTAATAATCTGATGAGCCCTGTAAAGGGCTGTGGTGAAATAATTTATTACATGGAACCTTAAAGTGCTCTGTTTTTATTCAAACAATATATATATATATATATATATATATATATATATATATATATATATATATATATATCTGTGTGTGTGTGTGTGCGTATTTGGCAAATCGAAAACATTTCATTGACAATTGATTTCAGGAAGGAAGATTCAAAACATTGATAATAAATTATTTTTAGGTTTTCAGTTTTTTTTTATTAGGCTGGTGCAAAAATAATGTCGTTTTTTTTAAGTTGAACGTCAAAAACGACATTATTTTTGCACCACCCTACTATTACGCTAGCTCAGTGAAAGAGATAGATTTAATTTAAGTTCGTAAAGAGATGAATGCGTCGAATGGTAACGGCTGCCCTGAAAAGTCACTCTGATCGTTCTGATAAAAAAAAGAACTTCCGAATTTGTTGGTGAGGGCCACAGGCACATCATTGAGGCCTTGAAGAAGTAGTGCTGCCCTGGCTCAAGAGGGTAGCTACTAGAAGACCCTATGTCTGACAAAAGAATGTGCACTATGCAGGTGTATCCATTCCAGGCTGTCAAACAATTTCTGTGATGACATTTGTGCGAGACACCAACAATAATCCTTCTAGCAACAAAGATTAACTAAAGGCAAGGATTATGGCTGCAGTCACCAACTTAAACTAGGAGAGAATCCAAAAATCTGCAGAAGATTCCGAAGTCTTTTGAAGGCCGTGGTTAATGTCAAAGGTATTTTTATTGAAGAAATTTACTCTTTGTTTTTTTTAAATATTTTTTGTGTAAATATATCTGTTAAAATGATATGTCAGTTTTATTTTCATGTTTGCGTATTATTGGACGACAATTTATCAATCGCACGCTGTATAGCATTTCAGAAATATGGTATATTTTCCCAAAAAGCTGTATTGCTGTTTAGTCTTAAGGATTTTTTTTTTTAATTATTATTTCTTAAGATTACATCATTCTTCCTTATTTTAACCCCGTTTTAATTTAATGGTGGTGACGAGATAACTTCATTGAATATTATCTTAATATTCTGTTAATATTCGCAAATCAGTTGTTTAAATATTTTCCGGATCTTTTTTATACACTTCACGTTATCCTTTTAATTCTATTAGTTCTCTTTCTGTGAAATCCTGAAAGAATTTTTTTTTATTTCTTCTTTTAAGATAACAATGATTTATCTTCTAACGTGATTATTATGTAATTGCTGTTCAAATTCTTTTGTGAGTTCCAACAATCCATATCTTTGAATTTCTTTCTACACTTTAGCTAGTATAGATTTCAATAAACCATAGTCATCTCTGTAGATTTGAAATAAAAAGGAATAATACATCATTAAAAAATATCTATATGTTCGAATATTACAAATGATATGTCAAAATACTTAATATAATCTTACATCACTTAATAATGCATTTGAACATATTTCGAAAACCCATGGATTCTAACAGAATCTGTAATTCACTTTGGTTATTGTCATATAGAATATAAATGAAAGCAGACTGGGATAGATAGATAGATAGATAGATAGATAGATAGATAGATAGATAGGAGCAGAATGAGATAGATAGATAGATAGATAGATAGATAGATAGATAGATAGATAGATAGATAGGAGTAGAATGAGATAGATAGATAGATAGATAGATAGATAGATAGGAGCAGAATGAGATAGATTGATAGATAGATAGATAGATAGATAGATAGGAGCAGAATGAGATAGATAGATAGATAGATAGATAGATAGATAGAAAAATAGGTAGATAGATAGATAGATAGGAGCAGAATGAGATAGATAGATAGATAGATAGATAGATAGATAGATAGATAGATAGATAGATAGATAGATAGATAGGAGCAAAATGAGATAGATAGATAGATAGATAGATAGATAGATAGATAGATAGGAGCAGAATGAGATAGATAGATAGATAGATAGGAGTAGAATGAGATAGATAGATAGATAGATAGATAGATAGATAGATAGATAGATAGGAGCAGAATGAGATAGATAGATAGATTGATAGATAGATAGATAGATAGATAGATAGATAGATAGGAGCAGAATGAGATAGATAGATAGATAGATAGATAGATAGATAGATAGATAGATGGATAGATAGATAGATAGATAGATAGAAAAATAGGTAGATAGATAGATAGATAGATAGATAGATAGATAGGAGCAGAATGAGATAGATAGATAGATAGATAGATAGATAGATAGATAGATAGATAGATAGATAGATCTATCTATCTATTTTTTTATGTTAACATAAATTTCACCAAACAAGATGTAGTTTTTTCCTACCCTAATATAATCAATCTCCTCCAAGATTTGCTTTGATAATACCTGAATTTCGTTGTCATAAACATTTTTAAAAAAAATACAGGTGAACGCCGTATATTATAATTATGTTAAAATTTTCTATTTATCCGTTGTATTTGCTGACATATTTGCCAGATGTTTTTACATTTTGTCCGGAAAACAAATAGTCGTACACATAAAATTTTTAATTTATTGTATTTCCAACAATTGATTAAATATTTTTCATATGATTAACTGTGCACAGATGCATAATAACTAAATATACAAATAAATCCCATTTATAAATCTTAATGGGTGAAAAAATTATCCGTACCATGTAAATTTCAGATTTGAAAACATTTAAGTTGCTTTAATACTCTAGATTCTTGAAGAGGAATATTCTAGAATGTTCCATTAATGTTATCAGTAGTTATTCTTAGCATAAAAAGTACAAACAGAACATTTTGTAAGGTGCATATTGGTGCAAGAAGGTTATCAACATGTCAAAAGGTAAAGAATTGGCAAATTCTCAAAAAGTATTGATTTTTAAGCTCTGGAAAAAAGGTAAAAGTTACAAAAAATCTCAGACAGCCAGCATATTCCATCCACTACCATTAATTCATTCACTGCAATGTATAAAAACTAAAAGTTGTTGAAAAACAAAGAAGAACAGGTCCTTCAACGAAGATTTCTTCAAGGTAATTAATGCGTCAAATTAAACAAATTCTAATGGTTACTCGTCAAGAGTTGCAGGATGATTTGCTTTCATCAGAAATACGTGTCACTAAACGGACAATAGGCAAAGAAATTTATAGGAAGAATCAAAAGTCACGCTCCACTCGGAAAACTCTATTGCTATTGATAAGACACGGAGATGCTAGGTTGAACTTCGTTCGTCAACATAAGGATAAGGAAAGATCGTATTGGGAAAGAGTATTATGGACAGACGAAACCAAAATTGAATTTTTGGACGTAATTCTAGAAATCATGTATGGAGGAAAAATGGCGGTGCCCACAAGCAAAAGAACACAGTTCCAAAAGCGAAATTTGTTAGTGGCAGTATCATGGTTTGAGGATATTTTTTCTGCAAAAGGTACTGGCAGCATATCAGTAATAGATGGTAGAAGGAATGCTGCAGCATATCAAAATATTTTGGAAGCAAATTTAATTATTTCAGTTGAAAATCTTGAACTTCTTCCTGATTGGATGTTCCAACAAGATAAAGATCCTTAGCTCGCTGCTAAATCTACGAGGAAACGACATGCTAAAAATAATGTGAATATTCTTAAATGAACAAGTCAGTCCCCAGGTTTAAATCCAATCTAGAATTTGTGGCATTATTTGAAAAATTAAATCCACTCGAGAGCTCCAGTAAACATCACGGATCTGAAGATCATATGTGAAGAAAAATGGAACAAAATTCCAACTAAAATTTTCAAATCATCCGACTAGAAGAGTTTGATTGCTGTAGAAGTTAATAATTGCTATTCTACAAAATATTAAATGAAAATGATGTATTCTTTTTTGTATTGTACGAATGTTTTGTTTTTTTTCACACATTAAAATGGATTAATGGGATTTATTTCTATTAAATCATTTTTTAGGCATCTGTGTGCAGTTAATTATATGAAGATTTTTTATTCATTAGTTGTAAATAGAATAAATTAAAAATTTGTATGTGCACGAATATTCTTTCCCCATTGTGTATATATATATATATATATATATATATATATATATATATATATGTATATGTGCGTGCGTGTGTGTGTGTGTGAGTGCGTGTGTGTAATTTGCAAACAGTATTGTTTCGCTTTATCACAGCTCTTCCGTGCGACTAGACATCGGAATGCCTCAAGCCAGATTTGAAACCAAACTATATATATATATATATATATATATACACTATATATATATATATATATACACTACCCATCAATTTTAATTTCATTTTTCGTTTCATTTCATTTTTGGAAGTGCTATCTGATGATCCGGCGTCCTTTTAAAAGGACTCTGGTGAAATAAATTATTATAATGGTACCTTAATGTGGTCTGTTTTTCTTTTAAAGATTAGCTCTGGATTTACATTGAGCTCTGAGGATTTCATCCTCCTAGGGATTACCAATACGGATTACCAAGTTCTTCATAACTTAAACACACACATATATATATATATATACATGTATGTATGTATGTATGTATGTATGTATGACATCTATCCTGTATCGCAGTGTGTTTACGGTCGAGTCGGACACCATTGATTTGATGTTTTCTCTTCGTCCAAAAGTAGCCAGTCTTAAATGCCACTTAAGATTATCGCACAAAATTTCATAACTGAATCAACTAAGCTGTCAGATTCTCACACGTCGAAACCGAAGGGAGAGTCCATTATTATTATTATTATTATTATTATTATCATTATTATTATTATTATTATTATTATTATTATTATTATTATTATTATTATTATTTATGCATCTACTCGTAATGAAAAGTTTAGTTATTATGCATCTGGAAAAATAATTGTTATTAATAAAATTTTCAATAAACAAGCATATTCATACAATCTATCTATCTATCTATCTATCTATCTATCTATCTATCTATCTATCTGCTTCAGTATATATGTAAATCCCTGACGATACCTAATATATCTTCATCTGTTGACAATTACCGCAAATCATATATACATTTTGTACTTCGAAATATGTTCTTCAACAATTTAATATGCATAACTGTCTGTCTGTTTATCTATCTATCTATCTATCTATCTATCTATCTATCTATCTATCTATCTATCTATCTCAGTCTGTTCATATCTATCTATCTATCTATCTATCTATCTATCTCGGTCTGTTCATATCTATCTATCTATCTATCTCGGTCTGTTCATATCTATCTATCTATCTATCTATCTATCTATCTATCTCGGTCTGTTCATATCTATCTATCTATCTATCTATCTCGGTCTGTTCATATCTATCTATCTATCTCGGTCTGTTCATATCTATCTATCTATCTATCTATCTATCTCGGTCTGTTCATATCTATCTATCTATCTATCTATCTATCTATCTATCTATCTCATGGTATGTTTCTCTCTTTTATTACTGTAGACTTTCCACCTTTGTATCATCTCGGGATTATCGATCTATCTATCTCATCGAAATTCTGTTAATCTTTTCTTTGTTATGAAACATTTTTCCACTTATCAACCTTAAATCCTACTCTGCTTGAGTTACTGATAAATTCGCTGAAAATTCTCAGAATAATTTGGCGCCGTGTGGTCTCCAAGACTCTTAATTCCTTAAAATACTTCGATTTGGCTTGCTTTCTTTTTTTTTTTTTTTAAATCTTTAAACCATTTTGTCTCTTTTCACGACTTTGTGGCACCAGGCAGTGAAATTACCTTTTCCCCAATTTGGGGACCCCACAGAGAATCAAATATTTTCATTTTGGAGACTGGTAATCTTGAATCAACCAAGATTTGCAATCACGGTTCCAAAGCAGCTCTCGTTTTTCTTTTCTTCTACAATAATCCTAAACAAAGCAGTTCTGTTAAGGTGTTAAAAATCAGTTTAGCTCTTTCAGATAATCCGATTAGTCATAATTCTCATTATAAACTTATAAAAAAAACTCACACACACATCACGGCGTTTGCTTGCTCGTTATCGTCTTTTTCTCTCTCACTCTCACACATACAATTACCATTATATAACCTCACACATTATCGCCAAATTTGCACACTAACATACACAACCATATATTTGCTTGCATATTCAGTATTTCCCTTATATATATCTTAGTCATACACTTCATTTATATGTAAGCAAATATATGGATATAGATCCGACAGTATGATGAAAAATATACGGAAAAAACAAACAAAAATCCTTATATGCAACTATGGTGTTTTAATGTTAATATAATGTCAACTTTCAGTTATCTGTTTGGATAAGTTTTGTTCTTATGTCCATCGTCTTTGTCATGTTAAATTGATAATGTTAATTATATTTTATGAATATGTCCTGAAGATGGTTTATTAGACCGAAACGTCCGACGTTGACATTATATTAACATTAAAACAGCATAATTGCATATAAAGATTTTTGTTTGTTTTTTCCGTATATTTCACTTCATTATATATATATATATATATATATATATATATATATATATATATATATATATATATATATTGAGAGTGAAATCGTTTATCATTAGTAATGATGTGCCCATAAAATACACATAAATAAAAAAAAAGTAATTACAAATAAATAAAAAATTAATTACAGTGTCAAAAATAATTATAATAAAATGAATAAAACAACTATGGGTGTGTGGCATCCGTGGATCTCCAGGAACTTTGGATCTGCGCCTAAAGAGTTATGTCCTAGCTTGTGATGGGGTACAGCATCTGTTATGACGGTACACGCCGATTGCTATGAATGTACGTGAAGAAACTGTTTTCTTTCTGAAAGAGCATGCTTCGCCCCAAAGTCAAGCCTTCGTTTCCCCTCTCTTCGCTCTAGTTCTCGGTGTAAATAGCGTCTACCCACCTCCAAATGTTCATGTACATCGCGCTTATTTCTGTTTTGCAGCTGTCCGTGAACCGGAGATGAGGTCGCCCACGTGTTCTCTTGACGGTGGCCAGTTCTCCGTACAGAATGAAATAATTCACTCTTTCCGAACTAATAAGTATTAACCCCACTTTTCTCCTCTGCACACCCAAACACGTCACATTCTGAATATCGGGCATGCAACCAGCACAGAAGGGCCGTCAACACGTGCGTTAACGTAATTTTCGCTTCCTTATGCTTTTTCAGGCCAAAATAGTAAATGTAAGAAGTAGTAGGTAAGAAAACCCCAGATAATTCTTGCTTTTTAAATTATGTAGGAACTCATTACACACATCTATAAAAAATGGTTGGCGGTTAGTTGCTTACTGGACATCTGCGTCTTGGACAATTACGTATCAAATAATTGCATTCTTGTACATTTGCGTCCTTAGACAAATGCGTTCCCGGATAATTACTTAGCGCTGATAATTTTTTGAAGTTACCATTTTTTAAAACGAGTTGTTTAATATAGAAATTTGCAAAACCAATACTTTTAATTATTCTCAACAAGCAAATAGGTAGTTGCCATAAATTAAAAAAAGAGAGAAAAACTTATTTTTTAAAGCAAGAAAAAAATTAACTAACAGTTTCATTTCACTCCAGCAGTGCGCATCACAAAACATCTGATAGATTCTGGATTTTATAGATTATGTTTTTATTTGGAATCCACGCCTAAGTTCCGAAAATCAAAGAGTGGTAGAAAAATATCTGTGAATCTGGAAAATTACAGTTACCACTGACGATGTGTAGAGCGATCTTGCAACACTGTTAATCTGTCCTTGATCTGTTAATCTGAAAATATGATTACTAACTATGCTTTTTTTCAAAATTTATGGTAATTTTCTTTAAAAGATTAAAAAAAAAATATCAGAGGTCCAGATACCCATTTGTCCATGAACACAATTGTCAAGGGTCGCAATTGTCTGGGGCGTAAATTCCCAATATACAACTGTCTTAAAAAACACAAGAAAGACCGTATACACTTTACTTACGTGGCCCAGGGATCCGTCCCTGTGATGGTTGTATAACGGCTACGACTAGCTTGGACCGGTTTTGACCAGCTTTGGCCCGCTATGACAAGCCAAGACCAGCTATGGCAAACCAAGACTAGCTATGATTAGCTTAGACTAGCGGCTCGAGTGAAAACACTCGGGTCCCCACGTTAAAAACTGACCTTGTGTAACAACCTGACTCAGTGGGGGAGGGTAAAGTAAATCTCTACTTATTCTTTATCTTATAATGCTGTCGGATTGTGATCCATATCTGATCAACAACTTACACCAAACTCAAAATTTTACCCAGCATTACTCTCCTCGTGTCTCCAAAACCGCATATTAGATAAATACTAAATAAATCTCATTTTATTGTTTCTACGTCTTTTGGTGTTTCTCATTTTTACGCATATTTTTGTATATGTAAATGTTAGGGATTGATTTATAATTATTTACTCAGTGTTATAACTCCCCTACAGTGTTAGTTTGATTTTGGAGGTATTGAATATTAAATAGTCGTTTTTCCCCCTTCGGAAGTGCGTGCAAGAACAGAGGTGAAAACGAGCTAGGCTGGTCTAGTGGATTAAAGCGTTGGTTCTTGAATTTTGTTACATAGTATTTGTGAGTTCAATCCGTGGGCTAGGCAGTGTTTACTTGGAATAACTTGAAACAGAGCGAGCTATTACTGGGTAGTACTAAAATTAAGAACTGGACAAGAGATCCTTAGGTCCCAGCAGTGTCACGGGAACCGTCTATTCAGATAAATTAAATAAAAGGTTTTCTCTACAGGTTAGACGAATCGATATGCATCTGATGAAGGCTGGGGGTGGGCATGAGGACTGAAACTTGACAAGAAGAAAGATGAAGGCAATAGCCCTAATAAAAATAGGGTAAATACAAACGTCTCTAGATACACAAAATACGAAATTAAATTATTGTACATAAATATATGTTAAATAAGAGTTTAGCCATCTATTATTTTTTGTGGGGAATGGTGTCTCTGTTCGGACTTCATGCAATTGACCGTCGAGGTCAAGTACAAGACAAAATAAGTAAATCAATTTTAATTGGCTAAGCCAGCTTAGAAAAGGAGATACATATAGAATGTTTTTTATTGAGTTGTTTCTTAACTGTCAGATAATGTAGACGTGTTTTCTTTCGTGTCTGAAACGGCTCCTCAGTGGAGTGTGAGCCGCCCCAATGGATAGTTAGAAATGAACAAGTCGACTTTATTAAAATAGTTAAGCTAAAATTCCCTGTTTTGAAGTTCTTTTATTTCTGGACTCAAAATGACTAGCGGTCACCAACGGCAAGACAGAAGAATGCAGCACAGGCTGTCTGAACGCGCTGACCAAGACTATTTCCACCAGGGCGCTGTGCAACATATATATTTATATGTACTAGGTCTTACACACGTAAGTTTCTCTTGACACAAGCACACGACTACCATCAGCATCACATAGACACACCAATATACACAAAGAAGATAACCGTAATAAGTGAACTTACACATTATTTTTTTAAATGCCGTGACTCTCCTTGATACAGGAAATTATAACTTTTAGCATATCTCTTTTACTTATGATGCCATAATACTTACCTTGTATTGTTTATATCTTGTTTCTGTTGCTTTTTAGATTGATATTCCACGATTCTTACCCAACAGCACAAATAGGAAATAAATAATAATTGCCATCATTTTTCTGGAATGATCGTAGCGTGATTCCCCTTAGTTTATTTACGGTTTCCAAGCGTTTACAGATCTCAGTCTATACTACTATTTCGACGATAACTGAGGACATGGAATTGTCTTTTCATAGACAGCGTGTCCTCAGCCATGTAGACACCACATTGGTCTATATGACTATAGCCTCAGGACGCTATAGTCTGCTATGGCAATTAGGATTTTATCCAACGGACAAAACGGTTCCGATTTGTCTTTCAGCTACACTAGTTTCCAGTCAAAGCTAGACATCGTAGTCTACTCTGCTATTAATTCTTAACTATGCGTGGAGAGAAGAAGAGAGAGACTAGAACCGTTACTATAGTATAAGTAAGAATGTAAATTCAAAAACCTCTGCTGGAATTCGAACTAAATACGACAATCTCATTTTCGGCGGCAATAACTATTCCGCCCACATCCTGCTAGTATGAGACATCTAGTGAAGATAGAAAGCACTGGTAATAATAATCTGAGGGATAAGTTTTTTTTTTTAGAATTTACCAGACAATTAGGTTCCCTTGTGTAGTCATATTTCCTCATGTATCAGACATCACATACCATTTTTACAAATACTTTAAACACACACATACACCCTTACAATGAAACCGTATTTATATGCTATACGTAAGTAAGCCACTAATTTCTCTTAATATGCACCCATATTCTTTTATTCCAAAGATTGCACTCATAACGCTATATATGCACGCACCCAAAAAATAACTTGCCTGTATTATTTCTATTCAAATGAAACACAAAGAAAAACTCCGTCTTCAATGTTTGTAATTGACTTATATTTTTCCAGTAAGAATGAAAAGCAAAAAAAAAAAAAAAACAGAATAGTCAGCATGATCATATCAACCCAATCAGAAAAAAAAGAAGATTTTTGCTTCCTCATGAGAACTGTTTTCATTGACGTTTTTAGGGAGAAAACTGCAAATCAAACAGATTGTAAATCTCTGACACACCATATAAATACAGAAGGGTGCTGAAAATATCTCTTCCCAAGTAAGAAGATATTAAAAATCGCAATCTGATATTTAATCAGGATATTCGTAAATGGGCCGGGTCAAGAACTCTTAAGTAAACCCTCAAACACGATATACATGGTTTAACATCAAAATTGTCCAAACCGTGTTACGGCATAATTGTACATCTCACAAAATGTTTCTACAATAAACTAATTGGGTTTCTTTTTTCCATGTTTTCAGATAAGATGTTTAGCCACCTTGATAACGTTATGCGTAAAAATCACTGAAAACCCTTTAAGCTAGGAAAACAACAAATTAAAATTGTTTTATTGCCGCCCTACTCTTTTTCCAAATGAGCAATGGTGAGATGATATCACTATTCATACACTGGTTTCTATCTTCAATGGCCATTTCGCAAAATAACCAAGAGAAGGGTGAATAAGTTTTAAAAAAAAGAAGGAACGCGAGAGAGAAAAACTAGATCAGCTGGTCACAACGCGGAGAGGGATCATCATATCAACTTAGAACTTAAGAGATCAATTAGAAAAGATCCAACACAATTCATAAGACGTTGGGCACGTGAGAGAAAAGTTTCAGCTTTGACAGTCCAAAGAGAAATAAAGACAGATTTGAAAATGAAGTCGTACGTGAAAAGTGTGAGATAGATTATTGCTCCAGGACATGAAGTTATAAGTTTAGAGAGGGCGAAGATCATCTTTAATAAGTTGGAAAATTATCCTGGAATAATATATATATATATATATATATATATATATATATATATATATATATATATATATAAAAGAAAGAGGTTGTAGTGCTTCCAACGAGAGAAAAGTATGTATATTAAAAAGAAGAGAAGAGAGGAGCCGTAAACGTTTTTGGTTGTAATGTTGATTTATTTAGAAAAAATATTATGTTTTGTTTTACACAATTTTACTACACGTGTTTCTGGTCTCGTGACATGCTTCAGGTAAAAGCGGAGATTTCCACATTATTAGAAATAATTAATTTTTTGTTTTGTTTTTCAATGTTAAATATTCTCGATATGAGACATTTTCCGTGTTAGTAATCCGAATTTCTTTCTTGAATTGGCAATGAAGAGTTCTGCGCGAAGGGTCATAAAACAATTAAGGTTGGTCCAAGCGAAAAGATGAATTACTTATCGGCATTTTATCTTTTAATGTTTTACTGACCCCTTAATAGTGTAGTGTGTATATATATATATACACTACATTTCAATCCTTCATTAGCTTCCGATCCTTGGCTATAATTAATTAATGATGACCAAGTTATTTTCATTTATAATCCTAGGCATCACGATTCTTCAGTTAAGCTTTGAAATTAATTAAACATTCTTATTGCTCAAATTAGAGCACAATAGTGTTATAAAACCCATGGAGAATTCCAGTAAGTTATCTTTAATCATGTCTAAGATACAACGTTTCAAAGCTTAATCTGACAATTGGACAATTTTGCTGATGCACTATTTGGACAATTTGGCTGTTACTCGGCATATTACAAGATAAGAAAAAGTTTTAATAAATTGCTTTTACACGATTTTGAAAATTTCGTGTAAAATCCGTTATACCTAACATAAAGTATTTTCTTTCCTCCTATAAATGTTTTGCATTTAACATACGGGGCCTGACATATGTATACAATAGCACTTCGATGTGGTGTAATGTCTACAAGACTTAGTGAGGGCTTGGAAAATTTGATACTCACAAGACAGATTGAATGAAAAGAGTTACCTGAAAGCAATGCAAAACATACTTAGTTTTATTAAATGGCTGGTAAAACAAGGTTTAAGAGAAACGTTAGAAAGACAAAATTTATTAAGAGTTCCAAATAACAGGTAATTATGGCGAACCGTGATCGGCTACACCCTGAGGGGTCAAATCACATAAAGAGAAAGTCTGTTCGATCGTTATTGCGTGCTCCATACTTTCGGACATTGCGCCACATGTAAGCTACGCCCACTTAATCGCTATAGGCATTTCAACCTGGTTAGCAAGTTTGTCTAGCTAGATCAATTAGTCATGAGTTCGATCTTCACTGAGTGCTCCATACATTCAGCTTTGTGATACATCTAAGCTACGCTTAGTAAACTGAATTCGTAAATGAAAATAGCTGTAGCACCATCCTGTTGCGTCCGACTGATTGGTTGCGTCCTAGATATGAAGATAAACTACATCTGACAGAAAGGCCTCTGATCAGAAGGTTTTGAGGAGCATGGAACCACCTCATAATTGCTGGTGTTACCAGGTCCACCCTAAACTGGAGTGGTAGCACCTGTTAGGGTCCCAGCTATGGGCAAATAGTCAACCCCACAAAGGTGTCGAAACACTATTAAAGTGTAAAAAAAACAGGTTTTAATACAAGAAAAGCGTTTTTCTCAAAATTATTACCAGCAATTAATTTTTTTAAGAAAAAATATTACCAGAAATACATTTCTGGAAAAAAAAAAAAAACTATTATCAGCAATAAAAAATTTGTGGGCATTAAATAACCCATTGAGGTTGATATGCCGTAAAACAAACCAAATCAAACCAATCTAAACCAAAGAATACATATTCTATTCATACGAATCTATCCTAAAAATGTTGTCGGCATTAAATAACCCACTGAGGTTGATATGCCGTAAAACAAAATAAATCAAACCAATGAAAACCAAAGAATACATACTCCATTCATACGAATCTATCCTAAAAATTTTGTCGGCATTAAATAACCCATTGAGGTTGATATGCTGTAAAAGAAACCCAACCATAACAAACCAAACCAAACCATACAAACCAAACCAAACCAAACCAAACCAAACCATACAAACCAAACCAGACCATACAAACCAAACCAAACCAAACCAAACCAAACCGGTTGGTTGTTTCAGCATTTGGTTCTGTCATTTTTTAACCACATTTTAAAATATCAGTAAAAGAGTCGTTAACGTTAAAAATCTGGAAGGTTCTTTATTAAGAAATCCATAGTTTAAAACTAGTTTGTTGAATAGTGCTTAAGTATTTGAAGTCTGTACGCTGCATAGATACAATCTAAAATATCTCTCCTAAATATAGGAAAACAAGCAAAATAAAAATCAATAATAATTAAATATCTTAAACAGAACATTATAGGTTATTATTAATATTATTGATTTTTATTTTTTACACATTTCTGTTGCTGCTATCTTGACATTCAGATCGTAATTCTACGATCGCTACCTAGCAACACAAATAGAAAATAGAGAATAAGCCTTCAGTTATTTTATTCTGGTTTCTATCTTTCCAAATTATATTTCAAGTAATTCTTCATATTAATATATTTACATTTATCGTATAGGATTATAAAGCTTTAACTTGTCTTTTAGAGTCCAATTATATAATCTGAATTCAAACATCAGTTTTATAAATGCCGACTGAAGCAATATAAAAACAATTAGGGGGTAGATTTGTAGCTTCAACTGATATTTTAGCATTTCTTTCCCCCTCAAATTATCGCTGAGCAATTTGTGAAATGTTTTTGTTTGGGGATCAACTACGTTATATCAAAAAAAAATTCCAAGAAAAGATGGTGGGTAAAGCAATATTTAGAAGCTATGTCACACACTGGGGGAGAGAAAAGACCTTATTTTAAGCAAAAGAAAAAAAAAATACAATGTACAGCGAGAAATATTTTACTTTTGTCCCATTTGTGACACTAAATACCTAACTGCGTTGTTAATTGTTTGAAAAAAAAAAAAACGACATTAAGTACCTAGTTTGCATAATGGATATTATGTTGCTTTTTACATTTTTTTTTTATTTTAAATATTTTCGCATTAAAATGTTAATTTTTAGTTGCCAGTATTTTTAATTCATACCTTAGACACGAGGTAACATTTACGTTAAAATAACGAAAAAAAAACCCCCAAAAAACCCCAAAAAAACTCCTGGTTGTATTCTCGATGGTAAAAATGAGATAACTGTTGATAGGTGTCTTACTATAAACTGCTAACAACGATTTATCTTGTGACTAGCAGTTAACCCATTACCTGCGAAGTGCCCCATTTGGGGATCTGTTAAAATTAAACTCACTACATGTTATTCCTTGTATTTACATTGAATTGCTTGCATACATTGAATTTGCAGAGGTATATTTTACAACACTTAGCCTTTAAAGTTTTTATCATTAGCTGTAAGAAGACACTTTCTGTCGTAATTTTACATTTCACGAGTAGAAAAATAATAACTATTTTGAAAAGTACTTTTTTATTATTTCTAATCAATATTATTTTTTGATGTTTATACACATATATATTTGATGTTCTAGTTTCTATACAAACGACAATGTTAACTACTGAAATTAAACATAAGGAATAAATAAACTCCTAATCACTTTTCTGGGCCAAAAATGCGCATTAAAAAAGTTGACATTTAGTGGGTTAATGTGTTAATATACGATTAGTAAAATTCTTCTATTACTTAAAGCTCTGCGTGTTATTAGGTAAGTAGATTTCAATATTTCATTAGGGATGTATATTTCACTATTTCATTAGGGAAACATATTTCATTAAAGAAAAATCATTAACTATTTCATTAGCGTAACACATTTCTTTATTTCATTAGGGAAACACATTTCTTTATTTCATAGGGAAAAAATCCACTATTGCATTAGGGTTGAATAATTCATTATTTCATTAGAGAAACATATTTCATTATTTCATTAAGGATACATATTTTACTATTTCTTTAGGGATACATAATTAACTATTTCATTAGGGAAACATATTTCACTCTTTCATTAGGGAAACAAATTTCACTATTTCAGTGGGGAAACATATGTCAGTATTTCATTAGGGTAGCATAATTCAATATTTCATTAGGGAAATATATTTCACTATTATATTAGGGAAACATATTACACTATTTACTTAGGGTGCATATTTCACTATTTCATTAGGGAAGCATCACTCACTATATCATTAGGGAAACATATTTCAATAATTCATTAGGGTAACTTAATTCACCATTTCATTAGGGATGCATATTCACTATTTCATTAGGGAAATATATTTAGATATTTCATTTCTGAAACATATTTCACTATTTCCTTAGGGAATCATATTTCACTATTTCATTAGGGAAACATATGTCAGTATTTCATTGGGGAAACATTATTCACTATTTCATTAGCGAAACATATTTCAATATTTCATTAGGGATGCATCATTTAATATTTCTTTAGGAAAAATATTTCACTATTTCAGTAGAGAAGCATATTTCATGATTTCATTAGGGTAACATATTTCACTAATTCATTAGGGAAATATATTTCACTGTTTCATTAGGGAAGCATAATTCACTGTTTCATTAGGGAAACATATTTCACTCTTTCAATCGGGATGCATAATTCACTATTTTCTGAGGAAAACATATTTCACTCTTTCATTAGGGAAAAATATTTCACTCTTTCATCAGGGAAACATAGTTCACTCTTTCATTAGGGAAATATATAAGGTCGGTGCAAAAATAATGTCGTTTTGTCACATATGTTACTATGTGTGAAAACGACATTATTTTTGCACCAATCTAATATTTCACTATTTCATTAGGGAAACATGTTTCACTATATCATTGGGGAAACATATATCACTAT
The DNA here is from genome assembly GCA_963932145.1 of Acanthosepion lycidas. Classification (NCBI taxonomy): domain Eukaryota; kingdom Metazoa; phylum Mollusca; class Cephalopoda; order Sepiida; family Sepiidae; genus Acanthosepion; species Acanthosepion lycidas. The sequence goes on from OZ010605.1 coordinate 75,929,375, forward strand.
TTCATTAGGGAATCATAATTCACTATTTTATAAGGGAAACATATTATAGTACTTGTTTAACTTACTTAATTTAATTTCATTAGGCTAGTATAATTCACCTTTCCATTAAGGAAAGATATTTCACTATTTCAATAGTGAAAAATATTTTCAGTATTTCATTAGGGAAACATATTTCACTATTTTATTAGGGAAGCATAAATCACTTTTTCACAGGGAAATGTATTTCACTATTTCATTAGGGCAACATATTTCCTTATTTAGTTGGGGAAACATATTTCACTATTTCATTATGGAAAAAATATTTCTCTATTTCATTAGGGAAACATATTTCTCTATTTCATTAGGGAAAGATATTTCACTATTTCATTAAGGAAGCATATTTCAATATTTTTTTGCACTTTCAGAATATTTAATTCACCTTTTGAGAAAGGCAAGAAAATATAAGTGTAAGGCAGGTAAGATTCTTTGATATTAGAATAATATGTCAGCAGATGAAGCTATGAAATAAAACAGTCTATAGGATATGAAAAAGATTCTCTCGAAATCAATGCAACCGAGCAAAAGAGGGATAAGTATCTGAGACATTTACAGAGACTAGATGATCATAAACCACAGATGTAGTGAACGTGAAGAATGTATAATGTAGGAAAGGGATACATTATTATAGAAACTAATAGATACGACAGAGAAGAAGAGTTGCAATATGAAAAACCCAATCGTCCATAAAAGCATGGAAAGGATTTTTAGAATATATTAGTGCTGATCCCGATGCAAAAACCACGGAAAGACTTGTAAGAAAACATATTTCTGAAGAGAAGTATCGATTATTAACACCGTTCCGTCTTTTATGCCTCTTATCGATTCAGATTCTACTTTTTTATTTAATCTCCAGAGCTTTGTGTCCTTTTTAGCTCTAAGCATCGTCTCAGTTCTGTTATTCATTCACATAAATATTTTACTTAAATTAGCCATCGTTTTCCTTTGTCTCTCTTAGTTTAATGATGTCAGCTGTGCTAAATTCTCCAAGCCTACCTATCTTGTTAGGCTTCAATTTTCACTTTCCTGATATTAAGAATAAGTAATCTTTTTGTTCCTATATTCATTGAATTTGTATTTCCCATATATTGTCTCCACGGTGCTCATATCAACCATCTTGATCCTTATATCTGTGAGAAAATTGTACAGCATTCACTGTCATATAGTAGAATTGATATTATCAGATAACTGCCAAATGTTCGTGATTGATTTTCATTTATATCTATAATTCTCAAAATATGTGTGTATGTATGTTGTGTGGCTGATGTGTTTATACCTTTCCACTGATTTCATCCGATTTTCGATTATTTATTTTTTGTTTGATAAAAAATTCTTCAGTGTCAGATTTGGGTCCAAGTTGTTGGCGACAATGGTTCTTCACTACTTCCTGTCCATTATAAATCCCAACAATGTAATACTATTTCCTATCTTTTCTTGGATATATATTAGGTTGGTGCAAAAATAATATCGTTTTTTGACGTTAAAAATACGTCAACAAACGATATTATTTTTGTACCAACCTAATATCTTTCATAAAAAAAAAAACTTTAATAAAAAATAAATAGTTTAAATTATTACAATAATATTATTATTATACAGTTAAATTTATATAATTATCTATATCTATAATTTTCAAAAATCTGTGTGTATGTCTGTGTGTGTGATCGGATGTTGTTTATGCGTTTCCACAGTTTTCATCCGATTTATCGGATTCTTTTTTGTTTCATAGATAATTCTTCAGTGCCGGTTTCGAGTCTAAATCGGCTGGAAAAAATTACAAGCTTGAAGGCGAAAAATCGAAAAAACCGTTTTGTTTTACACTTAGCCCAAAATTTAATTTACTTTTTCACGCATAAACTTCCAATCATAGTTCATGAAAAGAACGGTAAAAAATCCCAGTAATGAATGACCCGGTCGAAGACGGGTTATACTGCTAGTTGTTAATATAAACTGACCACAATTTGACACTGGTGTTTTTTGGGGTGCCGATTTCTTTTGTATTCTTGATTGAAACCTTGCATCATACAGTTACCAGTCAGACTTAGATGAATGTTAACTTTTCAACCGCATATAAATGTACTAAAGATGAATAACGAATAATTACACGTTCGTTTTATTATTCCCTATGAATTTCGGTAATGAACTGCGATAAGAATCATTCGGAAGGTTTATATTGATCTTTCCCCAGGCTCTTTAGGCGTCAAAAAGTTTGATTGATTTCTTCAGAGTGATTTTACCTTAAACGATCAACTCGAACTTCCGACAGTCTGATTTTTATAGTGGAGAATAAACCGATGATTTCTAAAGAAGAGATTGCCAAGGGTTTGAAAATCGGTATCTTAACGGCCTTTCGCCATTGGTAAATTGAAAAGGTGTCATTTTAAACCATTAACCCCGCCCCCCCCAAAAAAAAAACATAGACATCATGTTGCAAAACAGCCCTTGAAGAAGTTTAATGAGTTGAAATATGAAACCAACTTGTACCAACCGTATTCTGGGGACGTGTTTCTTTTGCATTTGTTCCAGTCGTACATACGACATTACATCTGACGCTTCTTCCCAAAAAAGACATGACGTTTCTGTAAAAATTGTAACAATAACCGCGTAGAATGTTAGAAAACATTTTTTACAAACAATGGGAATTGTGTACCTGACTAATAAATGTTTTTTTGTGTGGATGTAAAATTTCGTTTTTATTTTCTAAACGGGCGCGAATTTTTGTAATGATCTAATGCATAGCAGTTTAACGCTAATTTCTTTGTTTAAAACGAAATTTTTCCTGTTTCTTCATACATCGTTTAGCTTTGAGATATCATCTTACACTGTTCCAAAATCTCAAAGTTGCTGTTATGCAAAAAAAAGCGTAGTTTCTGAAAATATAGGCAACAAAAAATTAGAAGCGGCTGATAGGTCAAACTCCAAGAAATAAGCGAAGGGAGACAACTGAGTCACATAATTACGCAGAATTCTATCTATCTATCTATCTATCTATCTATCTATCTATCTATCTATCTATCTAAAGGCTTAAACACTAATATTCCATGGTCATAATTTATTCCATTGAAATCGTAAATACGATCTAATTCATCAGACCAACAAATTCAAACAGAAAACAGAAAAAAAAAAAACAGGAATAAAAAAAAAAATTAGTGAGTGTGTATGTATGAGAGTGTGGGACGAATGTTAGAGTAAATGAAAGCTATAGGGAGGGGTACCAAAGGAGAGAAGAACAGAAAGGTCTAAAGATAAAGGAGGATTAAAATTTAACAGCGAGACGTTTTAAAGAGGGGAGTCAAAGACGGTTGAAGTGAGTGAAATATGAATATTCTCGGATGTCGAATACATTAAAGATTATATCTATCTATCTATCTATCTATCTATCTATCTATCTATCTATCTATCTATCTATCTATCTACACACACACACACACACACACACACACACACACATATATATATATATATATATATATATATATATATATATATATAAATGAAAAATCTTCAGTAATAAATACAACCGAAATAAGGAAAGATTAATTAATGATGTATTTGAGTGACTTGAAGTCTTGAAAATGATGTAGTTAATTTAAAAAAAACGGAAGTAATTATTATAACAAAACACATACGCCTAGACATAAAATCATATAATAATTAGCAATGTGTATATATTTATATATTTCCTGTCCCATCTGTAGAGGCAGGTATTTCAACTTAAGTAAATTACTGAATAATTACTTCCCTTAGTCGTTCTAATAATCTATACAAATTAATTATTTATAATTAATACATAATGAGTTCCCAGCCAAAATAAACCGTTTAATTAATAAGTTCCTTGAACCCTATGTTTCCTAGATTACAGTCTTAATTGTTTAATCTCTTCATGTGACGGACTCAGATACGTTTTGTCATCTTGCGTCAAATTGGGCTTACAATAGGATTTGTCATCGCCGTCTTTGTTTCTGTTGCAAAAGTTTTCTTCCGAGAGATACAAGAATAGTTGAAAAGTTAGTCGCCTGACCAAGATAAAAAAACAAAACAAAAAAACAAAACAAAACAAAAAAAAACTGTAAATAGACACGCCAGTTATTAGACTAAAAGAAATGCATGTGTACCAGAATAAAACAGTTGGAAACATAAATATGTAACGTGAAGAGATACTGGGCAAAAACCGATTTATAAAAAAGAAAAATAGCTGTTATCAATGAATCATAGATATTATTGAACGCCGAAAAATATTAAGGGAACGGATGAATTGAAAGGTTCATTGAATTCTATTTTACAACCTTGTGCAAATTGAAACAATTGCTTTAGTTTTCTTTCTTTCACCATACGGTCAGTCTTAGACCCACTGAATTGACAGGGCGTAATAAATTTCGATTTTTTACCTAGATTAGCTTATTTGCTGTAGTGTGCAGTAATATGAATCTATTTCCGGGGTGTATGATTAAATTTGTTTGGCCTTGAAAAATATTGTGACATTCGTGATTGCATCAGATTTTTATCACACCAAGACATTACTGTCTCGACTGTTGATTAGTTGTCCTACGGCCATTGTCTACGATGGACGTTACTCCAAGGAAGCGTACAAAAATTGTAACGCTACATAAACACACTGGCAAGCCTTACCAGTGATCAGATCAAAGTACTATAGACTGGCACGAAAACTCTCCTCTGTGGTCAATCTGGAAGAAACTACTTCGTGGAATGGAGATATGAAGTACTAATATGTGGACTTGGTCATGTTTCATTGGAAAAATGCGAAGAAATATAAATAATAACGGAATTATTCGTTTTGTTTCAATTAATTTTCACAAGTGTGTATTTGTGAATCCTTTATCTTCATTTTATTGAATTCTACTACATTGCTTCAAGTCTTATGTTTTATTACATCTCACTATTAAACTTCCTAACAATGCCCGTCATCTTTTACGGCACGCGTTGACTAGTAATTTATAGAGGTTAGGCCAGCGCAGAAGAGAACCAATAAGCCCAAGCCCAATACAGACAAGGATGCGACAGAAATAATAAAAAAACAACAACGTAGATGCCTTTTGTACTAATGAGCATTCCGAGTGGTTAAATGACATTTCTAAAGGAGTGAAGGAAAGACGTCAGTATATCAATTATTAGAGAGTTTCCAACTAAACTAGGTAAACAGGTGATACATTTCTATTATTCAAACACTAACAACGGCAGACAACTTTCTTTTTTACTCGCTTCATATTCCGTCGTCGTCGGCATCCGTCCGTCTCGAGAGACGATAGAGTAGCGTGGTGCCCTACGAGCCTGGGCGGGATATATGGAGAACTAGGTCTGCCCGGACGTCTAGTTCCCTCTTTCGGCCTTGAGTCCAAAGGAGAGGATAAACGAATACAGTTTGGTACCAGCGTGGCTGCAGGAGTTACCGGAAGGTAACACAAAGTGCCGTCTATCTGTCTTAGGAGCACCAATCCGGGTTTGAATTCAGAGTTGTCCTTCTCCTAGACCAGTTGCCATCTAAGCCTATAGAACCCAGTCTGTCCTGCTATTTACCCATAGCTGGAGGGAGAAGAAGAGGATTCACATCTTTCCCAAGGGTATTAGCACGTTAGTGAATGTAATATATTCGACTGGATTTCGAACTCGGCTCTCCGATTCCTGAATCCATGCCGATATCCATTACTCTACTTATACTATGAAGGGCAATACTCTTACGATTATTTATAGGATTAACAGTGAGTTTGAAGGAGATGACCGAAAGGATGTATATCAATTGAACTGCCAAGATCCAATTACTTCACGAAGGAATCTCAGTGAGGCAAGCCATATTGACTTTTCTAATTCTTATAAGCGTCCGAGTCTCATTTTATTTGTTTGATCTTATATCAAGATAGAAGCAAAGGGGATGCAGAATTAATTTCAACTCGGAAATTATTTCAACTCGGAAGTAATATCAACTCGGAATTAAATAGCTAAGATGTTTCTGCTACAAAGAACATTGCATTTTTATTGGATCAGATTTAAAAGAAAAAAGTAAATAAATAGTAGCACTTTATTCATTTGCAACAAAAAAAGAATGACATTTACAGAAAAGATGAATTCTGAATTATCTTATCTAGTAAAGATTTTTATTGCCAAAATAAAAAAAAGTAACACCAATTCATTGTATTTTGTTTAGGAATTTACAGAACTTGATAAATTTGATATTAGATCGAGTTGAAATTAGTTCCGAGTTGAAATTAGTCCCGAGTTGAAAGTCATTCCGAGTTGAAATTAGTTCTGTGACCCAAGCAAAGACTGTCCATCACTGACTGGAATAAACGGCTTCGTTGCTATATGATCAGTAGTTTGCTATTTTCATTCAACATTTCCATTCCGTAAAAGAGCATAAAAAATTACCTTGATGAACTACATTGCTAAACTAATAATTGTGATCCTAATTATTGAATCTTGGAAGAGAATTTAACCAGAAATGGGACAAGATCAATATTGCCTTTTTATTTTTTTGCTCAATATTGTGGAACATAAAATGCAATACACTTAATCAGACTGCTTCTACCTTATAACACACACACGAAAATTATATATTGTTTTATTTAATATTTTTTTTACCTATACTTTGGCGAGAATAATAGATAATACAATTTGTAAATAAAAATATTAGACAAACTGATATCAGGAAAAAATCCAAGCAAAAAAGAAAAAAGACTAAAAGCATACGTGCTACTTGAAAATAATCAGCCACAACAATGGCTAGGCAAAAGAAAAAAAAAACACCGACAGTGTAACTTAAGTTAAAACATAAAATTGCTCAAACACTAAGTAGAACAAAAACTAGATTACGAAAAAGAACCAGAACTTAAGATTGGTTATGGTACTTTAGGTAATCTATCTATCTATCTATCTATCTATCTATCTGTCTGTCTATGTGTGTGTACGTGGGTATTCTAACAAGATTTGTCGAATATCCAGGTAGATGGAAATAAATATATTGTTTGATAAATATATAAGAGCAGCATCTACTCAAATATGTAAATCCATTAAATATATCGTTTAAACAATAAATAAAAAATGTGTCGGATTAATATTAGGTTGGTGCAAAAATAATGACATAATAATGTCGTTTTTTGACGTATTTTTGAACGTCAAAAATCGACATTATTATGTCATTATTTTTGCACCAACCTAATATCTGAAAGATCCCTTCTTACACACACACACACACACACACATATATATATATATATATATATATATATATATATATATATATATGTGTGTGTATATACCGGGTGCGGCTGGTATTTGAGAACATACAGATTTAAGATTAATACTTCTTCCCACTAACTTCTAATGCTTTTATTTTACAGAAATCAAGAATGGCAAACCCTATGATAACAAATGAAATGAAAAGGCATGCTGTGATTGTGGCGTTAAAGGCGGATCATAGAGATTTGGATATTGCACGTTTCCCCAGAATTGCAATATCCTTTGTTCAGAAGATACGAAAAGAGTTAGAAAACGCTGACAGTTCCCCAATGTCTGTATCAAAACGTAAAAGACATTCTGCACGTTCTGATAAAGTGAGAACATCCCAATTTATGAAAACCGAATTCAATCAATGAAGTCAATTGCCGAAAAGCTGCATGTGTCTGAAAAAACAATCAGAAGTAGTGTTCATGAAGACATTTGATACAAGTCCTACGTGATGAAGAGTGGTCAATTTATATCTGAAAAAACAAGAGAAAACCGTTTAAACAGATCCCAAAGGCTTTTAAACAAACATAAAAATTCTTCAGAAGCTGGTGTGATTAGGTTTTTCTCAGATGAGAAAAATTTTGATCAAGATCAAAAACTTAGCAGAAGAAATGACAGATAGTTTTGCTATGATCCTTCTGAGGTGCCAACAGTGATGCGCACATTAAAAAGATCTTAGAGTAAATGCTGCTGCTTACATGGAGGTTCTAGAAACAGTTATCAATTCCTGGATTGACAACATATGCAACGGCAGGCCTTACATGTTCCAGCAAGACTCAGCTCCATCCCACAAGGCTCTACAAACACAAGAATGGATGGCTGACTATTTGTACGACCAAATCACACCCAACATTTGGTCTCCTAACTCTCCAGATCTCAATCCACTAGACTATTATGTGTGGAGCGTTGTTAAAAAGGAGGTTAATAAACAGCCTCATAACACCAAAGACTTTTAAAGCTGCAATAGTTTGAGTATTGTTTTGCATAATAAGGACCAATAAAAGGAAGCCGCGGATAACTATTTATTTGCGGCTTCCTTTTATTGGTTTCCGGGGAGAGCTTATGGCTCAGCGGATCTTGTCTGCTGTTCAACTGTGTTATTTTTCTGCTCAACTAAGGATTCATTTTGCGACACGTTCTGCCTTTTCCTTCATGCGTAGAGATCCTCTTCCTCCCCTCATGTTTCTTCGGTGATTTATTCATTTAATTGTGTTTGTGGTAGCAACTTCGTAGAAAGGACTTCCCAACGCTTGGCTTATAGGATTAGGTAACATGTCCTATTACGTGTTCTTAATCCTAATTCCCATAAGAGACAGCTGGACAATGCTTCCGGGTCAGCTATCACTGAACATCTTATAAATTGCAGGGATTGTGCAATGAATTTCAGTCCGGACTGGTTCTCTGTTCTGTCTATTTCGCATTCTCCTTTTCCTTTACTGGCACTGGAGTCTCTGTATATCCGGTTCAGCGAGCCGTCTTTTTGTAAACAAAAAGACTGTCTTCTTGTTTCTAAACGGTCCCCCATCTAAGTACTGAGCAGGATCGGCACTGCTTAACTTCAGTTAACGAACTAAAACTGAGGTTTCTGCGTGAATTAAACGTGTGCGAAAAACAGAAAATCAGCTCGAATGAGTCAAATGTTGTAAGCATTTCTTTTGGCCACATCAGCTTTATTGTTTACTTGATTTTTGGGGGTTTTACCGCAGTTGTTTTCAACGACTCCATTGTAAATTGCCATCATAAATGTTTGATGTCAAATCCAATCTGGCAGTTTTAATATGTCCATCTTTTACAGGGGGATTTTGAGGAGGGTTATAAAAAAAATGGGGTATTTTTGATCCTCTAATTTATAAAATTTTGATAAATGCTTTTTTTTGCTGAGATTATATCAGCCTCATTGAAAAAGTTTAATTTATAATATAATTCTCTCTTTTGCCGAACTCAAAATCTATATCCCGTGTGAAATAAATCTATTAATATCTTTCATATGAAGAGTTATTAAATCATCGAATTTTTAATATTTTAATATAGTTTAGATCTATTCATATGCTTCATTATTGAAAGCACATTTTCACATTCTGCACTAGATGTTTAGAAATCCGATCAATGTGATTAAACAAATCAGTTGACCATATCAGGGCTTCATCTAGTTTTTCACAAGTAATTGTTTTCAAAATCTGCATTATAGTCCATTAGAGGAATTTCAATACGAAACAATTATCCATTATCTCTTCTGCCAGAGAAACATTTTGTAAAGGAATGAAAATGGTGGTAAGCAGGACTTTGATTCCCCCCGCCATTTCCTAGATTTGGAAAATTATTTTTAGATGGCTGTGAATTTTGAATTATGTTTCTGAACTTAAAAACTAGTTAAAAGGTCATGTCGTTCTGTGTACTTTCGCAGCTAGCACTTCACGTATATCTTTAGAGTCTATTTACGAAAACTCTATATCCAGAAGAAATTCAAAGGATTAACAATTTTGAAGTTACTATGAATTGAAAGTAAATCATCCTTTTTGTAATGATTTGAGATCCCTCTGATGATTTATTACGCTTTGATGCCTGAACTTCCCTTTCGTATTGTGCGCTTCGCAAAGAAAGAGTGAGAAGGAGATCAACAGGATTAAGCTAATCAGTTGACAACATTCACTTATTTTTTGGGACGTATTCGTTTTCAAATTCCTATTGTAAGGTCATTATTATAAATTTTAGACGTTAATGCAAATCACTTATTCGTGATCGCTTCATCGGATAGCGTTTGATTTTGTAAGGATTGTAAATATGGAGGATAATGTCTTTGATCGCATCAATGCTGAAAATTGTTTTTTTTTAAGGTTCAACTTTCAACTTATTTAATTAATTAACATGTTTCAGCGTCATTTAAAGGGGGTGATTTTAGTGAGTGTTTAGGGTAGTATATAGCAATTCATGTGCCAATTTCTACCCACTGTCATTTTGTTAACTTACAGAATTTATGATTTCTATATCTAAATAAATATATTTCTACGTCTACAAAAAACATTTCTATATCTACATAAATACATTTCTATATCTAAATAAATACATTTCTGTATCTACATAAATACAATTCTATATCTATCAGGTCATCCCATAAGTTCTGTCCGAATTTTGAATAAAGAAAACAACTGACCAAATGTTACATTTAATTACAGATTCATCAACAATGTATTTTCCTTGATTATCTAAGACTTCCTTCCATCTATTAAGAAGTTTACTAATTCCATTACTGTAAAATTATTTTGGCTTTGATTCGAAGAACTCACAAAAGTCAGTTTTAACCTCTTCCTGTGTTACAAAATCTACGAAACAAATGGCAGTCTGAAGGAGCAAGATCGGGAGAATAAGGTTGATGAGGAATTTTCTCCCAACCAAGTTATTCGATCTTTTGTGACGCGATTCTTGCTGTGTGCCGTCGCGCATTGTCCTGATGAAACATCACCTCTTTTCGATTCACTAGAGCAGTTCTTTTTTCCTCAATGCTTGGTCCAAACGCTCTAATTGCTGGCACTATATTTGAGCATTGATTGTTGCATTAGGTGGTAAGAATTCAAAGTGGATTATTCCTTAGCGATTCCACCAGATTGAAAGAAGAACCTTTTGCCCATGAAGTTCCATTCTCCGCTGTGGCTGGGGTCCTTCCTCTTTACCAAGCCACTGTCTACGACGCTTAACATTTCGATAAAAGATCCATTTTTCATCGCCGGTCACAAGTCTATCAAAAAAAGGTGAAACAATTTGGCGAGAATGGAGAGAAGAGCAGATGTCAACTCGGAATTTGAGGTTGTTTTCAGACAATTCATGAGGCACCCATTTTCCAAGTTTAGGAACTTTTTCCAAGTTGTTGAAGATGTCGATGAACAGTTGCATGATTTGAACTGAGAACCACTGCCAATTCTTCAACTGATAAAGCAGGGTTTTTTTCAAGGGCTGCTTCAAGAAGCTTTTCATCAAACTCAACTGGACGTCCGGTTCTATCTTCATCTTCAAGGGTGAAATCTCCACCTCTGAATTTTGCAAACCATCTTCTGCAAGTTCTTTCATTCACACATTTCTTTCCATAAACTGAGTGAATGTTTCTAGCCGCTTCGGCTGCTGAGTTTCCTTTCTTGAACTCATAAAACATTATATGCCTCAAATGATTCTTGGGTACTTCCTTGTTAGCAGGGTTTTAATGAAACAAAATTTAATTTTATTGTTCTCTAAAATAAAATTTGATCAGTTTAAATGCATATAAATATAAAAACAATGTTCAGCTCCATTACATATTATAAAATACTCTTTAAATTTCGTTTATTTTAACAAAAAGTTAAAATTCGGACAGAATTTATGGGATGACCTGATAAATAAAAAAAAAAAAAAGAAAAAAAAAAAAAAGAACCTATTAACTTGAAGTGGTCCAGAAACAGTGTAACTTCTGTATGGAATAGACTGATTCTTATATAAAGATTTTGATTTGTTTTTTTGCTTGTTTGTTTAACGGCATATCAACTCCTTATGGGTCATTTAATCTCGAAATTTCATTTCCTGGGAGGATTATTAATTTCATTTACAAATATATATTACTGCTCATTTTGTTTTCAAAAGTGCATTGCTGGCAATTTTCTTTTTTTTTGAATGAATTGCTGGCAATATGTACTTTTCAAAAAAAATATTGCTAGTATTATTTTTACTATGGGAATTTATTACTGGAATTCTTACTATAAAAATATATTTTTATACTTTCATAGTATTATGACCCCAGTTTGGTGGTTAAATATTTGATCATGGCTGATAGGCTAACAGATGAGACCAACTCGGGTCAAGTTGAATCTTGAAACACCAACAATTAAGAGGTGTTTCCATGCTATTCAACATTTCCTGATCAGAGGTTTCGCTGTCTGATGTAGTTTATCTTCAGAGTCAGGACGAAAAGACTCTGTTTATTTTGAATGGTCGCAAAATCTTTAAGTAATACCAATGCATGCTTTATTACTGGAAATTTTATAATTTATTTAAATTTTTCCGAATCTACAGAGCTTTCATATTCCATGTCACATAAATTTTGCCTTTTTCCTTATTTTTTTCCATGTCTGAAGCAGTTACTATTAATCTATTCACTAGATTTTTTTTAATGCACATAAGCTGCTATCGACTCAACGCGTTCCACCAATGGCCTTTAGGAAACATGTGCAAATATATAATGTAAGTTTTCATATTTTCCGAATTTAATGTAGATTTATGCCAGAAGGTATCTACACCCTTGTGCAAATTAATTGAAATAAAACGAATTCCGTTATTATTTACATTTTTTCGTATTTTTCGAATGAAACATGCTCCAGTGCACATGTCAGTACCTCGTATGTCCATTCCACAAAGTCATTCCTTGCAGATTGACCACAGATTCTCGACTGGATTTAAATCATGAGTTTTTGTTTTGCTCACTGGTAAGGCTTACCATTGTGTTCGTGCAGAGTTACAATTTTCGTCCTCTTGCTTGGAGAAACGTCCATTGCAGAAATTGGACGTAGGACAACTAATCAACAGTCGAGACAGTAGTTTCTGGGCGTGATAAAAATCTGATGCAATCACAGATGACGCAATATTTTGAAGGTCAAATAAATTTTGTCATACAACCCGAAAATAGATGCATATTTCTATACAGCACTGCAAATAACCTAATCTGATATAAAAAAAAAGAAAACAAAAATCGATTACACCTTGTCACTCCAGTGGGTCTAAAATTGACCGTATGTTGAAAAAAGGAAACTAAAGCGGTTGTTTCAATTAATTTGCACAAGGGTGTAAATGATTTAAAATACTCTTGGATTTTAAATCTAAAGTTGTATTCATGACCGATTTTTTAGGCTAAGTTTTATCAGATTAAGTCAGCAATCAACCCCGATGACACATGGCGTCGTATATGTTGTTACCTCATTACGTCTCTCCTTCCTGGCAGATGTCCCATCAAGAAAAAGAAAAACAAACATTCCGATTGATTTCTTTTCCCAGATGGCTTCATCTAATCCAAGTTTCGTCTTTGTTATTTCACACATTACTTCATAAATATTTACAACTGCGTATTTTCTGCTGGTTTTTCCCCAGCGTCATGAACGGAAGACACTATTAATGGCGTGAGCCTCATGTAAACTGTCTATTCTTGAAAAATCTACTCATCAATCAGATTAATTCGAAGAGAGAATAGATTCTTTTTATATTATATTTAACCGTTTATTCTAGAACGTCACAAATGCATAAAATAAAACTTCTAAGTAAGAAAGAAAGACTTTTTTAATAAAGATTTTTTATTTGAATACGTTTAGTTTTAACACCGTTCTGTTAAAGTCTCTAAAAGGGGTATATTTTAAAAGGTAATGCATCTTGGCATTTTCCGATTACTCTGATAATTATTAGAGTAATATTTTCAGAAGATGAATTTCTAACATCTTCAATTCTAATATTGTAAATATTTTTTCTTGATCGCAATTCTGTTATTTCGAACTTCGTGAATTCACCTCAGGTTCGTTATATTCTCTTGCCTGTGCGGGTCAGTGTAATGGATAATATGACTGAATTGAAAGTCGGAGAGCCGAGTTCCAATTCCAGTCGTTCCAGTCGAATATACCCAACGCGAATATACCATTGGAAAAGGTAGGAATCCGCTTGTCTTCCCCGGCTACGGGTTAATTATAACTTGTATCGTTAATCATAATTGTCTAAATAAAATTCTTACAATATAAAAATATTTTCTGGCTTTAAATAACCCGTAAAATGGTTGATAAGCCGTAAAGAAGGAATCAACCAAAAATCAACTCATCGAATTTCTTTAATGAACAACGGATGACGAGGTATTATTCCTTTCGCTTATTTAATTATAAGGCTTTTTTTCTTATTCCTTTCATCATATTTAAGTCACAAACATCCACGTTTCCATCGTTCGTACAAAATTGAATATTCTTTTCCTGTGTGAGTTTATCTATATTGTTGAAATTACTTCCCTGAACAACAGACAATGTATAATGTTCTCTTTGCGTATTTATATTATAAGGGTACCTTTTCAAAATTTCTCAATTGAATACAGACTTGTGGTAGAAGGTATTCAGAGCGTACCTATTCAAAAAACCTACTATATTCTTTTTGTGATGCCAACGAACACTCATTGAAACTTTTGTAATATAAACGAATAATCATTGTCACTTTCGTAATGCTCGTTGTAGTAGAGACTCTGTAATGGCAGATACAACTATAGTAACACCGTTGAAAAATACTGTTTTCAGATACCTTTGAGTAACACTCGCACTAATAATACTTGCTTGATAATACTCGCTCGAAAAGTAACTGCCGTATAGTGATCCGGAGAGTTATCATTATAGAGAAATAGAATAATGAATTGTATAGCGATAGAGGCTAGTGTAGGAAGAGCGATCCGTATAGTAATAGAGGATAGAATAGAAATGGTGATCAATTAGACGCCACACTAATTCCCAGATATACATTTCCTTTATGGTCACGTGTTCTACTTATTCAAAATGGGACCGACATAATGCACACCACCGCCATTTTCCATTCGGGACATATTACAAGTATGGCATCTCTTGCTTTTCGCTTGTTTCATACTGATTGTTTTATGCATATGTTATAATTTCTATGCGTGGGACAAATTAGTAACACGTATATCATTTTTTGCTTGACAGAACGATATGTAAACATCTGATTGGAAACACTGTCTCTGTCGTAGCACTCTCATGAAGGGTATGAGAAGTACCGTCCGATTTTGCGTCGGGAGATACGTATAAACATGCCCGGAACTTTTAGACCAAGTTCAATACCGATGATATATTGTCTTATATTTGTTGATTTACCCGATGAAGACTACTCTTCGTGACAGAACGCTGATCAGAAAACAATTCCAACTAATTTTCCGAAAGGACGTCATTGAATACGCAGTTCGCCTTTGTTATTTTGCATATTTCTCTATAGATATTTAGGGTAGCGTTATTTTTCCCCGCTGTGTGTGGATTTTAGTTAAATAAACTGTTGCTGGAGAATCTCTCCACCAACCAGAATAAATCGAAGACAGAATCAAACTTTTTAGATTATATAGACGAGTATATTCTCCCCTTGTCATACATGTCAAAAAGAAAACTTCACAGTAGAAAGGAAAAGCTCGTTTAACTTTCCCTCAGTTCAATAACGTTAGCTTTTGCAACATTATTGTTTTATTTTTGTTCTTATAAAATGAGAATTTCTTTCAAGTTTACCTATTTCAATATTTTATGCTTGTCTTAAAAAAGAGAAAATATTTTCCCAGCATATATTTTCCCAAAATATTATTTTTTTTTTTTGCATTTTTAATTTTTTTTCTATTTCAATTTTCTCTCTTTATTTTTCATGCCCTTCTACATTTCGAACTTGTTTACGGAGCAACTGACGGAGAATGATATTTTTCTTCTTTTATTCTGTCATTAACACACGAAGCAGCATTTTTTCCTGACTCATTTCATCATATTTCAGCCACAATCTTTCCAGTTTTCCACTTTTCCCGAAGCAATTGAATTTTCTTTACATATTCACCCGATTTTTTGTTCCCTTCGTTTGAGTCATTTCTTTTCGCCAAAGGCTGACCCCAGAACTGATTATGCATTGAAGATTGACTCCTGCCGAAAAGAAACGAATCATACAAAACATAACGAACGCAGAAAATGTTGATCCCATTATTTTCTGTTCCTTTACCCAGATGGGAGACCTTTCAAGGACACCTGAATACACTTCACATGGAAAGAAAGGAAGGTTCGTACAGGGATGCTCAAAGATTATCCTCTTTATCCTTCGTAGGATGAAATCTTTGTGCATGAGAATGGGATAAAAATTTCCTTCAAATTGGTCAACGGCCGGGGAAATTGAGACTCATTTGCTCGTAAAAGACTTAAATCAAGTTCATTAGTTGAGATTTTATATCAGACTTTATATTTGCTTGAGTCATAAATGACTTACGTTTTTGTTTATCAATCGATTCTTTCTAAAAATAAAATCCAATTACATTTCCTTAAATTACATGTTTGCCATTATTTGCAATGACTTGTTGCCAATTATCAGGAAGCTTTTCAAAACCTTTTGAATAAAATTCTGCAGGTTTTGATTCTAGATTTTGACAAACACTTGAATTTAGTTTTCATTAAAGAGACTCTTCCCCATCAAATCGATTTTCAGTGATCACAAAATGTAATAATTTGTTTGGTGCAAGATCAAGTGAATCTAATGTGTGAGTGAGAAGAAAGCAGTTGAGTTCCAAAATTTTCACTGTCTTAGTCTTTTTGTATTCAATCTTGTGAACAATATTTTTCCTATTGACAAACATTTTTGACCAAACATTTATAGACACATTGCAGCTGCTGGACATAGAAATGGGCATTTAGTGTTTCATTGTGTTTTAAGAATTATAAATAAATAATCTATATATAAAATTTTGTATCTTCCATTACTCATTCGTCTGTTCATCATACCCTATAAAATTGACTGACCGAACCCAAATTTTGCGAAGAATTGCAAAAAAATAAAAGATAATATTTTAAACAGTTATATATTCATCAGTATTTGCAATCACATTTTGCCACTTATCAGGCCGCTCATAGAGTTTTTGTTTGAAAACGATTTCGGCGTTTATTATTATTATTTTCAACATCAAACGGATTTGTAGCCAGTGAGACTGGTAACAACGGTTGTCCCAGCTCAGGTGAACACAGGGGCAAAACAAACAAATTTCCATGTTTTTATTTGATGTTCTTGCAGTGTTACGATGGCGAAAATATTTCTCCTCTATCCTCTATATATGCGGACCGCTATTCACTATTCGATTCCTCTGTTCGGATCACTATACGGGTTACTAATCGGGCCAGTATTATCGAGCAAGTACTATTAGTGCGAGTAATATTCATATGTTTTTAATAAATTTGTGACTGCTCATTATAGAATATATCACTTAAAACTAGTGGCACCAACTATTTCTCAAGATCTGTTTTCTATACATATGTCTTGTTTAGTATATTTGGTACCTAGTATCATGCACTGCTGGGCTTTTATTTCTAAGTAAGCATATGTATTGTTCAACAGCGTTACTATAGTTGTATCTGCGATTGCTAAGTCTCTACTACAACAAGAATTACGAAAGTAGCAACGAGTATTCGTTGGCATCACAAAAATAAGCAAATACATAAACTTCCAAATAAGTTCTAGATTGTAGCAAATATTAAATTAAATATAGCATATCCCATGGTTATCTCAAAATAGAAAACTTTAAGAGTACTTATGAAAACAGCAAAAATGTCATCCCAAGGAGAACAACATTTTTCTTTAGTGCATTTTGTATAACACGTGAGACTTGGACGAAGTGTTTATTCTCCCATAATTATTTCCCCCATTATGGACATTATTATATCCATAATATAATAACACCTTATTTGAAGGACGGAACATAATGACTGAAAGGAAAAGTAATTAAAAAATGCTTTTTCTCGGAGACTTCTATAACACTGAGACATACACACATTTATATATACATATTTACATTTGCCCACGCAGAAAAAAAAATATCTATCTACACAGTAATCAGAGTATAATGAAAAACAAAATGGAAATATCTCACATATAAGATGGTGATGCTTCTGTGTTTCTGGAGAAGCTGTGTTTAACATTCCCGATTCAAACGGACCAGATTCATCTATTATAAACCAGGCTAGGATATATTCCACGAACTGGTAACAGCGAGACTTGTGTTTTCCTTACTTCAGCACTGCGAGTTGGTGATTTCTATATCTGGGTAGATATATTTCCAAAAAAAATCTGCGTCATGGACTTTTAAGCTTGAGCAATTAGCATCTGGCTGTCCTAGGCGGAAATAGAGCAGGGCGAACAAACATGTGTCTTTGACATAAATATATTTACTGACTGAATGACTGGTTACTTTATCATTGTGTGAAATGACGTCACTAAGCGGCTGTCACGTGACCCATGTGAATTATTTTCAAGAAAGGGAGATAATCGCCATCTGTATCTCTACAGAGGCAAAAATAAGATATGTTAATCTGCTATAATTTTTTCTTAACTGACACTGATTAATAAAGTTTTGCATGTTAAATTTTGGATAACAGTTGTTTCTCAAAGACGGAAATTACTTACGAAGCAAACTAATATTTCATTAAAAGGTTCCTCCTTGCGCGCATGTTCTGCCCATGGTACTCATAGCATGTATTTCTATGAACCACATCACTTTCCCTGTTTCATCTGTGAGAAAATTCTCTGAAATTCACTTCTGTAAATGGATGGAATCTAGAAATCTGATGTACCTGCAAACCTCAGAGATGCTTTCGCGCCACTGTAAAGGTGGTGTTAATGTATGGTGTCCCCACTTTGATATTAACTAAAACCCAATAGTTTAACCATGACGGAACCTACACTATGATGCTGAGAGCTACATTTAACACCTCTTTGGGAAAACATGCAACAAAATCTCAGTTGTATGGCCACATCCCTGATATTTCTACAATCTTACGTGAACACAATGAATTTGCAGTAAACTGAGATTGATCTACGGGTCTGGGTAGCTAGCCATGGAGCGAGACGTGTTGGTTGCACAGCAATCACCTCCATTGACCAGCTGTTATGTGAAAGAATGCCACTCTAATGACCTTTTGACCTTGATGCAGGAACGTGATGGCTTTCCTGATCGACTTAGGAATGTCCAAGCTAGCTCAACCGATTAAATACAAATGGAATATTAAATGCTAGATATCATTTTAACATGAAATGGTGCTAGAAAATCACAAAGAATTAACTGTTAGAAATATGAGAAAACATATTACTTGAGGTCTTTCAACAGTAGCAAAATAATAAAAAAAATATAGCTAATGTGAATCGAATAGAAAATAATGACATGATCACGATCTAGACTTTTTCATTACTTCAAAGTTTAGGCGGTAAATGACCCCACACTCAATACTGGAAAGAGAAATAACAGTTAGTGGAATTGAGAAACCTAATTTACTAAAAAAAAAAAATACAAATATTTTATACGTTTTAACCAAAAGAAGGATTGATCCTATGTCAATGAATTCTGAATATTTTCCTAAAAGTAATCCCTAATATTACCATTTCCATTTTTCTGATGACGTTTTCTATCCCTTAATAATTTTGCCATGTTTGGACATTTCTCGTTATGCTGATGCTGTCTCTTACTAACAAAAATGTCTGTTACTACTCTATCCTGAAGGTTAACTTGGAGTTCAAACTTGATTACAGCGTCTACAATACGGCAAATTACACATTCGGCACTTTTTTCTTGACAACCATACATTCTGTCTTCTTACAGTCAATAGTACTACTATATTTTTCATTCATTTACTGCCTTGAAATTTCGAACCGAACCTTTTATTTCGTCCACTGGCGTAGATTGTTCTAGTTCCACACATGTTTTAGTGGATAAAAGCATTGGTTGAAGTTATCCAGTAACTTGACAGAAATATTTGTGGGTTCTGTAGAAAAATCACGTGGTCGAGATAAACATTCAGTTGTGGAGCAAGCTAAACGAATAATAATTCAACCTTGAGAAAGAGAGCTATTTATGGAGCCATGGGGAATCTCATTGTGCTAAAGTAGGATTATCCATTGCTTGGGCTGTGATTGGCTGCTTGTACCTGAGTGGATGTATTTCGATATAAATACCAGCTTGATTCATCAGTTAGTTTGCAGGGTTTGTATTGAGTTACAACCTGCTTTATTTTTGTCTGCCAGGTGGACGCTAGCTGGGACCCTTACGCCGGTAAGTGCTGTTTATTGTATTGTTATTCTACAATACCAGGCCATAGCAGAGGTGAGCGAAAAACTAGAGTTGAGTTTCTGAAGGGAGATAACTTAACATGAGATATCCAGAAAAAAGCATTTAACGAGAATAATCTAACGTGGTGGGCGAAATAAAACGTTTTGTTCGAAATCCGACGTAAATCACCTAAAAAAGGCCGGAGGGTAAAAGGGTCGGCATGTCGTGAAAATGATTTACTGCCTTGTTTGAAAGTTCATTCAGTTTCCTTTCTGGATCTGCCAGTGTTTTCAGTGTAGCGTATTTTGGCAGAGCGTGATTTCGTCCATTTTCTTATTTATGTTGAAATGAAATTGTGATTCGTTTGAAAGGAGATGACTAATTCCGAATTAATCGATGAATTAGTACGTTCGAAACATTCGATCTGCTTGTTAAATTTCGGTTACAGAGCCGACATGACGAATTCTACTATCGGGAGTGACGTAAAAGCGAGAAAATTTATCAAGAAAGTAATCGACAATTACCTCAATTCGTTATTGCCACATAATAAAATCACGTATATAAATTATTAACTTTTGTTACAAGCTCAAGGTAAATTAACTACACATCGCGTTTCACGAGCGCTTCCCGTATTATTACGTCTCATTTCATCATTATTAACAATATTGATTTTATCATTCTGAAATTCGAAAGGCATCCTCGAAAATAAAGTGTATATCAACCATTAATAATCTATAGAAACAAAGGTTAGTCCTCAAGACCCACACATATCGAGGTACATCTAGTCAAAGTTAAATGCAATTTGTTTTAACTAGGCACCCACTATTTTGTGAAAGTCGAATTTCACAGCACAGTTTGGTTATATATATATATATATATATATATATATATATATATATATATATATATATATATATTAATGCATATTTCATTAAATACACTAGACAAGTTTTCTTTGTTTATTTTAAGTAAGTTTCTTTCATATTGTCTGATAAACTTAATCACATTATCGTTGAAAGACGAAAGGAAAACACATATTGATACATGTTTAAATCCAATCTAATCTTTCGGCTTACGTAAACCATTATCAAAGATGACAATTTCAATAATGATAGTCCGACCTTTATAACAGAAGCCATTGGTTTATAACAACGGCATCCCGTACTTGATACTTCTCGTTTTTCACTCTCGCGTGGTCATGTGTGACGTCACAAGCTGCGACGCGATTTTCGCTTCTGCGTCTTGTATATACGAGTTTGTCATTACTTTGAAATTCTCATAAATCTCATTGTCGTTCTTTCAACTATAATGTGATTAATCTTATCAGACAATAGGAAAGGAACTTACTTAAAATAAATAGACAAAACATGTCTATATTATTTAAAGAAACATGCATTAATAAAAAATTGCTGCCTAAATATTCACAATATATATATATATATATATATATATATATATATATATATATAGCCAAGCATAGGGTTGGTGTATACGCAATAAATTCCAATAACCAACAAATACTATTCTTAAAAATACAAAGTAGAGCAAATATAATTATTTAAACTTTATAGTTTTTAATTTTATAGTATAATTTAATATTTATTAGAATGAATTCTATTTTAGTCTAACCTTAACATTAAATCATTATTATAACCAAAGATTATTCACAATTGTTTTGAATCCTCATATACTTTTATTTTGATTTGTCATTCCAGGTTATGCGACAGTGATTCCCCTTGCGAGGGATGTTTGATAGATTTGAACCTTTAAAAACCCTTTATTCTACATTCAACAACATCGCTTGATAAGATACCAGAAGTGTTGAAACAAATAGGTTATTTTTGTAGTGATTTTATAACATATTTATGTTATAATTTTCGAATAAATAATTATATATATATATATATATATATATATATATATATATATATATATGTGTGTGTGTGTGTGTGTGTGTGTGTGTGTGTGTAGTTGGATTGATATGAGTTTGTGACTCTGGATTTCATGCTCTCTGCGATCATTAGACAAAGTAATTTTTGAAATTTTTAGTTTCAATACTGATATATTCCTTTCAACGAATTATTTGTAAATACTATTAAAAGAGAACATTTTTAAAGATTTTGAATATAGAGAAATAATTTAATATGTTCTTATATAATTACCCAAGAAATTTAAATTAAAATACCTAAAAAATTATTTAATTTATTATTAATTACATCCAGAGAAAGATATTTATAAATGTTATATACGTAGAGGCTTGATCATTTATATTCTAGATGTATTTATTAATATTTAGAAGAATATGAATGTACTTAATCTAAGGGAAGGTTAGATCGGCGTTTCATTCAGCAAATTCTGTAAATGATATTAAAAAAATGTCTGATTCAGAATATTTTTTAAAAGATTTTCGAAATTTGTGAAAAAATGAAAAAACTTAATGTAAAATAGTATAAAGTTTTTTGTATAATTAACCAAGAAATTTAATTTAAAAAACCTAAGAGATTTGAATTAAATAATTATTGATTATATTCATTGAAAGACATTTATACAGTCCTGAACTTTTATGCCCTAGATGTATTTATTAATATTTAGCAGGATATGAAACTACAGTTTAAGCCCTTCCACCATCCTCAAATGACATACTGATGTCAGTATATTAAAATACGTCAACACTCTCTACCTTCCCCGCTCTCTAAATAAGATAGCAATATCTCTTGATTTTAACCGGGATATTTTTCCATTTCATTATTGAAATTTTTTGTGGGTCTTGAAGATTGTGAGCCTGTTTATATATATATAATACAGGTAAAAAATCCGTTGGTATATAATCAAGGTGAGTTCTGATAATATGAAATATTAAAACCGATGCACAAAAGAGCACAATATATTTATTATAACAGAGCGTATAAATTACATAACAGAAAAATCCAAAAGTACCTCATGGGTATAGTCTATTTCAACTGACGGTGAGTATATCAGTATTATTTAACCGAAACTGGTGGACTGTCTTCAGTGGCAGAATTAGAGATTTAAAATTTCTGTCTCTTAAATTTCAAATTTTAAATCTCTAGTTCCGACACGAACACAGTGGGTGGAACAAGACTGACAAACTCCTGAATTCATTTTGGATTTCTCTGTTCTTGTAAATTCATATATATATATATATATATATATATATATATATATATATATATATATATATATATATATATATATATAAATTATAGATATTATGCAAGTTTATTTGTAATAAAATCAGTTCATACTGACATATAACGTTCCATGTATTGCAATTAAATTATGTGAGGGATGTGCTATCACTATGAAAATCGTTTTTATTTTCCATTTCCTAAGTAATTTCGATTTTCTTCCAAGATCATCTTCAGGTCTGTACGTCGTAATACAAAACTGTGTTTTGTTTACGGGTGTAACTAGTAATACTGTAAAACTATTTGCTTGATACCCATTGCTGTAATAATGGTACGAAACTGCGTTTGAATTTATTTTTTCGGTGTGTGTCAGAGGAAAGATTATATCACTTAATTCCCTTTATAGAGAAAATACAAAGAAACTACCTTACGCTGCTGGGAAAGTAAATGAAGCCGACATTTTAAGTCAACCCTAATAAAATTACATTTTTTTCAAGAATATCTAGAAACATAGAAGAACCATATGTCACAAAATATCTAGAAGACGAACCATATCGGATATGGCAATATATCTAGAAACATTAAAGAACCATACTAGATGTGACAAAATATCTAGAAACATAGAAGACGAACCATATCGGATATGGCAATATATCTAGAAACATTAAAGAACCATACTAGATGTGACAAAATATCTAGAAACATAGAAGACGAACCATATCGGATATGGCAATATATCTAGAAACATTAAAGAACCATACTAGATGTGACAAAATATCTAGAAACATAGAAGACGAACCATATCGGATATGGCAATATATCTAGAAACATTAAAGAACCATACTAGATGTGACAAAATATCTAGAAACATAGAAGACGAACCATATCGGATATGGCAATATATCTAGAAACATTAAAGAACCATACTAGATGTGACAAAATATCTAGAAACATAGAAAAACCATACTTAGAGGACTAACCATACCAGATATGACAAAATATCTAAAAACATAAAAGAAGAAACATATCAGATGTGACAAGAGTATTCAATGCACGAAAAATGGTAGACTTAGAAACATGAAAGATAGATCCTGGAGAGAAACAAATTTTCTTCAAAATTTATGCCAAACACTTGAAATTACGATTATTTCAACAAATACATTTGTCAATTTAAAAATAAAAATCGCTTTCGTTCTCTTGAATCTCGCGGTTTGAATGGATTGGACATTTGAAGAAAAAATTTGAAAAAGAAAAAGAAAATATATAGATATGGACACTAGTAATAAAATAGGAAAAAACGTATCAGATTCTATTTGCATGAAAAACAGTAATTAAATTTGATCAATTTAATTAACTCGGTGTCTTGTCACTGTTTCGCTAGATTTATAGCCTAACTGAAATGAAAGTAAATGTAAATGGAGAAGAGCCTGTAAACGGCGTTATTTTACATCTGGATATCAGCATCACTAAATAAGCTACAAAAATTTAGATATAGATTACAAAAAGTCTCAAAGTAGGTTGAAATAGAAATACAGCAAAATAAATATATTAAATATATTTTAAAATAAATGTTTGATTTTCGTTTATAGAGAACGATCAAAGCAATGGAGGATGTAGATCTGGAAGAATCCAGGAAGACAGATATATATTAAAAGCCTTAAAACTGGAGCAAGATCAGGAAAATTTAAAAGTAAAACAATATACAACGTTTGGATAGAATGTATTTAAATACAAAATAGGAAAAAAAAACATTACGAATTTGCTTAAAAGATATTGTGTTCAATAATTGACAATTGATAGCGTTAACGTAGGAAATAGAAAAATAAGAAGATCATAAAACGATTGAAAAAACAAAGAAATCTCACTGCAATAATAATGGCCGTAGATTCGAATATATATGAAGTCCAGTCGTTGACTCGTTGCTTCCTTTTCCATTCATGTTTAAAATTGAGTGTATAAAAATAATTATTTTAGTTTAGTTTTAATTTCAGCTTGCACAATTGTTAGGGTCTAAATGAGAACACCCATGTTGCCCAAATCGTGTTTCCTAATAAGGAATGTAGATCTGGTTAACTGACATCTAAGTAAAATATATCAACCTTTCCAGATTCCAGCGTATATCACCAGAAGAAGTCTGGAGCGTACAACGGACGCAACGTCATGAATATGGCAGCAAAGATGAGGAAAACAGTCAGAATGACGTAAATATTATAAAGAATATCTTTTTGTTTCAACTTCCTAGCTTTAAATCTTGAATTTGAATTTATTTTCTCTTCATTATAATGTTAAATGGGGCGGGGGACATCTATGCGTAGTGTAATGGTTGGCAAGCTTTTCTCATAGAAGAATTATGACTGCGTAGTGATTTTGATCCTCACTGTGTGTCCAATACGTTAGGCATTGGGCTATATTTAAGCTACGTTTAGAAAACCTCTATAATGTTGAGTTAAAACTGAGCAGAATATTCGGCTAAGAAACATTTGCCCGACAGAAGAAAAAAGTTCTAAGGGTGAACACTCCGGCGGGTTCGTGCTTATTTTGTATGTGTACGTGTTTTTGTATGTGTACGTGTTTTTGTATGCTTGTTGTATGTGTTTGTCTCTGCTCTGCTTGCTGTGTGTGCATGTTTTATTGTTTTTTTTTTCCGCTGGTCGGCGTGTGTTTTGGTGTATGTGTAAGAGAGTCTGTCTGTTGTCGTGAATCGTCCGGAAAAGAAGTGGGAAAATATACATGAGTAATTTGAAAGAATAACGCTTAGTTTCAAATTCATAGCTCTAAACCTTCGCTTTGATTTTAATTCTTCTGTTCATTGCAATTATAACTTAAATTTTAGTACAGTATTTTACTAGGAAGGCCGTGACTTGTAAGTCATATTGTAAATAAAAATAAATAAGAGATATTGGAATGAATACGAAACTATAGAACAGCGAAAAAAATGAATAATAATGGCTTTAGATTCTTTTCCGACGAAGACTTTCAGAAAAAATATTATTCGATGAAGAAAATATCAGACATATAAAAAAAAAAAGCATGAGAGGCATTTAAAACTGATTACAAATCCGTTGGCTAAATCATTGAAGCTAGTTTAATTTAGGTTAAGTAAACCAAGTCAAGTAGAAAGCATACCAAGGAACTTTGAATTTGTTTTACTTGAAGATATATAATGATTGCAAGCTAAACAAGCAACTGGAGATTTATTAGGAGATGGAACAGAAAGTATAAAACTGCAAAGATTTTGAATATAGATTAATTTTTAAAATACAAATATCGAAAAGATGAGAACAGTATAAGTCAAAACATCTCTAAGATGGTCACAGAAGCGGATTTGAGAATGGATAAAGCATAGCAGGTAAGAAAAATAAATTTACCAATTTACAGTTTTCGTTGTTCTGTCTATGGTATATATTCTGACGAGATACATTCCTTCACTCCACCAGTTTAGACCTTCACATGTATGACGATCATATCACGTACGCAGGGTTAACTCAACCTTATTTCACCACGTTATCCTTTGATACAGCGGTAGTTAAATTCAAACAGCTCCTTCCCCAGTGCAGTTAGACTATGGAACAGAGACTCGAAAGGACGATTCCCGGATCACATCTATCTTAATCTCTTCAGGTCGAGGGTCAACCATTGTGCATCGTACATATTTTCATAATATGCACTTCTTTTATCCTCACTTTACGCCTTTATAACAACCTCATTTAGTAAACTTCTTCCTTAAAAGGCTCTTGAGACTTATCTTGGAAGAGCAATAGTAATGGTAATACTAGCCATTTCCCTACAAGGAAACATCCAGCATTCATTGACTCAGCCACCAGTACTGCTGTCGGTTGAAATTTATAAAAATCTTTTTTTAAAACAATAATTCCGGTAAATAGGTTTCTCAAATCCAGTAACTGTTAAAGATCTGTCCAGTACAGATAAGGGTGTTCTTCCTTGCTAAACCTTTTATTTATATGAAGAAGTGTTGATTTTGCTATTATTTTCTCTTCTACCCATATGTGATATGCATTTTAGGTGTTGTTCAAATTCATCAGGTGATGTGGTTTCTGTTTTGTTTTTGTAGCACCAATCCACAGTATGAAAAAATAAAATGGTCTTCGCCAAGACCCACAAGTTTCACTGGCTCAAAGTAATTTTTAATCATCGATCTTAGAAATCGGCTGTATACAGTTACTAGTTTAGATATTTCTGAACTGGTTTGGAGCCATGCATATCATCCCTATTAAAATCTTGATTTGACGATATTATTTAAGAACGTGTCTTGAAATTTCGTGTTAATGTTTTGTCTTTGTAGCAAGGCGTGGTGTTGGGCGAAACTAGTTCTACCACAGCGTATTCTATGTTCTCTTTCCTTAAGTCCTATACTAAATTTGTTATAAATTATACATACAACGATATATTTTATATGTTTATGCTGTGGCCTTTTTAGGGCCAGAAATAAAGACGCAAAGAGAGGAAATGAGTTAAACAAATATATTAACAAAAACAGTAATAAAAATATATACAAACAAGAGTGTTACAGCAAGAATGTTCGGTCCGACTGCCGGAGCTAACTGCTGGAAACTTCATCTCCAAAAGGCAGTACCTGCTCCTATTTATAGCTGGGATTGACAAAAAACAAAAACAAAAACAAAAAAACAGATTGGGTTCTATAGCCTTGGATGGCAACCAGTGTATAGCAGAAATAAACAGTAACCGACTGCGGGAAACCTTTCTCCCCAGTCACTCATGAATCGAAAGAAACATGATCGGCCAAGCGTCTATCACGTATGCCACTTAATTGAAAATCATGAAGCAATCATTACAAAGAGAAAAGTATAGTAAAATTCCCAGAGTGATTCTATGGATAAGGCAAATTGTTATAAGAATGACAATAGGAAAAAAATCTTTTTCGCGTTTCGTTTTCCGACTTCATTAATTGAAGAAATTACATTAAATCCAAAATTGAAAAAGAGAGAGACGCTTTTGCGTAAGTCTCTTTCTGGATAGTATTAAATTCTTTTATACTTATAGTTTTTTTTTTCTATATTGTCGACATGGAAAAAAAAAAAGAAAAAAAAAGGAAAACTATAAGGGAAGTTAATATTAGCCAGAAAGAGGCTTACGCAAAAGCGTCTCTCTCTTTTTCAATTTATGATTTAATGTAACTATGAAAAAAAAATCGTTTTCATTTTTTGCCTTGATAATGTCGGAAAACGAAACGCGCCGTCAAAAACTAAGATTTTTTTTCCAATTGTCATTCTTATACCGAAGAGAATAGTGCAAATTTGGTGAAGTACATGAAAACTGATGCAGGAATAATAGAAACAAAAATATTTAGTAATGGGTATAGAACTACACTGTTTGCACAGAGGACAATTTTTGTTTGCAAATATCAAGAAATATTACAGGAAGATGTTACAATGATTTGAACCGGTATTGTAGATGTCGGACAAGAAATGTTTGAGTGGTACAAATCGGAAAGAAAAAAAAAAAGAAGAATTTGAGCGATATTATATTAATGGAAAACAATTTTCATTCAATATGCAGCGCAACGTTGAATATTGTCCAATTTGGCAAAAATATTTTAAAAGAAACACAATTAGTGAAATGCATCACAGATATTAATAAAATGGAAACGATGTGTGACTTCGTTAAAATAGATCTATGAGAATAAAAAAAAACAAACATGTTCGAGCAATGACATCTAGGAACTAATAAAAACGATCCTAGCAAGGTTAAATATGAAACAGTAGATAATTTACTTATCTCAAAAGAGGGCAGATATCTAATGTCAACGAGTGCAGGGTAATAAGTAAAATAAAATTATTTGTTTTGCTGAAATGCGATACGCTGATCATTAGATATATGTATATTTTGATATATTTGAATATGTTCTTTTAATTCATATACATTGAAATAGATGAGTCTTTTAATAATTTCACGCCATAAAAGGAAGTAAAGCCACAAAGACACAAATGGTTAATGAGTGTAAACGAAGAAGAAAAAAATAACATTATCAAAAAGAGCGAACAATACAAGAGTAATCAACAGTAGAAAAAACTAGATAACGATTGACTTTGTAGCTAAATTATTGAAGATCAAAGTTAACTGGAAAGTGAGAAGTGCGTGAAAGGAAACCATTAGGGTAGAACTTAGTGTTACATCTTTTAACTGCCAACTAATGAGATCTTGAACGCCATTCTTGTACTCCGCTCAAGTTCATAGAGTCTAGGTTCAATAGAAGAAAATGCATCAAAACAATTACAGCGCTGAGAAAGTGAGTGAAACCGAATTGCCAGGTCAGGTGCAATAATATTGCTGATGCTTTTCTGGATCTTAAATATATAGCAGGAGAACCATGCCATAGGTGACAGATATATGCCAAACATGGACGAATTGTAGTAGACATATAAATATGGAAATAGATTCGGATGAGATTAATTCTCTAGCAGGAAATTGATACAAATAAATTGTGAACACGATCATAATGTGCTGACCGTGTTTAAAACATTTAAGAAAGAAAAAAAATCCTATAACTCAAGATAGAAAAATAAATGATTCATTCCTTCATTTAAAAAAAAAAAGAGCAAGTAATGTATTTTCTTATTTCGATAATATTTCATTTTACTATATTTTCAGTGGTTAAACGTGTTTGAGAACACACGCATCTGTTTATATACTAAATATTAGTATTAGATTCAACCGGCATACATCATCAAATTTTTTATTAATGAATGGTACATTTTCGTCAGTAAGAAATTTAATAATCTTGGCCGCAAAAAATTAACCTCAATTTTTGTAAATAAATAAGAGTGTTGAATAAAAAACAGGTAGAACACTGAATAAGAGTTTATTGTTATTTAATATATTCATATAATGATAATAATAACAACAGCATCAACAACAAGCCATAGTAGTAGTAGTAGTAGTGGTAGTAGTAGTAGTAGTAGTAGTAGAAGAAGAAGAAGAAGAAGAAGAAGAAGAAATTACCTAACACATAAAGTGAAAAATTGTGTCAACCCGAAATGCAGATTCAGTGATAAATATCCAGAAACAATTGAACCTCTTTTATGAAGGCTGGACGGTGGTAGCAACCACTGAATATAAAACTCGGCATGATAATGTGGGTCACTAGCTAACCTGGAAAATATGTAACTTTTTCCGGGAAGGAAACTGGAAGCACCTGATATCAACGTCAACTAGATCCGGTTACAAAGAAAAGTCATTTAATAAATTTATGGGACTTAACCTTACACATCAAGCAAACCTAACCACCCAGACATCGTGATGAAAGATCGCAAAAAGAGAACCGGCTTTCTTATTGACACAGTATTGGACATTCTTATTGTGCAGATTATAAATGTATAACAAAAGCAACAACAATAATAATAATAATAATAATAATAATAATAATAATAATAATAATAATAATAATAATAATGTTTGTTAACTAGGAATTGTCAAGCACATATACAAAAATATTGTGTTAGCCCAAAACGCAGATTCTGTGATAAATATACAGAAACGATTGATCATCTTGTATCAGGTTGCACGATATTGGCAGCCACTGAATATAAAACCAGAGTGGGTCAATATCTGCCCTGGAAAATGTGCAACTTCTACGGGAAGGAAACTAAAAGAATATTGTATGAAAACTATCCAGACCCGGTTACGGAGATAGGACCTATTACAATTTTATGGGACTACACAATACACACAGAACAATCAAAGCCAACCGCCCAGATATTGTTATTAAAGACCACAAAAAAATAAAAACAAGTACCTCCTTATTGATATGGCAGTCCCTGCAGATTGCAATGTATCATTGAAGATCTTCAAAAACCTGTCAAAATAAAAGGACCTTGAAATAGTAATCTCAATTATGTGTCACATGGGAACATCAAGAATTTCTGTTGTAGTTAGAGCCCTAGGATTGGTTGGAAAAGTTCCAGTAGACTAATTGAAGGGATTCCTGGAAGTCAATGCCTCAAAGAAATATATAAAAAATTGTTCTCACGAGTACAGCCCACACTTTACGAAGGGTTTTATCTATGTATTTTTTTTGTCAGTGGAAAGTGGCATGATGCCATTTCTAACGTTAGGTCCCTCGGCGGGACCCAGAAAGCAATGTGTAAACGCCAGAAATCAAAGAAAAAAAAATAATAATAACAGCAACAACAACAACTAGAAATTACCAAACACAAACTGAAAAAATTTGTTGACACTTAATGCAGATACAGAAATAAACAACTAGAAACAATTGAACATCTTTTATCAGGGTGAATGGTGGTAGCACCGACTGGATGTAAACCTCGGCATGCCTGCCTTGACCAATATCTACTCTGGAAAATATGCTACTTTAATGGGAATGAAACTGGAAGCACCTGGTATCAGCGTCACCCAGATCCCGTTACAGAAAAATGACATGTAAGAATTTCATGGAACTTTACAGTACACACAGACATAAACCAAACCTAATCATCTTGAGAAAAAAACAACTTTCCTCGCAGCAGGTGTATCAATTGATTCAACATAATCTTTCCACTTAAATTCAAGCAAAAACATTAACCCGAGAATTCGCAACGAATCAGTCTCTAGGAGGATTGGATTAACCATGCTGATGGAAGGCGGAAAGGGTTTTCTCAAATCATTAAGGGAGAGCAGTTTCGTTTAAAATGAACACGTCCCTCTTTTACTCTGTTAATAGGATGTAGGCCATTTTGTATATTCACCTTATCGAACCAATCAGACTTTATATTAAGACAGGTTTAAAGAGATGTGTCATCAGCATAGCTTCCGAACTGAGATATGTTGCCCCAGGAAAGCAGTTTAACAAAATTATGAACAACATAGGTCCAAGGATAAAGTTCTGGCGGACTCCTGAATTAATGCCAATCGATCTAGAAGAATGGCCATTCAAAACGTTTATCATTTTACGATTAGATAAGAAAGACTGAATAAGTTCAAAAATTCGTCTACAAATACCATAAATTGGTGAAGAAGAACAATATACCAAACTCTGTCTAATGCCATCATCAAATCCAAAACAATAGTATCACCGTTCTTACCTAATAGAAAAATCAAAAGATTCGTCCGAGTTCTTAAAGACGGTAACTGCAAAAGAAAATTTCAAACAAGCAGTAAAACAAGAAGTAACAAGACAATTATTGCCAGGTTTTAGAAAACAGAAGCCAGTTTAGGAGCAATTTTCTTAAGGGCTGTTGCAGTGATATCATATCATATCATATCATATCATATCTATCTATATCTATCTATCTCTATCTATCTATCTATATCTATCTATCTATATATCTACCAATAACCTATTTCAGACTGTTTCTGACTATCTATCTATCTATCTATAGATCTATCTATCTATAGATGCCTGTTACTATCTCACTCTGTCTCACAATTTTTATTTGAGTTATCTTACGCATGCCAAATCTAATCAGGTTTTCGAGGATGATTTAGAAATGTTTTTTCTGGTTTCTCTTTCCATACCTTGAGTTAAGGCATCTTGTACGGTAAAGTGGTAACAATTTTGCCAGAGAGGAACCATTATCGAGCAAAATGGAATTGGGTGCCCATAATCGGTAAAAAGTTGAAGAGAGGACATTATCGGAAAATGGACTGTGTTGTAGATGCGCATTCATTTTGCTTCGACTGGTTTTCTGGCAAATTGTTACACTTTAGTAAAGATCGCCTTAATCAAAGTATGAAAAGTGAAACCAGAAAAAACATTTCAAAACAAAATACTTTTTTCATTGTCAGTTTTCGGACATTAATATGACAGACCGATAATGGGATAGATAGATAGATAGATAGATAGATAGATAGATAAATAGATAGATAGATAGAAACAGAGTGAGATAGATATGAACAGGCATCTATAGATAGATAGATCTATAGATAGATAGATAGATAGTCAGAAACAGTCTGAAATAGGTTATTGGTAGATATATAGATAGATAGATATATAGATAGATAGAAACAGTCTGAAATAGGTTATTGGTAGATAGATAGATAGATAGATAGATAGAAACAGTTTGAAATACGTAGATAGATAGATAGATAGATAGATAGATAGATATAAACAGAGAAGGAAAGATATGAACAAACATAGGGATAGATAGATAAAAAGATAGATATAAACAGACTGAGATCGATGGATATGAACAGATTGAAATAGATAGATATAAACAGACTTAGATAAAAACACTCTGAAATATCTAGCTAGATATATATGGACAAAAAGAGATAGGTAGATAAATAGATAGATAGATTGCGATACAATGGTAGACAAGAATAGTCTGAGATATGAACAGAAATATATATATATAATATATATATATATATATATATATATATATATATATATATATATATATATATATATATATATATATATATATATATTAATTAACACACGCACGCTTGCACACACACACGCACACTCACACATGTATAAAACTAATATAGGAAGAAGAAGTAAATATATTTTTGAAAATATATACGTACTCTTAAGAAAATATTGAGATATAAATCATTGGTAATACAATAATTCTACAATAAATTGGTTTCATAATATTGAAAAATTAGAGTAGCCTTATACAAGTCGATTTTGAGAAAATCTCTCTCTCTCTCTCTCTCTCTCTCTCTCTATATATATATATATATATATATATATATAATGGAAAATATGTCAAATGAACATTAAACTTGGTAAACAATACACAAATAGAGAATATAAAGGTGTACAAATTATAAAATATTATAGAAGACAATAATATTTTACAATAAGTATATATGGATAAAAAGAGACAGAAATGTTAACTGTATATTAACGGTAACATATGACAGAGCAGATATATAAGAACTCTTAGTACTTTATATAATTAATAAGATAACTACAATTATTGAAAAAAAATCGAATTATACAGAAATGATGGCTTATTATTATTACGCAGTAATAATGAGAGAATTGATAGATATAGAAAGATAACAAGAAAAATTAAAATTAGGATTTACAATTGAAATAAAATCAAATCATAAACGTATAAAGTTGTAGATCTGCAATTTTATGTAATTCCTGGTACTTCTGAATCATAGAGAAACAAAAGAAAATATTAATTTATATTAACAAACATTGAAAAGATCTACTAGATTTTTTTATATCTACTAGATATTTTTTAAAATCATTTCACTCCAAGGAAGGCGATAATGCCACTAAGATGCAAAGAGGGATTGTGAATGAAAGAGAATGTGAAAGCAGTAAAAATGACGGGTTTCAAGAAAACAGAATATGGCGATTTGAAGAGGTTTTCAAAAACGAAAGTGAATCAATAATCTAGTACAGAATCTTACACATCGTGATTTGGTAGAAAAGAGACTATTGGAATAAAGCTTACGGTTAAATCTATTTCAAAAGTAAAATGATGAAAGCCATTTTCCAGTCTAGCACCACGTTTGAATTCATGCTATTGGTGTAGCAATATTTTGATAACAATGCAAAAAAAAAAAAAAAAAAAATGGATGAGGCCAAAATGTTGAGAGTGGGGAGGCTGGTGTTCAATCTATCTCAACTTAAACTTAGCTAGCCACAATTACTGACACAAAATTATTCCTTACACCAAAATAACACATTCTTACTTAACATTGTTACTACAGTCACCACAATACCTAAGAGTCTCTATGAATACCTAACTTGTCCCCTTATGTACAATTTGCCAGTGTAGGGTGGGGAATAAGAATAAAAAAAAAATAAAAAAGGAGGAGAGCTCATTAGAACCATTCACATGAAAATATTTATAGAAAAATCAGAGGTATGCCACTTCACGGCGATGAGAAAGTAACTGAAGTCTAGATACCAAATCAGGACCGATAATATTACTCATCCTTTGGATGCTTCGAGAACCTCAAGATATGGAGCACCAGACCAGATATCGCAGCAACATTTATTGCATGTCGAATGGTAGATTTGTAAATGTGCAAGATGGATGATGTCGAGACAAATGTCTTTCGTAGAAACATACCAAGCATTTGATTCAATATAATCACTCCTCTTCATATCAATGTCATGAAGCCGTTTCTGACTTTAGGTCTCTGGTTGGTATCCGGAAGAAAATATATATGCAACAGAAACCAAAGGAAACAACAACAACAATAATAATAATAATAATCAAGGCCAACCGCCCAGATATTGTTATTTAAGACACAAACAAAAACGGTGCCTCCTTATTGATATGGCAGTCCCTGCTGACTGCAATGTATCTTTGAAGATATTCAAAAAGCTGTCAAAATACAAGGACCTTGAAATAGAAATCTCGAAAATGTAGCATATGGGAACATCAACAATCCCTGCTGTAGTTGGAGCCCTAGGACTGGTTGGAAAAGATTGCAGTAGACTAATTGAAGGGATTCCTGGAAGTCCATGCCTCAAGGAGATACGAAAAATTGTTCTGACAAGTACAGCCCACACTTTACGAAGGGCTTTATCTATGTATTTTTTTTTCTTTTTGTCATTGGAAAGTGTCATGATGCCATTTCTAACCTTTGGTCCCTGGGCGGCACCCGGAAAGAAATGTGTAAACGACATAAATCAAAGAAAATAAATAATAATAATAATAATAATAATAATAATAATAATAATAATAATAACGAGAAATCTGCCATAGGAACAAACTCCTACACAAATAATCAATGTTTGGGGCCACACAACCGGGAAAATGATGGCGGTGCGAATTCTCCAACTAGATCCATAACAATTCATTTAATGAAAAAAAAAGGAACAATTCAGTATCTGTCTATATTTCTGAGATGAGGTATTATGTACACGGTTTACATTATTCGGACTATTGTCCCCATCTTTGTTGCCATATTTATTACAACGTTTCGGCCGTTGTAAGCTCTGGTCTTCTTCAGGTGGTTGGAGTGCAAGAGAAAAGCTATAATAACAACAAAAATTGCAATATAAGCTCTTGTAAAAATATACAATGATAACAGCAAAAAATTGCAATATGAGCACTGGTAAAAAAAAGGTTGCTGAAGTCATTAGGTTCATAATACCCATAAATGCATACACATATGTCCACAAGGACACATGGCACAGTGGATAAAAGCGTTGGTTAGATCTAGGGACAGGACCCAAACAGTGTGAGTTCAATACCCGGTGGGGAACTTGGAGAGGGGAATTTACATGAGATAACTGATAACTGACATCCATTACTGACATCCATTAAACATGGTAGGTGGAACTAGAACAGTGAGCGAAATAAAGGGTTGAGTTCAATATTCCAACCACCTGAAGAAGGTCGGAGTGTACAACGGCCGAAATGTAATAAATATGGCGACAAAGATGAGGACAACAGTCCGAATAATGTAAAGAGAAAATTGTCTCGTGAGAGTACAAGCATTCTATGAAGCGTTTCAGAAAAACGTCACTCGCCAAACATAGGTAATAAATAACAATAAGAGATAATGTAATAAGGTATACCATGAGAAATTACGGAATGACGGATACTGCAATTAAAGAAATAAAAGGAACTGCAACCAGGTGAATCGATAGAACATGAAAGGGAACCAGAGATGGACATAAAACACTAACAGCACAGCAATCATAATGAAGAAACAACAATTACAGTGAAAATAATGCTCGAAGATTTAAAGTTAGAAAGGTTTGATCTAACTGCAATAAAACGAGTCTAAAACACTGAACCGAGTTACTTTACAGGAAACAAGAATAGTATACAAAAAAAAAATTATGGGGGAATAAGTCAGACATGGAGGACGAGGATATGTCACCAAATTATAACCACCAAAGCATAACCCTAAATCCATTAAACTCTTCAATGCAGCACTCAAATTAATTCTGGAGTTGCGTCGCATATTTGTCACAACGAAGCGATATATGCAACAGTATGGCAGTAACTAAAAAATTAAACATCAAAGTAAAAAAAGCCAGTCACACAGAGGATCTACCTTGGAAAAGAGAAATAGAGAAAGAAATTGAACCGGAATGATTTTAAATTTAATCGCACTCCACCTCAAAAAAAAAAAAAAATCATTTAATCTAAGAAACATTTTGTGTCTGCCATCAGCATTGCTGATAATCCTTCTTAACTCAAATTTCCCACTGACATGCAATGGAGTAATTATACTGAATCAAGTGCTAGGTTTACTGGTAGGAAAGTTGGTTCACTATTTCGTGCCAGAGAATTCTTTACCTCAGAATCCTTTTTGCACATTTATAAATCTACCATTCTTCCGTCTTTTGATTATCCTACAACATATATCGAGATTCTTGACAAAATTCAAACAAGGTTCTATAAGGTAATCGATCCTAAATCGGCATCACGATGACGGCCATTTTCCCACCACGTTGCGTGGCGTCATTGTGTTTTTTCCACAAATATTTTATGTCAGTTGTTCTAATGAGACGTCAATCTTAGACTGAATATATTTAAACGTATTTCTAGATCAGCAACTAGTTCTTAAGGTTTTAATCTTGAACTAGCTACCATCCGATTTCTTGCGTTCGCGCTATCTACAATCTTCAAAAATTTATATACAACGTCAATCGCCATCTTATGTCTTATTGGCCATTCTTCCCTTATTATCATTTTCTCCAGCTCTTCTCACTAATCTCTTCTCATTACCCCACCACCTCGTAACGTTCTGCGTTCTAGTGGAATTTTGGCTTACCTTGGTATGAAATGATAAAAAGAAATGGGATGTATTATTTCTTCATTTAAGAAAATGGTAAATATTCATTAATAAAATATTTTGAAATATTTGGTGTCAGGAAATATTTAACTGCGTCAACTGTCCTTTCTTAATCATTTTGAAAATATACAGAGCGTCCATAAAGTTTGTGTGCACTTTAAAAAATTTATAATTTTATTTGTATTTGCGATAGAAATACTTTGTAAAAAGGATTAGAAAGAAGTAAATCTATCTTTTTTGAGGTTTTATTGAAATTTTATTTAAGTTTTTACATGTTCTCCATCATTAGCAATACAAAGGGTAATACGATTTTGCAGTTCACGGAAAAGATTTGCCAAATGATTTGCAACAATACCTGAAATCACATTAGTTATTTTAGCTATACTTAAAACTAGGTACATTAAACTTTATAACATTTTTTTACAGATTATTTCTATCGCAAATACAAATAAAGTTATAATTTTTTAGGTGCACATGAACTTTATGGCCACCCTGTATATTAAACAAAAAAATGTATTCCAATAAAAGTAAATAAACGAAATTGTAGAAAACTGATAAATACTTATTTCTTTTCATACGGATTACTGATAAGATTCAATTTGGCTTTCTTTATTTACCAATATCATATAATATTCTTTACACCGCCAGACACAATATAATTATTTCTATCCTTATTTTAACTAATAGGGGGTTAATTCCCAGGTGTTTAATTATTCCTTATTTGATGTTCCGTAGAAAAAAGATCTAACAGTTTTGAAAATAATAGGTAAAAAAAAAAAAATCATTTAAAAATATTTCTGATGCCAAATTTCTTCAAATAAGTCTTTTAATAAAACACTTTTTTATCAGAAACCGGAAGAATGTCAAAATCACACTGAAAAATTACGAGTAAATTTTAAAAAAATATATTCATTGTAGATATTTTTCCTGTCAAATCTTTAAGGAAATAACTTTTTTTTTTTATTATATTATATAAGTAAAAACGCAGAAGACAATTATTTTTTTTAGTTTAGT
Organism: Acanthosepion lycidas; assembly: GCA_963932145.1. Taxonomy (NCBI): domain Eukaryota; kingdom Metazoa; phylum Mollusca; class Cephalopoda; order Sepiida; family Sepiidae; genus Acanthosepion; species Acanthosepion lycidas. The sequence goes on from OZ010605.1 coordinate 75,968,333, forward strand.
CGAATTATATTTGTAAGGTTTCAGGAATGGTGGAGTAATGGATAGTGGCTCGGATTGTGGAGACGGAGAACCGAATTCGAATTCCAGTCGAATCCATTAGATCCACTTACGTGCTAATACCCTTGGGAAAGGTATGAATCTTGTTCTTCTTCCTCCAACTATGGGCCGACCGGGTTCCATAAGCTTGGATAGCAAATGGTCGACCGTAGAAAGATAATGGCAACCGATTGTAAGAAAAAAGGCCTCGACTGTCATATATTAAAAGATGCATGATCGCCTAAGCGTGTATCACGCATGGCATATAACTGACTGACTGTTATATAGGAAATATTTTTTGATGAGATCATATCTTCAGGGACTTTTCTTGGTAAAACTATGACCGATATTTATTAGATCCTTACTGACCATTTCACTAAATATCTCGGCAAAGTTTGTTTTTTTTAATACAATAAACTATTCGGTATACAATTCATTAATGAAAATGTTGTGAAACCTTCCTGTGAATCGGATATTTCGCTGTTTTTTTTTTCCTTCCGGAAAACTATAAAACAAGTGAGGGGCTTTGTTTTGTCTTTATTTCGGAAAATGGATCCATAAACTAATACATTTTGGTAATGTCCATGTTTACAAATTTCACTTGCGTAGGCCTAGCAACAACGGAATTATAATAACAACAAATTGTTTTAAGCTTAGTTGATCTTCCCACCGGTTGAGTTTATGAGAAATTTGAATTTGATGATTTAATTTAAATGACGAAACATGCTCAATCAAATACATAAATAAATAGTAAGATAATTAAAGAAAAAGAAAGTAATAATAATAATAATAATAATAATAATAATAATAATAATAATAATAATAATAATAATAATAATAATAATAATAAATATACTAAAATACTAAAATATTGTGTTAACTCCAAATGCAGATTCTGTGATAAATATCCAGAAACCATATATTGTCAGCCACTGAATATAAAACCAGTCATGACAGAGTGCGCGAATATCTGCACTGGAAAATCTGCAACTTCTACGGGAAGGACTGAAAGAAATTGGTATGAACAACACCAAGACCCGGTTACGAAGACAGGACCTGTTAGGATTTTATGGGACTACATAATACCCACAGACAAAACAATCCAGACATTTTTATTATAGACCACAAAAAATACCGCCTATTGATATGGCAGTTTCTGCATACGACAATGTGTCTTTGAAGATCTTCAAAAAGCTGTCACAATACAAGTACACTGAGATAGAAATGACAAAAATGTGGCACATGGGAACATCAACGATCCCTGATGCGGTTCGAGCCCTCGGATTGGATGGGAAATATTCCAACAGACGAATTGAAGGGATTCTTGGAAGCCCATGCCTTAAAGAAATAAAAATATGTTCTAACGAGTACAGTCCACAGCTTACAAAGGGCTTTGTCTATGTAAAATATGTTTGTGCTTTTTTTTTTCTATTTTTTTATTGATCAGTTTGATATCATGATGCCATTTCTAACCTTAAATCTTTAAGTGGGACCCAGAACGAAATTTTTACACACCAGAAATCCAAGGAAATTAATAATAATAATAATAATAATAATAATAATAATAATAATAATAATAATAATAATATGAGAATCTCAAAAATGTGGCACATGGAAACATCAACAATCCTCGTTGTAGTTGGAGCCCCCGGATTAGTTGGAAAAGATTCCAGTAGACTAATTGAAAGGATCCCTGGAAGACCATGCCTTAAAGAAATGCAAGCAATTGTTCTCACGAGTACACCCCAAACCTTCCGATGGGCTTTGTCTATGTACTTTTTTTTTTGTTTTTTTGACAGCATTTCTAACCTTAGGGCCCTAGGCAGGACTCGGAAATGTGTACAGAACAGGAATCAAAGGAAATAATAATAATAATAATAATAATAATAATAATAATAATAATAATAATAATAATAATTATATAATAATAATAATAATAATAATAATAATTATTATTATTATTATTATTATTATTATTATTATTATTATTATTATTATTTCCTTTGATTCCTTTTATTATTATCTTTAAAACATTTTCAACTGGAATCGATATCTCAAAAATGTGGCACATGATGACAACAATTCCATTTTGAATCCCAGGAATTCATTGGAAAATGTTAGGACACCTACATTGAATGGGTTCCTGGTAGCTCAAGCCTTAAGGAAATAGTTATGCTAGAAGTACAGCTCACACCTTACAATTGTCTTTATCTACGTAAAATGTGTGTGATCTTAGGATTTTTTTTCTCAAAAAATGTTCATTGGAAAATGTCATGATGCCATTTCTGATCTTAGGGCTCTGGTTGGAATCGGGAAAGTGATGAGTATACACCAGACATCAAAGGAAATAAAACCATAACAATATAGGTGGATTATGTCAACTCGAACAATCTTAGAACAACTACAGTCTTAAAGGATACTTATGAACTAGAGAGAAATACAAAACATTTTTCTCATGAGTACAGCCCACACCTTACGAAGAATTTTATTTATGTAAAATATGTGTGCTGTTGTTTTTTTTTTAATTGATCAGTGGAAAATATCATGATACCATTTCTGACTTTAGGTTACTGGACGGGACCCGAAAAATGTGTCACGCCAGAAATGAAAGGAATAATATTAATACTACTACTACTACTACTACTACTACTAATACTTTACTCCAACTACTACTACTAATAATAATAATATTGGAAAAGCAGATATGGAAATCAAAAAGCTAACATTATTTGGAGTAACCTAAAGGCATATAATTCCAATGCAGAGTGGAGCAGACGAGAACAAGAACGAATGAAGATAAAACTGTGCAAGAATGAAAAATATGACCAAGAATAATGTTAGGCAAAACCTCTTCCCGGTCAATATTCAGCTTGTGCCAAACGAGCTGATTTAGACAAACCTCATATCCACAAATGTCTACGTCGTACAGGGTTAAAAGGTGAAAGCGAAGGTTTTATTCTTGCTACACAGAACCAATGTATGCTCACTAGAAATTACTAATCACACATATTGAAAAATTATGTTAGTCCATAATACAGGTTCCATGACAAATATCCGGAAAAAATTGACCATCTTTTATCAATGTGGACCATATTGGCACCCACTGAATATAAAATCCGTCCTGACAGAATGGGCCAATATCTGCATTGGAAAATGTAAAACCTTTACGGAAAAGAAAACCACAAGAAATTGGTATGAACACTACATGTCTCCGGTTACAAAGATAGGCCCTGTAACAATTTGATGGGACTTTACAGTACACACAGACAGAACAATTAAAGTTAATTGCCCAGACATAGTAATCAGTGACCACAATAACAAAATGTGTTTTTTTTTATTGACACGGCAGTCACTGCATACTGTAATGACATCAACAACTCCAGTTGTAGTTGGAGCCCTCAGACTGATCGCAAAAGAACCCGACAAAATCATTGAAGTGATCTCTATTAGCCGATGACTTCAAGAAATACAAAGGGCCTTATCTATGTAGAATATGTGTGATCTTAATTATTTGTTTATTCTTCCTCAATAATGCTCAGTGGAAAATGTCATAACATTTCTGACCTTACGTCTTTAGGTGGGACCCGGAAAGAAATAAGTATAGACCAGAAATCAAAGGAAATAAAATACTACTACTACTACTAAGAATAATAACAATTTGATAGGACTTTACAATACACACATGATAACAGCAATAATTCCAATTGTAATTGAAGTAGTCGGATTGATTGTAAAGGTTCCATGTACTCATTGAAGTTATTCCTGTTAGCCTTAAAATTGTACTCACAAATACTCCTCAGAAATAATAACGTAATAATGTCGTATTTTGACGTTAAAAATACGTCCAAAAACGACATTATTACGTCATTATTTTTGCACCAACCTAATAATAATAATAATAATGAATTTATAAATACAAAATAATGACTATATACAATAATTATAAATAATCTATTAAAAATTATGAAGTTGCCTCATATAATTTACAAAAAACAAAAAATGAAAGAAAGAAATCAGAAAAATCAAATTAAAGAAAGAGTCGATGAATGAATATATTTGGTTAAATATAAATTTGCTTTTAATCTTATAGTTTTCATGTAATTTTCTTCGATTTACGTTTGAAAATCAATAATACAGAGTGTCCCAAAAGAAGTGACATCATTTTAAAAGCAATTATCTTGAAAACTATAATATCAAGCTCTATAAAATTGAAGAGTTTAGGTGTTGAACATCACGAGTTTATTAAGAAACCGATTTCATAAGTGCTCAATATTTGCACCGCCTGTGACACGGCACACATCAAGTCGGTTGTTAAGCTCTTGCCAAACACGTTGTAGCATGTCAGCGGTAACATTATCCTTTGCGGAAGTGATTCTCTGCTTGAGTTCATCAATGCTAGCAGGAAGAAGAGGGGATATAGACCAGCCCCTTCATATATCCCCATAAAAAGAAATCAAAGGGAGACAGGTTATCAGAAAACTGTCTTCATCTCTACCACGCCTGATCCATCAATGTTGATGATTCTCATTGAGACAACAAAAACAAAACATTAAATCTTGATCTATTTCTTTACATTCTGTAAAAATTTGAGGTTATTTCAGTAAGAACTGCCAAAATTATTGGCCTGCAAAATGATGTCAATTTTTGAGAGACACTCTGTATCTCTATCTATAAAAGGCAGGATGTGTGTGTGTGTGTGTGTGTGTGTGTGTCTAACGAATGCATGGCTGCAATTTCTGACGGATTTGCACCAAAATTTACATGCACATGCTCCAAGTTACGAGTCCTTTTTTTTTTTTTTTTAAAGCTGATCGTTTTGCGTTCATTTTCTTTAATGAAATATAAGTAAAATACATGTATGATTTAAAATAGATACAGGTTTTTAGAATATTAGTAATTTGATCATGTTAATCTTTATGGTTTTCAATGTATTGACTGCAACCAGGCAGTTGTTCCACCTTTGAGATGTTACAGTTAGTTTGGGTCAGAGATCCACTGCCTATCTTTGGTTATCTTGTGTTTGGGAGGTGCACACATATACATTTGTATCATGAGTATAGTATAGGGTGACCCGAAAAAATGGAAACTTTTTAACAATCCAATAAAACCAAGAGTGATCGAAGAAAAAAATATTTTATTCATAGTAATTGAAACCTTAAAACATGCCATTTAAGAAACAATGATGAAATTTTTATTTTTTAAAAATTACGTCCTGTAGATGCCGTCCTCCTGTACGAATGCATTTTTGAAATCTGCTGTTAAGATTCCTCATTGACTGCTGCAACATCTCAGCTGGGATACTGCGAATTTCATCTTCAATTCTCTGGTTTAACTCCTCCAGAGTTCTTGGTCGAGTTGTGTAAATTGTGTATATGATTGCAGTATATTCTTGCGCAGATTTATGCAAAGTAAGAAGATATTTCATCCGGGAAACCAACCATGGAGAGCGCCCGTATTAATTGCTAGGACCTCAAAGGATTGTCCGATAACAACAACCTTCAGGGCCCTATTCGTTAGGAACGATTTTATTATTGAAAAGACAGTGTTTCCAAAAGTAGAGAGCTTGAGCAAGAATCTTTTGTCCCACACCTTGTCAAAGGCCTTTGAAATATCAAATCTTCTGGCCCTTAAGATGCAATTATGTCTAATGACTCAATGAGTAATTGTAGTTAGGACATTAGTCGTAAATCGGGCCGATCGAAACCCGCAGTATTTGCCGCTCAAGAGGTTTTTCATATTTATTAGGTTGGTGCAAAAATAATGTCGTTTTCTCACATATGTTACTTTTATATATGGTTTCTGAATTAATTCATTGATATATATAGCCATATTATATATTATTTTGAAGCGTGATTTTCGCTCTATCGAATCGTGTTATTCGTTACCGTTCTCAATATCTTCATTAATTTTTTTGCAGGCTTTTCGACAGCATGGACAAAATACAAATCCGCACGATTTTCTTGTTCCAGTTCAAACTAGGCCGAAAAGCTGCCGAGACAGCTCGTGATATCAATGATGCGTTTGGCCCAGGAACCACTAACGAACGTGTGGCACAACGGTGGTTCAAGAAATTTCGCAATGGTGATGAGAGCCTCGAAGATGAAGACTGTTGCGGCCGGCCGACTGCGGTTGATAACGAACATTTGAAAGATTTAACTGAAGCAGATCCTCGCAAAACCACACGAGAAGTTGCTGTTGAACTCGAGGTCGACCACTCAACAGTCGTTCGCCATTTAAAGCAAATAGAGAAGTCAAAAAAGTTGGATAAATGGGTGCCGCCTGAATTGAACGATAATCAAAAAAATCGTCGTTTTGAGGTGTCTTCTACGCTCCTTCTGCGCAACAAAAACGACTCATTTCTCGAGCGGATTGTGACGTGTGATGAGAAGTGTATCCTCTACAACAACCGGAGACGTTCGGCACAGTGGTTGGATGCTGCAGAAGGTCCACAACACTTCCCGAAGCCGAAATTGCACCAAAAATAGGTTATGGTGACTGTCTGGTGGTCTGCGGCCGGTCTCATCCATCATAGCTTGTTGAATCCGGGCGAAACGATTACGGCGAAGTACTGCCGACAAATTGACGAAATGCACCAGAAGATCCAACGTATGTGCTCGAGATTGGTCAATATGAAGAGACCAATTCTCCTCCATGACAACGCTCCCCCGCATGTGGGTCAAATGACCCTGCAGAAGCTGAACGAATTGGACTACGAGACTCTACCTCATCCGCCATATTCACCGCACCTCTCGCCCACCGATTACCACTTTTTCAAGCATCTCGACAACTTCCTGCGCGAAAAATGCTTCAAAAGCCGAGATGATGCCGAATCGGCCTTCAATGACTTCATCGCTTCCAGAACTCCGGATTTCTATGCTAATGGGATAAATAAGCTTGTTTCTCATTGGCAAAAATGTGTCGATTCTAATGGTTCTTATTTCGAATAATAAAGTTTATTATGAAAGGAGTTATGATCTTTTGAAGTTGAACGTCAAAAAACGACATTATTTTTGCACCAACCTAATAGTTCATCGGCCTTCTTGTCGATTTTAACCTAAAAATTACACTGAGGACATTGATTTGTCTATACTAAGAAGAGGAGGAGGATCGCGAGCCCTCATTCTTGAAAACTGTGCATACCCTAGATGCCTTGCTTAGAGTTGCTGGGATATTTTTTTCTTTAAATCTATCCCCACTAGAAAGAATCTTCATTGAGACGAGTGCAGCATTTCTGTCAGCATATTTGAAGAAGGTTAAAAGAAAAGCTTCCACCATGTAAGATCTAAAGATGTCGCAGTGTGCCTTTGGGTAATGAAGATTTGTTCTATGAAACGGAAAATTAGCGAATGCCTTTGGTTTGGTATCAATTTAAACACTGAGTAGAGAATGGTCTGACGTACTCAGTGGAGGGAGAAAAAATTTGCGGAGCATTTTCTAGGGTAGGAAGTAAGGAAAAAGACAAGGGACAAGGAAAGCCGCTTGATGTCGTGTCGTGGCAGGGACACGGATGTGCTCTTCCGTGATCTCAGCTAGGTTATCGACTATGTATATATCATATGGATATATATATATATATATATATATATATATATATATATATATATATATATGTGTATACATATATATATATATATATATATATATATATATATATATATATATATATATATATATATATATATATACGTCAGTATAATCAGTATTCTGTTCATTTGATATTGCTTATGTACGTAAACTTTTTGGCACATTTATGTTTACGAGTTTGAAATTAAAATAATAACACAGTTTATGAAAAAAAGAAAGTTGATGAATAATAGAATCAGTCACTACGATCCCAATATATATATATATATATATATATATATATATATATATATATATATATATATATATATATATATATATGAAAGTGTGGATGGTATTGCACGAGGTCTTCACCACTATAATCAAATCTCATGTGTCGGTGTCGGTGTCGGGCTGTCGGTTTCCTGGAAATTGATCTGCTTGACCCTCATAGGTCGAATCTCGACGGGAGAGTCGATCATATATATATATATATATGTATATATATGTATATGTGTATATATATATATATATATATATATATATATATATATATATATATATATATGTGAAAAGTCTGTGTATATAAATATAAATAAATATATATATATGTGTATAATTATTTCTATATTATATGCGCGGTACTTATTAGAAAGCGCTCAATATCAGAGAGAAGAGCTAACATATATGGTTGGATAGATGTGAGCATGTGATATTGGGTTTCACGCTTTAGCGATCTTCAGACAAACTCTGACGATCGCTAAAGCGTGAAACCCAGGGTCACAAGCTCACATTTATCCAACCATATATATATATATATATATATATATATATATATATATATATATATATATATATATATATGCTTGTGTGTAAGGATATATATAAACTTAGTACATATATACAAGCATATAGAAGCATCTATCTATCAATCTATGTCTGTCTGTCTGTCTATCCCTCTCTCTCTCCCCCTCTCTCTCTTATATATATATATATATATATATATATATATATATATATATATATATATATACCCACACATGGGAAAAACAAATGGAGTAATAATGCATATTTACCTTTACTTTTCTCTTGCGTAGCGATTTAAAGTGTTTTTATTATAATCTCTTATATTAAGAATATTACAATATGTACACACACACACACACACATATATATATATATATATATATATATATATATATATATATATATATATATAGGCATACACATATGTGTGAGTGTGGATATTCAATATTCTATTGATTGTAAGATTGCGTATGTACGTATGTTTTTGACACGTTCATGATTACGATTGTGAATAGACTGAGAAAATTGATGGATACATTTGCAGTGATTCAAATCGATTTTCCTGTAGTCGCAATCGGAACGAAATCCTTGAAGTGAAAACAAAATCTCAACTTCAGATTTGCCTGAAAACCAAATCAAAAATCTTCATTTCCCACTGCCCCCAATTCAAAACGCCACAAGATCTTATTTCCTTCATTGTAGAAAAAACAAAATGCTTCACTTTTTATTTATTTATTTTTGTATTCCAGAATTGATCATTTTTTCTTTTACTCTTATATTTTTATTTGCATATGATTTTGCCCTATTTCTCATTATTTTCTATCAGATTTGCTCCAAGGATCATCGTTTAAAAGATCAGAGATTAAGAAACGTTGAATGTTTCCTATCGACCGACCAATTTCATTTTGGATTGAGAATCCTTGTAATATCATTGCTTTAAATAGAAGTCGAAAGAATGACGAAAATGTGATTTTCCTAAATAACGAAACTTTACCCTGACATCTGTCGAATGTAGAACGAGTAATGAAAGTATAATTGGAGAATCTTTGAGATTGGAACCTGGAAAAACACGGTGTCTTCGGGTGAGAGACATATAATTCAATCAAACAACAAACTGATTTTCAAATTTGTTGTTTGTGATAGAAAATCCGGGCCCTGATAGTGTCAAAAGACTGAGATAGACATTTAAAAAAAAGAAAAAAAAAGTGGCTGTTCTAGATGCGTATATCCCTAATGAAATGTCGGCAAGTGTTCGAACCTTAGGGAATAAAAGAAACAGGTTTTCATATTTCAAAATACAGAAGGACGTGTACATATCTTTTATAGACAACGCAAAGGCTTTCGACAACCTACGCCATAGAGATCTGTTGGAACTGCTCGGCAACCTTGGGAAAGATACTAGTATAATCAAGGACTTATACTGGCAGCAAACGATCTCCATCTGATAGAGAATGAGTTCAGCGAATATACAAAAATAGAAAGGGCATAAGACAAGGATGTGTCTTCTTACCGGATTTATTCAACCTATAAACCGAGGCAATTCTGGGGGAACTGTAATCCTACCGGGATTAAGCATTGGCGGCAATAATTTTAACATCATAAGATACGCAGACGACACGGAACTGATAGCAGACACGGAAAAGAAATTACAAAACCTCCTGCAGAAGGTAGCCCAAGGAGAG